>CAWUFW010004925.1:432500-1032500 GCA_963921515.1 Calotriton arnoldi
CACTGACCCTACATTCATCCATACTTCCACACTTGAAAGATCATAGACATGACACATCTGTGTGAATATGAATGTTTATTGCACATTCAGTGGAGTGTTGCAGCTGGAGCAGTACAGGGCCATGCCAACCCCACTTTACATTGTTGGCCCGTGGAGGGCCAGCCAGAGTCCTTCAGGGAATGACAGGTACATCAGGAGAGGAGGAGTTCAGTCCGCAGTCTGATAGCTGTGTCATTGGTGACCAAACAGAATATGGCAGTCCATGTCGAGGTCCAAGGTGAGTGTCGCAGAGTGCATCAGGGGACAGTGGAAGGTGATGATGCAGAGGGCAGAACCAAGCAGAAACAGGCCACATGGCGGAGATGAATGCTACTGCGTCCTTCTGACCACGAAGGCAGATTCATCCGCATCTTCGTCCTCTGCTGTTGCATGTGCCTCACATGTGGGTGGTGGTGTTCTGTGTGGCAGTGACACCTCAGGGGCCGGAGGTGGAATGTCTGCTGCACTGTGTGGCACTGACACATCAGGGGCCAGAGATGTGGATGGGGTGGTAGCAGCAGCATGCATCAGCGCCAGGCCTTGTGGCAGCAATGCCATGAGGAGGGTCTTTAGGGCATTGAGGGACCCAGCTACCTCTCGCTGGTGTGCAGCCGTGGCAGCTGCTCTTTCCGCCTGCGTCCGCTCCATGTTCTCCATGATCCGCCGCATGTGTGCCAACTCCCGGGAGAGATCGCTGGAGGCACTCTGGATAGACAGTCGTTCTTGTCGCAGAGTCAGGACTCTAGCGATGTCAGCCATGGTCCGTTGGAGAGCATGGAGCGGACTGTGGGTGTCCGTTAGGGACTGTGAGTGGTCCCTGATGGGACTTAGACACCCACGTATGGCGTCTAGTTTGGCTGCCATGCGGTCGAACCCCACCTGCACCTGTTCAGCCAGCTTCTCCTGGCACCCCAACACACGGCGTTGGAAGGCCATGTGTTCATCGTGGGAGTCCTGGGAGGCAGCCGTGGTGGTGGGTGCTGCCTGCTGTGTGTTCTGTGCAGGGGGTGGGTTCTCCTCCTGGAAGTGGGCTGCGGAGGCACTCCACGAGCTGTTGGAGGGCGTCGGAGTCGAAGGTGTGGTGGTCCTCTTCGTCATCAGAGAAGAGAGGTTCGGACTGCTCTGCAGGAGGTGTTGGATTTCCCCCTGCAATGTGAAGGGAAGATGCAGTTTAACATCGTGTTCACATGTATGTTGATGCATTGTACATGTTTACATTCAGATTGCATGACAGTGTACATTGTGACTGTTTGGAGGGAGCTGCCTATTTGATGCGGGACAGTGGACATTCCGACTAAGTCACGGATGTGTGTTTGTACTTGTACATTGTCAACTCACATTTCCCTGCAGTGCCAAATGTGATTGGCCAGTTTCTACGCACATGCGGCACCAGTTGTGTCCTCTGTTCTGTTGTGTACGTGTTGCGGTTTGTACCACATCGTTGTCAATGTTGATGTGCTCTGCATGTGATGTGTGTGTGCCGCATTTTGGGGGAGTCGCCCCTGCAGCTCTGATTTAGCTGCCCCTTATCCCTTACATGAGGTGTGCCTCTGGGTTCTGTGTTTATGCAGTGCTGAGATGTTGCATACCTGTGTGCATTGGTCTCTTGGTGGGAGTTGTGGGTCTGGGGCATGGTTTGTCCGCAGATGTGCTATGCTTAATTGTGCATGTGTGCCGTTGTGCCCATCTCCCCCCGTCCCCCCAGTCCCTGGTCGTTACTCACCCTGTTGCTGTTGTGTCCGGTCATGTTGAGCAGTGTCCAGTCCCCCAACTCCTGCCACCGTCTCCCACTGATGACTGTGGACACCATTTCCTTCATCTCGTCCAGCTCCTCCTGTGGCGCTGGACTCCCACCTCCAGTCTGCATTGCTGCCTTCCGGTTGTTTGCGAGTTTCAGCTTGGTTTTGCGCTTCACATCATTCCGGCGCCTCTTGACCTCGTCCATTGTCCTCCTCAGCACTCCGACTGCATTCATCTTGTCCACGATGGTCTGCCATATTCCATTTTTAGTTGCCAGTGACACAGTGGAGGTGACGAACAGTGATTGATGGTGTTCTATCACCTCTGTTATCAGGATCCTGTTTTCCTGCGGACTGAACCGCTTCTTCCTACTCTTCTTGTCCTTGCCCTTCCCTGACCCCGAGGTCCCAGGCTGGTCCTCCGGGGGGCTTGTGGGGTTCTGGTTGTCCTCTGTACTTGCTCCGGATGCCTTCATTGTGCTTCGCTGTTGTTTGGCTTTTGTTTGTATGTTTTTTTTCTACTTTTATAGTGCATTTTCCCGCATGACGCGTGGGAATTGCAGGCCTGTGGCTGGTTTTCGCCGATTTTTGTATCGCGATTGGCGTCATCGCTACTATTTTTGCGTTGGGGTTTCGCGTTTTTGCGGCGTCGCGTTGATTTTAACGCGTTCATTTGACGCGTAATCGTGTGACTATCGCATGGTACCGCCGTGTTGGGAATGCCACGTTAACACGGCGTTATTTTCCCGCGATAGACTGCGATGTGAAGTGTTGCGTTAAGCTGATTTTGCGGTAGTTATCACACGTTCTTGAGAATATGCCCCTGAGTCTTTTGGACGTCATTGCCTGGCGCACCCCCACTTGTAGCAATTTGTCTGGATCTGGAACACAGAGACGTCACGCAACGGCTGGCACTGGGAAGCATTGCGCAGGACCAGGATTTGGTGGAACTAGCATGAGGTGCAGAGCTAAAAGTCCTCCGTTGATGCTTTGGATGTATTAGTATATATTTTACCTACGTGCTGTCCTGTCTATAGTTTACTACATGACAGTGTTAGTGGGTCATTTAGAGTTTGGCAGATGCCAGACAGCTGCCAAAAATTACCAGATGCCCCGTCTGGGAAATTTAGGCCTTGGTTAAGAGTCTGTAGCAAACAACAGGGTCTCTAAAGGGTGTTATTTGAAGGTCAAATACATATAGTACAATAAATTACTGACGATTCAATCCAAAGGGGAGAAAACCAGGGAGACATTCTCTCGAGAAATAAATTGTATTTAGTAAATATACATGTTTGACATATTAAATTTCATATGTACAAGCACATGGAGCGATAGCACTGCGTTACACTGAATGTCATGTAACCTATAAGGTACTGTGCATAAGTGCTCGTGAAGGATTGTGACGGCGCAAGTGACACGTGATGTGGTATGTACAGCGATGGTGACGGGCGCAACATGAACCAAGTGGGATTAAAATTCTTTACATATTAGGATACCCTAACAGTTAATGGTATAGAGTACAAAAATAATTAAATGGGGTATCCGTGAAGGGGGCGCCAGGAGTTCCGCTGTGGAAGTCGACGGCGTTTCGGCCTGTAGAAGTATTAGGCCATCATCAGGACCAGGTTATGGTTACTTATATTGCAGATCCAGATTTGCGCTATATGGCAGGGTCCAAAGTGACTGAGAATAGGACCTGAAGATAACTTAGTGGGATGTCGGTAGGGGTCCAAGGATTTGTGTGTATGGCAATGCTCCAATTGCGAAAGCCAGGAAGCTGCGGATAATGTTACTTGAACGGGTCAGCAGAGGCGAGGCACATCAATGGGCCGGCGACAAAATCCTAACTTTACGACTTTCAGTGTTCACAAAAGGCATTTAGGAGTAGTAAAGTTAGGATTTTCTCTTACGTTTGTCTTAAGTTTTGGTCTTAAGACAAAATCCTAACTTAAGTTTAATTTAAGTTTAACTTAAGACCAAAATTTAAGACAAACTTAAGACAAAATCCTAAGTTAAACTTAAGTTAAACTTAAGTTAGGATTTTGTCTTAAGACCAAAACTTAAGACAAACAAGACAAAATCCTAACTTTACTACTCCTAAATGCCTTTTGTGAATACCGAAAGTCGTAAAGTTAGGATTTTGTCTCAGATTACTTTTGTGAATCGGGCCCTAAATTCTCTTTTCATTCATCTTGACCCTTCAGCTGCTTTTGACATGGTTGGTGCCCCAAGCATCTTAACATGTGGCCCTCTGTGGCAATTCCAAGCTCTTCTGCTGTAGATACTCAGACCTCTCTGCTCCTACGATGCTATTACGGATTGATTAGAAACCCTTCCTACACCTCCCATTGACCTTCTACAATGTCTTACTTTGTATATGCACTTCAAAGCCCTCACCCTTAGTATGAAAAATACTCTGATGCTTTCCACCATCATTCAATGCCCATCTTTCAGTTTTGCCATCAATTCTTTGTCTGTGAAATCCCCACAAGTGTATTCTTTGCTTCTGCCTGTTTCTCTAACAATTTAAATGCTGCGCACCTTGTTCTATCTCTCAAACTTCCGAGTTGCATCACCACCTTCTTCCAATCTTCTTGTTCTCAATCCTTTGCTTCGGTTCGTTCCGATCTCGAACCCTCTCCTATTCAGTCTGCTCTGTAACCCACAGATTAGTGGGAACTCAGCTAAAATCCTATCTTTTAGACGGTGGCTTTCTTAATATTTAACACCGTTTCATCATAATGAACAGTGACTTATGGGCCAATGCTTATGTATTTGCACAATACTCCTTTTGGTTTTTTCTATGGAAAACACTGTGCAATCATGAAATAGAGATTTTATTAAGAGCGATATGTAGTCAAAAAGCTCTCACCTGAGTCGAGAAAGAACAAATAGTTGAAGGGACAATATGATCTCATTTAAAAATTCAGTAAAAGTTATGAAACTTGGGCTTTTTGGGACATTAGAATGTAAGAGGGACACCATCCCACTTTGCACCAGGTATGAATGACATCACAAGGTACTAAATCAACACAGGAAATTTCACCATTTGCAAACCATTAGCTTGAGCAAGCAGTTATATGGCAAACAAAACTGCATTATGCACCCCTTCAAGAAAGCGGTTTTTTACAGTAAGGTTAGGACCTAGAAAACTCGTCTGTGTGCACGGATTGGAAATTTAAAACAGATTTAACAGTAGAATTATTTTAGAGGAATCACAAAGGCTGGAATTCTCTTCCTGCTCTAAGCGTGTGTTGTTTTCCAAAAGCTATTCAGCAGCTATTCTGAAATATCATGTTATTCATTTCCGGATTATGAGAGCTTGCAGCTTTCTGTGTTAAATATATAACGCACGTGGTAACAAGTTAGAACTTGTTGCCACACATACATGGAATATTTCGGCACAGAAGTACATTCAATGGAGTTCAGTTCTTTATGGAGACAGAAGACGGACTGCTTTGCTCACATGAACAGGATTATCATTGAGGTCAATCAGTGCAAAGCAGCCATCACTGACCAATAAAAATTATCAATTAAAACATTGTGTTGCGCATTGCAGTGTTTAGTAATCCGTCTCCATCGACACTGACAGCATCATTTAGAATACTGCGGTAATGACAGAAACATTGGGGCATATTAGCAAGACCCACGTTAAAATTATCGCCGCTTTAGCGGCAGGAAACTGCCGCTAAAACGGCGATAATGGCCTTGCTAATATGCGTTATGGAATTCCAATAGAAGCCCAGGTTAGATGTCCTGCACATCTAACCTGGGCTTCTATTGGAATTCTATAACGCATATTAGCAAGGCCATTATCGCCGCTTTAGCGGCAGTTTCCTGCCGCTAAAACGGCGATAATTTTAACGTAGGTCTTGCTAATATGCCCCATTCTGCTTTAGCATTACCGCATATTTCTACTTTCCCCTCAGATTATGAGCAGCAATGGGCATTTATTTTTAATTTGCGGGAAATTAGATGTCAAGCCTAGGAAAAATAGTCATTTCCCATTAGATTCTCGTAGAATTTACAAGATCGGAAAAAGGTAGACAATGCGCCCGCAGCTCTCGTTTCTTAGGTGTATGCTGTGCTCTTCTTGTAAACACGAATAAATGCTGCACTGAGTCATAGTGCCAATATCAGCAACACTCCCCATCCCCCATACATCAATCTCCTGAATAAATAAACAGACAAGACACCTTTTTTCGTGGAGAAAATTGCTGCAGGTTTATTTGCATACCAAATATGCCAACATGGTGGGTTATATTACGGGCGATCCAAGGGCAGGCAGCCCCTCCGCCGCCTGCCCACCTGATGAGCCAAATTACACCATGGCCTTAGCCAATCGGTGCTTACCAATTTTGGGGGAGGGGGTAACCCCTCCCACCGGTGGACCGCCAGTCCATCCCATTACTCACGCCCCCCGAGGGGGCGGAGCGTTCCAGGCAACCCCCGGTTGCTCAGGTTTACAACCGCCCGTAGGACTAACGGGGCGCCGTCGCTCCTCCAGGGTCCAGCGCAAGGACTTCCTAGGGATATTTGGCATTTGCACCCTTGTGCTCCTGAAGAGGGTACCCCTGAGTATCTTTCAGCCTCTGGATCACTCTGTAACTCCGCCACAGCTCTGGGTGTGGCCACCGTCACAACCAGGGCCCCCCACCAAGGCCGGCATTCCTACCTACATCCTGCTGATTCCAGGGCCTCCCCCAGATTCAGCAAGAACAAGTCCATTCCCACTCTGGACAGGTGTACCCCATCTTCTTCAAAACACCCTATGGACTTGGCGTGCAGCAAGCCATGCCTGATAAAGCCAAACACTCTCTGTTCAGTGAATTTACGCATGGCACTGTTAGCGCTCCTGCGCGAGGTTTCCACGGCCTCCCCTGACCGGGCTCCTCGCGCCACACTAAATGAGGGGTTGTCTCTGACCACCCTAACTCACATGCTCCCAATTGGTTGCTTAACTTACACATGGAGGACTTTATTTCTTACAACAGATCCCTCCTCCCCCAGGGAGTCAGATCATTGCCTCGCCCAGGCCCCACAAGACAAGTCCATGCCCCCTCTAGACCGGTAGATCAGTCCTTGCCCACTCCAGACAGGTGGTCCCTATCCTCTACCAAACACCCTGTGGACTTGGCATGCAGCAGACCGTGCCTAATAAAGCCAAACCCCTTTTATTCAGTAAATGAGCCCATGGCACTGTTAACTCTCCTGCGTGAGGTTTCCACGGCATCCCTTGACCGGGCCCCTGGCCACAATAAACGTGGGGTTATCTCTGCCACCATAACTCACATGCCCAATTGGTTGCTTAACTTACACATAGTGGCCTCCATTCTTACAGCAGTGCCCTCCTACCCAGGAAAGTCCAATCATTTCCTCCCAGGTGTATGACCAAAATGTTGGGAGGGGGAACACCCTCCCCTAGTCTGTGCCGCAGCTTCATCATGCCTGTAGTTCCAGCGCCTGTCTGGCACCCCCAACCAAATTACCTTAGTGGAGGAAAAAAAAAAAAAACATGCCTCCATTTCCTGAATTCCGCCCCTCACGCCACTCTCAAGGCCCACGGAAGGCCATTCACCTAGACCCTTGATCCTGGCAAAAGGAAGAGCTAGGTTGCTAACACCCTTTATATAGCAGCGCACACCATCCTGTCCAACTATTCAAGCTTGCACATAATTTAAACAATAACACTGCACCCCATTACCTCTGGTGCACCACAGGGGTGCCTTTGGTATATTCAAAATTCGCCTGTACATACTACACATAACCTGTCTTCCGGCCACTCCCCTGGGTGGCTACGGACGGGTGTACCTTTTAAACATTGGGATTCCCATCGTCCCGCCTGCATGATGCGCTCAGCTGACAAGCCCGCCCAGAACGCTGTGTTTACCGCCTTTGCACAAAAGAGTGACTGCAAAAGCGCCTGCCAGGACCCGCGTTGCCGGACATATTTAATCATGCCTTCATTACCCTTTCAACCCGAAATTGGTAAGTTGAAGCCTTTTAGTGCTTTAATACCTTGTTTTCCAACTATGGGACAGCAGCACCCCTGCTAGCTGTCAGCTTCCTCCCGGCCTATCTCACTGGCTATCCGGGCAGGGAACGTTGTTTAACTGACGCAACCTGTAACATGCCCCCCGGGTCCCGTGTGCAACTGCTTTACTGAGTTGGACCAGACCTATGCACAACCCTTTTTGGTTGTTCGACCATGGCGAACACATGAATGGTGTCAACTCTCGGTTGAGGGACTGTTCGCATTGTGCCCCCTATTGCAGTCACTGCACCCTATATGGGGTGACAACTTACACAGCCCCCCAGGCTACCTAGTTCCTTTTCTTATCCCCGGAATTGCCAGCCCTCCACAGGATAACATCTAGGTACAGTTTCCCTTCTAGTTGCCTTGTAATTCCCGCTGTCTGTCACTCCAAGACATCAGGCGACAGCCTGACGCAGCAGCTTGAGGGGGGTTAGTGGCCAAATGAAGCCCCCAGGCTGTGTTTTCCGCCTTTGTCCTTTATAGGTGGTCCAGTTCGTATGAAGAGTGTGTCAATGTCCTGGCAAGGCATACCCAATAGCCTGATCAACGTAGGTGGCTATCCTACTATGACGTGTAAAGGCTCCACCCTCAGAAGAGCTTAGGCACGGTGTGAGCTATTAGGTACCTAACATATCTCTTCCCCCTAGAAAGATACAACAACCGCTTCGGTTTTGGGAACCTCACTAAGCACAACAAATATCCTACACCTACCCCCAGAGAGGTAACAACCCCTCAGCCTCTGAAACTCGTAATGAGATCAGCTGGCTGAAGCCGCGGCTAAACTTCAATACAATTGTTTGTGCTCGGGCCTGTCGAAAGTAAATGTTATTCCGTTATTACTGTTGTTGAAGATCCAAAACCATTGGCTCTCCATGTGTTTGTTCCCTGTCCTTACCGCATAGTGAGGAAAGCTTGCCAACTGTGGTTGACATAGGCTATTCCAAACCTAACCTGGGCGTGTTTGCGCACCTTCACCCCGAGGGATATCCTGGCACTGATTAACAGGTTATCATTGCTACCCAACTCGAAGGTACTCATTTTATCGGCCTCAGGAGGGTAAAAGGCTGAGGGGGGCGGCACACTATCTGATGGGATGGCCTTAGTAAAAGGTTGCCCCTAAGTACTTTCAATATGCCCCTTGCTTAAGGGTCATGTGTGCAAGACCTGTCTCCTTGAGTGCGGGGCTTGCTAAATACCTTCCTGCTAGCATAAAATTCCGGATGCCTTACCAATACCAACCGAAAGAATGCGTGCCCCAGTAGCCTTTCACCCCTGTATGCTGGCACCTCAGTCTTCCTCCTAGCGCTGTCCCCGCACTTGGCGCCGCTGCCACCCATACTCCATCTGGGTTGTCTGGTCCATCTTCCCTTGCCCAAGATGCCACCATCATAGCACGGTTCAACTCCAAGAAATCGCAGGCAGATCCCATGCAAGATAAATAAAGACACAGAAAATAAGTGCACTCTCCAATTGGCCTAGGAAAAGCTCACCTGCCCACTTAATTCTTTGCTTCGTAACCCAGATTTCCCCCTTATCCCCGCACCAAGTCCAGCCCCCTCTACAAAGGGGACCCCAACCTTAAGGAAGGGTAGCGCTCATCTGGTGGTGCAGCACCTAGGGGGGGTAATGAAAGCGTGAGAAATGGGCGGCAGGTGTATTGAAGGTAACTGGGGGATGTATGAATATTGCAGGTCTTGTACTATGCCGTGCCTTCCTAAAACTCGCATTAGATTCATGATCTGAATACAACAAGGAGCTCTGCCCCTGTAACGGCCCACGTAATTCGAGACACAGGCAGAAAGGCACGCGACCCGCCCCAATCTCTATGACCTAACATCGGCCCAGCTTTGCCCCAAAGACCTCACAGATACCGCACGTAAAGTGCTTAACTTGTATAAAACTATCTGCCCGGGCTGACGTCCGGCAGCCACTTCAGTTGCACCACACATTGCTCCTGCCGTGCTGCCAAACATATTGACATCACAACTACTGACCCTGACACTTGTGCAACTATCTGCCAGGACTGACGTCAGGCGGCCCCTTCAGTTTGCCCCACACATTGCTCCTGGTGTGCTGCCACTCCTAGTAACCTCACAACTCCTAACCCTGACAATTGTCCAATTGTGACCATACAGACTATTCCAGGCCCCCACAGCTACAAGAATGGCTTGGGCAGCGGGCAATAGTAATTTCAATGTGATTGAATTACTCAATGCCTGTTGTAGTGGTCATCCCTAAAACTTAGACAGACAGCGCCAACTGGTGGCAGACTGTTACAAGCTCCGGAGGTGAACAATAAGTGACGATGCTGTGCACCAGGAACAACCCGCTCACATTTAGCCCCGGTAGACTTGATCCTGCGGATTAGCATTGGTAGACCATTGCAGCACTTTTGGAAGTCCAGGGTTGACTTTCTCACCTTGTGGATTTCCGAAACGGGCTGGAACTTAATGCCAGGTTCAAAACTGTAAAGGGGTATCCCTGTGCTTATATTGGCAGGGGTGAGAGTGCTTGAGTCCCTCCCCCTGCAGTAACAAAACCAATTGTATATCCTTGAGCTGCTCTGTGGATAAGTGAATTAAATAGTCATCATAGAACCTCCCCATGTCAAACCATTTCAGAGGCAGACGACTGGGGTTGCACTTTATACCTTTCTGTTCCTATGAATGTTTGGATCTCTCCTTCGGGTTTTTCTTCACTACCCCTTAGTACGGACATCCACATGAGTGAGACGCTCTGGATATTTGACAACCCCACAAGTTGACCAACAATCTAGCACAACTTTACCTATTTGGTGTACACCTTTTAAACAATTCTTTATTGTTGTCCGCACAATAGAGCATTCTAAGCTGGGGATATATAGGAACGGCATGATTAGGCTTTCCTGTTTTCAGTTTCTATTTTTGGTAAATTCTGGTGGGGTTTTTTCAGTTTTTTCAATACCTTAAAAAACAGTGGTTATCAGTGGTTACACATTTTCGCGCCATTAAAAACAACAGAAACAGTGTTTTTCCGGTGTTTATGGAATTTGAATTTCATTTTAATTATTACTTGCTTTCTGCACTGATAGTGCATGTGTATAGATAGCGTGTGCACAGGGTATATGAGGTCAAAATACATTTTTACTGCACCAGAATGGACTACAAAGTCAATAGCATTCTTCATTAACTCTGAAGATTGTAAAGATGCTTTCAGCATACCATCTAGCAAGTGACAAGGATTTCTTACGGGGTAGCACTTCAGCTCAGGTATGCATTTTGACAGGCCAGCATACAACATTTTCATATACGTAGCTGAATTACTGCAAATACAAACAATATCACTCCAATCTTTATTGAACTTGGTAGGAACTTTTTTCAGCAGCATTCCAAGTGACACTGCGTTCCATGTTTACCAAACGCATGGTGTCATGTTTTCACCACTATCTCAGATGCTTGGTGACAACATTCTTTTCACATATACCTGTCACTACATCTTGCATTTAATGTTTAAAGACTGGGCTGTTTGGCAATTCACTTACAATCAATACTGACTCACTAGAAAAGGGGGCTGATGTATCAAAGGATTTCACCCATTCTCTGTCTGTGGGTAAATGTGATGGTACATATTAGGAAAGATTCTTATGCAACCAGCCATTTTACCTATCAGTGAAATCAAATGTAGCCAAAATGTTAAATATGATTTTGATATTTCCCGATTCTCTACAGTTTATAAAATAACTAAATAAGACCTAAAACATGCTTCTAAACACTGCATCTTTAGACCAAAGACCACAAAACTGAAAATAGCAGAAGGAAGAAGAGACAATGTTTTAGTGACATCCCTAAACAACAAAACTCAAGCAGAATAATGTTAGCCTAGTCTTTTTTGATGCTACCTTGTATTACAAAGTTACATTGTATTGGCCCCTTCAGGAAGAAATAAAAATGACTCTTTCACTCATCTTTTCCTTTTTTTGAATGGCACTCAGTTTGTGGTTGCAAAGGTGTTTTTTTCAGTGTTTATATGTTTACACCGGTGATGGCTATTTTCCTTTCGGTGGGGTTTTATCAGTTATTATAGGTTTAAACCTAAAACCAGATAGCCTAGGCATGATATATTTTCAGGTAATTTGTATTGTTCCTAATGTCCTTATTTGTGCTAATACAGTGAACATAAATGTGGCCCAATAGCCTGTATGTGATGCAGATGATACACACATTAATTGTAACAAGACTTTAAGCACCCTGCCGGCCAAATCCCGGTAAGCGGCGAAGGCAGCAGCGGCAAATCGCACCACTCCTCCCCTAGCCAAGGACCAGAAGGGATGGATAAAGCCATGGACACTCAAAGCATAGTACTGTTCATAAATACCCGATTCTTCTTACACTTCATTTGTTTGCCAAGCTTCCCTCTCATAAACTTCTACTGATGTCATCGTTATCATGTACCACAACACGTTTCATAAATGTATTGTGATATGCTGCTAGCATGCAAGTGACCAATGAACGTTCCAATATTCGATTTGCATGACCAGCAGTGCTCTTTAATTCTACTATTGTTAGGAAATTAACTTTATAAAGTCACAGTTAATTGGACGGTGTGTCAAGCACACAACAAAGCTCTTTTCCCTTGCTGTGGTGGTTTAAAAGATTGCATATTCAGGGTCAACAATGCTCTTAGCTTCATTTTGCTTGCCACCAACAGACCGCACATACAGGTGGAAGACGGAAACATTTTAGCGAACAAAGCAGAAGCGCCCGGACTGCTAACCAGTCCTGCGTGCCCAATTGTAATGGTGAAAGTGTCACCCATGGGCGTTGAACCGGCACATTATTACACTGAAATTAGGAACATGTCAGCCAGACGCTTCAACATAAGTGTGAAACTTGAGGTTTTACTTTGCTTCTTTCTCTTATGATCAGTGTTTTGTCACAGTTCCTTAGTGCCTAGTTGTTGCAGTTTTGTATAGCGCGAACCCGACCAGCAGGTGTTGGAGTGCTTTACATGAGGACCAGTTACTTTCACAAGGACACGGTCAACTTTTAGAACACGGGGAGAATAAGGGATTTGCCCCGAATCACAGGTTTGTGAGCCGGTGCCAAGACTCGAGAGGTTCCCCCTCGGCACAGCACATCGAATTCTCCAGGGGACCACACACCGCCGGCTGCGGGCGCCAAACAGGCAAACTTTCACTACCACTGCCCTACCATGGTGTTCATTACCAGTCACTGCCTTACGAGGTGTTCACGTGCCACAGCCCTACGAGGTGTTCCCTTACCCCTGTCCTTCGAGATGTATATCTACCACTGTCCTAGAAAGTGTTCCCATACCCAGGTGGGGAAGGGTCACCACTGCCGTCCGAGGTGTTCAATTGCCACTGCCCTACCAGGTGTTCACTTACCCCGGTCCTACCAGATATTGATTTACCACTGCCCAGAAAGTGTTCCCATACCCAGCTGGGGACGAGGCAGACGTTCTCGCCGCCGGGGATAATTCAGACGCCCCAGGGAGGGGCGGATTATAGAGACCGGGGGGCAGGGAGGCTTCAAGAGGCAGGCATTATCCTCACGTGGAGGGCTCTGCCCACAAGGGGGCCTTCATCCTCTGAGCCCCCCTCATCCCTGCTCACACCAACCCAGAAATGCCTCATAACATTCTCTCCAGCTGCAAACCAGCTAATTCAACCTGTTCTGAAACTGCAGCTGATACTAGATGTAGGGGAAAGATGAAGTGAGGCGGTGTTAAACTCTAAATTCATGCTAACTTACTGGCGAGAACGCGAGCGACCTGTCGTCTTTTTGTCATATTATTAAACATTAACCTTTAGGTTAGCAAACTTAGACAAATACATTCTCCTTTTGTGCTAAACCAGCATCTAATTCACAAAATGCCACAAGTGGCGCACAAAATATGCACTCCAGGTTACAGCGAGTGGTGCACAAGTGATATGACACTGCAACCTCCCCAACGATTGACATTATTGCAAAATTGTAAGATGGGTGAGATAAACTGAGTGATCATATTGTCTCCAACCGCACTCTGCCCTGCCGCCCTCTCCAGCTGTGCCCCAGAAAGGGTTCTGCTCGCACCGTCACAGCTGGTACAGTAAGCCTGACGACGAAATTACATACTGCAGGCTGCTGATCTAATGGGCGCCCTGGGGGGATCACAGGGTTGTCCCCGTGCACCGTGTGAACTAGCGATCGTCGCGACGCTCGCACGCACCCCGCCGGCGCAGGGCCCCAAACCCGTTGCGATGCCCCTTTTGACCACTTTACCCTTTGGGTGGCAGTTGCAAGACGCCAGCCCCGGGGGATCTCTCTGCCAAGCCGCAACCGTTGTGAGCTTCACTCACTCTCAGCCGGTCCCCGCCCGACTCCACGGCCCACAACAGGGCAGAGCCAGACCAGCACCAGCCAGGAAAGCAGCCTCCGGACCGGGGGAGTGACCCGGGACACCGTCACCACAGGTGAGGACGAAGGCCGTTCTGGCCTGAGGGAGGGTGGGGGTGTGAAGCTGACCACGTGGGCCTTCTCGTTTCTGCCAGTGAGACGCCTAAAGTGCTAGCGGGTCCCATTACTGGCCTACCAAGGACCTGCCCGGCCACGATTGCTCCCGCAGCCTGCCCTATCCCACAGTATCACAATCAGTGCAATGAGCCACCCGCTTAAACCAATGGCTGGTGCAGAGATGGCCTCTATCAGAGGCTGAGCGGGGGGGCCTGCGTACTCTTGCAGCCGCAACAATACCAGATAACCACCCCACATACCCGCTCGCTAGGGCGGAGGCGGCCTATCTGCGCTGTGCCGGACAGCCCACGCGCTCCTGCGGCCTACCCAGGGCCTCTGTGCCACCGGCCAGGGCACAATGCCGCGGGGGACATAGCAGGCCGCACACAGGTCTGGGAGGAGCTGCCCCCCCCGCCGGGCGAGATCAACGTGGCGTCCCACACAGGGGGCGGGGGGAAGGGGAAACTCACCGCACCTATCACTCGCGGTCCCGGACCCGGCCACAGACACGTCAAAATGGCGTCAAGGGTAGTGGGAAAGAGGATGCCAGGTGGGCGGGAGAGGTACTTATACCTCACCCCGCCCACTCCTGCCCGGAAATGACGCGGGCGCGCGGACCCCTAGGAGGGTCCCCCAACACTGGGCTGTCTCACGTGCCCTCATGTGGCACTCAGGCGGCCGCCCTCTTATGAGGGTCCCCTTCGTGGACCGCGGGCAGCCAACAGGAGTCGGGCAATGGTAGTTTCTGAAAGAGGCCGCTTCCCTTCTGCATGTTTCTATAGGACTGCTTCCTGATGAAGCCTATAGAAAACTTTTCAATTGCAGCCAAAAATAAAACCATATTCTACAATCCAGAGGCGCAACTAGAGCCAAATTTCGGGGGGGGCTAAGAAATTTTTTTGGGGGGGCTAATTCTTCCAGCAATAGGCAGAGTGGAGATGCAGGGGCTCTAATAAGAGGTGAAAAAACAACAAAGCCTCATTAACAAGCAAATGGTGTTTTAAAGACCTGTGAAGTACTCGGGTGCGGCTGTGTGTGTACCCGGGAAGCTGTCTCAGCCCGGGCTGCCACACACGGCGGGTGGGGGGGGGGCTGAAGCCCTTTGAGCCCAATGGTCGTTGCGCGCCTGCTGCAATCTATCAGGCCCGGATTGGCCCTACCAGGCACCCGGAGTTCTGTTAACTTCCCCTGGCTGCAGGCATTTAGGATACTTCTACAAAAGCTGTTCACACCGTTTAAGCCCCATTCACTGTCAAGATAAGATCTCATCCCACAGAACAGGCAGACAGCTGCTAACAGTATGCTGGAATGCTTACTATTTATTATTTAGTTGTGTAAAGCAGATGCCTTAGTCTTAGATCGTTTGTGGCATTTCCTATTCATGCCTTAGTACTTTTCTTTGCACTTTGTAGGCATTATTTGATTGTTTTTTTCAACTTAATCTATTTGGTCATTATGATCAAATTCTTAATGTTGTAATAAACATTGCACATTAAAAATAAAGTTAATATAAAAGAGCGTTTCACTACTAAACAGGCAGCCACAAGTGCAGTTACCTTGCAGACAATAGGGTAATGATTTGAATGGTGCAGCAGGTGCAGTGGCACCGGGGCCAAAAGTTGTCAGAACTCTGAATACCTAATATTGCTATGTTTTACTACTATACAGGCAGTCACAATTGCAGTTACCTTGCAGTTAAAAGGGTCTTGATTTAAATGGTGCCACTGGTGCAGTGGCACTGGGGCCAAAGGTTGTCATAACTTCACTAAACACCAAATATTGCTATATTTTACTACTAAACAGGCAGTCACAAGTGCAGTTATCTTGCAGGCAACAGAGTCATTATTTGAATGGTGCAGCAGGTGCAGTGGCACTGGGGCCAAAATCTCCAGGCACCACCTTTTATTACTATATTTTACAACTTAACAGGCAGTCACAAGTCCATTCAGGCAATCAATAGGGTCATGAATTGACTGGTGCAGCAGGTGTAGTAGCACCAGCACCAAAGGCTCAAGGCAACCCAATAAACACCTAATATTGCTATATTATACTACTAAACAGGCAGCCACAAGTGCAGTTACCTTGCAGACAACAGGGTCATGATTTGAATGGTGCAGCAGGTGCAGTGGCATCGTGCCCAAAAGTTGTCAGAACTCTAAATACCTAATATTGCTATATTTCACCACTATATAGGCAGACACAATTGCAGTTATCTTGCAGTTAAAAAGGGCTTGATTTGAATGGTGCAGCAAGTGCAGTGGCACCAGGGCCAAAAGCTCTAGGGTCCCCACTAAACACCATATATTGCTATATTTAACTACTAAATAAGCAGTCACAAGTGCAGTTACCTTGCAGGCAATTGGTCATGATTTGAAGGATGCAGCAGATGCAGTGGCACCGGGCCCAAAAGTTGTCATAACTCCTCTAATGACCAAATATTGCTATATTTTACTGCTAAACAGGCAGTCACAAATGCAGTTATCTTGCAGGCACTAGGGGAATGGTTTGAATGGGGCAGCAGGTGCAGTGTCACCAGGCCAAAAAGTTGTCAGAACTCCTCTAAACACATAATATTACTATTGCATCAATTAATTCTATTATTTCCCTCTCATTTTTCAAAATTTTGCTATTACTTAGCCACACTATACCACTACTCAGCAGGTTACAACTTACAACAAAAAACAGCTTATTAATCACATAGGTGAAACCTAGTGCATTCACCAATGCTTGTTTTATTGCTGGTGGAGGCCGGTTTTGTTGCTGGGGTCAGGCCGGCTACATTTCCTGCCAGTAGCGCTTCGCTGTTTACAAACAAAGGATGCAAAACAAATGGTTTAAAGGCTGCTGGTCAGACCATGCTCAATTCAAAACCTTTTCTTTTTGCATTTGTTTGTCTCCTAATTACTGCAGGGTAGCCAGGAGAACTGATATTCGGGCATTCAAAGGGAAGGGAAGGGAGGGGTCTGCTGTCGCTTGGCTAAGAGAGTCCAGTACAAATATGACTAGGACACTTCAAAATTCAAAACAGTCTTTATGACATAGCCATTGCAACGCATTTCAGTTTAGTATATTAAATTATAACCTAGCATTGAGTGACACTTGTTGAAAGTGATTCTAATCATGGACTTAGAAACATTCATGCCTCTCCACCACTGCCCTGATGGCGTTGATATTAGTGAGCCAAGATGGAAGTTGTTTGAACTGGCATGTTCTGGTTGACTGAGGCGAGGCCCTAGCCAGGCAGAAGCTACCACTCCCATCAGGGGTTGGTAATTACACTCACTGTATAACCTGCGCTGTATCTTGGCACTGAGCAGTCAGGCTTAACACAGAGGCAATGTGTAAAGCATTGGTACAGCACTCTCACACAATAAATACACTGAGCATCACAAAAGAGACTTCACACATTGTGTATGTAAATAAAGTTTGTACTCAACACACACATTAACTAACACAACATGAACATCATGTGTTTCTGGGCATAAATGACATTTTGAAATATCACTAGCAGAACTAAGCCCAACCGTGTTAAAATGACATCAGTAATATGCACACTTGGGAAAGATCCTATTTTACCCTTACCCCAGCACCCTTATGCGGTGCAAAATGTTGTCAGAATGAAGCCCACCCTAGCAATTATTATAAGTCAATGCCACACAGTTATAGGGTGCACCCCAGATCACAACGTTATCAGAAATGTGTACACACAGCGAATTACAGCATTTTTGAACAGCACCGTGGGCCAAGGCCGCACGGGTAAAAACTAATATTAGTATTTTTTGGGAAGGAAATCAACGTGTAAACCACAAGGCCGTACGGTGTAATTAATAACAGGCAGTCACTCCCACACACACATTCCGCACCGATATGTGGTGCCACAGATATCAGGCAGGTCCATATGGAGAGCACTCGCACACACATGCACACAGCACTGTAATGCGGTGCAACTGATATCTGGCAGGTCAGTTGATAATGCACATGCAGACCCCATGGCCCAAGCCCTCCTCCACCATTCAGATAACCCCAACTACCCTACACCCATGAGCTGGAGATAAAGAAATCCTTCCCCCTAATACTAGGCTGATCGTTGCCGGAGTCACACTTAGTCAGGGTCCCAGAGTAGAAGGTGGGGGTAGGTAGCAGGGCTAATTAGGCGGCAGTTGACAAATGGAGGTTTGGCCACTACTCGGGAAGTTCACCCACGGTATGGGGAGCAGAAGCAGGCTGAGGCCGATAGTCGTTCAATCAAGGGATTCCACACCATCCCTTCCAGCACCAGCCCAGTTCTGTGAAGCACGGGGGTCAGGCAGTCTCTTGACCTGTTTTTTGATCGCTCTCGGAAGCATTACTTATCCCAATCAATTACTCTCACTGCCCTGGTCCGATTCGGGCAATACTACCTGGCAACACAAAGTCATCGGGCTGGGGGAGGAAATGGCAGTCGGTCTGATGCACTGAGGGCACAAAAGGAACAATCGATGAATGGGGGATGAAGCAGGGAAGCCTCTCTAAAGAAGGAGGCACCCCGTCAGACACACGTTGATCAAAGTAGCAGGCCATCCGGGCACCACAGATTACTATTCTGCTCCTCCTTACTTCCCTGGAAATGAGGCACAACATCTGGTGTGCATTGATACGTGTTGCACCAGACAGTTCCAGTCACACACAATGATGAGTCACAATCTCAGTACCTCCTGGAAAATGAGGCACAATGTCTGGTAGGCATTGATCTGAGTCGCATCAGACAATTTAGGTCATGCACAATGAAGAGTTGCAAATTCCTGTTCCTCCCTGGAAATGAGGCACAACATCTGGTGCATGTTGATACGGCTAACACCAGGCAATTCCAGTCACACACACAACAAAGAGTTGCAAATTCCGTACCTCCCTGAAATGAGGCACAATGTCTGGTGCGCATTGATATGGGTCACACCAAACAATTCCGAGCACACACACAGGCGCAAGTTCAACAGTGCTGCATGAGGTAGAATGAGGCACTACTTTAGGTACACCCTCACCTCTGAGGGTTGCAACCTGTGAATCAGACTGTAGGACGCTGGCTCACTATATAGTGCACTAAAATAAAGTACACTGTGCAGAGGGTCCAGTGAGACCCAGATTGGTATACAGAGGCAAAATTAGATAATACTAACCCTCTATTTATTGTAGTGTGGGTGAGCAATAAGGCTTATCAGAGGGTAGTGCTAAGCATTTGTTGTACTCAGAGAGGCACACACTCAAGAATAAATCCGAGACCAATTTGCAAAAATAAAATAGATTTTTATATACTTTTTTTAGACCAAGAACTTCAATCTGCAGTAAGTACTTTAAAAGTTATGAATTTTTATAGTTCGCAAAATAGATCACTTTTGTGCACACCACTGAGGTCAATGGGGAAAAAGACAAAAATGCACATAAAATCGTTGGGTCGACTTTCAAAGTTCCCCTCTTGGATTTTGGTAGTTAGCATGGCCAGGTCCAATGTTCCACCAGCGTATTCTCAGGTGCGTCCCAAATTTGGCCAGGAGCAGGGTGCTGAGTTTGATGGTAGCTAGTGTGCTACAGGAGTGGGGGCCACTTGAAAATGAACTGCACAAGGGGACTTACAGGTAAGTCCCAGGGGGCCCACTCAAGGGAGCAGGTCATAAGGCCACTCACAAAATGGATCTCAGGGGTCTTGACATCCCTCAATTGGTGTTTTCCTCTTGGGCAGTTGGTGTTCGGGGAGGACTCTTCATCTTGGTGCAGGTTGCAGGAGGTCTGGTACCCTGGGTATTGGTGCAGCATGGCTCCAGTAGCTACTGGTGTCCCCAAACTTAGTGAGGAGGCAAATGTGACCCTTTGGAGCTGCAGTTCCAGTTTTGGTCTGGGTACGGCATCAGAGTCGCCGGGCAGCAGCAAGTTGGTGAGACCGGAGTCTGCGGTTTGGTGACTGCTGTCACAGGGGAGCAGATCGTCTGCTCCAAGGGAGGTTCTTTGGCAATTTGTCAAAGACTGGTGGTGCTCTGGGGTTCTTGGAGTCCTCACAGTGGCAAGGCAAGGCAGTACACCACAATTGTTGATTACTTACGGCAGCAGGCAGGGTGCCAATTTCTCTGCAGCAGGGCTTCCAATCTCAGGCAGCAGCTCTTCTTGGTCTGTTTCTTCTTTGTGTCCATTGAATCTAAGGTTCAAGATCCAGGGATGACACCAAATACTAAATTTAGGGTCGTCAAATGGGGAGATAGGTAATAGCCAATGGCATATCTACATTTATGGTGTCTACACCCTCTAAGTGGCCACTACCCTAGCCCAGATAGGTTGTTTTCCTACCATCTCAAGATGGAGGATTTTCAAAAGTAGGGTCCACATCGTAGGGGTGGTGCTGGCTGAATTTGGGCACACCTCCTCATCTAACTAATTTCCCCGCTTTTCCTCCCGCCAAAGGTCGAGCAGGAAAGGGGGGTTGACATCCAAATCTGGAGATGCCTGGGTTGCATTTCAAAGGCGGCTTCGCCTTTGAAGCTTCCCACATCGGAAGGACATCCTGTCCTGGGTGAGGCGTGAAGCACCTCCGCCCAGAGCAGGCTATGTTCATAGCTTCTGAGAGAGCTGGCCCCCACCCCATCAGGTCAGAAACATGCCACAGCATGCTGGCTGAAAGTAGACAGAGACCATCCAGTGTTTGGTAGGTTTTATGGGGACACTCTAAAGGGTCTCCTGTGTGTATTTCCTAATAAATCCAACACTGGCCTCAGTGAGGATTTATTAAGATGAGATGTTTGGTACTAAACATCTTAGGGTACAGTGAAGCCATCATGGAGCTAGGAAACTCGTAATGGCAAGTATCCAGCCCATGCACACTCTATGGCTTCCCTGTGCACTTACAATATCCAAGAATGGACTTGATATAGTAGGGTCATACGTGCTCATGCAGATATGTCCACACCTGGGATATCGTGCACCCTGCCTTAGGGCTGTAAGGCCTGCAGTAGGGATGACTTACCTATACCTCATGCAGTTTATGGAGGCATGGCACACAAGGCTGTGTGCCATGTCAACTCTTCGGTTTTCTCTTCACCAAGACACACAACCTGCAATGACAGTTTGCATGTTCTTGGTGAGGGGTCCCTAGGGTGGCACACCTTGTTCTGCAGCCCTAGTGGACATTCCTCAGTCCCAATGCCCTAGGTACCAGGGGCACCATTTACTAGGGACATACAGGGGTTTCTGAAGTTGTGCCGATGGTGGTACAGATTTAGGGAAAGAACACTGGTACTGGGAACCTGGTTAGCAGGGACCCAGTACACCTCAGTCAAAGTTGCATAAAGAAACAGGCAAAAAGTGTGTGGGGGGGTACTGCAACAAGGACCCAGTTTCTCACACGGATACCACACGCAATGAGCATGCAGTTGGCATGTTGCACAAGAGAGATGCGGTACAATCAATGAAATGGGCCTCATGGGGTCCTGCAGCTGGTGAATCTGCTCACCACCAACAAGACACTGCAGGGGCCACATTCCTTAGATGTGGGCAGTACTTTTGGGGCTCGCACAAGGCAATCTGGTCTCCAGGCACAAATTTGGTTCCACACTCACACTGCGCAATCAGTTGGGATCCAGCAGATGATGTGGGCACTAAAGAGGGCACCTCTCTCCAGGTGTCACAAGTAGTTGGTGTTGGTCCCTCACAGGAGGTCTTTGATGTCCCTGAGACCTCCACAAGAGAACAGGTGGCAACAAGTCCTTGGAGCGCACACTTCAGGGTGCCACACAGCAGCAGGTAGTCAACCCAGGCCAGCCCCTATTCAAAAAGGGTGCACTGTCCCTTCTAATGGCAGTAATCCTCCTTGTGCACAACAGTTACCTCTGGCAGTGTGCACCACGCAGTTCCAGGATCTCCGGTCTCACTTCCCCACAAGTGTATCTCTACCCTGCTGAAGTATGGCACCAGTAGTTATACTGTAATGTATATTTGAAGTTGACGGTGGTTCAGAGGGTTTCCCTTTGTACCACAGACATCTCCCCTAAATTTCAGTCCTGCCTGCCATGAGGCCATGGAATGCAGATCTTAATCTTTAGTGGGGCCATGCTCTCGCTCCAAGAGGCCAAGTGTCAAAACCTCTTCCTCCAACCTATTCAGCCAGGCCATCAAATGGCAGAGGTCTGTGATTCCAGTTGCATGCCCACTGTTTATTGCTGTCTCTGGGGAATGCACAGATGTGCTCCCCCAGCCTCCTGTGCTGACTAAAAGGCACACAGAGTTTTAGAGCAGAGAAATGCCCACTTTCTAGAAGTGGCATTTCTAAGCTATTATTGACAAAACCCTCTTGTTAGAAATGGCCCTTTTTGCAGGGTTATCCCTAAACTTTTTGCTTCTTCCTCCTATTTTTCCTGACCTGTCTTGTTGGCTTTAGGACTCTGGGAACCTTACTACTGCTAATCAGTGCTAAAGTGCATATGCTCTCTGTGTAAATTGTGAACATAATTGGTTAGCCATGATTGGCATATTTGATTTACTAGGTAAGTCCCTAGTACAGTGCACATAGTGTGCCAGGGCCTGTAAATCAAATGCTACTAGTGGGCCTGCAGCACGGATTGTGCCACCCACATGAGTAGCACGGTAAAGGAATCTCAGGCCTGCCACTGCAGTGCCTGCATGCAGTTCTCACTGCCATGTTGACCTGGCAAGTGCCCCCACTTGCCAGACCCTAACCTTCTCTTTTCTTACATGTAAGGCACCCCTCAGGTAGGCACAAGGTACCCTCTTGGGCAGTGTGCAGTGTATGTGAAAGGAAGGGCATGTCCTGGTGTGTGTGATATGTCCTGCTAGCAAAATACTGAGCATTTTGTTTTTCACTATCAAAAGGCTTTCTGTCCCATAGAGTAACATGGGAGTTTATTTATAACATCTTACAAGTATACCGTCCCATGGGCTCACAGCGCATGCATAAGCACAGAAAACGTACTGGGGAAGTGACTGACAGTTCTTATTGTACACCTGATGATATAGATCCTACATGTGCCGACAGAGAAGGTGTGGACGTTACTTATCCCCTATGGGCCGCCAATTTATTAAGAGATATATTTGAAAAGGTCAAACTCCCTCTCCAGGAAAAAGTCTCTCCTTTATTGGCTCACCTGGACAGGATGTACCAACTTTGTGGGGGGGGTAAACATTCGGGTGGTCAGAGGGTAAAGTGGACGCTATATGCAAAACTGATTTTGCTCTTCTGGATAAATTGCCACTGGTTTCTAACTTGCATCTCAAGGGAAACAGTAATAGTGCTAAAAATTGTAGGGGTACAGTAAAGTCCAATGGTGCTCGCTTGAGTCATTGCCTGCCTAAAGGCACTGCAATGGACCAGCCCATGAATAGGGTGGACGGGGAGGGGCTTGAGATGTGTAGATGTTGACATCTTACATTTTCTAATTAATAATCTAAAAGGAACCAGAGAGAAACTCAGGAGGAGTTAACTAATAAATGTTTGCATTGGCTCGCAAGATTTAGACATTTCCCTTATAATAGGGATGGTGATATTCTTATGACTCGCAGGGTGAGCTGGATAGGAAAGGGTCACAAAGATAGGCAAGGGGACTGCATTGTTATTAACTTTTGGAATGTGAAGCTGGCCTATAATCTTGTGGCAGGTGACCTTCTACACAGACACTGGGTTCAGCGATTATGCTACTGCCACTTGGCTACTTTTACAAACCGCCATATAGCGAAAAAAACAAAACTGCCCCTGCTCCTCAGAATCTATATTACAAGGGTGGCAGATTTGCTCACCTGAACCCCAGGACCCAGCTCTTTTCAGTACCACTTGTGAATAGATTTGCGGCACTGGAGGGGGTGGATTGACTTTGTGGCCATGATAAGAATGAGTCACTCAAGGCTTTGGGGGGGACCACTTGAAGGGGATGGGTCTGGATTTGGGAAATCATAGCCCACCCTGCTCCTGCAGGTCCATGAAGGGAGGGGCTGGGTGATTCGGTGATTTGTACGAGGCTCATACCAGCTTGGACCCTTTTAGAGAAGGGAAAGAGAATGGATCTTGGGTCACTTCAGGGCTTGCAGCATGGGTCCCCCTCCTTGAAACCTTCTTTGGAAGCTAGGGCTAGTATTAATTATGGGCGTGTACCCAGGGAAGACAGTCCTGGTGTAGTAGTCATCTGCTAGAGCTAGGGGGGAATAGTCTACCACCACTTTAAATGCCGGTGTCAATTCAATGGGTGGAGACCCACACAACAACACCAGGAAGGCCAACATTCTCTCAAGGTGGTGTCCTGGAATGTCACTGGTCCAAAGAACAAATTGGACTCTAGCTACTGGGGCATACAATAAGACACACATTTAAAAGTTTCGATTAATTGGGGGAAGTTATTTGGCATGTTCCACCTCGACAACAGCAACGACCCCGACTCAACCACTCTCCTCGACAACCTTGCCAACCTAGAATTGAAGCAGCTCGTCAACACGCCCACCCACAGAGCGGGTCACACCCTCGACCCCATCTTCACGGGAGGAACTAACATCCGTTTCAGCCACACCACCCAGCCCATCTGGACGGACCACCACTGCGTCCACTTCACCTTCAACACCACCACCGCACCCAAGCCCGCCCCGCGCCCGCCACGACGGAACTGGAGCAAGATCGCAGAGGAACACCTCAACACCACCCTCCGGCAAAACCCCCCCAGCGCCATGACCGACACCAACTGGGTCTCCTGCTGCGCCGACAAGCTGGCACCCCTCTGCCACTCCGCCAAACAACGCCCTCTGAAGGCCGCCTGGTTCACCACAGAACTTCAAGAATCCAGACGCTCCTGCAGACGCCTAGAGAAAACCTGGCAAAACCAGAAAACCACGGAAGCACGGAACAACCACAAGAGCGCCCTGAAGGAATACCACCAGCACATAAGAGACACCAAACGGACCTTCATAAGAGACAAAGTCCAGACCAACGCGACCAACGTCAAGGAACTGTTCAACGTCATACAGCAGTTCACAAAACTCACCTGCGAAGCCACGGACATCACACCTTCCCAGGAACTCTGCGACAAGCTCAGCTCCTACTTCCATCTGAAGATCAAGGTCCTCTACGACAACTTCAGCGAACCAGCACCGGACACCACCCCCCTACCCACCACCGCTGATAAGCCAACCATCATGTCCTGGGATCCCGCGACCGTCGAACTCATCACCGCGACCATGAAGAAAACTCACTCTGGAGCCCCAACGGGCCCCTGCCCACCGCACATCTTCTACAGGGCCGCCACTGCCATCGCACCCGAACTAGGATGGACGATCAACGTCTCCCTCAGATCCGGCATCTGCCCGGACGACTGGTAATGGGCGGAGGTGAAACCCCTCTTCAAGAAACCAACGGCCGACCCAACTGACCTGAAAAACTACCGGCCCATCTCTCTCCACCCCTTCGCGGCCAAAGTCACCGAGAGACTCGTGAACGCCCAGCTGACCGCCTTCATCGAAAAGAACTCCATCCTAGACACCTCCCAATCTGGATTCTGCAGCAACCACAGCACCGAGACCGCCCTCCTCGCTGCCACTGACAACATCCGCATGCTACTAGACCAGGGACACACTGCGGCCCTCATCCTTCTAGACCTCTCCGCAGCCTTCGACACCGTCTCACATCGCACACTTGCAGCCAGACTCCACGACTCGGGGAGACAAGGAGCCGCCCTCGACTGGATCCAATCCTTCCTCTCGGGCAGAACCCAGAGGATTCGACTCCCTCCCTTCCTCTCCGAACCCACAGAAATCAACTGCGGAGTACCCCAGGGATCATCACTCAGCCCCACGCTCTTCAACATCTACATGGCCCCCCTCGCCGCCATCGTCAGACAGCATGGGCTCATCATCGTATCCTATGCCGATGACACCCAGCTCATCCTCTCACTCACGAAGAATCCCGAAGACACCAGACTCTGCTTCCAGGAAGGAATGAAGAACATGGCAGCCTGGATGAAAGACAGCTGCCTGAAGCTCAACTCAGAAAAGACCGAGGTCCTCATCCTCGGACCCTGCGCCTCTGCCTGGGACAACACCTGGTGGCCCTCTGCCCTCGGGAACCCACCCACCCCAACAGACCACGCTCGGAACCTCGGCATCATCCTTGACTCCTACCTCTCCATGAACCGCCAGATCAACGCCGTCGCTTCCACTAGTTTCAACTGCCTTTGCATCCTCCGTAAGACCTTCAAATGGATCCCCCCCGACTGCAGAAGGACCGTCACCCACGCACTCATAACCAGTAGACTGGACTACGGCAACGCCCTCAACGCCGGAATCAACAGAACTCTTCTACACAAACTCCAAACCATCCAGAACACCGCAGCCAGTCTCGTCCTCGGGACACCGCGTCACGAGCACATGACCCAACACCTACGAGGCCTCCACTGGCTCCCCGTCGAGAAGAGGGTCACCTTCAAACTCCTCACCCACGCCTACAAATCCCTCAACAACATCAGACCCAAATACCTCAACGAGAGAGTATCCTTCCACGTACCCAAGAGGAACCTCCGCTCCGCCGACCTCGCCCTGGCAGAGGTCCCCGCATCCGCAGAAACAGAACCGGCGGGAGAGCTTTCTCCTACATCGCAGCCAAGACCTGGAACGAGCTCCCTCTGAACATCAGACGCTCCCCGACCCTGCACACGTTCAGGAAGGACCTAAAGACCTGGCTCTTCGACTGATCCGGAGCTGCTTCCCTCCCCCCCCCTGCGCCTTAAGACCCTCACGGGTGAGTAGCACGCTTTACAAACCCCTGATTGATTGATTGATTGATGTACGACCGTTTTTTGCGGTCGCAAACGGGAAATCGGCCTTCATCATTTCCTTCTTCCAATAGTGACCAGTTTTATCAATTTAATCTATCCTTCTATTGTTTTTTTCCACAAAAAGAAAGGGTTGGAGGACCCCTTATTTCTTCCAAAATAAACTCAGTATATGTAGCATTGTTAGTAAATGAAGGTGTTTTTTTTTTACTTTGTTTATTGAGGACAAAGAGAATGCATCTTTTTGATCCACATTCATTGAGCTCAACGCCCACTTGGAGGTTGAGGTTAGTGGTGATTTTGGAAGTGTAGAAGGTTCAGAACAATAATAATCCATGGCAAGTTTGAGGTCATTGTCAGAGACAACTGCTCTTCTGTCAGAAAATGATGCCAGCTTTGATTAAGCCTTCCCTTTTCTAGTTCTTCCTTTAAAGTGTATATGGTAATGATTCAATAATATTTTGACAATGAACAAGCTTAATCAGAAATCATAACAAGCACAGGCAAAGTTCAATTGTCAATGAGACAGCACCTTACCTGAAACCAGATGAATCGGTTGTAACACTATTATGCCTTATTCTAATGTCTATAATTTGTAAGATGTCTGTGCTCCTTTTTATATATAAATTCTTCTGACTGAATAATTACCTCGATGTTTAAGGACCTTATTAACCCTATTAAGCTTTATAGAGATTTGTCTCACTTAGCCAGATTAAGGAGTCAGATAGCTCTTATTCAAGAAGAACTATCTGACTCTTCTTAAAGAGCTAACTTCACTCTCTTTAGTACCATGCCCCCACCCCATAATGACGTACATCAAGACTCCTCATTCAGTTTCTCCTTCCATTGCCCACCTAGTTTGCTGCTCAGACTAACAAAGCAGAACCTAGCGTGCAAAACAAAAATGTCATATTCAGCAACCATTTTCAAGTTTCTTTATTTCTCATGGACTAAATGAGAACAATACAAAATGGCCAGCTAGGCATGCAGTGATATAGGTAACCTTGTAAATGTTTGAAACTAGACTGTTACTCAAGTTCGAAATCCCTTAAATCCTTAAATAAGGGAAGACAAGAGGTGTTTGGCAAAGCAGGAACAGTTTGTTTAGTTAAACATTACGGCCGGAAGAACAGTTACAGGCACAGGTCTGAGGAGTGTCTCAATATACAATCAGTATGTGTCCTTCCTTTACACAAAACATGATGGGTTATAAAAGTTTCCTGCGTACCATCTATGACGGAGAATGTTGGTTGCTGCTTTGGAGTATGTAAATTAATTGTCTAATAGTTACCACAGGTGGGTCTCGACCTCGCGTGGGCACAATGTGGCCAATAGATAACGTGTGCAAATGTCTGGCATAGGGAGCGGGTGATCACTGTGTTTCCCAGGTCCTGATTGGCTACGTGTTCCCAACTCATGTGGCATCTGACTTTTATGGTGTTTTAGGAGCATGCGTATCCCCTCAGGCCATGTGTGCTTTATTGGCCAAGCTCTCTTGTCCCTTGTTATGTCGCTGCACCTATCCATGGATTTGACCAAGAGTTTCCTGCCAGGGTGTTTGCCTGCCAGCTACTCATCCTCCTACCTGTGACCTATCAATCAACAATACTGGATCTTGGTCTCAGGGCCTGCTTGACTAAATATTTGCGAGCTGAGATTGATGTGGAGTTCACAACTGGCGATTAATAAGGTCGAGATTTCATTTTCATCCATGAATGCATCGAGTCCCTCCTCTAGCTGATTCTTCAACTATACCACCACAATAAATGTACTTTATTTGGGGCCTGTTGTTCCTTATGTTCCCTTTTAACAACAGCTACCTTCCTATTTACCTGCATTCTTCCCAGTTTGAGGACTGCGTTTTTATAGCAGGTGATCCCCAATTGAATAACCCCACATACCAGTAGCAACATAATGGCAGATGACAACAATGATTTACATGAACCAGATATCTATCGTGGGAGCAAGGAGAACCAATTCAGAAACCACTCCTGCTCAGGGGCACCTCCCTCTTCATGCATATTTCTTTGTAGATAGTGCAGTGCTTGAATGACAAGCGTCAGTGTTCCACTGCCCATTTCATACTCTGGTATGAACATACAGCAAGCTGCTCCGATCGTGGCACATACCGGTCCCCCAATTGTAGTCATTAAATCCAGTACATATCAGTGCTGCATTACCATTAGGCAGATTGCTTGCATTTCTTCATTGATAGAATTGAGGCCGAGCTCAGTGCTGTTCATCATTTTGAGCATCTCCCACCGGGTTATTTGTAACCAGCAGGCATTAGCTTTTGTTTGCAGGGTGAAGAAGGGTATCAACCCCCCCTGCCCCAGCTGTGTTTCTATGAACAGTCCAAATTCTTCTGGAATGTCTTTGAATTGTGCCCAGGCAAAATAGTCTGCAGCTCTCCTTTTAGGACCTTGGTGCAGGAAGTTTGTCTTTTTTCTTAATGGTGCTGGTAGAAGTCTGAAATCTCTTCTCCAGGAATGTCCAGGATCGGGGTGTGCATAGTGACTAGGGAACACAGTCTCATCCATCCGGGAAGAAGCTGAATGTAGGCGTACTCACCGCACTGCCAGTAGTAGTCCATCAGCGTGGACATTCCCTATTGCATATCCGGAATATATAATATCACTCCTCAGTTACCATTCATGCCCATCGGAAGCATTCCTTTTCCTCTGAAACATAAGGAATACTTTGTTAGTTTCCGTATAACCAGGGGTTGTCCTTTCACTTCTAACCAATTGTATCCTCAAACTTCGTGTTCCATATTTCCTGACATGGGGTGGTCATACTTTCACTTAAACCTCCCCATGCAAACCATTCCCCTTTTCATCACTGAGCTGGATGGCCCTACATAGGAATTCCATGTCGTGAGATACTCTCGGTCTACAGTCGGATGCTGGAGCAGACATGTTTGTGCGCGGAGTAGAGGGTTTTGCCACCCCCAAAAATCTTTTCTCTGGGAAATCTCGGGGTCATGTAATATCTTCCCCTACTTTGACCTTCCTATGCATCCTGTCCAGCTCGGTTTGGATATCTTTGGGTTCAATTAGGATGTATAGAGCTGTTAGGCTAGTGTCATATTGGGTTATGTTTACAACTAACCTGTGTGATTCACTCTTGTTGAGTTGCATCTTAACCCTTATTCTACATAGGTAGAGGTGCATAAGGCATTTTGCTTTCTCTGGGGCTACTTCTTGGGACAAATAAAGCCTGTCTGCGCCTACCTCATGTGGGATAAATGAACAGGCATAACATGATGTGGCTGATGCTTGGGAGCCGACCGTGGTCATGTGCTGGAAAAGGGCACTGTGCAGTACATGTGGGATGCTAGTGTTCTGTTTGGTGAAATTGTAGATAACGTATGAGAGATCCCTACGCACGCACTGTAGTTCTCTTTTAGCGAAATTCTTTTGACTGGGCAGTTCTTCTGTAGTACTCAAGTGTGGGACTATTCATAGTAGGCAGATCATACATAACCATATAAATATACATAACTTTTTTTACAACACTGCAGTTCTAGGCAGGGGTCTCCTGGGAGTCGTCTGTGCTCCTCCTGTGGCTGTGTTCCTCCTGATCTGTTCATGAATGTTTGCCGTTTTTAGTTCTAGGGTGATATCGCCGTGGAAGGGCTCGACCACACGTTGTAACGGCACACTCATGCACTATTCCCCTCCTCTTTGAAAGCCGTGGGTGTTAAGCAGAACCCTTGCTTATGTTCCATGAGTTTTTTCCCTCCTTCCATTTGCTCAAGTTCAGCAATGTTCTTTTTTCCTTAGGTCTTGGTGGTTGATGACAAGTTGGCATTGGTGCACTGTTTTTGAATAAGAACTTTGTTGACTTAATTCAGCTTAGTTACATATGCTCCATTCTCATTGGTTTTGGAGACCCTGTATTTTACCACCGGATCGTAATCCCATCAACCTACTAGTCGCAATCTGGTGAGGGATTGGAAGGGGACTCCTGTTGGATATGTCTTTCAGTGATTTGGGGAGTAAGGGTGATTACTATAAACATTATTAACAAGACAGATCTTATTTTTATAAGCCATTGAGCCTCCCTTATCCTACTAAGGTGTTTTTGTACCTTTAATAGCATTTTGCCTCAGGGTGGTCAGATCAGTGTTAGGTATGTTGTGGAGTGGTCCCATGAGTTCAGGGAGGGATAGGATTGTGGCTTTATTAGGGGTTCTGTGGGTGCCACTAGTTTTTCAAATAATGCCTCGCCCGGTGCATGCATAAGGGCACGGTTGCTGTGCGGCCCCTTTCCAAAACAATTTCTTGCTGGGGGCTATCTGTTTTGATATTACCCCCAGTTGAGCTTGCTGTGAGTTGTGTTTTTCAGTCCTTGTATGTTTGCTATATGTACGCGGAAACATGGGACGAGGGGGCAAGTTTGCTCCTTTGTATCATGGTACAATTTGCTCTCACCTCAGTGTTGACTGTAGTGTCAACACCACAGTCAAGTCTAAGGTTGCTCCCCTTAGTGTTGACTGTAGTGTTGACACCGCAGTCAACACTGAGAGGAGCGCAAATTGTGCACTGCATGTACCATGATACAAAGGAGCAAACTTTTCTGGGTTGTGATGTAGTGTGTGGCCATACCCTTTTCCCTGCCCAGGCTATTTTTCATGACCTTCTCTACCATTTATCACACATTCCTAATGTTCCTTTTTGTAAAAATTGCATTCCAGCCCACTGATTACACTTTATCCGGCCCAAGCCGGAGATTACGGCTCGAGCCGGAGAGTACGGCCCTAGCCGGAGAGTACTCTCCGGGTGCGGAGACTACGGTCCGGGTGCGGAGAGTATGGTCTGGGTGCGGAGATTCCGGTCCCACTGCGGACGTAAAGTTAGGAGTCGTAAGTGATTTCTGTGAATACCAAAAATCGTAAGTGCTTTCTGTGAATACCAGAAGTAGTAAGTTTAGGATTTTGTCTCAGAGTAGTTCTGTGAATCGGCCCCTTTATGTTTGTGCATCTCCTTGCTCCCGGCACGTGGCGTGCTACATGGCTCTCCCTTGTGGCATCAGATACCAGGCGTTGGCTGTTCTCAACCCCACATTTTTATCTGGAATCTTCTTTTTGGTCGAATTTTGGACAGTTTTCTTTTAGTTTTGGTGTTTCATTGTTTCCCTTACCCTGCGGGGAGAGGGTCAGAGTTTGCTCTGTTGCACCTTCCCCTCCTATACTGCCCTGTGGGATCGGAAGTCAGGGCTGACTGTCTTCTTGGATTGTGCCTGTAAGGTTGGAACAACGTGAGTGGACAATGTTTGGACTGGAGGTGAGCCTGGAAGGGGTGCACCCGGTATCCTGCGTTCCATCTGGAGCAGGGGTAGAGGCTTGGAAGCCTCCATCCCTGGCACCCTACTCGCCCTCGGACCACACTCCGCTTTCTATCTCCGTTTCTGGTTGGCCCGCTGTCCCTAGATTTAGACTGTAGTCTCTTGAGCTCCTTAGATTAGATACAGTCATTGATTGCCTAACGACATTGGTGCTCATCTTGTAAATCTATGGAAGGGTGAAAGGTTAAGTGAACACCCAACTGGAGTCTCAAACTTATCATTATGCTGAGGCCTCTTAGCTTATTGACTCTCGCGTATGGGGGCTGTAGAGTTTTCGAGTCTTATCATCCCAGGCGCAAGAAGTACATTGTTCCCGTCATTGAGGATAGCTTCTTCTAGAACTGAAAGGGAGGCCTCCATTAATTCAGAGGCTTCTATAGCATTTGAGGGTGCTATCGGGACAATACGCCATAATGGAACCATTAAGTTGTGGACATGATGCCCAAGAATGGGGTCCTTCTGGCTTGGTGATCGATATGTGTCCCATTAGACATTGGCTGTGGGACCCAGGTGTCTGCTTTTTAAACAGTTTTCCAGATGCTGACCCACCCCTTCGTCAGACTGCCCTGCCCCTGGGGTGTGGCCTGGGGGGATCAGCAGCAGAGTGGGGCCTTAGTTCCATAGGTGCTTTAGGCAACCTGATTATTCAGCACTACCGTAGGATGACTATGTCGTTAGTGTAGACACCCGAACGACACAATTCCCAGCAGGCCTGAATTCCTAGGCACAAGTAAACTTTATAGACCCCCCCAATGCTGTCTGTTAGTCCTTTCTGATCTCATATAATTTTTAGATGGAGGGGGTAGGGGGATGCTGAAAGTCTTTATCATCGGAGGTGTACTACTGGGGGTTAAGTTGATGGGATTATTATTACCTATCTTCATTTGCTGGAGGGTCTATTTTACTGTGAATTTTGGCTCTGTGGTTGCGTGAGGGCACTACCTCCCCAGACTGTCACCCCTCCTTGATGGAGTTGTGGCCCCAGTCTCTATTGTGCTGGGTTCCCTATCTGTGGTTGTTCCTGCCATGTGCTCACCCAATTACTTGATCCCTGCTGCGGTTGTGTGACGAGCGGTGGACCTCCCTGCAACTGAGTGTATTGTATGTTCTTATTACCCTGTGCTTAGTACTGAGGAGGGACGTTAGCCTGTTGAGTGGGGTTTTGTGGTAGCTAGCCATTATTCTCTAACCTCTACTTCTTTTGCTGCTCATGGTATGTCTTTGTCCAGCATGCCTTTACCTGGTAAACCCCGCCTATGGCAATAGAAGCACTATCTAATGTCTGGTTGTGGCCAGCCTCCCTGGCCTCTACTACCATAACCTATTTGTGTTCCTGGAATACCTGTGTGGAACTCTCTAAAGTTTTGCGGTGGAGCCTCCAGTGTGACTGGTGCCATCTGCTCGGCTGCAGCCATCGGTGCTCCCTCGAGGGCAGTCTTTTTCAACTTAAGCTGCTCCTGCTTCTCTCTATCCTTTTCTTGCTTTTTCTTATGGTAGTTGAGTATATGAGCTTGTATTTCTTGCCAGGGTTTGGTATCTAAACCAACGGTGTTGTCCAGCCCGCTCTGTAGCTCGGTGGGTAACCCTTTCTTCAAAATATTAGAGAAAAATGTGACTTGTGGGCCCGTGTTGGCCCCTGACTGTCCAGTTTCCTGTCCCCATCTTTAGCTCATTCCATTTAGGAAATTGTTTATGCTTTCCTCTGGCTTCATGACCTCTGCCATTAGCCCTCCTACATATGGATGGTCAGGGAATATTTCTCTCAGGGCGGTCCATATCCGGTGTCTGTGCTTATTAAATGTGGCCCCTAACATGCTAGGTATTTGTTAGGATGATTGCTGGAATGCAAGCTTGGGTGAACACCATGTTTGTCTGCTCCCCAATTAGGCTGCTTAGCAGGCTCTTAATTTCACCTATCGCTAGGCTGATACCTGCTGTATTTTTCTCAAAGCATGTAATCCATTTCCCTGCCCCATTCAGCAATGACGGCAACTTGTTCTCAACCCCTCTTTGTCCATCTTGGCCCATGGCATGAATATAATACCTTCAGCGTCCTTCTGCAGTAACAAGTACATTCTCATTATAGGTTACTATGGGTTTCTCCTCAACATAGCACTCCCATCTTGCGAGGCATTGCTGCATGTAGAGAAAGTTCCAACTGGGGTTTCCTCTTTTATGCCTGATGCATTCCTCCACTACCGTCATGTCCTCTGGCTCAAACAATCCTTAATTCAGCCAAGACCAGTCATAGTGGTCCCTCTCCTTTGCTAATAGGTTGCACAACAGGTATGCAAAAGTCTTGCCTTCCTTTTTGGCTATTATCTCCCTCAGGTTTAGTTTATCTTTGTCGTGCACCCATGCGGAGCAGCGTGTATCGTCATCACTGCTTCCCTCGTGTGTACTCACAGGTGTCATTTTGTTTTTCTTCCGTCATGGGTGGGTAAGTACCAGGCTGCCGTGGTCCCTTATTTCTTGGTCAGCCCCTCTCCATTGTTGACCAGACGGTGTGGCTGTCAGGAATATAGCGGGAGTACGACGGGGTCCGCACATGCACTTCCCGAGACTTGTGTGAATGAGATGTGTGTACTACAATCCCCAGCAGCCCCTGGGGCCCACACCGGAAGTTACTCGGGAGGCATCCAGAAGGGATAAGACCTTCCTGACCCTGGGAAAAGTGCTTGTCGTTCCTTTTCGCATCGGATACCTGGACAGCCTTCCCGTGATCTGTTTCCCCATCTGAACCCCAGTCCGCATCATTTCCCTTTCCGTGCAGGTGCGCGCTGGATGAGTACCGTCTTCCGCTCTGCTGGGCGTATTGAAGCAGAAAGCGAGGCTCCGCTTCCCAGCCACAATCTACCCATTCCTCTTGCCGGCAGGCTTGCTGGCATTTATCTCGGCTGGATTCTTGCTTCATTCACTGTCCCCGTGAGCCTCTTGGAGTACTCCCAGCCCGACCACGGTTTCTGGACAATTGCACAGGCTCCTGTGACGTAACAGAGAGCACCAAGGCGTCACCAGATAAGTGACTGTTACGCTGGGTGTTTCCAGTTTGTAGTATGATTGTTTGCTTTTGTTCCCTTTAAACCTGGGACCTTTTGCTTGGGCTTTCATCGGGTTCCAGTGCTTACTCTCGGTGTCTAAGAGCACCCAAACCTGGACTGCCATGAACTCTCGACTTTCAGAGTCAGCATACATATGTGCAATTTAACTTGCCTTACGTTTCTATTAGTGCACAAAGGAGTGGCACTTACATTTATTTCTTTCAACCTTAGTGCTTGCTGGGATTGTAAGTATGTCTTCCTAGATAAAGGGTATTTAATCAAGAAATAAGGTTCTGGTATGTTTGTGTTCTGAATGTTGTCCCCTCTCTTGCATACAGGTACCTTCAGGGCAGGTCGGCAGTCTAGGGTGTTCAGGCATTATTTCTACATCCTGGGAGAACCGGCCAGCGCTCCTGCAGCCCAGCAATGTTTATTATTTTATCCCATCTTCCCTTTTCCCCTATGCACTGCTTATCAGAGTAGTAGAGTTGGTTTCTTCTCTGTGGGGCAGTGTGGGAGGGAATTGGGGGTTCAGCATCGAGACCATCATCCCCGCTGGGCGTTCTAGAAGGTTAGTACTTACTTGCTTGCCAAACCCAACAGAACAACAAGCCCACGTTGTTTTACCAGCCTGGGTGATGGATCCCAACGAAACGCTGTTGTCCGTTTTGGAATCCCTAACCACGTTGCAGTTTGAAGTACAGGCCTTTAAGGCAGAAAATCAGGATCTGCGCAAAGAACTAGGGACCATGCGCAAGGAAGTGGGGGGTTATCAAGAGGGGGTAGACCTGAGAGTAGTAGGGGCCCCTACATTAAGGAATGGACTCTGCCACCTCCCATACGTACCGATAACGTCCCCTCAGAGTACGCTCCCTCACCAAACCACGAAGGGGTTTCTCCTGCTACCGGGTTTTGTGCTGCAAACCATGCCTCCCCTCAGTACGACGGTGCTATAGCTGCTCTCAACGTGATACAGCAGCCCTTGATACCGCTTGCTCCGCCTGAACGTTTTTCTGGGGACCCCAAAAAGTTTGGCATCTTCCTGAACCAGTGTCGTTTACATTTCCTATGTCGACCAGCCATCTTCCATAACGACTAGGCCAAGACAGCCTTTGTGATGTCCTCCTTAGGGGGGAACGCCGCCAGATGGTCTATACCATTGATCGAAAAAGACGCCCCTGTACTTTATGACTTTCCAGCATTTTGTGATGAGATGCGAAAACTGTTTGACCGTAGATCCCATCATCTCTCGCTGGATAGAGAATTGATAACCTTGAAGCAAGGGCCACAGGACTTGTTGTCTTATATAACTACCTTCAACCGGTTGGTGGTGGAAACCGATTGGCCCATGGACAAGCGTACGTCTTTATTCTACCAGGGGTTGCGAGGTGAACTGAAGGACGTGTTAGCTCAGGTGGTACATATGCCCCAAACCTGCGATGAGTTGATTGAGCTTACCATGCAGCTGGACCACCATCTCCAAGAACGGAAGGGCGACAGGGGGAAACCTGAAACACAGTATTATTTCCCTCGTCCCAAACCGGTGGTGGAGGAAGCGTCCCGGTCCACTGATGGAGTGGAACCTATGCAAATCAACGGGGTACGAGGGCCACTCACTATGGAGGAGAAGGAAAAAAGACGCAAGCAGCGCCTTTGTCTGTATTGCGGCAAAGGAGGACATTTCCTTCGGGAATGTAGAGCTTGTGCAAGAGCCGGCGACAAGACACCTGTAGGAAGGCCACAAGCAGTCGTAAGCCCCAAGATTGGAACCAGTGGGAAACGTCTGGAAACTGATGACCTCGAGCAAGATAGAGACCCCTTGTTCAAGCGGAACCCAACCCGAGGTCTCTTCCATAGTGGCAAACACAGTACAAACATTGGTCGCCCATATTAATGTGGTAGTCACCTTATGGTTAGGGCACAAACTCCACCAAAGGGTGCCTGCCTTACTTGATTCAGGGGCCACAGGGAACTTCATCGATCAAACCTATGCCAAAACGTTGGGTCTACCCTGTAAACGGAAAAGTACCCCAGAACCGGTGAAAGCAGTGGATGGAACAGCATTGACGTCGGGGGCTGTAAAATACTATACCCAGCCTTTGTTGCTGCAATATGGATAAGATCACTACGAATATATATTAACGTTGCACGATCCTTATGTGAATTGGTCTGCCCGGTCGGTAACCATGAGCTCCCTTTTCTGTAAAGACCAATGTAGTGGAATGAGGGTCTGTCAGCAGAAGACTGAGACTACACAATCAAGCCACCTTGCAGGGGGTTGTAGCGTACCTCTTACTTGTTCCATTGTTTCTGTCCCTCCGGAATACGTCCAGTAACAATAGGTTTTCAGCAAACAACACGCAAGTCAGGGAATATGACTATCGAATCGACTTGACTCCGGGAGCCACCATACCATGCAGCCATGTGTATGCCCTGACAGAGCCGGAAACACAACACCTGAGGGAATACATCGAGGAAAACCTCCAATCGGGATTCATTCGCCCCTCGTCCTCGCCTGCATCCTCGCCCCTTTTCTTTATCTCTAAGAAGAAGGGGGATCTTAGGGCTTGTATCGATTATAGGGCGATCAATCGCGTTACCATTAAGAATCGTTATCCGTTACCACTCATTCCTGTTTTGCTTGATCAATTGAAGGGGGCGCGAGTCTTTACCAAGCTGGATCTTCGGGGCGCCTACCACTTGGTACGTGTTAAACAAGGCGATGAGTGGAAAACGGCCTTTCGCACGAAGTTCGGGCTCTATGAATACCAAGTAATGCCCTTCGGGTTGTGTAACGCCCCCGCGGCGTTTCAGTTTTTTATGGATGAGATGTTGCGCGGATATCTTGAAGCCTTCTGCATAGTCTACATAGATGACATCCTCATCTACTCCACCACTATGGAAGAGCACGTCTGTAATGAATCTGCTTTTCACAAAAAGGACAGATCCTGCAGACAGTTCTCCCTTGGACTAAGGTAACCTACAACACTTACCCAGGGAGAGATGATTTTCACATCACCTGCTAGGAGGGAAAAACACACACAACCTCCTACAACAGGGAAAAGAACACAAATTCACACATATGAAATATATTTATTAGTACATTATAGTAACATCACACGGTAGGCCAAATGCATCAATCCTAGCAGACTCTAACCTATCAATAGTACGATTGAGATACACAATCAAGGCAAATATATATGTAGAAATATATATGTATGGCTATAAGAATCAGAAAATAAGAAGGAAAAGAAAGAATCAGTAAAGAATCAAGAGACAGTTAGTAGCAGAGACACCTCACCGACTGCATGCACATCATCCTGCCCCACTTCGCAAAAGGAAGTCCGGTAATCTGCCGGGCTAGGAGAACAGCCGTGACACAAAGCCCCCGCTCAGCCGTGGCAACACGTCTGTCCCACGATGAACTTCCAGTGAGCTCAGCAAGTGCTTTGCTTAAATACAAGTTAAAACATAGCGAAGCTTCTAGCAAGCCTCGCCCCTTTTTCTCATGAGATCCTGTACCAGTCTGCACCAAGGTCACAACATCGGTTGATCAGGCCTCTGCTATGGCTCCGAGACAGACCATGTACATTCCTCAGATAACATCCAGTTCTCTCTAGTCGGTAAAAGAGTGAAAAATAAGTGAGGAGCTGAGAAACATGCCCTCCCCACTTTGCAACTACGTGCAAGCACAGAATATAGCTTCAGTCATGAAAATGGAGTTAGTTAGGCCATGCACACAGAAAGGACTAAAGCAAGATGGAATTGGAAAGCAAGATGACATGAGACCATGTCAAAGCCAATGGTAAGCACTGCCATAAAGCAAGGTAAAGTCAGAAATCAGAATGACATGAGGCCATGTCAAAGGCAATAGTTCAAAGTCATAATTCACATAACCCAAATAACACTATAGACTTTATCCCTCAATATACAACACCGAGCACATGTGTGCACCACCACCTACAACACTGCACTTCGACATCCCACACCTTCTATTCTTGGCAAGACTATTCTACTCCATAACAGCTCCCACTAAAAGACAACAAGATTACAGAATAAAAGAGAAGCAAGCATATGTAGGGCCATCCTACATTAAGGCTAGGGTAAAATAACACACTAAAACCAATTAAAATGGTGGTAGTTGGAGGTCATCATAGGGTGCCAGACTACAAAAGTGGCTCTTTCACTACAACGTCGGACATGTAAGAGCAGTGTTGGAGCGTTTGCAGAAGCATTCCCTCTATGCGAATTTGGAAAAGTGCCTGTTTCACGTGCCGGAGGTCGAATTCCTGGGGTATGTGATCAACGAAAATGGGTTACGAATGGACAACAAAAAGGTCATGGCTATCACTGAATGGAAGTCGCCCAAGAACGTGAAAGAGATCCAAACCTTTCTTGGGTTCGCGAACTTCTATGGAAGGTTAATTAAGGATTTCTCCAGTCTAATGCAACCCATTACCAGACTGTTGAGGAAAAATACGACCTTCATCTGGAGTGAGGAAGCGGAGACCGCGTTCCAGGCATTAAAAACTAAGTTCACTCAGGCCCCCATCCTACGCCATCCTGACGTTCAGCTGCCCTTTGTGTTAGAGGCTGATGCTTCTCAATTCGCTCTAGGGGGTGTTTTGTCACAACGACACCCAGACAATGGACAACTCCACCCAGTGGCCTATTTCTCTAAAAAACTAAACCCCCATGAAATCAACTACAGCATTACTGATAAGGAACTACTGGCTATTAAACAGGCATGAGAAGAATGGAGGCATTACTTGCTAGGAGCCACCCACACGGTAGAGATCTACACTGATCACAGGAACCTGCTTTTTCTGAAAACAGCCCGAGCCCTGACGCCCCAACAGCTGCGATGGACCTTGTTCTTTTCGGACTTCGACTTTATAATCAAATGCAGACCTGGTCCACAGAACGGTGAAGCAGATGCCCTCTCCAGGATTTATCACACCAACGAACGTGAAAAGGAGGAACCGCCTGTTATATTCCAAAATGCGGTGTTCCCTTGTCCGGAACTAGCGGCTATCACTACCACCGATTTTCTGGCTGAGGTTAAGGCCCACTCAGCGCTCCTAGACCAGCACGCATGGGTCCAAGAGGAACCAAACCTCCGTGCTCAGAAAGGGGACTTTTTGTTTCGCTCCCAGATGCTTTTTGTGCCCAACGAAGATTTGCGCACCCAAGCACTGACATGGACCCACGATTCCACAATAGGAGGTCACCTGGGTGTGCGCAAGACTATAGCACTGACCAAACATCACTTCTGGTGGCCCTCTCTCAGACAGGATGTCATACAATACGTACAGAATTGTGCAGTCTGTGCCCAGGGGAAAACCAGCCACAACAAACCTGCGGGACTGCTTCAGTCGATTCCTGTTCCCCCCTATCCATGGCACACAGTCTCAATGGACTTCATTGTAGAAGTGCCACTCAGCAAGAAAAACACAGTAGTGTTGGTAGTAGTAGATCATCTAACGAAGATGGGACACTTTATCCCTATGATGAAACTACCCACGTCAGTGGAGTTAGCCTCCTCCTTCCTGCAGAACATTGTACGTCTCCATGGAATTCCTGTTGTCCTGTTGTCCTGATCATAGACAGAGGATCACAGTTCATCTCTCGCTTTTGGAAGGCTTTGTGCGCTGCCATGAAAATTGATGCCCGGTTATCCACCAATTACCACCCGCAGACCGATGGCAAGACGGAGCGTTTGAACCAGACACTAGAGCAATATCTCCGTTGTTTCACGTTACAACAAGAGGAGGAGTGGATGGCAGAGCTTGCGTACAACAAAGCAGAACATTCGTCTTTGGGTTGTTCGCCTTTCTATTGTCAAAACGGTTGTCATCCCAACATTCTGCCTTTTGAATGGCCCATCTCATCAGATCTCCCGTCTGTACGTGAACACCACTCACATCTGCGTATGGTGTTACAAGAGGCCACGATCCATCTCCTAAAGGCTCAGTCGGACGACAAACATCATGCTGACCGAAGACGTCAAAAAGAACCTGCATATCAAGTTGGGGATAAGGTATGGTTGGCATCAAAAAACTTGCGTTTGAAAGGGGCCAACAAGTTGAAACCCAAATATGTTGGCCCTTACCCCATTACCGAACTCATAAGTCCGGTGGCAGTGAAACTACTTCTGCCCTCATCCTGGCGGATTCATCCCGTTTCCCATGTCTCTCTCTTACGCCCTTGCCGGGCTTCCACCCACCTGCCTGATAAGCCTCTACCCATAGACATAGACGGGGAGGAGGAGTATGAGGTCCGGAGTGTTCTTGATTCCAAATTGGTGAGGGGGAGGGTTTGGTACTTGATTGACTGGAAGGGTTATGGCCCAGAGGACCGGTCTTGGGAACCCGCGCATAACCTCAACTGCCCCCGCTTGTTGTGGCGTTTCCATGCCCGCTTCCCTGCCAAGCATGGTGGCCCGCCGAGGCGGCGGCCCTTGCGGGGGGGGGGGACTGTCAGGAATATAGCAGGAGTACGACGGGGTCCGCACATGCACTTCCCGAGACTTGTGTGAATGGGAAGTGCGTACTACAATGCCCAGCAGTCCCTGGGGCCCACACCGGAAGTTACTCAGGAGGCATCTGGAAGGGATAAGACCTTTCTGACCCTGGGAACGGTGCTTGTTGTTCCTTTTCTGCATCGGATACCTGGACAGCCTTCCCGTGATCTGTTTCCCCATCTGAACCCCAGTCCGCATCGCTTCCCTTTCCGTGCAGGTGCACGCTGGATGAGTACCGTCTTCCGCTCTGCTGTGCGTATTGAAGCAGAAAGCGGGGCTCCGCTTCCCAGCCACAATCTACCCATTCCTCTTGCCGGCAGGCTTGCTGGCATTTATCTCAGCTGGATTCTTGCTTCATTCACTGTCCCCGTGAGCCTCCTGGAGTACTCCCAGCCTGACCACGGTTTCTGGACAATTGCACCGGCTCCTGTGACGTAACAGAGAGCACCGAGGCTTCACCAGATAAGTGACTGTTACGCTGGGTGTTTCCAGTTTGTAGTATGATTGTTTGCTTTTGTTTCCTTTAAACTTGGGACCTTTTGCCTGTGCTTTCATCAAGTTCCAGTGCTTACTCTCGGTGCCTGAGAGCACCCAAACCTGGACTGCCATGAACTCTCGACTTTCAGAGTCAGCATACATATGTGCAATTTAACTTGCCTTGCGTTTCTATTAGTGCACAAAGGAGTGGCACTTACATTTACTTCTTTCAACCTTAGTGCTTGCTGGGATTGTAAGTATGTCTTCCTAGATAGAGGGTATTTAATCATGAAATAAGGTACTGGTTTGTTTGTGTTCTGAATGTTGTCCCCTCTCTTGCATACAGGTATCTTCAGGGCAGGTCGGCAGCCTAGGGTGTTCAGGCATTATTTCTACATCCTGGGAGAACCGGCCAGCGCTCCTGCAGCCCAGCAGTGTTTATTCTTTTATCCCATCTCCCATTTTCTCCTATGCACTGCTTATCAGAGTAGTAGAGTTGGTTTCTTCTCTGTAGGGCAGTGTGGGAGGGAATTGGGGGGTTCTGCGTCAAGACCATCATCCCTGCTGGGCGTTCTAGAAGGTTAGTGCTTACTTGCTTGCCAAACCCGACAGTGGCTCTGAGCCCTGCTAGTAGCCTTTCATCTACCTCCGATTCTTCCCAGTGCTGCGCCCTGTACCCGGCCGCGCTTCCCTCATGTATAGAGTGCGCTGTCCTGTACTCTTGTTCTAACTCCTGGTTGCATGCCCTTTCTCTCTTGAGCATCAGCTCACGCCTCTCTTCCTCGTGCCTTCAGGCCGGTCTCTTTTGCTCTGAGCTACGTGCTCCTTTTGTTGGCCTGGCTTTACCTTCAAATTCACTTTCCGTTTCCTCCTCAGCTACCTGGGCAATCCCTGTAGCCCCACCCTCGTCATCGGTTCCCAGGGGACTGGAGCTCCCTTTCTCTCCTGAGCTCACGGAGTTGCTATTGAGAATCACCACAATCTTTCCTGACACTCTTAAGTTCGCCTGAACCAGTAGGAGTGTGTGTTTTACTTGCCCTTTAGGTGTTACGTGTTGAGCGTTGTCGACGGGGAGTTGAGCTTTTGGTGATCTTTCCTAGGGACTTTGGATGCGCTAAAGGCGGCTGGGCTAAAGGCGGCTGGGCTCGCTTGCTTTTGGTTTTCTCGAGCTTAGATCTAACTGTCCTTTTCTCTGTGTGGGGGGGGCTTGTTGGCTTCTACTATTGTTGGATTTGAATATCCTAATGTAGGGGGAGCTAGTGTGAGTACATTCATCCCTGCATATGGTGGGGAAGGTGCAGATGCCGTGCTCGCTCTCAGCATTGTGGGGCTATGGGTTTTAGCTTCTTCAAAGATGGCCCATAATTCTAACATTGACTCTCCTTTGTCTTTCTATTGACCTGCAAATTTAGACTTTATATGTGTTTTAGTATGTTCAAATATATTATTATCAAATGTTACTTCCTAAAGCCAGGGAAATGTGTGTGCCTTTGTGTGTAAATGCCACTCTTGGCAAAACGTATTAATTCTCTTTATCTGTTTGCGGAACCTAGTTTCTTCATGCTTCAATGGGGAATCGAAGTCCATTTTAGTAATTTGGATAAATACAACTCAAATGACGTAATCATAGGGGCAATCGTATGTGGTGCACTCTTACAAATTACGTACTAGGAGCTCAGTGGTTTTACAATATTTGCATCAGACAGTTCAACTGAACATTTCAATAAAAACCAAATGAAAATGCATATGTACTATTAAAACCTAGGGCGAATATGCGATATGTTAGAATAGCATCTGCACGATCTCAGTTTTTTTCTCTACACAATACAGTTTGCAATTAATACATCACATACATAATACAGTTGAATAATGGTTGACAGAAAAAAAACTTTGTCAAAAAATTGGTTCGCTCTCAGCATGTCATCCCTTAAAAAGAAAAGACTTGTGTGGAACACATTCCTAAGTGAGCTAGATAGTCTGCCAATATCCGCTCCTAAACAAAGGTGTTAATCATACAAACCATATTGTAATGACTCGGGAATCACCGGCCCCTCTTGGCCACTCACAAGTTACACCCAGTTTCCTGGGTCCAATTTTTTCCCTATGTCCAAATTCCACCCTGTTAAATGGCTAGGGTTCAAGCTAGATGTACCTCCCACAGTCCTTCCAGAAACTAACGGTGTTAAGAAACCTCTTAGCACTGAGAAATCATTAAACTAAAAAAATATGAGACTGAGGAATCAACTCCACCCAATCAGGATAGCTGTATCTCAAAAATCATCGTCCTGGGAGTTATCAAGGGCTATCTTCACCTTAACTAGCGTACTCAGCTATTGAAAAAAGGTGACTTCTGCGGAAATGCCTCAAAGGCCGCCTTAAATCTGATTCAATTAAGAGATATAAAATAGGTAACATGCCAGACCCTGTCAGTGGCACAAGCGCTTACATTATCTTTTTATGCTTCTCAATAGTTTACCATATTTCAAATGCTTTAGACTATGTTTGAGATTCTGATGTAGTCGCTTACCGTCTGTGACGCTTGCTTCAGGATGGACCTCCACCCCAGGGACTCAGCAGAATTTCTAGTCAATTGCCGTGTCTGCCCACCTTTCTTGTTGCGCAATCGTGAATCCATCTGGGCGGGGTCTCCTTCCTTCTGCTGCAGTCAGCTTCGAGGTCCCAATCAGCTCCCGGCTGGCTCGCCAAACTGTTACTCGAGTTCGAAATCCCTTATATAAGAGAAGGCAAGAGGCTTTTGGAAAAACAGGAACAGTTTATTTAGTTAAACATTACGGCCAGGAAAAAAGTTACAGGCACAAGGTCTGAGGACTGTCTCAATTTACAATCAGCATGTGTCCTTCTTTTATACAAAACATGATAGGTTATAAAAGTTCCCGGCGTACCATATATGGTGAGGAATGTTGGCTGCTGCTTTTGAAGTCATAAATGAATTGTCTAATGGTCACCACAGGTGGGTTTCGACCTCGCGTAAACACAAAGTGGCCAGTGAACAACAAGTCCAGATGTCGGCATGGGGAGCGCATGATCACTGTATGTGCTAGGCCCTGATTGGCTATGTGTTCCTAACTCATGAGGCATCTGACTTTTTATTGTGTTTTACCAGCATGTGTACCCCCTCCACCCATGTGTGCTTTATTGGGGCAATCTCCCTTGACCCTTGTAATGTGGCTGCGCCTATCTGTGGGATTGATCAAGAGTTTCCTGCCCGAGCGCTTGCCTGCCAGCTACACACCCTCCCATCTGTGACCTATCAATCAGCAATTCCGGGCCTTGGTCTCATGGCCTGCTCGACTATATATTTGCGAGTCAAGGTTTATGTGGAGTTCACAAAGGGCAATTCTGCTAATAAGGACAAGCTTTCATTTTCATCGATGAAGGCATCGATTTCCATACTAAACAAAACGATTGGTAAAAGTCCCAGCAGGGATAGTTGGGATTGTCTTCTTAATTGATTACCCCAATAATTAATGACTCAAAGATCACTGTTCATTCTGAGTCATTCACATAAAGAGTGCATACATCTTTTTTTACTTCAATTATAATGCAAAAAAGCCCAATCAAGTAGAACCAACTTAGGCATTCACATGAATATAACTCAAATTCATCTGTGGTTAATTTTCTTAAGTCCATATTGGTGTTCCATATACATTATAATTCATCAAGCCAGAGATTTTGATCATAGAATAATTCACTTGCTTCTCATGATTTTTCTATCTGTTGTGACATCCAATGTGCAGAATGGGAGCAGACTGTTTTCATCAGGAAATTCTTAGCTCTAAAATGTTTCACTCCAATGGAAACGATCACCAACTTCAAAGTCAGGCTCAGTAACATTCATCTGGCACAAAAACATGCTTCGGGTGCTTATGGCCTTCAAGTTGAAAAGAAAGTTCACATTGTTTGGATGCCAAGAACATAAGGAAACCCCTAATGTTTCTGCACTACGGCTGAGACAGAATTCGGATTGAAAGAAGCATGAGGACATTTTGAGGTTGGTAGAAAGCGATCCTTTCTTTTTTTTTTGTTATAATTTTTTATTAGCATTTCATAAATACAAAATTAACAAATTCTATAACATTTTTCAATAAAGAAATATTGATGAATGCAATTATAAATAGAAAAACAAATACATCACAATTGAAATAATCATATAAGGGAGCAGTTGAAATTTATAACGTATTACAGCAAAATAGAACTAATACAATTGGCGTAAATTATTAAATATTGACTATATAATATTAAAGTATTAAGCCAACAAGTATTAAGCCAATAAATTATTAGTGAATGTAAAACCATAGGATATTGAAGTATTGATGTGCTAAAACATATATTTACACCTTTTGTTAAAGAAAATCAACTGAATTATTAAAAGCTAACGCTCTGCCAGAAGATCCGGAACATAACTATATTAAATGTGAATATAACATAGATATATTTACTACTTGAATAAAATACATTGAAAATATCAATCTATGAGTTACAAGGAGATAATGACCTAGGTAATATAATAAAAGAAATGTAAGAGAAACGAAAAGGTTTAATTAACAATTCATTGAAACAACCAAAGTGAATTAGGTGGTGGTAGAAGATGTTGAAACATCTTGTACGTGTAAGAAAGGGGACCACACTTGTAAAAACATTTCAATTTGATCTTGAATATTATATATAATTCTCTCGTGTGAGGCAGTTTGAATCATTGATGCTAACCAGTTCTCCTGAGATGGCGGGGAAGGGATTTCCATTGTCTTAATATGCAGATCTTAGCAGTAGCTAATGCGGTATGAACAAGGCGACATTGCGGCTTGGAGAGGGAAGGAGATTCTCTTAAATCATGTAGCAAAATAGTTGCTGACGAAAGTGGTAAATGTAAAGGAACAGTGTTATGTAGAACCTGACCTATATAAGACCAATAGGTTTTAACCATGGGACAGCTACATAAAATGTGGACTATGTCACATCCAGGGGCATTACATCTCCAACAATTAGTATGTGATAGTAGGCCTGCTTTGTGCAATTTTACCGGTGACCAATGCCAATCATGCAGAATTTTAAATAAACAAAATTTTAGGCGAGCCTCCCGGGCACCTTTATCTAAGTTTTCCAATAGAGCCACCCATTGTTCATCTTCATAGTAGAGTCCTAGACGGGATTGCCACTTGGAACGGAGATCACAGGATAAAGGAATGGAGAATAATTGTGTAGTAAGTGTTTTATATAGACCGGAGATAACCCTTTATGACTCCCCCAAGTGTGAACGTAAAACACAATTGGTGAAATTTGCAGTGTCCAGGGTTTTGTGCCTAAAACTTTAACAAGAGAATTATTAAGTTGTAAATAATTATCTGCTTGTGATAAGGGAAGATTAAACTCATCTACCAATTGTGAAAAAGATTTGAGATCACCATTATGAAAAATCTGATCTAATGTAAGAATGCCAGCTGATTTCCATTGAGGCCAGGAGAGAGTTTTCCCTTTAATTCGTATTCCAGAATTATTCCATAACGGAGCTTTTGCATGTAAACGTGGATTAAAGCCCAAAATGCGATGTGTTCTTTGCCATGTTTTACGCATTGCAGATAAAATAGGATTACGGGGGTCTAGACGGCTGGTACCTGACCCATATAGAGCTGAGAGACCTTGTTCAGTAGACAACAGAAACCTTTCAATAAATACCCATTGGGGAGTGCTAGTATTGTCTTGAAGCATGTATGTGAGTTGGGATAGTTGTAATGCAAGGGAGTAATGTTCAATCGAGGAAGACTCAAACCTCCATTAGAGTGGTGAGCATTAAGTTTGTTGATGGCTAAACGGGGTTTCATGGAGCCCCATACAAAAGATTTTATCTTAGAGTCTATGAGACGCAGCATGGGTAATGGGATGTGAAAAGGAAGCATTCCGAGGGTATAAAGAAAGCGTACAAGTTACAAGAGAATGGTATATAGAGTATTACAATATTAAAACTTTAACCGCGGGTCTGGGCTCACTAGAGCACCGCTCTGGGTAGGACACCCACCAGGAGATACATGACTTATAAGGGTCCAGGGAATCCAGTTATGCTTAATGGTGTTCTATGAAGGGGAAACCAAATACTATAAAACCTATATACAGCCATATCTAGGGTATCTAGGAAAGATACTTTAAGGACATTCTAAAGGGGTACCCCTGTCAATAATATGTAGAGATGGGAACATTTCATTTTAAATATAGTATGAGAAGTCTACAAGTAGAAGTGGGATAAGTACAGTACAATTGACAATCACCAGTGATAATGAACCTACCAGCTGGAGAAATATGAAAAATAAGCAGTAGAATTTCAGTCATTCATGAGAAATAATGAACCGTGACTATAAATATTGCATATTAAACATGTCTCTATAATAAGTAATGTATTAGGTAAATTTCAAAATGTAAGGAGGGTACAAATAAATATATATGCATTGCATTTGGAACTTTGCGGCAATAATAATGAAATAAATATAGATAGTGTAAATAATACTTATCTGATGCATACTGAGGGAATGTCATCTTATCTACAGTATGCAAGATACTTGTCTCCCTATGAAAAATGAACACAAAGGTCACAAGCTAAAATTTTTAGTTAACAATAGGAGAAACTTGGCAGTAGAACTACTCTCCATCAGAAGCAGATTTTAGAGGAGAACGAGATTTGTCTCTATGCTGGACTTGGGTGAGACTAGATACTGTCTGCAAAGCTGAAGCTCTATCGTCCTGGAGTACGGGTCGACCTCTCAGGTTCTCTGCCACGCTGACGAGCTGCACCTTGGACCCGACGTCCACTATCCACGAGGTGTTGGGTAGTTTGAGGACTTTGAGAACTTTGAGGGGTAGGTATATGCTGTATGTCCATATCCTGCAGTTTCATATCATCCAAGAAACGTTGTAGTTCTTCTGGGTTGTAAAAGTCTCTTGAATCACCATTTTTGGTGACCCGGAAGCGGGCTGGATCAAACAATCCATATTTGATGTCCATTTTGCGTAGTTGCGGTCTCATAGATAGGAATGCTTTCCGCCGCTCATTAGTTTCTCGAGAAAAATCAGCCGCCATTCGGACTTCATGACCTTTATAGCTGAAGGAGCCTTGTGTGCGCGCCGCTGTTAGTAGTTGCCTAACTTGATCATGTCTCAAAAACAAGCGATGAGGGGTCTTGGACGAGAGTCTAGACCTTTACGCGGGGACCAAGACGATGAGCCCGTTGAATTTCAAGCATTGGATCAAAATGAATACCAACCAGTTTGGGAAGAGTATCACATAGAAAAACTCTAGTATTCTGGCCTTCAATTCCTCTGAAAACCAAAAAACGAATATTATCTCTCCTGCTGCGATCTTCCAAATCAACCAGCTTGCTACGGAGAAACAATAGTTCTTGATCTCTGCTTTGTACTAAATCAAATTTATTTTCAACTACTGTTAGGCGCTGTTCCAGGCTTTCTGTTTTAGTATGAAATTGGACTGTGTCTGCTCTTATTGATTTAGCCTCTGATGCAAGGGAAGAAATGTTAATATCCATTTCCGTTAAACGGCAGCTGATAGTAGAAATTTCTTGAAAAAGGCGATCCATAGCATCCCTGTTAGCGCAGTTGAAGTATTGTGAGGCTGGTTAGATGACGGTGAGGCAAAGCTCTTTGTAGACATAGTATTCGATTGCTTAAGTACGTCAGCGAAAAGTGGCTGCTTGGCAGACTTGTTCTCGTTCTTGTTTTTAGACATTACCTTTGAATATTTGAAGAAATAAAGAACAGTAATGGTTCAAACTTGCCAGTAGGAATGAAATTATTTATGGTTACGTAATGTTTGTGACGGAGTAACAAGCATATAAAATGTTGTTGGTTCTTTTTAGATTTAGACAGCCCAGTTTGTGGTCCTGGCCAGTTGTTTATGTGAGACGTAAATTCAGGTTAAGAAGCAGTAAGTCCGTATTGATGAAGCAAATAATGACAAAGAAGTTTTAACTGAAAGACTTCATTCTCCAGAAGTAGACAGCTGAGAAAGTATCGCTTACTCAATAGGTATGAATTCAGTATGCAAATGACTTGGCAAAATGTTCATTATATAGTCAGCAAGGCTTGCAAAACCCAGGGTAATTGGTATACAGCACAACGTGATAGCGCTTTTATTCCCTGATGTCAAGGAGGTGCTAACAGGATGTTAATACGGCATTCAACCACTGAATCTCTGTGTATAAGTGACCACTGCGATGTGAGAAAAACCACAATAGATTGACATTATTCACTGCAAGTACATGAAGCGCGAAACTCAGCTGAAAATAAACTTATTTTGTAGTTTGTGTATTCCAAGGTGCTCTATATGCAAATTGCAGCAAGTCGCATATTACGAAAAGGAAAGGGTTGGATTTTAATGTAATAACCCTAAGAACACAGTGGCAGGAACCAGAGCAAGATTTTGGCTGATAGAGGAATCAGCACTTATTTGGAAATAAATTGTTTTGGCACAAATGAGCTAAATGCAGTCAAGACTGTGAGCTTATTTATTTTCATTTTAAGTTCAGAAGTGCCTCACTTCAAGAAAAGCTCCGGAAAAGAAAGTAAAAATTCTCCGTGACTGGAAAGTCTTTCATTTACTCTGTGAATAGTAACTTTGACACTGACCTTTATCTTTGAAGACCGACTTCACATTTCAAAGTTGAAAACCAGAGAATTGTCTGCCTCACATATCTCTGCTGTCAAGTTCAAGTGTTCATCAGGAAAGCAGGCCTGTGCATTACGCAAGGCCCGGGATTCCAAATAGGTCAGGAGTTCAAAGGCCCGGCAAGCCTCCTCTTCTCAGGCCTTCCTTGTTACCCAAGGCCCGGGGATTCCAAATAGGTCAGGAGTTCAAAGGCCCGGCAAGCGCACCTCTCCTCCGGTCTTCCTCATTACGCAAGGCCCGGGGATTCCAAATGGGTCATGAGGTCAAAGGCCCGGCTGTGCTCGTCTCCTCAGGCATTCTTCAGCTTGAAAAAAGCCCCCCCAAAAAAAGGTCACTAGTCAGAACAAAACACACTGTTCATGACCACGTAATTTCACCTTCTGGAAAATGTCTAATTATTAGCCCCAAGGTCACTGTAAATGAGGCTGCCTCTGGATGGGTGCCTCCCGGAGCGGAGCTCTTCTCTCAGGCGGCCATTCTCCCTCGTGGCCAGACCACGCCCCCCAGAAAGCGATCCTTTCTGATATTTTTTACAAAGGTTGGATAGCAATTGGGTCATACCTGTCTTAGAAAATAGGGGACCTAGGAATTTTTTTTTTGAAGTAAGGAGAATATTTTTGTAATCTGTGGAGACATAACCTAACGAAAACGGATGCAATGATGGGTATTAAGACAGAAGAGAGTTTAGCCAGGATGGAGGGAACATGATTTTTAGCTACTATGGGAATATGGAGTTCTTATACAATAGAAATCAGTAGCTATTGGAATGAGATGTATAGCTGAACCTTAGGTAAGCACTGAAATAGGGAAATCTGGAAAGGGCTTGGGACTATAAAGCAGTACGAGTAAGTTAAAAGAGTACTTACTGGATGCCTTGGATTCCATCAACGAATTATTAAGGTTGTTATGAACCCTTTCTGTGGTTTGACACATGTAGGGACAAGAAAGTAAGATGCATTCATTTAAATGCTTGGAGAACCATTTTGATCCTCAGAATTATATTTCCCGGAGTGTAGTGATTTTGTCATTATGAAACAAGGCTACCAGACTGGAATGAATCCGGTCAAAGATGTCACCTTCAGTATGGGAAGGAAAGGATTAGAACAGAGCAAAATTCAGAAGGAAAGAGAAAGGGGCATTCGATCTAGTAGCTGAGGTCACCAAGAAAGAAGGGGTATGTTAGTAAGTGGGTATATGTACTATTTGCTGTTTTAATTGCATTTCCCATAATTAAAAAATAGTGGGTATGTTAGAGTTAAAAGCCCAGGAGTGAATTACGCGAGAGAAGCAATTTACAAAGGTTCTGGTGGAAATGGAAGAAGGGCAAAAGATGAAGGCTGTTTTGAGACCAGAAGAGGGAGAGAAATTGACTCAACTTTGATTGGAGGTCTCACTGGGGTAGATGATATGGTAAGAGATGGTTTATACATCATGGCACTACCTCCTCTACAGCAGGCTACACATACTCATAACAAAATGATAGTTAGGATGAAGGGCTGTGCCGACAAAGTACCTGATTCTGAGGATCTCAGTCTACATAGACCTTTCCCCAGTCATGCTTGGTCTTCCTCCCATTCTTTAAGTTGCCTCAACATTTCTTCCTCTGTCTCTAGTCTCTATCTCATCCTCATTTTATTCCTTTGTTTTTCCTGCTTGTGTTTCCAGCTCAGTCTCTTTTTTCACCACTCTTTCTAATGGTCACATAATCTTCTTTCTTTTCCTCTCTTTTTATGCCTCGCTCTGCCTCGCTCTGGCCTTTTGTTCTCTAAAGCTTCTTTACTGTGTCTCCATAAGTCTCTGACCCCTTTTCCCCTCAACAGTTGTTTTTATTTATTGGAGGTGCGTATTTATTTCCAGAAGGTGGGTTGGGAGTACACTGCATTCGGAGGGATACAGTACACAATCAGGACTTACTTCAATATTAACTGTAGTTTTTTCACCACAGGTGGTGCAGATAGTGCTGTACATATCTAAACGTGTGTTTCTGGATTTCATCCTTTTTCAGTAGAGATAAAAAACCGAATTCATCTGGGGTTGCTGGAAATGCTGCCAAAGTCTTCTCAGGTCTCAGTACCACACACAGGTGCGTTTCCAAAGCTTGTCAGCTTGCTGGTTCAAGGGAGCCTTTTAAACAGAGGGGTGGGTTGGAAGCACACTGCCTCACATCCCAGGACAGTTCGCCCCTTTGCGTTATGGTGAATGCAGTCCACAATTAGCGCTTGCTTCCATATTAACTGTCATTTTTCACCAAAGTTGGTGCAGATAGTGCTGTATATCTCTAGATGAGCCAGCAAGTTGACGAGCTGTGGAGACGCACAAGTGTGCAGTGTGACAAACTAAATAACAGATGCAGATTTGCTCCCAACCCCTTCCTTTCTCAGGAAAGAAGAAGAAATGTTGGTGATGCGATGGTCTGTTTGATAAGGAATGCAAAGAGAAGTTAATGTGTGTGTTTAACATTGCCGTGCGAATGCGTGAGAAGGATTAAATTGTTCCTAGAGGGATATTGGTTTATGTGGTTTAACAGTTACAAGAGACAGTAGGGTTGTATATAATTTTTATTTAATATCTTTATTTTCATTTATACTGATCGAGTATCCATTTTGGTTATTTTTTTAGATGCACTTGATGGTATTCTTGTAGATGGAACAGATACTCTGTTCAAAATTACAGCAAGCTCTTGGGTGGAAGCATGAGTACTGAGTGATGTGGAAACGTGTGGTAAGCAGGAGTTGTGTTGGTGAGGTTTTGGCCTATGTAGGAAAATGTTTCTTTTTAGAACTTAATTCATATCATAGCTATTGACTCTTCTTCCCTCCATTTTTGGTGTTTTGTCTGCTTCTTCAGATATGAGATTTCCTTGAAGATATGGAGCTTACATTTAAATATTTTACAATGGAATTCCCCATGCGAATGTTATTTTTGGCATTATAAAGTGATCATTGATAAGTTTTGAAATTATTAGAGATGCAACACCTCTAGTTTGGAGAGGTTAGATCATTTCATTAAACACTGAATTCATCCTTTGATATTTTTGAGATATAATTATTATTACTCGCTACTTTTATCTTTACCTCCTTTCTTTCCTCCCTTTTCTCTTCACCATCTTTCTCTCTTGCCCCTCCTTTGTTCTTTTCTTTTCAACGGTTTCAGATGCCCATTGAGTTTGGCTCTTATGATTCTATGTTGAACTCTAAAATGCTTTTGAGCTTCACTATTGCTTTTTTGTAGGATGTGCAATTTAGATGATCTATTGTCTTGTTTTATCACATATTTTCCTTTAGGAATAAGTAAAGATGCATTATAATAATTTCTGCAGCCCTGCAGAAGGGGCAGAACAACCGCGAAACACGTTTTGGCATCTGCAGCGTCTATGTTAAATATTATATATACGTTAAAATAATTTTTCTTGATTCATACTGGTCATATAATGTTTTCATACTAAATGAAGTTGCTGAACTTATACAATGTTATACTTAATATATATTGTTCTAAATTTTGAATAGACTCTTTTACAATGCTAATAATACAATTGAACAACAGACAACAATTTGTATATATATATTTTTTTTTAATTGAGCGTGAATAGCAGATATGGTAATCAAGGTACATATAAAAGACAAACCTACATAATACCCAATCTCATATTTAAATAAACAATAAATAGTGCAAATTCATATTCTATTTTACATGATATAAAACCAGCATTCTGTATAACACATCCGACTATCACCCAAAAAGCACAAGTCAAGAGAAAAAGGTCAAGACATATTGCTACAGGCTGGAATCATCTTGAAAAAAGAAAAAAAAAAAAGGCCCGCAGATTATGAATTGAAACCCCTCTCTTTACATTATGCCAGAAACAGCCTCTTCTACATGTTATAATTTGTATGTGTGGTCAAAGCATAGCCCTCCCAAGTCTGCCTAAATCTACGAAGCGCCCCTACCCTTTTAGCGTAGGCTTCTTCTAATTGGTAGGCCCGATCCAGCTTAAGAAGCCACTGTCCCACTGTAGGCACCTTCTGGGATCTCCAATTTTGCAATACCAACGATCTGGCTACCGCTATGGCCGTGAAAATAAAATATTGCCTATATTTTGGTAGCTGACTGATTGGACAAGAAAAGCCAAATAAGGTCAACGATGTTGATGGCAGGATTACCATTGACATACAGAGACTGATAAACCTGAACATCTCCTCCAAGAAATGTTGTAATCTAGGACATTTGAAAAATATATGTGTCCAGTCACCTGCCTCTGCCAGATTACATCTAAAACATGCATTCGGGATTGAAGGAAACCATTTATGTAGTCCGAGGGGAGTATAGTACACCATCCACCTTGAGAGAAAGGACATTCTTTTAAAGTTGGTCGCCCTCAAAGCCCTATGCCCTAGCTCGCACACTCGTTGCCATGCCTGGATATTAAACCAACAATTAGATTCCTGAGCGATTTTAGGGAGCATTGTTTCAACGAGACTCTTATTTATATCCTGTCGCAGTAACCGATACCAATTGCCAATACCAGTTAGATTCATCTCGAAGGCTGCTTTTAAGATTGTTCTTACCCTCTTGTTTATTATTTTATAATTATTCGAGAGAAAGCTTGTTATCTGTCTGAAGCTTAACCAAAGATCGCGGCTCTGGAGTCCGAATTGCGCTTTCAAAGTTTCCCATGTTATCAAATTAGTGCCTTTGTAGAAGTCACCTAGCTTACAAAAGCCTAACATATTATATGATTGCATTCCCTTACGCGAGAGTTGAAGACCCCATAGCTCACAGTCTTGGAGAGAGGTATATGCATGGCATGTTGGAACATTGTAAAATGTATCGAACCGCTGCATGCGATTTAGAAATATATTCACGACCTTATATCTTGTCTTTTTAGATAGTTTTGAGGTGCGCAGGAATGCTGGTAGCTTAATTGCACTTTCTGTTAACATGTGACTAAATAAGAAATTATCGAAATTCGAGGAAGTGGTCGCTAGCTGAGTTATTAGACTAAGTAGCGCAGCTTGATGATAAGTAGATAAATGAGGTAGTGCAAGCCCCCCCCGCTCTACGTCGAATTGTAAAATAGATAGCTTAACCCGAGGTTTTTTTTTGCCCATACAAACTCACAAATCACTTTATCTACTTCGTTAAAATATGAGATTGGTATTTTTAAAGGGAGATTTAAAAACAGAAATATCAGCAAGGGAAGTATTGACATCTTTACTAGGGAGACTCGGCCTATTATAGTCAATGGTAGAAGCGACCAGCTATCTAAAAGGTTTTTTATTTTATTAAGTGTTTTAACATAGTTTAAATGAAAAAGTTGAGAGAAGTCGGCTATAAAGTATAGGCCCAAATATCTAATAGGTCTTAAAGGCAGAAATGTCATCCCTTCAGGGAGATCGGCTCCCAGTGAATTGAATAGAAGAGGCTCCATTTTCGACTGATTGACCTTGTAACCCCCCAACTCTGTAAACGCATGGATTTCTCCAAGGGCCAACTGGATGTTCGCCTTATCTGGGTTCAAGTACGAGATCAAATCATCGGCAAACAGCTTAATTTTTGCCATTCCTATTAGGGGAGCCCGAATTGATGTATTGGAGCGAATCTTTATCGCCAATGGCTCAATAAAAAGAGAAAATAGAAGGGGAGAAAGGGGGCAGCCCTACCTAGTGCCCCGCCTTATCACCACTTCTCCCGCTAGATCTGAGTTTATGATTATTTTTGAGATTGCCCCCTTAGAAATTCCTTCTAACATCTCAATCAGGCGGAGTGAAAAGCCAAACTTCCCTAAGATAAAAAAAGGGCCTGCCAATCCACCAGATCGAATGCCTTTTCTGCATCCATCATTAAAATGGCTGCACTAACCTTCCTAGCTGAAAAATAATCGATAGCTTGAATAAAAACAAATGTATTTGCAGACATCGATCTAACAGGCAGGAACCCTGTTTGGTCCGCATGTATTACCTGTTGCGCACAGCCTGAGATCCTATTCGCCCAAATTTTCATAAAAAGCTTGTAATCAACATTTAATAGACTTATTGGGCGGTAGGAGCTCGGGTCATTAGGGCCCTTATCCTTCTTCAGAATAGAGATCACAACAGATTCCTTAAATCTGTCAGAGACAGGCAGTCCATCCATAATCTGATTCAACAGGGATACCAAAAAGGGAGAAAGTTCATCTAAAAACAACTTGTAGACTTTGATCGGTATCCCATCGTTACCACTTGCCTTAGCACTAGCCATTTCTTTTATAATTTCCCTTAGTTCGTCCGATGTAATCGGTTCATTCAGCACTCTACAGTCCTCTTTGGAGATCATGGGTAACTGGACTGTCATAAAATAATCCACAAGAACCTGGGTTCTAACTAGCTCGGCTTCCGCATAGATCTTCCTAAAATGAGACACAAAGATTTCGGCAATGCTATCTTTATCATTAACCAAGCTTGCAGTGCTGGGATCTCTTATTTGGGGGATTAGATGTCTACTCTGATGCGTTTTTGTTGACCAGGCTAGAAATTTACCTGTGTGTTGGCTCTCTTCGTAAACCTTTTGTTGAGATGCTTTGCTCCCCAAAATCTCCTCAAGAATAAAGAAGTTTCTTAATTGCTCTTTCGCCCTTAATAGTTCCTGCTGGAGAACCTCTTCCTCAATATCTCCTGGGGACCTAGACATAAGAACTCCCCTAGCCCGATCCACAGCATTCTGAAGTCCTACAATCTTATGTTGCCTTAGTTTGAAGAGATTCGCCCTATATGCAATAACCCGTCCCCTAAAAGTAGCATTAAAAGCCTCCAAGACCATAAAACCTGATGCCGTGTTAACATTTTCCTTAAAAAACCATTGTATAAAATCACGAGTTTCAGCAATACATATTGGGTCCGAGAGCAATGCTTTATCAAAATACCACCTGGTATTATTTTTTTCCCTAGGGGTGGGTAAATATGCTACCAAGGAGACTAAGGAGTGATCTGAGAATGAATTAGAAAAAATAGCAGATTCCCCTCTTACAAGATGATTACTTATCAAGCAAAATCTAGTCTGGATGCTGTTTTATATCTAGCTGAATAGCACGTGAACTCAGTAAGGCCTGGGTGGTCGATCCGCCATGGATCTAATAGGGCGAAATCTTCTTTCATAATTTTTAATAATCTTGCTGTCTTTTGTTTTAATTGCTGCTTACCCTTATTAGATGTGTCCAGGCCAAGATCTTGAATAAAATTGAAATCCCCACCCATAACTATAAAACCCTGAGCGCTTGTCAACAAATCATAAATATGTTTCAAGGCCTGCGTGTCATAAAAAAAGGCCATAGTAGTTAAGCAGCACAAAGGCTACTCCATTAACTGAGACTTCGATCCAGATCCATCTCGCTCCCTCATCCCGAATCACCTTTCCCAGCTCCCAGTCTAGCACTGATGAAAGTAGGATACCCACCCCACGTACCGCAGTATGTGCCGAAGCAAAAAACGCATGAGCATACTTCTTGGGGAGAGAAAGGTTAGGGGAATTAGACTTAAAATGTGTCTCTTGTAAAAAAATCACCTAAGGGGAAAAGGAACCTAGCCATTTTAACATTGCTCCTCTTTTCTGTACATGTAAAAATCCATTCACATTACAAGAAATTACCTTCAGTAGTTGTGTCATTCTTCACAATAAACCATGCCACCTTAACAAATACATGATGTACTCTCTCCTACACCATACTTCAAACTGTACCGTCTCTGATAATAGGGTTACATATAACCCCTTAGTGACATAAAGACTGCTGTATATCCCTTGACCCCTGGACTTGATTATGTTACCCTCTTGCTTGTTATCCCATGCATGCCCGCTATTCAACCGCCCATTTTTTTTGTGATGCTTCACAATTGGTAGTTTTTGTTCAGGTTGTGTTTTTTATCTCTACTCCCCACTACTCTTTAGTGTTAAATGATCAAGAACCCATCCCAAGCTGTTGAAGGAAATTGTTTAAGAAAAAGGACTGGATATTGTTTCTACACAAATTTGGCAAGGGCCATCAATGTTCAAGAGCACACCTTTTGTGTACAATATTTTCATGGTATCAAAAACATTTCCACTAATTGCATCTCAAGTCTTGTGGGTAGTGATCTGTCTAAGGATCCTATAGATGTGGGATGAAGTCGCACCAGGACTACTGAAGAGGCTGTTTCATGACAGGAATGGACATCGGAACTAGGTAGAGAGAAAAAGGAGGTGTTGGAGTGTTTTAAAAGAGGTTGAGGGGGCAAATCTCAAATATCTCTGAACCTCAGACCATTTTGGATGATGCAATATGAGATTTCAGAATGTGATGGGTTATTGATCAGGGGTACGAGATTAATTCCCCCAAATTCTATGAGGCAGATTATCATTGAGCTGGCCCATGTGGGCCAATTTGTGAGTGTAAAAAACTGATGAGGGATTACATTTACACTATTACTTGCCTGGATTTGATATGGAGGTCGAGTGTTGCATCACAGAATGTCCGAGTTCTTGCATCGGCGACAAGATATGCAACACATACATCCTACCTATATGTTGCAGGAAGTTTGTATCTGCCCCATGGGAGGAGGTAGACATAGATCTGGATGGTCTTTAACAGGGAGAAGTTGCGTCCCCTGCATCTTTGTTCTTGTAGATATGTTTTCATGGTGGCTGGAAGTAAGGTGGGTCATTACATTAGACTCTAAGAATGTTAAGTTAGTTTTGAATAAGATTTTCCAGAGAAGGTTCCACTAAGCCTGTGCAGACTGATAACTGACTTCAGTTTTGCTCCAGAGAACAAGAGTCGTTGTTTATTGAATGTGGTATAGTGCTTAAGAAGGCTCCTTTGTGTCATCCGGAAAGCAATAGAATGGTAGAAATGCTGTTTTGTACTTTAAAAGAAAGTATACCATTGGAAAGGTCCTCAGGCTTAGAATGGAGGATGACGTGCTTAAGAGAATTGACTCATGTAGGCTCTCGCCTCATCAAACTGCAGGCAAATCTCCTTTTGAGCTTTATAGAGGACAGAATCGCAATGGCAAGTTGGTTCTGGGGTGGATGGAGTGCACAGAGGTACCGTGAGGGATCTACAGAGGACAAATGGAGAGAGAGGAAGTTGAAACTCCAAGACAAATGGAAGAAGTATCTTGATGTCAGAAAGGCTGTGCATCAGGGTCTGGTAAATGTGGGGGGCAGTTGGGTGTGTATCAAGGCACTAGTTGGATGTGAGAGGCTTTCTAAGTTCACATGTTGTGTCCTAATGGAAGGCTAGCATCTCTCCTGTTCACCAACATGACATTTCCTTTCTAGTGTTGTGTAAATTGATTCTAAAATGTGAGGTTAGAATTATATTCTGGAACGATGGTTGGCCACGTTCGGTGGCTGGGGGGTGTAAAGTAAAGTAAAGTTCCTGCTTACCCAATCCTTCATGTTGCAGGCCAGATTGCCAAATGTGTGACGAACTCCGTTCATATCAATCTTAAATTGGGCACACTCTACTAGCTTCCCCACAAGGCCAGAATCAACTTTAAAATTGCTTGCATCACCGTTAAAGCCCTGCATCTAAGCTTTATCCAATAATAGGACACACTTTTCATCACAGGAGGGAAAAGAAACACTAGAAGCAAAAGAGAATAAAAAGAAACATTAAACCAAACCTTCCCCTGTCACTAGGACTCTGGAACTGTCTGACAGAAGATCCCAGCCTGCTATAAGTCAGGCAAACTAAACACCCACCTATTCAGACCATATCTGAAAGACCAATGCTACCATCTTCGTCACCGATAACCTATGCCTGCATATTCTCTGTTGTTGCATTTCATGTTTCATGAGAAGTGTTTTGCTGTCCATTTTGATATATATTTATATATATGCCTAATAAATAGTAAAATGAAATAATTAAGGTGACGCTGTAATATGCAATAAGTGTACCCTTCATCTACACAGGAACACCCATTTCCTGCTGGACATACACATATTATGACAAAGTGAATCCTCAAATGCCCGGACCTAGCCTCCAAATGCCCAAGAACAACTAGCACATGCAAACACAAAGCCTGGTTAAGTCCAGGTACAATGTTAGATAACTAGTGCAGCTCAGGGAGAAAAAAAGCGAGATTGTACCCTTTTCATGTAAAGGTTACCTCAACCTCGCCAAGTGCTGGTAAAGCCTCACGCTCCCGGTATAGAAACCTCTCGTACATTAAATGCCCATTGCTGCTTCACGCTTTAAAATATTGCTGTTCCTTGTGCACGTGTGAAGCATTTAAGACCAATCCCTATCTCCAAGGAGCGAATCGAACCTCAACATGTCTGTGCAGCTTCCCCATGCGAGGGTACACCCCCAAAACACACACACCTTCTTCTTGAATCTATATTTAGCCTCTTTTGTCGTGTTTTGCCTCCCAGTGACAGCCATGGTCTGTTATGTTCTGTGCAGCCACAAGTACGTGTTCTGTGCATCCTCAGCTATATTTCCAAATGACCAGTGCAGTCTCCCTCAGCATCCCCTATGATGGAAGATTCCCAGAGCATCCTCCCCTGCGGCGTTAAATACCCAGTGCATCCTCACCAAAAGCAACTGTGATCTCAGAATCCTGAGTTAGTTCCTATCCATCCCCATCGAGGCCCCCGCTTCTATTTTGGATCCATGTGTAGCTAAGAATCAGGACGATGGTGATGCTGTGATACTGTCCAGAGGCCAGTGGGGCCCCTAACACCTACCGGCCTTCCGTTTCCCAGGTGAATGTGAGGGTGCAGTGACAAATTAAAGGTGCATGCCTCCTGAGCAAGGTCACTGGTGAATCATTGGTGTGGACTGTGTGAACTAGGGGTGTAGTTTAAGTTAGGCAAAGACCGCGAGGGCCTGGAGTTATGTAGGGTTACATTTTGACACAAAATAATGGCGAAAATGTAAGTATCGTGATAAACCGAAAAAAAATCCTGGTTTTTAACGCAAGACTATACATTTCACTTACTATGGACCAGGGCACAAGTCCGAAAAAAAGAAGTGGGGGGACGCTGACGTCACGACAGGAAGTGACGTCACGAAAGGTGGCTTGCACCATCAGACTCATTGCCTCCCCTCGCTCACCCCTTAGTTGCGATTGCATCAGAGAAGCCAGCTCATGAGCAGCGTTCTGAATGAGCTCCGATCTCGCCCCAGAGAGGCCAAAGAGTGAATGTGTGGCTCCATTTGCTCCAGTTATCGAGCTCCTGGTAAAATAAGTGGGGGGACGCTGTCCACCCGCGTGGTACCCCGACTCGAGCCCTGCTATGGACAATACCTGTAGTTCTCATAGACCGTAATTGCTTGAATGTTCAATTGCCACCAGAGTCGTACAACAATTATATGTCACGGTATGTTCTCTCATTGTAGAACATCATTTTCTTGTGAAGATTAGAATGAACATTCCAACATTCTGAAAAACATTTATGAATAAATACATTTTGGTTATCTTATATTCAGGACCAATGGAAGTACTTGGGAGACATGCAGCACAACTTGAGGTCTTCAAAAGAATCGTTAGGTGTGCTTAAAACTCTTTCTTTATGTCACGAGAGAGGCGATGGTAGGCTGGAAAAAAGGATTGTCAGTCGATGATGAAGATACGTTTCGGTCCAAAAGGAAGTGACCTCTGGGTCTTGTTAATGATCTCACGATGATGGCGGTGGGACCACTTAAATCATGGATGACGTGTTGCGATTTTTATGGGGGTTATATAGGTGAACGGTGTATTAGTTTAACATGCTATAGATTTATCTGTGATAAGCATACTTTTTAAAAGATATCCGGCCAGCATTTTGTGCGTTCCACTGTGATGTTGGTTTGAACAGTGTTACATACCACTAACAGAACTGGATATCTGGACACAGAAAGGTGAAAGAAGGCAGGTGAGACTGCCAATAGCCATTACGCCACCAGGTTGGGTCACAGGAGACGTTGGTGAGGTGGGGGAGTAGATGGGGAGCAAGCGCTTCCTCTTATGACGCAACACCTGTGGGAAACAACTTCCGTTTTACAGAAACCATAGGAGGGAACGGCCTGGGTCGGATTGGGATCACAATTCAGCCTGGACACTCACCAAAAAAGTGGCCCTCATTCCCGGATCGTCCCTTTCATGGATCGCCATCTGGTTAGTCTCATTAGACTACTTTTTTGAGAAATGTTTTCTAAATTAAATATTTTAAATCTTCTAGTGGCACACCGGTTCACGACCCCGTTCTATGGCTGCATAACCTCTTTCCTGTCTGACAGCATAGGAGCCTCTGATCGTTAGATCTACGAAGCTTGTCTTTTTGCTCACGGTTTACAGGTGAAGTTCGGTTCATGACATAATACTCTGCTTAATTCAGCTTTACTCAGTTACCCCCAATCAGGGGCCCTTCTAGTTTTGCCACATGAGTGCACTTACTTTAGGCCTCGCTGACATCTTCATGTACTGCACTGTTCATTAGGTCTCGCCTACGCAGCGCGCATGCGCAGCTTAGGAAAAAGATCTATTGAAATCGCTTCGGCTTTTCAGCCAAAAACGTGCACGCATTGCATTGCTTTCAATGGCAATGCGTGCACGTTTGGCAATTCCCTTGCGGGAGCGAGCTTTGGCAACATATGTTTGCTCGCTCCCACAAGGGAATCGCTGTGTCTTCTCTCGCAATCCCCCCCACCCCTCCCACTTGTTTCACTTTCAGCGGTTGTTTTTTTATTGTGTCTACCCCCGGCGCAGCCTACTGCCACGTTGCAAGCTCTGCTGTGTGTCACTGCGCTGTTTATCATCACACATCTAATTAGAAGACCAACTCGGCGCTGTCGGGCGAGGGGAGGATTTGTGTGCGTGTCTTTAATAGATCTCGGTCTCTTTTCATCTTCCCGTCTCCTTGTCTCTCCCCGGCTCCTTCTCCAGCCGTCCACTGCGCCACCTCAGCGTGTGTCAAATGCTGTTATGGTGATTTCCTCAGTGCTCTGCGCATTAGCCTCGAGTGCAGCGGTGGGAGCTCTGCCCTCGCGCGCCAGCCACCGGCAGTGCGAGGCGCGCGAGCGGCTGCTAAAAATCCCCTCAGGGGTAATAACGCGGTGCTTAGGGGTGGAATGCTTATAATCAAATATCCTACCATTCTAAGGTCGTAGATAGCGCTTAAAAGATCCCCGGGGGCCTTTCTATTAGCGTTAGAATGTTTAATAGATCGCGGATCATCTCTGTGGTCCCATGTTTCCATGACCCCCATTCTCTATCGAACAGCAGATTTCCTTATTGTAGGTAGGGAAATGAAGCAGGAGGGAAGTTGTCTACCTCCCCAGCAGTATCTAGGTAAACAAGCATTGGCAAATCCACTAGGTCTTTGCGTGATCTAATATCTTTGTCAATGCTTTTTCGGGCATGTTGTACAACTGTCATGGTATGGTATCAGTGGCGTAACAAAGGCCCTGCGGTCACTCCCCTCACCCCTCCCACTTGTTTTTTTTAACTTTAGCGCGTTTTCACCTGCGCATTCCTTGTTAATTCCGTTTTATTTGTGTGGCAAATGGCTCCCGTTAGTCCCTCCTTTCATGGTTTGGATCACGCCCTTAGCGACTGGCCCTCTTACGTTTCTTATCTTGCCAAGGGGCATTTAGGTTAATTTGGCTGAACTATTTTCTTACTTTGCTTTGCCTCTCGATATTGGTTTGTTGATTTTTAGGGGGGGGGGGACAACCGCGCCTTAAGCTGATGGGATTTTCCCCATGCCGTCCTCTCCGCCGTTGCCCAGCCTCACTTTACTGTTACTCGGTGCGGCGGCCACTTCCTGCTCCCATTCATCATCCCCGCGAGCATCTGCGTGCATCTCGGGCTCTCGGGCGCCCTCAGCGCCATCTACTCCCTTTGTCTCGGGAAGCATTGAAATTATATAAAAGGCACATGCTATTGTTAGCTAATTTACACTATTGTCTGATCTTTTAACTTCAAACTGTCAATAATCTTCCTATAAAGTGAAGGCCACTGACATTCCTAATGCAGCTTATCTCAGATGGTGTGGCTTAATGGCTTTGGCGTCCGAATTCGGAGTTGGGGATCCAGGTTCGAGTCTGGCAGAAGGCTCAAACATCCTGTGATTCTGGGCGAAACACTTTATTTTTTTTAATAGCGTGAACTCCACCCGAAGAGCGCTTTACACGGCACCAGTTGCGTTACAGATATACACATTCATTTTTAGGCACAGAGAGATTAAGTGATTTGCCCAGAATCACATGATGTTTGAACTTCCGGCCAGACCCGAAACTGGTTCCCCAGCTCCAAAATCGGCCACCCTAGCCTTTAAGCCACACCCTGTCCACATGCCTAAAAAATAAATGTGTCCTTCTGTAACACAACTTGTGCTCGTGTAAAGAGCTCTGATACCTTCGGGTAGAGTTCGCGCTATATAAAACCGCAATAGACAAAGAAAAAAATGTGGCCCATAGAATGAGACCTAAACGTACAGGAAAAGGCACCTCAAAACCCAGCTAAGTAAAAGGACTTTATAAATAAACTTAATACAGCCACGTATGCCCCTCTGTCCCCCTCCCCTTTTAGGAAGCACCCTTCCCACAGAAAAAGCCGGCTTCACGACATCAAGCCCAAAACCTTTCACCACTAGCTGCCTTGGCATCCTTCAAGCCCCGATTTCGCAGCCACACCCCCACTCCCCTCCCTCCGACTCACACGGGCACTTTCAAGCTGGAAATGATGATCCAGCGACGGGAGGGACCCCCTCCTTCTTTCCCAAGGTAACTGGACCCCTGGTGCTCTGCTCCCTAAGGCCGCTAAAATATTTTAATCCGTGGACCAGCCTCCACAGGGACCACTGCCACCTTGGTGCAGCAGGTGCAGAAGCACTGGGGCCCCATGTGACTCAAAAATTGCTCCCCTTTTGCACCCACACACATGTCCAAAGGGATGGGGCACCACTTGCTTGCAGCTATTACTCTCGCAGCAGTGCTAAGCTACTACCCCCATGGCAGCGCCCCCCCCTCCCAGGGGCCAATGCATCCTTGTTCACGCACCCCCCAACCTGCCCGCAGAAACTCTCTGCGGCCCTCATGTCAGCCTGGCTGCAGCACACGCTAGTGGCCCTACATTAGAAAGCCATACTGCAAAAAAGACATTCAGTCCCATATTTATTTTTATGTTTGTGTTCTCTTTGCAAAATACACCGGCACCTAATAGTGACATACTAAAGTTTTACAAACGCATTCTTGCCTCTCGTCTAGCAGACCTTACATGGCAAAGAGGGTACAAGTTCTTTCTTTAATTGTCCTCCTGTTGCTCCATTAAAGTCCAGGACCTCACTAATATTACTGCAGGGTCCTCCATCGTCTTACCACAGATTACTTTCTAAACCCCACAGTCTTGTTCTCAGTAGTGAGGGTGAGGAGGAATGAGAATAGGGGAGGACTAATCCTCCAAGCAAAAGCCCACAGGAGATAACCGGCGGGACATCATCTCCCTGCTTACATGACACGCCCTGAATACCTACCAGCCCTGCACTCTCCCATCTCTGCATGCCCCTAACCCCTGTCTTTACTTGCTTTTTCTTGTCCTTGCTTGCTTTCTCTGACCCCCGATGCCACCTGTCCCTTTCCAGTACCCCTTTCTTGCTCTCCCCTACTTTCTCATCCCTGCTCTGCCTGTCCTCCCATTTGTGAGCGCTTCTGCTCCCTCCCTCTGTTCCTTCTTACTCTCCCTGCACCTGTTGCCCTACTTCTTTGTGCCTAAAGCTGCCTGCTTTCATTAACCCGCCCTCTTCTTCTTACCCCTGGAGAGATCTGATGCCAGCCATTTGTCTTATGGCACTCCTTTCGTACCTTTTTTCCATCTGTGTCTGGCGAGCAACAGGGATGCACTGGTAAACAAGGAGGGCCTGTTGTAATTGTGCCTACTATTTGGCGGCACGACGCACCTGTGACCTCGGTCAGCTGATACCGTCCCTTGAAACATGTGAATAAAATGCAAAGATACCTAGTCTTGATTCCATCTTATCCCTCTTTCTTCTACCAACCTACACTTCCTGTCTCTTTGTCTCATTTGTTTGTGTTTTTTTGTTCACCCCTGCTTTCCACTGTTTCCTCTCCATCCCCCTTCCTTCCTATCTCTTTAAGTAGGTCAAAGTCTGATGGTGAAAAAGAAGTCCTCCAATAAGCCCCCAAACTGTTGTGCTTCCCGGTGACAATCTGTGTGGCACCGAGGGCAGGCTGCTGCCATTTCAGACTGCAGACAGTTAATTTGTAGACAGTTAATTTGTAGATGGATCACAGCCTATTTGCTCAGTAGGTGGACTGCTGCAGAGATCTGTGCGTGCCCGCTGTTGGAAAGTGGGTTATTGGTAGGGGCAAATGTAGGTCTGCCACTAGTAATAAGACCACAAACACTTGATAGGACTCAGCATAGGTCTTAGAAAATTATTCCTATGCTCAACCCCTGGTAACGTGGCTGCGAGCAGACAGGCTTAACTTCAAAGACAGGTATGTAAAGCATTTAAAAACACCAATTCAGTAAATAATTAAGACACAACACATAATAAAAATCCAACACCAATTTATAAAAATAGGAATTATTTTTATCTTTAAAATGACACCAAAACGACAAAAATCCAATGTAGGGAACCGGAGATATGAATTTTCAAAGTTTAAATAAAATATAGCACTTAGAAGCATCTAGCACCATATTGGGACATAGCCTCGCGATAAACCGGGCCAAAGTCAAAGTTTAAGGCCGACCGCGATGGAGCCCTTAGCGGATACCCCACGCGGAAGGTCCCGGTCAATGTTTTTGCCTTCGCACTTAGAAACTTTTCTGGAGCTTTTCTCCTCGAGGCCCCTCGACGCTCTCCGTCAGTCCGGATCCGGTGCGGCTCCGCCGGTTAGCCTTTCGACGATCTCCCGGTGAACTTCCCTGGAGCGGACTTAGAAACTTTTTCAAGATCGCTTTAGCGGGGTAATCCAACAATCCAGGCCGACACGCGATGGAAGGCAGGCGGATTGGCGCTCGCGGTTGTTCCCGGTCGACTTTCTTACGAGCGGACTTAGAAGCTTTTCTGGAGCTTTTTCTCGTGGGGTCCCTCGATGCTCCTCATGTAGCCGGATCCGGTGAGGGTTCGCCGGCTTCAGATTTTCGCTACTCCCGGTCAATCTCTGGAAGTCGATGCGATGGAGCTTTTAGCGGGACGAACCTGGTGGGCTTGGCCGGCTCGCGGTTGAAGGCAGGCGGCTTGGCTGACCAGGATGAGTCGGTCCCCCTATGGAGCTTTTTTTCAAAGTTCCTCCAAAGTTCCCCAAACTTCCTGAACTTCTTCCTGAAGTTCCTCAAAGGGTCCCAACGTGTCTCAAACTTACTCCAAGGGTCTGGAAGCTCCAAGATGGTCCTTGAAAGTTGAGGACTTCAATTCCCACAATGCACTGGACGTCACCCTTACAAATCCACTGGTAGCTCCCCAGGTTGGTGATTCTTGGCGGTGAGGGTCCAGATGAGCTCTGTTAACCTGTAGCTTGCAGGGAGTCCACTCTTGACTTCTTTTACTCAGTACAGTTAGTCCACAAAGCTGTAGTTTCAGGTGGTGCAGTCTCCAGAGGTCAGGCCTTAGAAGTCTTTGCACAGCAGAAGTTTGCAGCAGGGCCAGTCTTGCTTTCTTCAGTTTCAAGCAGCAGATCTGAGGGGCTGGGCCTCTCTCAGATACTTATTCCACAGTCTCTGGGTCATCCAGGAGGTCAAGCTTCACCAATAGGAGTAGGGTAACCTCCCACTTGAGTGACTCCTTCCTGCAGAGTGTGGCATTATTCTATCCCAGAGTGCAACAAAGCTTCCAAATCCATAATGGCTGATTTTCCAGCAAGGAGGTAAGAGCTGGCTAAACACTCCCACTGAGTTGACTAATTAACCTAGCCTCTCCTCCCTACATCTGCACATACCTTCCTTAATCCTGCCATCTGGCTGGGGTGGGGGTTCAAAGTTGCAAATGACACTGCTCTGGGCTCTGGCCCTTTGAAGTTCATTGTTTACGACCCCTCCCCCTGGCCTGGCATTCCTGCAGAACAGCTCACTGCCCTCCCAGGCCATCTGGCTGGCCCCAGGGGATCTTTATCACCTCTTCAGGCAGGCTGGCTAATCCTCTTAACTCTGACCAATCAGGGCAGAGCACTGGCAGGCTGGATTTTGAACTACAACTAAGAAAGTGTTATAACTTCTTGTCTGTTCACTTTGGGAGAAAGTCAATAACATCATAGTGTAGGATTTATCAATACCATTCTAGTGAGTCTTTGAATGGAATCTATATCCCTGTCCTGTCAATAGTTATTGTTTAATAACTTTCCCCCATGTTAACCTATGGGCCATGGGGTTTGCAATGGGAAAAATGACATGGGCCATTTTTCCAGCACCAGGACCTACAAAAACATATTTTATACGTACTTGGCTTATTTTCACAGGACCCCCACCCCATAGGTCACCTAGGGGAGACCCTAGGGGTGTTGGATCTGTAAAAATATTGCAGATCCTCCATGCCCAGTGCCCCCAGCATCAAAGTCGAATTTGGGCAGCACTTTAAACAATGGGGAGAGTGAAATGTGAATTTCACTTAACCCAAGGCATATATAAACTCATTTTATAAGGGTCTACCTTATAGATACCTGACCCCCCCACCCCTGGGATACCTAGGGGAGACCCTGGGGGTCATTATTATGCAAAAACATTTTAGGTTGACCAGTTTTAAGTGCCCCCAAACCCCAAAGTCGAGTTTGGCCACAATTTGCATGTTTAAGAGCAGTCCTGGCACACAGAGCTGCTTTTAAACTGACCACAGGCTTCAGCAGTGCACACATGCAAGTGCAAAAGGCTGCTGGCCTCTAAACTGCCATGCCCCAGGATACTGGGGGACTTCTAGGTAGTTTCAATCCCCTGCCCTATTATATACTAGGGGCTTATGGGGTAGGTCATGCCAATTACAGGGGTACCCCACCATCCCATAGTGTACCCTAGTGTATGTTGGGTGTATTAACTGTATTCTAATGTGTTCCTTTCAGCTTGGCACTGGCCCTGGGCCTAGTTAGACAGAGCCCACGGTCAGTCAGAGTCAGTTACCACCAGTTCCATTCAGCAAAAAGTTGGGGGTGCCCAGGGCACAGGATGACTTTACAACACCCGCCCATTCATATCTTTCAATCTTTCCACTGTCCAAAGCATGCTTAATTTGGTGGGGAGAATCCCAACACTTGGCATGTACAGCGCAGCGAAGCTGCAACTCTGTGGAAACAAGTGCGGTACAAGAATGCATTTTTTTTTTTTTTACAATATTTGATTTTGTTTGCCCTGTGAAAATTGTTCCTCTGTGTACTGCGCTCTGATGCCCACATTGGTGCCTTGTCAATTCAGGGAAGGATGGCGATGCATCTACACCACTTTTGCATACCACACACCTGCAGCAGGAAACAATAGTGCAATTCAGTGGCAACAAGTGCATGGGATTCATTACCTGTGAGTAACTGTGGAAGTGCAGAGTGTGATTTCAGCATCTATATTGCGAGGTTATTGAGTTACACAAATACATAAACCACCCCATATGCCACGCGAGAGGGCTTACTCTCCCTTCATTCAGAGTGTTCGCCGGCCTCTCTGCTGCTCATTTAACATACAGAGCCCCCAGCATCCCTAGCAGTGGCCGCTGAGATGCTCAGTTTATGCCTCGTACCACAGCTAGCCTCATTCTTCGCAGGCCTCAACATCTATTCAGAGTGCCCATCTGCTTCTCTGATGTTAAACATGTCACTCAGGGCCGGCTCTAGGGCAGTGCGAGCGGTGCCACTGCACCGGTCGCTGACTTGGGCTGGGGGCATCATTTTCACAAGTAATATTATCATTTTAAAAGCATCAACCTGCTGGTGCGTTCCTGGCCTCCAGCAAGTTTTGTAGGCATCAATTAAAACGTCAAGATAACTCCAGTGATTTATCTTCTTCCTGGAAAGAGACTGGAGGTTTGTCTAGTGGAAGTTTTGACTCATCCAAAGATAGCGCAGAGGGTTAAAATGCCTGCTGCTAAGAACATGTACCATGCAGATAAAGTGCATGTAATGTAAATAGGTCTGTGGGTTACTGCTTCTATAAGAGAGCTCCTTTTGTTACTTATCGTTTGTAAGTCAAAATCGTAATATAGAACATTGAGCTATTAACTGTCATCAAAGAGCTGACTGCAAACTGCAAGGTATGTGTTAGAGCTATATGTTTTTTTGCCCAGTCTTTCATTATCCTAATCTTGCGAAAAGGGTTCATTTGGGTGGAAAACAATTCTTGTTATTAAAGAGAACCCCTAACAATGGTGTTACATTTTAAATTCTGAATTTGTGCTTTTCCAGAATAAGGACTCTTGAACTATCTTGCCTACCAGTATCGATGACATGCCACTCCTACGCTACACCTTGTAGTACTGTCTGATGTAACATTTCCTATACACTGATTCACACACCTATGGTTGTCTCTGTGCAATGTGTGTGTGATGTAAAGTGTTCTGACACCTTAAACTGGTATGAGTGGTGCTATAAAACTAAATGAATCCGAGAGACAGTGGTTCTGGAGACTCGAGGGGCACTGTTAAAGGGGGGAGGTGAGGGTATCCGTGCAGAGGTGGTCATTGGGGGGGGCGCCAACTGACATTGTCGCATAGGGCGCCACCAGAGCTAAAGCCGGCACCGATGTCATTTATTCAACATGCAGAGTGTCCAGCATCCACTGCAGCTGCCATCTGCTACCCAGTTCTCCCTGCAACTACTGCCCTGTGCAGAACTTTAATGCTGAAAGCATTGGGGGGGAAGCTATTCAGCAGGGCAAAGGGAGCACACGCCCTTGACATTCCTCCCACCATCTCTGCTAGCATTCCTTCACCTCCCACACTCTGCTCAGCCAGCAACAAATACTCAATAAGATCTTTATATTAGAATGTGGATCACTGATTTGAGGCCACCGAAGGTGAAAATATAAACAAAGTAATAGATCCATGGAGCTGCAGTAGTGTAGCTTCAACTCCTGTTTCACTGCCCAGCTTCCTGCACAGAGTGAGTGCCACTGCACAGCCTCTAAGCTCTCCAGTATCCCTGCCCGTTACAGTTCTGCAGGCAGCGGAACTTCATTGCATATAGTGAGGATTAATGGGTGAAGGTGCAAATCTTAACATGCACTAATACTCAGAGGAATTAAATAGCACGAAAGCTCATCCTTGGGTGTGTGTGGCTGTTTACCAGTGCCATGTGAACTAACAGTAGATGTTGTAGCACGCAGGATTGTATGCTGCATGGCTAAATACTTATAAGGTCCCAAAGGCGAGACCTATTGGCTATGCCAATGCTTGTTTTTTTTAGGTCTTGTTGTAAATGCTCATTTACAGCACTGACATTGTTCCACTCAGTGCTTTCTGTACGTTCATAGGCACACGTTTTGTGCAGCGCTTCAGGACTGACCTTAATGCCATATCTATTTATTTAAGCCCAGCAATCTGGAGCTGTGATGACAACACCTGGCCACTTCTCTTACCTCCCCCCCACCCCCCAGGCCCACCATAGCCTGAGGTGAGAATGGCACTACGGCCACAAAATCACCTCGGCCCCCCATGGAGGCCCCTGCATATTCACACCCTCCCCATAACGTGAAGACCATGGCCCGGCAGGGGATGACACTGCTTCTGGCCAGGCAGGCCCAACGAGGCAGGGGGCCGAGGCGAGAATGCCGTAAAGGCCAGAGCAACACCAGGTCAGGAGAGAGCCTGTGATGCTGACGCCGCATTACAGAGGCCTGGCGGGGACTGGGGAAGACAATAAGTCTCTCGGGCCGGATTACAGAGGTCGAAAAAAATGGCCCACAGGTGCCCCTTAATCACCGGCCCACCGGCCATTGCCCGACTGCCCGCCTTCCCAATCCGACCCTGGAAACGGCTGTTCAGCACAATCAGAAACAATTGTTTCTTATCTCTGTGTTTTTCCAGGTAATAATAATGGTGTATGTGGAAACTGGTTGGGGGCAGTCAGGGGTTACTGGGCTCTGTTGATTGGGGTTCTTTACCTTTGATGTCCTGGGGCAACCCTAATATTGGATCCAAAACGTAGCACCAAGTACACCCTTTTACAACATGACCATCAAGGTAGGTAAGTAGAACAGCCCAAGTCTTACTCAGTGAGGTGGTGTGAGCTAAAGACTCAGGAGTCAGCACAGTGAAATTAAATCTAATAAATCAATGTCCAGCCAGTACTTTGTCTTCAAACTAACACATGCTTTATTACACACACAACTAAAAACAGCACATGAAAACATTAATGAGCATGGACAAACAACAAACTATGTACTACTGGCTTTACAGCAATCAGCTCTGTCTACAGACTTTCACAGACGACCTAGTGGCACACAAGAAGGGTTAATACTGATAGAGCGCTGATAGCACTCTATTTTGTATGAGTGCACTATATTCATGGTTTAAACGCACTCTCATGTATTCGTATTGTTTGTAGTGTTTTATGACTATTAAGAAACATTTATTTGAATCATTTGATGTTGAAACTAGTGAACGCAATTAAGTAGAACTTTGTATGTATTATGATTCCTTCATGCATAATGTGCAGGACGATATTATTCCTATATATCGTAATTGTGATTAGTTTAAGTTGCCTGAAATATAGGCCCAAAGTTAGTGTTTCAATTCTCCTTGCTCTCGAGAAATAAATAATTAAATGATTGTTGTGTTCGAAGTTAGAATGTTCTCATCCTGTTGCAGGTGCAAGAGTACACATCGTTATTTTCAGAGTTAAGGAGAAACCCGGAATGTCTTTGAAGATGGCTGGGAAGCGAGAAGGGAGGATGCCTTGCGTATCTGGTCAGTCTGGAAGCCAAGGCTACTGGAAGAAGATATCATTAATTAAATTTGTTTCATGAAAGAAAAAAGCTACTGCATAGAGGTGCGATGGAAAATTTTAAGAAGAATTACGCATTGTGGGTTTAATCCCATCTTTTTGTATGATGTGCAGGGACAGCGAGACCAGACTTCTGCTAGCTTTCGGAGGAGAAGGAGCATCTTAGAGCAAGCTCCAAAGCCATAAGCTAAACGACCCATTTGACGTGAGTACTTCTTAGGAAGTCAACACGTGCTGACACCATTGGGGAATGATAGCAAAGAGACAGGAAGGGCCCTCGAGTAGAGTAGTGTAGGGAAAGATTTTGATTTCTTTCAATGAGTCGAGAACTGAATATTGCATCTATTCTGTGTTGCGTTGTGATTCTGGAATTTATAATCATCTGTCTTTTGGGCCGCATTACTTATATTCATAAAATCGGCTCTGTATTAATTTTTCTGCATCTCTATACTTTGCTATTGAGATGTATTTACATCCAATTGTTTTTGGCCTTATAATAAATATTCAAACTGCACTTTGGAGTCGGTGATCTTTTCAGGCATGACGACTTTGCTAATATCTGTCCGAGTTGTTTCCTCCCCTCAACCACTTTAGGTAAATAAAAGATCGATCGCTTACGCTATATTTAGTAGGGAACTTAGGTGTGCAATTTAGCGTAATCAATACTTTGTGGACAAATGTGCTTCTCCATCGACAGAGACTGATTAATACGGTCATGCAAATGGAGGGCTTAAGGGGGCATTATTCTTCGAGGCCTCGTACAACAAAATTTGTTTATAGATTTGGAAGCAAGCCTGATGTGGTTGTTCACATCAGGAAACACACCTAAAACTATACTAGATGTTCGAAGCTAGTTAACATGTGCTAACTAAGAAACAGGTTTTTGAAAAATGCGGGTCCTGCATCATATTTTTGACCTGGGACCCACAAAATTTGCTGACATCCAGATTGCCCCCAGTGGTTCATGTCAACGTGTCTTTGATCATTAATAAATAGAATGATCTCTGTTCAAGTGATGGGGACTGGCCCACTGCCTTCAGCAGCTGTCCGCCCTCTTTTTTTTGCTGCTTTGGTAGCTTCACAGCCCGTGCCGCCTGCTCGTTTGTGTGCCTATGCACATTGTAATTCTCATGCAGCTGCTCTAACATGTCCCTGCGCTAGGAGGAGGTGTTATCTCCTTCCAGGAGGATGCCAAACGAGTGTTGGCCCAAAAGGCGAGCTTCAAAGCCGAAGACACCTTTGAAGGACAAATGGGGAATAATTGGGAGAGGGGCTATTCTATTGTTTGGGCAGATGAGCAGGCACAGGGGACATGAGAGGGGAAACCAGTTGTCAAACCCGGTTACCCAAGGGTGTGTAGCCCCCTTAGTAGTCACACCTCTGGGTTGGGCTAGGGAGCTCAGGAAGCTGAGAGAGGGATCTTGCCATGCTGGAAATGGGCAGAACGGTGCATCTTGTGATAGCTAGGTGCCATATTTTGCAGGATGTTGCTATCAGGTGGAAGGGAACATAGTAGCCCATTGGCTACCAACCGCATCCCACCCTGAGGGCATTTTCTGGGCATAAGAGGCGTACCCCTGGCACCCTGAACTCAGATCTTGAATGGAAGAAGGACCGAAGAAGGACTGCTGGCTGCACCAAGTTCCCACCAAAGAGAGGCTTTACCGACATGGACTACACCTGCTCCACCTGGTGGCTAGCAGAGAGGGGGACTGTGCCCATTGTGTCCTGCTTGGGGAGAAGTAATCTCCAGAGCCCAGCCAAAGCTAAGAGACTCCAAGGAGCAGTGAATGTTCCTCCTGTTCACAGCACAGGGACAAAACAGCTGAAGAAGCCTGCTACGGGCGAGTGGTAGCCCAAATCCCTGTATCATTGTTCCTCACAATTGTGCAGCACCAGAGACGAGGACCCATCACTTGGAAGAAGTTGCACTGAGTCTGCTGGGCCAAGGAGAGTTGCTAGAGTGCAGCTGGGTCACCCTGAAGGCAAGCTGTAGCCCGGAGAAGGATTTGACTGTGACCACAACCCTGGATGACTGGTAGTCCAGTGATGATTGGAATTAGGCCAGGCCAGAGAGATCACTTGGGATGTCAAACTCTGTGTCCAGGACCCCCTAATCACCCTTCATGGACCAAGAAGTCCCAGCAGGAAGACCCCGTTGATTGCGTTGCATCCACAGCATCCATGAGCATCTTCAAGCATCCTGTAAACTCAGCATCAGGACCTCTTCCATGGTAATTCTTTGAACGAGGATAAAGTGATTGGAACTGCTGGAAGACTGCTTTTTCTAAGGAAGTACCATTTCTGACGGCCTTTCTGATCCCCATGACTTGCTCCCTGCCGGGAGTTGGTCGCCCCAAGTAATTCTAAGTGACCGCACTGCAACATGCCCAGCTTTCTGCTCAAAATGTTTTGTGTCAAATGTGTTGAATTTGCCACTGCTTGTTTGCGGGTGAAATGCTTCGATTCACTATACTTTGTAAATTCTATATCTCTGGAACCCTCTGGGAGATCTTTTTCATTGTGGTGTCTAAAAATACAGTCTACTTTTATAAATTGGTGTCTTATGAATTTATCCTACAATTGTTTTGGTGCTGTTTAAAAGCTTTGTGTAAGCCAGGGTTGAGCTGAAGGTTTGACAAACGAAACATACTGGTCCTAAAGAGGTTATTAAGTGCATTACATGGTGAGGTCACACAACCACACCATATAGTACACCCCACTTCCTCACAATGACTAATGTTCAGGATTGAATCTTTCCATGAGGGACAGGGTCAGTAATGATATGCGTTAAGTGGGCTCCTGTCTAGAGTGGCACAGTGGGCAAAAAACTATGGGTTAGGAATGCCAACCAGAGAGATTGCCACTGGTTAAACTATTTGCAAGCATTCATCGCATCGCCTTTTGGTGTTTGATTGCCAGTAGTATGCCTGGAAACTTCATACTGGCACAGCTTTCCAAGCCTACTCCTGCCAATGTTTGTGAATTCCCAAAATTAATAAATTTACACATATTCAAGGAGTAATTCTATGGGCGAAGATTTACTACTTTTTTTGGTAAACCAGTAAATATTTAAGGGGCATATTATCAAGAACGGTGTTAAAAATTATCGCCGCTTTAGCGGCAGAAAACTGCTGCTAAAGCGGCGATAATGGGCTTGATAATATGCCCTGGAGAATTCCAATAGAAGTCCATGTTCTGGTGTCAACATGGGCTTCTATTGGAATTCTCCAGGGCATATTATCAAGCCCATTATCGCCGCTTTAGCGGCAGTTTTCTGCCGCTAAACCGGCGATAATTTTAACGCCGTTCTTGATAATATGCCCCTTAGTTTCCACTGCAAAAAATAAACAAGTTAAAAGCGCTTAGTGAAATGAAAAATGACAAGAAAAACCGGCACGGACATAGCAGAACTGACTAGGGACCCCAGACCCAACTACCAAGCCAAGAATCCATTTGTGGATGTCACACCCCAAACACCCCTACTGAAGCTATGCCCCTGGCCATCCCACCTGGGCCTGGCAGTCCTCCCTGAGAAACCCCAGCCTATGGTCATGTACAGCATAACAGCCTGGAGTCCCTGTCCTAGTATCACCTATTTCAAATGTATTTTCATTGCATGCACTCTTCTTCATCTCTGCTGGAAGAAGCCTTGATTGTGGAGTTGTCAAATCAGTGCATGGGGGCAGAGCTTCATGTTTGCAGTTCTTGCCTTTTTAATATAATTTTATCAAGTGACCGACAGCCCCATGTACTAAGCCCAGCTTGGGTCTAAAAATCCATGCACGAGCCAAGCCATGAACATTTTGACATGTATATTGAATGTGAAACAGTCACTTCAAAATTAAAAAAAGTGTATTTCTTTAACATGTGGACACATTTTACCTTTATACATCATCCTATATCACACATTATGGGCAGACATTTATTAAAAGTCAATTAATCAATCAATCAGGTTTGTAAAGCGCAGCTACTCCCCATGAGGGTCTCAAGGCACTGGGAGGAAGGGGCGGCTCCATTGAGTGCTTGGGTGTTAGAAATGGGGGTCTCTAGTTGGTAGGTTGTTACCTTGCCCAAATAGGGACCCTTCTTCTTAGTCAGGATAAGGGGGATACACTACTGAAATAACCCCTGCACACCCCCTTGGTAGCTTGGCACGAGCAGTCAGGCTTATCTCAGAGGCAGTGTGTAAAGCATTTGCACATAACCAACAGTTGTACAATGAAAACACTACAAAAGGACATCCACCAGTTTTAGAGAAATAAAGAATATTTTATCTGTGCAAACAAGACCAAAAACAATAAATGTCCAACATACAATGATCAGAATCTGTACTCTGCAAGAATAACCTTAAAAATGCAGTTCCTTGAAGGTGGTAGCTCCGTCCGGTTCTACTGCGGTTCTGAAAACCAGTACTTCCCATTCTATCCTATGGGACAGATAGCCTTTCGATAGTGAAAAACAAAAGATACTGTATTTCACTATCAGGACATTTCACACACATCAGTACATGTCCTACCTTACAAATACACCGCACCTTGCCCATAGGGGTACCTTTGGCCTACCATAGGGGTGACTCACATGTAATAAAAGGGAAGGTTAGGGCCTGGCAAGTGGGTACACTTGCCAAGTCGACATGGCAGTAAACACTACATGCAGACACTGCAGTGGCAGGTCTGAGAACCCTTTGAAAGGCTGCTTGTGTGGTTGGCACAATCAGTGCTGCAGGCCCACAAGCAGCATTTGATTTACAAGCCCTGGCATACTCAGTGCACTTTACTAGGGACTTACCACATAATCAAATATGTCAATCAACGAAACACCAATCCACAATACAATTTACAATTGGAGCACTTCCACTTTAACACTGGACAGCAGTGGGAAAGTGCGCAGAGACACTAAACCAGCAAAAACAGAGTCAAACAAGGAGGGCAGAAAGCAAAAAGCCAAGGGAAATACGCCAAAAGATGCCAGGTCTAACACATGTCCCCTCCAGCTGAAAGTAGGGAGAACTACCCAACCACCCTGGAGTTCTCTTCACTCAGGCGAAAGAGCCTGGACAGACTATCAATGTTGGCGTGTTCTGTGCCAGGGCGGTGTGTCACCGTAAAGTCCATTCCCTGTAGGGCGATGGACCACCTCAACAGTTTTGGGTTCTCACCCCTCATTTGCATGAACCATCTGAGGGGCCTGTGGTCTGCCAGAACTCGAAAGTGAGTCCCAAACAGGTAGGGTCTTGGCTTCTTCAGTGCCCAGACCACAGCAAAAGCTTCTCGCTCTATGGCACTCCACCTCTGTTCCCTGGGGAGTGGTCTCCTGCTAAAGAAGACTAAAGGCTGGTCTAGGCCCTCATCGTTCAGTGTGAGAGCACCACTTCCACACCATGCTCTGAAGCAACAGTCTGCACTATGAATTCGTTGGAGAATTTGGGTGCCTTGAGCACGGGCTTTCTGGCAGGCATCAGTCCAGATCACCTTACTGGGCTTCTTCCTGGAAGTCAGCTTTTTCAAGTGGGCAACAATGGTGCCATAGCCTGTGACAAACATCCTATAGTAGCCGGTGAGACCTAAAAAGGCTCTCACCTCTGTCTGGGTCTTTGGTGGCTCCCAAGCCAGAATGGTGTCGATCCTAGGCTGTAGGGGGCACCACGGGCCGCTTCCTACCTGGTGCCCTAAGTACACCACAGAGCCCTGCCTGATCTGGCACTTACTGGCCCTGACCGTGAGGCCTACCCTCTGCAGAGCCTTCAACACTTCCCAGAGGTGCTGCAAGAGTTCTCCCCAGCTGGAACTGAACACTGCAATGTCGTCTAGGTAGGCGGCCCTGAAATCCTCCAGCCCAGCCAATACCTGGTTGACCAACCTCTGAAAGGTGGCAGGGGCATTCTTCAACTCAAGGGCATCACCCAAAACTGGTAGTGCCCCTCTGGGGTTGAAAACGCTGACTTCTCCTTGGCCCCCTCGGTTAAGGCAATCTGCCAGTACCCAGACGTCAAATCAAACATGCTGAGGAACTTGGCAGCTCCCAACCGATCAATGAGCTCATAAGCCTTGGGGATGGGGTGCGCATCAGTCCTGGTGACGGCGTTGAGCCCGCGGTAGTCCATGCAGAGCAGCAGTTCAGGAGTGCCACTGGGTGCAGCTGCCTTTGCAACCAAGACCACTGGGCTGGCCCAAGGACTATTGGAGGGCTTGATCACCCCTAATGCCAACATCTTAGAAACCTCCTCTTTGATGGTGGTTCTGACCCGGTAAGTCAACCTGTAAATCTTGTGTTTCACAGGAGGGCTGTCACCAGTGTCCACGTCATGGGTACACCAGTGAGTAACACATGTGGTCGGGAAGAACAGTGCGGCGAACTGTCCCAATAATTGGTGACAGTTACTCTGCTGCTCTGGGGTCAGTGTAGGGGAGAGGATCACACCTTCAACTGACACATCATGCTCCTTGGTGGACAGGAGGTCAGGGAGAGGTGCACTCTCCTCTTCCACCCCATCATCTGTCACCAAGAGCATGCTCACTTTGGACCTCTCAAAGTGAGGCTTGAGGCAGTTTACATGGAGGACCCTCAAAGGGTTCCTGGGAGTCTGGAAATTCACCAGGTAGGTGACCGTACTTTTGCGCTCTACCACCTCTAAAGTCCCAGTCGACTTGTCCTGCAAGGCACAAGGTTCAACTGGGGCCATGACCCACACTTTCTGGCCAGGCAGAAACTGTACCAGAGTGGCATTCTGGTCGTACCAGCGTTTCATCTCCTCCTGGCTTGCTTCCAGGTTCGCCTGAGCGAGTTTCCTAAAGCATGAGGTTTGGTTCCTGAAGGCCAGCATGTAGCTATATACATCCTGGGGAGTTTTCCTGAGAGCCGTCTCCCAGCCTTCCTTTCCCAAACTGAGAGGTCCTCTCGCAGGGTGCCCATGCAGAAAATCAAAGGGACTGAACCTCATTGACTTCTGTGGTACTTCCCTGTATGCAAAGTGAAGGCATGTAAGAGGACGTCCCACTTACGCCTCATGGGTTTTGTTAGACCCTTGATCATGTCCTTTAAGGTTTGTGGGTGGTAAGGAGTGATGAACTTGTAGGTTACACCGCACTCCAAAGGGATGTCATATACTTGGATATAAAATTGGTCCCACGGTCAGATACCACCTCTCTGGGGAAACATACACGGGAAAAGATTCCCATTAACGCCCGGCCCACCACTGGCGCCATTATTGTCCTGAGAGGGATAGCCTCCGGGTACCGGGTGGCATGGTCCACCAAGACCAGGATGTACCGATTGCCCATGGCTGTCTTGGGATTCAGTGGCCCCACAATGTCCATCTCAACCCTTTCAAAAGGGGTTCATACAACTGGAAAAGGTTGGAGAGGAGCCTTAAACTTCCTCCCACTCTTACCACTTGCCTGGTAAGTTTGGCAAGACCTGCAATGTGCATCTGACTGCCTTTGTATTTGGGGCCAAAACAAGTGGGTGACAAGCCTGTCAAAGGTCTTGTCCTGCCCTAAATGTCCTGCCAAAGGCATGCCTTGAGCCAGACCCAGTAGGAGGGTTCTGAAGTGCGGGGGACCACCAGCACACGGGCTGACCCAGGCTCAGCGACCTTAGGCTCGCTGTATAGGAGACCATTCTCCCAGTGGATCCAGTTTGATCCAGACTGATCACCAGCTGCCTGGTTCGCAGCCTGCTGCCGCAAACCCTCCAGAGAAGGGCATTCCTTCTGCTCCCTGCAGAATCTTTCCCTGGTGGGACCACCTTCTTGCTGCCAATGGGTCAGCTCAGATAAGTCCCCCAGTTAAGCTACCTGCTCCCCTGTAGGTACTGGTTCGTCCCCTCAAGGTCAGCCTCCTCCAGGACTGTGGGAACCTCAGGGATGGGTTTCCCAGGCCTCCTGCCCTTTCTCTTGGCAAGAACATGGGCCACTATTTCAGGCTCCAGGTCCTTCTGATCACCCTTACCGGCTGCCACTAACCGAGTGGTCACGCATGCCCACTCTGGCAACCCAAGAATCTCCAAGTGAGACCTGAGCTCAACATCCTTCCACAAGGATTGATCCAGGTTGTTACCTAGCAGACAATATACAGGCATGGTAGGGCTCACAACCACCCTCAAGGGACCTGAGCCCCCCATTCACAGGGAACCAGCACCACCATACACTGGTGCTCTGAGTTGTCCACAGCAACTACTTGGTGGAATGCCCTGGGAACTACTTGCTCCTCAGAGACCAGGTGACACCGCACTGAGGTCACACTGGCCCCAGTATCTCTGAGAGCCTCTACCTTTCTCCCATTAATGGTCACCCAGGCGCTGTATTTCTTAGTGTTAGCAGGCACCTGGTTTTCTGGGATCATCTCACTGCCCCCTAGTGAGACAAGGGTCATTTCTGTGGGATCACCACCCTCCTGTGGGTACCCCTCCTCCCCAAGTGCTACGCTAGCCAATACCTTGGACTGCCCACCAGTGGGTGGCTGTGCCCTCTTGGAACACTTGGGCCCCCCCTTAAAGTGACCCACCTGCTCACAGGCATAGCACTTGCGGGGGCGGTCTCTGCAGGCTTCCCTGAAGAGACCCCTTGTTTCTTATCTCCTGGGGGATGGGAACCTTTACCCTGGGCATTAGTTTGAGCCCTTTAGAGAACCCCTGTGCTTTACCCTTGCCTCCCCCACTCTTCTGCTGGGGACCCTGCCCACCTTTGGCAGAGTCACCTCCATACACCTTCTTGTGGACCCTGGTACTCACCCAGCGGTCCATCTCCATAGCAAGCTTCCTGGGGTCAGTTAGCAGCTTACTATCAGTCAAGTGCTGGTGCAGCTCTGCAAAAATAGACTAGACAAGTGCTGCTATGCAATCAAATTGTACAGCCCCTGAAAGTCTGTCACATTACTGCCCTTCACCCAACCATCCAGTGACCTGCAAAAAGAATCAACACATTCCAACCAAGTGTTTGCATCAGATTTCCTACTGGACCTAAACTGATCCCTGTACTTGTCAGGAGTGAGACCCTATCTGGTGAGGAGGGCCTCCATGCCAGCATACGTGAGGCTCTGCCCCTTACCCAAAGCCACTAAAGTGTCCCTCCCCTCTTCTGGGAAAAGAGGCCTCAATCCTGCTCCCCAATTCTTTTCAGGCACCCCATTTATGTGGATAGATGCCTCATAACCCTGAAACCACCTTTGTATGTCATCCCCCTTCTTGAATTCCTTGCCTGCATTCTTGGGGATGTGCTCAATTCTATCTGCCTGCACTGAGGAATCCTTGCGACCATCTATGCTGGACCTACTTCTTGCTAGACCTACTTCTTAGCTCCAGCTCCATAATACCACATTCATGATCCAAGATCATCTTCCTTTCCTCCATGGTTAATCTTTTTTCTTCCCTCTCATTCTCCAGCCGGAGTTTTTCCAGTTCAAACTTCCTTGTCTCCCGCCTGTCCTTCAACTCCTCTGGGGACAGACCACTGCTGCCTGGCCTGTAGAATTCCCCCCTCCCAAAAGCACATCCACCCTAGGAATAGGCTCCTCCGCCTCCACACTGAGATCTCCAGCCTGCCCACTGGCTTGTCTGGCTGCTACCCAGGCCCTCGACGCCTTTTGTAGCTCATCTTTCCTGGTGAGGCCCCTGATTTGGACTTTGAGGTTCTTGTAAATAGCCTTCAACTCCTTCACGTTGAAGGTTTCTAATCTCTCTTCCTCAAAGGCCACTTCCAAGGATGCAACAGATGATGCTCTTGACTCAGGCATGATGCAATGGAAAGTTAAAGTTAAAAAAAACAATGGGATCACAAAAATTGACCAAACAAAAAGAGTACGTGGTATGTAATTGTCTGCGATATGGTAGTAGTGTACACCAATCACCAACCAACGTTAGAAATTGGGGTCTCTAGTTGACAGGTTGTTAGTGTTACCCTGTCCAAGTAGGGACCCTTCTTCCTAGTCAGGATAAGGGGGATACACTACTGAAATAACCCCTGCTCACCTCCTTGGTAGCTTGGCACGAGCAGTCAGGCTGATCTCAGAAGCATTTGCACATAACCAACAGAAATACAGTGAAAACACTACAAAAGGACACCACATCAGTTTTAGAAAAATAACCAATATTTTATCTGTGCAAACAAGACCAAAAATGATAAATGTCCAACATACAATGATCAGAATCTGTACTCTGAAAGAATAACCTTAAAAATGCAGGGGCATATTATCAAGCGGCAGCAATAATTATCGCTGGCCGCTCTTAGCGAATTTTTTTTATCACCGGCTATCGCTGGCAATTATCACCATGCTATCGCTGTATTAACAACGAATAGCGCAATGGCGATAATTTCCCAGCGATAGCGGTGTTTTCCATGGAACATCGCTGGTTTTCCAGCGATGTTCCATGGAAAACGGCGATAACCTTGCTGATACGACCCTGTGGTCGTATCAGCATAATCCATCCCCATTGTTAGGTATAGGTAAGTCTGCATTTTTGCAGACGTTAGTTTTTGGCGAAAACTGCGGTTTTCGCCAAAAACTAACGTCTGCAAAAATGCGTGGGACTCCTTGTTAATATTGCGATGTACATTTTGCGATTTTTAACAAGGTAGTCCGTCAGGGGTACGCCCAGTGACGCCCACTTTGCATCTCATTAGAGATGCGAAGTTAGGCGTGCTGGAAACGGGCGCTAAGTCAAGGAAACACGCGCTAGCGTGTCCTTGATGATATTGCGATAAAATTATCGCCGCTTTTTGCCCGAAAACGGACGCTAAAGCGGCGATAATTTTATCGCTGCCCCTTGATAATATGCCCCGCAGTTCCCTGAAGGCGGTAGCTCCATCCGGTGCTACCACGGTGCTGAAAACAACCAAATCCACTAGGGTCGGTCGACCACGTTGGTGCGGACCGGCGTCGGTGTCAGAAGACTTGTAAACAGTATCTTTTTGTTTCAGCTGGCCACAGCGGTGTGCTCCGGCGGTGGGGGTCGTCAAGGCTGCAGTGTGAAGCAGAGTGGTACAGAGTGTGGTGCCCACAGGTCGCAGTGCAAGTAGCGGCTCGGTGGTGGTCGGCGTAGAGACCAGGATTGCGGTGCGAAGTTTGGCGGTGCTCTCTGCGGTGCGGACGGTCACGGTGCAAGCTTTGGTGGCCGTCGCAGTTCAGCGGTCAATGGGGCTGGTGTCGGTGGGCTGCGGTGTGGGATGCGGCGGTGCTGAGTGTAGCTTACGAGAGCTGCCCCCAGACCACGGTGGAAATGTCAGCTGGCAATGGCATCGTCGGTGAGACCAGGGTGGCGAAGTGAAGCGTAGAGGTGCGGAGTGCGATACCCACAGGTCGCAGTGCAAGCAGCGGCTCGGTGGCGGCAGTGGTCGTCGTCGGTGAGACTAGGGTTGCAGTGCAACGTGCGGCAGTGCCCTCTGCGGTGCCTTCCGGTCACAGAACCGCTGGCGGTCTTGTTGGCGGTGTCCGGTTTCCCTCTGTGGTAAATGAGACATGCGGTCCCAGAGGAAAGTGAAGTCTTTGCTGTCCCTGAGACTTTGTGAACAGGAGGCAAGCTCTATCTCAAGCCCATGGAGATACTCAGCAACAAGTGAAGAATGTTCAGTCCAGTCCTTTCACTGCCCAAGGCAGAAGCAGCCACTGCAGGCCAACCCAGCAAAGCAACAAAACAGCAAAGGGGCAGTACTCCTCCTGGCAGTTCTTCCAGCTCTTCTTGGCAGCTTCCTCGATCCAAGCAAGTTCTAAAGTTCTGGGGTCTGGGCCCCAATACTTATACTCAGTTTCTCTTTGTTCTCTTGGGCAGAGAGTGTCTGTGCTCAGTCCAAACCAGTTTGATCTTCTCTGGCCCAGCTTCCCGGCAGGAGGTGGAGACAGCATTGTCCAAGGCAGATCAGGCCCATTCAGGTTGAAGAAAATCTCTCCCCACTACTCTAAACGCAGCCCAGGTCTATTCAGCCCAGCCCTAACTCATCCAGGAAAGGCAGGACATACCTCGACCTCCGCAGTGGCTGTCTGAAGAGAATGCACATCACCAGCCCCTGTCACTCCAAAGCCAGACAGTCAATCCACAACCCAGCAGAGGCACACAGGATGGCTAAGCAAGAAAATACCTACTTTCTAAAAGTGGTATTTTCAAACACAGAACATAAAGTTCAGGCATACTAAACTCCATTGCTCCATCTTGTCCCAATGGGAAGATATACTCGCAAAATGTTACCCAGTACTTCCCATTCTATCCTATGGGACAGATAACCTTTCAATAGTGAAAAACTAAATATACTGTATTTCACTATCAGGACATGTCACACACACCAGTACATGTCCTACCTTTCAAATAAACTGCACCCTGCCCATAGGGGTACCTGGCCTACCTTAGGAGTGACTCACATGTAATAAAAGGGAAGGTTAGGGCTTGGCAAGTGAGTGCACTTGCTAGGGCTACATGGCAGTAAAAACTGCATGCAGACACTGCAGTGGCAGGTCTGAGAACCCTTGGAAAGGCTGCTCGTATGGGTGGCACAATCAGTGCTGCAGGCCCACTAGCAAATTTTGATTTACAGGCCCTGGCACTCTCAGTGCACATTACTAGGGACTTACCAGTAAATCAAATATGTCAATCATGGAAACACCGATCCATAATACAATTTACAATAGGAGCACTTGCACTTTAACACTAGATAGCAGTGAGAAAGTGCGTAGAGACACTAAACCAGCAAAAACAGAGTCAAAACCAGGAGGTGAGAAAGCAAAAAGACAGGGGAAACATGCCAAAAGATGCCATGGGGTCATCCGAAGAGTCAGATCTTGAGGTCCTTCCTGAACTGGAGCAGTGTAGGGGCTTGCCAGAGGTGGAGGGGGAGGTCATTCCAGGCCTTGTTTGCGAGGTAGGTGAGGACTTTCCTCCCGTTCTGGTCTTGTAGATGCATGGGATGGTGGCCAGAGAGAGGTCAGCTGATCGGAGGTGTCTCTTGGGTGCGTGGAAGGAGATGTGGTTGTTTAGGTATGCTGGTTCGAAGTTGTGGAGGGCATTGTATACTTGAGTGAGGAGCTTGAAGGTTATTCTTCTTTCGATGGGGAGCCAGTGGAGATCGCGGAGGTGATGTGGTTGTGATGGAGGATGTCTAGGATCAGTCTGGCTGTGGCGTTCTAGACGGTCTGGAGTTTGCGGAGTATTTTCTTGTTGATTCCAGCATAGAGGGCGTTGCCATAGTCCAGTCTGCTACTAATGAGGGCGTGCATGATCGTTTTTCTGGATTCGGATGGGATCCATCTGAACGTTTTTCGGAGTATGCGGAGGGTGTTGAAGCAGGCCGAGGATACGGCGTTGATCTGGTGGTTCGTCTTGAGCGATGAGTCAAGTACGATGCTGAGGTTTTGTGTATGGTCCAACGGGGTGAGGGATTTCCAAGGGCGGGGGGCCACCAGGTGTCGTCCCATGCTGAGGGGGTGTAGCCAAGGATGAGGACTTGTGTTTTCTCAGAGTTGAGTTTCAGGCAGCTCTTCTTCATCCAGGTGGCGAGAGCTTTCATTCCGTCTTGGAAGTTGTGCCTGGTGATGTTGGGTTCTTTGGAGAGGGAGAGGATGAGCTGGGTGTCGTCGGTGTAGGAGACTATGTTGAGCCCGTGGTTTCTGACGATGGTTGCGAGGGGGGCCATGTAGATGTTGAAGAGGGAGGGGCTGAGGGAGGTTCCCTGGGGCACTCCACAATTGATCTCTGTTGGTTCCGAGAGGTAGGGCAGGAGCCTGACTCACTGAGTTCTGCCTGTGAGATATGAGCATGCCCAGTCAAGGGCCCTTCTGCAGATACCGGCGTCGTGGAGTCTGATAGCTAGTGTGCGGAGGGAGATGGTGACAAAAGCAGCCGAGAGGTCCAGGAGGATAAGGGCTGCTGTTTGGCCCTGGTCGAGGAGGGAGCGGATGTCGTAGGTGGCGGCGAGTAGGGAGGTCTCGGTGCTGTGGTTGCTGCGGAATCCAGATTGGTAGATGTCTAGGATGTTGTTTGCTTCTGTGAAGTTTGCTAGTTGGGTGTTGACGGCCTTTTCAATGACCTTGGCTTCGAATGGAAGCAGGGCGATGGGCCTGAAGTTCTTGAGGTCCATCCGGTCTGCGGAGGGTTTCTTCAGGAGGGGGTTGACTTCGGCTTGTTTCCAGTCATCGTGGAATGTGGTGGTTTCGAGGGAGCAGTTGATCATCTGGCGTAGTTCGGGTGCAATGGCCGTGGCGGCTCTGTGGAAGATGTGGGGGGGGCAGGGGTCTGAGGGTGCTCCGGAGTGGATACTCTTCATGGTCTTTAGGGTGTCTTCTGTCGTGAGCAGGGTCCAGGTGAGCAGGGTCTGCTGGGTGGCATCGCTGGGGGTGGGATCTGGAGCAGTGCTGAGGACTTGGTTGTCGAAGTTGTCACAGATCATCTTAATCTTGAGGTGAAAAAGGGTGCTGAGTCTGTTGCAGAGGTCTTCGGAGGGTGAGACGTCTGTTGTTTTGCTGTTGGGTTTGGCAAATTCCTTGATGATGGAGAAGAGTTCTTTGGTGTTGTGGGCATTGGTGAGGATTCGGTCTTGGAGGAATTTCTTCTTTGTGGATTTGATGAGTAGGTGGTGTACTGTGGTGGCTGCTCTGTAGGTGGTGCGTGTTTCTGGGGTTCTGTTGTTCCTCCATGTCTTTTCGAGTTGTCGGCAGGAATGCTTGGATTCTTGGAGTGTAGGGGTGAACCAGCTTGCTTTCTTGATGTGTCGTCCTGTGGCTTTCTTGAGGGGGGCGAGTGTCTCGGCACATTTTGTGATCCAGCGGTGGAGGTTGCATGCCACAGTGTGGGTGTCTGGCGTTGTTGGTGGTGGGGCACTGATGAGGGCGGAGGTGAGCTGGTCTTCGGTGACTTTGTTTCAGCCTCGGCAGGGGAGGCGGTGGGCATGCTTGTTTATGGTGGGTTTTCTGAAGGAGAAGTGGATGCAGTGGTGGTCTGTCCAGAGGAGTTCTGTGTTGGGCTGTGGGAGACGCTGTTTCCTTCTGCAAAGACGGGGTCGAGTGTGTGTCCCGCTGTGTGCGTGGGGGAGTTGACCAGTTGCTTCAGTCCTATGTTGGTGAGGGTCCCTAGGAGGCTGGTGGTGTTGAGGTCATCGTGGTTGTCTAGGTGGTAGTTTATGTCTCAGAGTAGGATGTAGTCAGTGGAGGCGAGGGCGTGGGGTGCGATGTGGTCAGCGATGGTGTTGGTGAAAGGAGCGCGGGGCCGGGCAGCCTGTAGATGAGGGTTCCGCGGAGAGTCGTTTTAGGGTTGGTCTTGTTCTGAAAGTGGAGGTGCTCCATGAGGGTCATAGTGTAGTCCGGGCTGGTGGTTGTCACGCGGAGGGTGCTTTTGTGGACGATGGTGAAGCCTCCTCCTGGGCAGGTGGGGTGGTCTTTCCGCAGGATCTTGTATCCGTTGGGAATCGCGGTGGAGATGTCGGGTGCGGAGTTGACGTTGGTCTAGGTTTCTGTGAGGAAGGCGACGTCGGCACTTGAGTGTTGAGGAGGTCCAAGATTTCTATGGCGTGCTTGTGTAGGGAGCGCACTTTGAGGAGCATGCAGTTGAGTGGTTTGTGAGCAGTGATGTCTGGTAGGTTGGGGGCTGCTGCTGGGGTCAGGAGGTGGGTGAAGGTGCAGCAGCAGTGTCGACAGGAGATTGGGCCTAGGCTGTTGCTCGGCAAGAAAGCTGGCAGTTGTTGCTACGTCCGGGGTTGAGAGTGTGGAGGGTGCTCGAGCCGTAGCGGAGGCGGGCCGAAGGACCAGGGTCCCTGGCGCTGGTCGGGTCATGAACTGGCACAGACGGGCTTGCCTTTGGCGGGCCACTGGTGCGCCCGCTACGCGTGACCACCCTTAAGTAGGGGTCGTGGAAAGGGCAGTCAGCTGGGAGGCGGGAGCGGGCAGGACACACTGGAGGGGGGAAGGGGCCACAGGGGCAGCAGCGGCATGGAGCGAGAAGACAGCAGAGAGAGAAAAGAGAAAAGAGGGCGCAGAAAAGCCAAGAGAGGCAGAACAGCAGAAGAGCTGAGTGCTCTCCCACTGGACCACCAGGGATGAGGCACAGGCAGGAGCCTGCGGGTGGAGGAGGGTCTCGAACACCCAACAGTGGTCAGCAAACAGAGAGCTCAGGGGGCTGCACTTAGTGATGGAGCTGCAGAGGGGAGAGCAGTCACACTCACCAGGTCAGTGATAATTTCTAAACATGAAATTAGAAACATTAGTGGCTCCGCCCCTCAACGAGAATGTCATTAGTGAACTAAATGGCAACTAGTACTCATGTAAACCCTAAACACCACCTGGATTCTTATTTCAGATGGATCACATTATAGTCTATTAAATCAAATATAAGAGGTGCTTGTGACGTGCACATCCTGAAATGAAGTATTTAAAAGTGCTCTCATGTGTGATATTAAAAAAAGGAGGCTTTGTTAAATAAAATGTTTGCCTGGGATCACACATTTTGGACAAGCAGAAAAGTCAGTATTGACTCCAGGCTATCTAGTTCCACATTTTGAAATCCAGCCACCAGATGTATGTCTCTTTCTCCTCTTTTACTTCAAGCACGACTCTTATCTTTTATTCTTAGTTCATGATGAGAAAACTGACAGACATACCAGACCCAACTTAGGACCCTAGATCGAACTATCAAGGCAAGAATTCATTGATTTGGGGGTGTCACACCCCAAACACCCCCCAGAGGCTACACCCCTGTGTTAGGGCCATGAGCAATTGCCCATGCCTTAAAACATCTCTGGATTCTGGAACTCTGTTGTAGCCACACCAAATTTAGGCATTCTCACATTGAGGGACATTGTGTTTGTTTTAACCATGCAGAATGCCCATGAAGGAAGCCAACAGAAACATGCCCCCTTTCCCACATATCTTTTCCCAGCCCTTCTTCACACCGACTTTAAGGCCTCTGCCACCCCCCTTCCGCCTCCCTTGTCGGTGTCTCTGCTCCCTCACCCACCTCGTCTCAGCCCCCTGTCAGTTTGCCGGTTTGGATAGCTGCAGAGAACAGCATCCCATGCATTACTAGCAGTCATCTTTGTCCCAGTTCTTAAGCACACTTGCCTTTTCACGTGGACCCTTGTGACTCATTGCAGCATGTGATCCTTTTCTCCAGGCGATGAGTAGTACTCTCCAATCCATGAGCCAGAGTGCCCCTCCACTGCAGGCACAGTAGCCCTCTATCTAAAATATATGGAGAAACTATACTGTTTTTTCCTCCTCTCTTCCCATCATGCAGTGAAATCCTATTTTCTTGCAACCCTTCACCTGAAGGCTGATTTCATTTCATGCATAATTTTGTTGTTTTTTTCTCAGTACTCAAAAACCTCCTTCCTGAGCGTTATGGTTTGTATCTGGTGGAATGTTATGTATGACATAGTCTGGTTCCACTGAGCATTCTGGCTTATTGCAGTTGCAGCAGTGGAACCAGATGCACCTGTTTCCTTTGTGTGGTAGTATATGACAAAGACATTTCTATATCCAACTACGGTGTCCGTGTTACATCTGTGCGAAGGATGCACCTCAACAATTTAGTGACAAGATGGAAACTTACCCATTCGAGTGGATTTAATGAACTTTGGTGGAAGTGAGTGCTGGCCGGAGTATTTTGAATCCCAGGTCAGAAAACAGGAAAATATCTCATTCACAAGAGAAAAATCAAACTTCTCCGTGAGTACCAGAGGTGAGAGAACATAGGACTGATTGTGGGAGTTTTAATGAAGAAAAATTGTGAACATTGCCAAGGTGAGTGGGCACCAGTGCTTTAAATGGAAAAAAATAAGTGCAGTTACTCACCAAATTAAGGTATGGACTGGGGGGTGGGGTTTGGGGGTGGGGCTACAGGGGCGGGGTTACAGGGGCGGTGCTATGGGACCCAGCATGGGGCACACATTTCATTTAACTTCGATTTAATTGGTGTGCAGATTTGTATAATGATACTAAAGCATTTCCGGTATATCTTGAGTATTCCTTTCCCCTTATACGTACAAAAAGGTACATTTGATATTAAAGTGGGCTTCTCATGGTGCAACACCTAAATCACATATGACTTGCACAATATATTTTCCTTAATATTTTTGGGAAACATTTAACTATGGTTAACCCTCTTGTCTCATTGCCACCTAGCGGACATCATCCAGCCCCCCCAGATGGCATAGCTTTGCCTCAAAGCTCCTTACTTTCTCTAAAGTGTGATTCTCTCTTTCTGGAGGTGGGCAAGCTGCTGAAAGCTTGAGCCAGGATGTCTGGCTCTGGCTCAGATCCAGGTTCTCTTGCACCCGCAAGCCCAAAATGAACTGAACTTTGATGTTGCATCTGCCTGCCAACTAAACTCTAATCTCATGTGTGAACACTAAAGACAAAATAGTGAACTTTATTGTAATACAGGAGAGAAAGAAAGATATAGCCTCCTAGAGGCTGAATTGCACAAAGTGAAAGCAGAAATTCTGGGAACAATCCCGGCTTCCCCACTGACCAAACTGTGTGATCCCAGACAAATATATTATCTCACCAAGCCTTCATTTTCTTCGTTCGCACATATGATAGATAGTATATTCAAATGCACAAGTTCCAGGTGTGTGCTGTACAATCAAATCTTTTGTTAGATTGTTACTTCATTCATGAAAAGAAGATAGGCCATACATAATGTACACTTCAAAATTACCTTGCTTCTTAGTTCACTAATGGCAGAGTCGTAACCGTGGGAGCAAAAACTCCTCTCAATGCTGTGATTTAAGCTTATGCACCAAGGTGAAATGCTTCCATGGGTTAAAAAAAAACACTTTTATTTCAGTGGGAATGTTTAAGGCTCCACTTATGCACAGGCTTTTAAGCCCAGGCCAGACTTCGTGGTTCGGCTCTGACTGGGCTCTCCTTGTTAATTTGTTGGTTCTCCCACCTCTACCCTTTCCAGAGCCCCTGCATTTTACCCAAGAGAAAACGGCTTCTAAAAAACAAAATACAATCGTGATGAAACTGCGGAGAAAGCAGATCTACACTGGAGAGAAAGTGGCCTAGCACTTTCAACATGCAGACCATTTCACGTGCGCTTTATGGGCAGAGTGTGGTAATTCAAGGCTTGCAGCTATATATCTGGTGCTGGACCCTGCAGACAACATGCACTCATGCAAGACACACCCGCAGTGACATAGAAGCACTGGTGTGCGCAGACAGGACATTCAATACGTGTTTTAGAAAATGCTCACGTTCGCTGACATCCACATTATTAACATTGACTCTGCTTCTGTGTCACTATCTCCACCTTCCTCCTCAGTCTGGCTCCAAACAAGTGCTGCCCTACTCTGCTATGCAGGGCCGGACTGGCCATAGCGGGCACCGGGCGTTTCCCCGGTGGGCCGCTAGGGTGTGGGCCGGTTTTGGCCCCTGGGGGGCTGTTTTTGTTACCGGGGATCGGCAATATCGGCCCCCTGTAACAAACCGGCCCTCGCAAACAGCTCGGCTGCACCCCCCCCCTACCCACAGGGGGGGCCGGCCGAGCAGTTTGCCAGGGCCGGTTTCGGTTCCCAGTCCGGCCCTGCTGCTATGCCAGCAGGAAGCCTTCTAGATTTCACCCCGTGCCGCGGCTGTTAGAAAGCCCTGCTCACACACCTACTGTGCTATTAAGCCTGAGTAGATAGACCCTGTGTCAATAAAGGCAGTGTGACTCCAGACGCTCCCAAACTCCCTGCCAGCCCTGAATAAAAGCATACGGGCCGCTGCTCAATTAGCACCTTGAAAAGGTAATTAGCACTCGATTATCAGAGTGCTTCAACAAAACGGGCCGACTCGCCAGCTCTGTCGCGCTTCTTTTTGAAAGTGCCAAATTGCAGAGCTTGACTTGCTGCCCATGAGTACCGGTACTCTCTTTGGACAAGGAGAAGTTCCGGTACTCAAACGCAGAAAATGTAGAAGTGCCGGTACTAAGTACCAGTGAGTACTGGCCCATTTAAATCACTGGTGGGCACAATTTTCAAACCTGCAGAAGTTGTTTGGATCCTGGTCAGGCTGCAAGTCGCGGGTGCCAGCATTCGGTGAGTGAGCGTGCAGGTGCCTTCTTCAAGACGCACGCACTCTGTAATCAGCCTTGCGCATGGAACGCGAGTTAGAACACATCGCAATGCATGCCGTGCATTGGATCATGCTGCGGTACACCAGGAAGCCATCTTTGATATCTGCTGGTAGGGAAATTGAGAGAGTCAACAGAAGAGTGTTAAGAACTGCCTGGGCAGGCTGTAAGAACTCCATGTGTGGCACAGTCTGGGCACTCTGAGCAGGTACGCTTTATATTTGCATTTGCTTAGAGTGTTTACAGGACCTTCTTTTTCAGACAGGAAACAGGTGAGGGTTTTGCCGCGTTTTCCGTTAATAAGCTGTTTTGGCACAAGTACATTTGCATAGTCAACACTGCATCTTCCTATGATTTATCTGTCTCAGGGCAGAACTTTTTAAAGTTACATTCCTTACAAAGATGTACAACTCCCTGTGCAACTAAAATATGGCACAGCAGAATTTGTCAATTAGCCCCCCACATGCATTTTGGGTGTCAGAATCCTAGCCTACCTTGAAGTGGGTGGAATGGTAGGAATATTTTGAGCATTATATTGCTGCAATTGATGAATCAAAGGAAATGTCAGCGGAACAGAAAAAGAGGATCCTCTTGCATTCCTTGGGTCCTGTTGGCTTTAAAACATATAGTCGCATGCTGAAAGCTACAGTTGGGGTGGTATGTTAGTGTGCTGATTGCTACTTTACAGGATTCAGACAAACATTTTGCACCTAAGGTGTGCATAGGAATTACCAGATTTACATTTTTCCAACATAAGCAGAGTAAGGGCGAGTCAGTGAATGACTATATAGCTACATTTAAAAAATTGGCCATTGATTGTAAATTTGGTGTCATCCACAATGTTTTAATTAGACATCAGTTGGTCATACATGCCCATAATCACACAATACAAGAGTGACTATGGGTCAATGGAGATTCACCACTGGAGGAGGTGTTGACCATAGTGTGTAAAGCAGAAATATTAGGGAGATGTGCCACAGAACTGAAGCAATGGGACAAGGAACAGAGTTGTGTCTGTAAAGAGATGTTTCACAAAGTGGAGTATGAGAAGAAAAATGATATTAAAGATAAACGTGGAAGTAATGACAGGAAATGTTATTGTTGTTGCAGCAAGGAACACCTTGCATATAGCAAAACATGTCCTGCTCTCAAGCAGTAGTTGTGTCACTATTGGTGATTATGCTAAAGTGTGGAAGAAGAAGAAGAAATACAAAGTGAAGTGTATTTATGAGGGGAGAGGCTCATGTGAGAGTGAAGGAGATGAGGAGCCTCAGAAGCTCGCCCATGTAAGGAATTTACAAGAAAATTGTGTGCTGAATATAGAGGAGAGAAGCACTAAAGGTAAACCCGAATGCAATATTTCTATAGGTGGTGTTTGCATAAAAATCAATGTGGATTCAGGTTCACCTTTTTACCATCGTAAATGAGGTGGTTTGGAGAAATAAATTTGTAGACAAAATTGGCATGCATCTTTCTCCACTGGATATCAATCCTGAAAGTTTTACTGGAGAAAGGGATTGACATTCTTGGTATCAGATGGTTATCTTTTGTTTTTAAAGGCAGACACTCATGAGGTAAATTGTATGCTGCTAAAAGACCGCCATCTGTCCTGGGAAGGAAGGATCGAGGCAACCTCCATATTGTTCTGGACTTGAACAGCGTGGACAAAGTATTAATATTAGATGATGGACGCTCTGTAGGGATTGAGATGGCAAAGAAATATCCAAAGGTTTTTGATAAACAACTTGGTTTGCTGGAAGGATTTGAGCATGACATTGTGCTCAAGTGTGATGCCATTCCAAAAGTGCACAAAATGGGAATGGTACCTATGATGGTACAGGAGGAGGTATCGAAAGAATTGGAAAAATTAAAGATGGATATCATTGAACCTGTGGAGAGCTCAGACTGGATTACTCCTGTGATCATAGCACGCCGCAGTAACGGCAAAATCCATCTATGTTTGGATTTATGGCATGTGAACAATAACATTCTTATTAATCGATTTCCTCTACCCAAGATCACAGAAATGGTGTCCAGTCTGAAGGAGGCCACATGGTTTTCAACTATTGTTCTCTCCAGCGTGTATCATCAGGTTTCTCTTACACCGAGGTCCAGGAAGATAACAGCTTTCATCGCGTTGTTTTCTGTGTTTTCAGTTTACGCATATGCCATTTGGCCTTGTGTCAGTGGCAGCTATTTTTCAATGGCTCATGCACAATTTGTTTGGGAAGGAGTGTGGAGTATTATATTTCCAGAATGACATTTTAGTCTTTGGGGAAAATAGAGCAAAGCATGGTGAGAGGTTAAAGAAAGTGTTAGGTATGTTGGAGAGCAAAGGTTTGACTGTCGAGTTGAGTAAGTGCAAGTTTGCAGAGAGGAGTGTGACTTCTTTGGGACATGTGATTAGTAAAGGGGGGGTCAAACCTAAACCCTCTTTGATAAAAAACAATCACTGATACATCGGCTCCCACAAACAAGGAAGAGGTAAGGTCATTCCTGGGGATGGCAGAGTATTGTGCTAAATTTAGCCCCAATTTTGCAGAAAAGGTGTTTAACATTAGGCAGTCACTTAAGCATGTGAATTTTACATTGGATCCGTTGTGTGAAGAGTTCTGTTGCATTAGAAGTTATCTAGAAAAAGTTCCTACTCTGAGCAGTTTTGATCCCAGTCTGGAGAGTTTTATGACAACCGATGCCAGTAATAAAGGTCTTGGGGCAGTACTTACACAGAGGGATGCAGGAGGTAAGAAGAGTATCATTCTATTTGCATCTAGATCATTGTCTCCAGCAGAACAGAGATATACTATAATAGAAAAGGAAGCATTGGCTTGAGCCTGGGCACTTGATCATTTTCATGCTTTTGTATGGGGTAGACCAATCATTATTCGGAGTAATCATAAGCCTTTAGTTAAGTTGCTGACTATGGAGGGGAGTGCTACAGCTTCAGCCAAAACTGCGAGACTGTTGATACGAATGAAGTATTACATTTACAGCTGTGTATATGTCCCTGGGAAGGACAAGCTAGTGGCAGATTGTTTGTCCAGAATGCCATGTCCTTTAGAAGTGTGTGAGTATGACACTTGGAATGATTTTAAAGTTGCCTTGGTTTATGATTCAGCGTCATCTGCTATCAAACAGAAGGATTGGGAGTAAAACCAGAAAGATGATAAAATATTGCAGATGACTTTGAAGTACATGTCTGAGGGTTGACCCAAGAAGGAATTTTTGCCAGATGAGTGTACACTGTTTTGGGAGATTAGGTCAGAGTTGTCAGTGGACAGAGATATTGTTTTTAGAGGTTGCAAAATTATTCCTCCGTTTGGAGTGCAGAACATCATTTTGGATTTGTGTCATAAGGGCCATTTTGGTATAGTAAGGACCAAAGCAGTTGTAAAGGAGCCATTTGGTGGCCTGGAGTTGATAAAGCGGTTAAAAGGTTCCTCCGCAAGTGTAGTATTTGTTCTTCATCAGATAAAACTTTGAGTACTTTATGACCACCGATGAGTGAAGGTTTGATTCCCAAGCAACCCTGAGAGAGTATTGCAGGGGATTTGTTGGCCCCAGTGGGTGAAGCACAAGAGTATGTGATTGTATTGGTAGATCTGTTCACCAAATGGCCTGTTGTGGACATAGTGGAGAGGGCGGGCACGGTTACTGTGTTGGAAGTTTTGGACAGGACAATTTGGTCGGAAGGGATTCCGGCTGTTCTCTTGAGTGATAATGGAGTGCAGTTTGTTTCCAATGAGGCTAAAACATATTTTGAAAGGATAGGTGTGAGGCATAAGACCACCACTCTCTATAATCCTAGTGGCAATGGTACTGTGGAGAGATGTAGCCACGTGATCAAGAGGGTTATTCAGGGTGCGGTTAGTAAAGGATGTGATTGGAGGTTTCAGTAAAAAAAGCAGTGTGTGCTTACAGAGTAACCAAGAATAATGTGAGAGGTATGTCTCCATTTATAATAATGAGAGGAAGGATTCAGAGGTGTGAATTTACTCCGGAATGCTTGCGTGACAGTACAGTTGAGAAATGGTCATCAGAGTTGGTAACAAAAAAAAAGTTGGAGGAAACGCATTGAAAAAGGAAGAAATGCTATGAAGCTCAATATATGATCAAAATGGTCCACAATAAGGTGGGGGATTGGGTACGAATCAGGAAACTGGTTAAGGTACCGAAGGGCAGGAGTCCATTTTTTCAACCTGAAAATCTGGTGGAAATTCTGAGGAATTCAGTAAGACTGGAAAGTGGAAAGGTGTGGAATCTGAAGCGTGTGGCTTTGTGTTCCAATGAACAACAGAGTGTGTATGAAGATATTGGTGCGAGGAGTGAGATGGATCCCCTCTGGTCAGAGGACATACTTGATTTACCAAGTGAAGAGTCGACTTCGCCAGACAGCAATGTGACTAATATGCCGGTAGGAGGGGCGTGTGCTAGTAATGTGATTGGAGGAAGTATTAGTGAAGTTGGGGAAGGTTCCAAAGGAGGTATGCAGTATGGCTATATTGAAAGTAGTAGAAGGAAAAGAGAGTTGCCTGGATGGCTAAAGGATTTGGTCATTGGGTAAAGTGATTTTAAGTTTCCTTTTTGTTTTTTTATTTATTTTATTTAAGGGGGATAGTGTTGTTGTTGCACTTAATTTGTTGCACTCATTCCACTCATTAGTAATTCTCTTCTTCCTTCGCTTATTTGTTAATAGGGAAGGGGATGTGTTATGGTTTGTATCTGGTGGAATGTTATGCATGACATACTCTGGTTCCACTGAGCGTTCTGGCTCATTACAGTTGCGGCAGTGGAACCAGGGGCACCTGTTTCCTGTGTGTGGTAGTACATGGCAATAAAGAAGTTTCCTTTTCCAACTACGTTGTCCGTGTTACATCTGTGCAAACGACACACTTCAACACTGAGTCAGAAAACACAGAGATAATCCATTTTGAAGAGCCAGGCTGTAAGGTATGTCAGAACGCTGGAATGCAGAGAGCTCCACTGAATACAATGAAATGACTCATGGTCAATAATGGACATTACAGACCTTCTCCTCCAACATTACAATATCAGTCCTTCTGTTTCTCCCTTTTTATTTTAGAACATTCTCCTCTCAATGGGTGAAATGGTCTAGTTGCATTAAAGCCCTCTGTCTTGGGCTATATCTGGCGTTAAAGGTCCTCAATCTTGTTATAGTCACTCAGGTCTATAACTCTGGTTTGTTGCCTTTACCAGCCGGTCTAGCCCTCTCCATCAGGCTATAATGCAAAAAGCTGCACAAGTCTACTTAAAGCACTCGTAACCGATAAGTACAGAATTGCATTAAAGTAACTCACCTAGGAAACATAAATATAACAGAAGAAAAAAAACGAATACATTAGAAACTGACAGGCACAGTTAGATGCTGAAATCAAACAATTCCCTCTTGGGCCTGTGGGGGTAAAACTTCTGAGAACTAATCGAGTTACTCCAGTGCCGTGAGATTTGGGGCTGAAAACTTCACCTTGGGAAATTATCGATACCAGAGGTTTCCTCTTATTTTCCTGGGGTAAATATTGATGTCATTCTCCTTTGGCATGTCAGAATAAGGCATAGCATGCTGATCCTACCATATTATATCAGAAAATCTGTCGTTTTCCCCAGATTTGAAATGCAAAACGTTGAATCTTAAGTTTTCCCTACACGGTTCCATCAGGTTTCATCGGGCGAAGTTTGTGAGAATCAAAATCGCATGTCCTGTGGAAACCTCGGGCCAGATGTATTAAGGTTCCTAATTGCATTTCTTAAATAGCGACTCCGTAGGAATCGCTATTTAAGAAATGCAAAAATATTTGTACAAAATGTGCGATTACCTAATAGCAATTCCTACAGATTAGAAATTGCTATTAGGGAATCTCAAATAGGAAATGCCAGTGCATTCCAGCCTATGGGCGAAATAGGAAATGGTTTGCATTTCCTAAATTGTGATTTCCAAATAGGAAATCGCAATTTAAGAAATGCAAAGCCAAGGGTGTCTCTGGGCTTTAGGCCCCCCTGGATGCACCCCAAATTTCCTAGTGCACATGTAAGTGCACATATGCCCTAGGAGCATATGTGTGATTCATGTCCCAATAAAACATTTTTTATTTTTAATGCATTTTATTTTTATTTTGCTCATGGTTACCATCGACTTGAAGTCGATGGTAAATGCATTTCCTAAATGCTCAGTTCGCATTTAGGAAACACATTGTACATGTGCTTTAGGAATCACAAATAGACAATCCCTATTTGGGATTCCTAAATCGCAGTTGCAATTTGCAATAGCAAATTGCGACCAGGTTTGGCCCTTTATACACCGAAAAAGGCTATTTAACATTTCTTAGCGGGCCGAAATAGCAATTTGGCCCATTAAGAAATGCTAACTAGCTTCGTACATCTGGGCCATTGTGCACAACCCTTAACTCTGGTGCAGGTGCAAACTGCTGCTTCCGCCCAATGGAGATGTACATGGCACTCAGAATGAGTGCCTCTGAAACTAGCTCTATCAGACCACAATTGTCTAGAATGGGTTGGCCACTCAGAAACCTATACAGAGATTTGCCTAATGAAAACCTCACCTGTGTTATCCTCCATGACCACCCAACTGGATGGATATGTGTGCATACAGGAGTGACGCAGCACCCAATAGAAAGGTTTTTAGGTGAAAGGGGGCTGTGGAATAGGCTAAAACGCAGGCCCCAGATGTCAGACCTGTTGTAACCTGTGCTGGCCCTTTTATTGGACGGAAGGTTTAGTATTATTCAAACGATACATCGATGACATATTCATTATTTGGAAAGGAGAAAGAATTACATTACAAAATAACATCTTAAATTTGAATATGTGCCATGAACGAATTAAATTCACTCATCACATTGAGAAATCACAAATAGCATTTCTAGATGTTTGGATTTCAGTTGATAACAACAGCATCAAGACGAATGTACACATCAAAGAGACTGATTGCAATAGTTGTTTGCATTTTAAAAGCTTTCATCAAGACTCTTTAAAGAAACATTTGCCTTTGTCTCAGTTTATCAGGCTAAAATGCATCACTTCTAATCCTGAAGATGTACCCTTAATAATCAATAGCCAGACCATGAAATACAAGAAAAGAGGATACCTTACTTTGATCGGGACCGAAATAGCTTTGACAGCTTTGGGGCCCGATCAAAGTAAGGCAAACAATGGAGACCAGCGAGAAGTAAATCAAGTTAGAGTAGAAAATGACAGTATAGAGCTAGTTGAAGTCTCTGAGGAGCAAGGAAATGCAGGATCTTTAGCACCCTCTATGGAGGCTCTTTTCTCTTCTCTATCTGTGGATATTAGGAAGGGGTTCTCTGTCTCCGAAGCAAATCAAGGGGAGATTCGGCTGTTTTGTGAATCATTAGAGAAAAAGATCGATCTCTTAAATTCCAGAACAGTGCCCCTAGAAAGCTCGGTGGGTGAAATAAGAGGTGACCTGGGGGTTGCCAGATCAGAAATTGTACAACTTAAGAAGGATGAGGTATCACTCCGGGACACGCTTGAGACATTAGAAAACAACTCACGAAGGAATAATCTCCGCCTCTTGAATGTTCCGGAGGGCAGAGAAGGAGATGACATCAAGTCCTTCATAGTGACCCTTATAAAGGAGTCGATACAGATAGAAGAAACAGAGGAAGACTTGAAAAGGGACATACAGAAGATCCACAGAGCCCCTTTTAGGAAACATCCAAACCGTCCCAAACCAAGGAAGATCCTTATAAACTTCCTCACATTTTCTTTGAAGGAAAAAATCTTAAATTGCGCTCTGAAGCAAAAATCATTGAAACCTAGAGATTTTTCCTATGAAATTCGCTCTGACTTGGCCCGTGCTACGTTGGATAGACAATGGGAGTTAGGGAGGAAAATGGACGAATTTAAGAAAATTGGTGCGACTGCTCAGTTGAAGTTCCCTGCGCTCCTGAAAATTATGTACAACAATAAGATGTACAATTTAAAATCAGTTCAGGAGGCAGATGAGCTTCTGGAATGTCTAGGCAAGACTACAAAATAGTTTTTTGGGGAGAGTTTGGTCCTAAGAGAAATAGGTAGGACACACTGATATATTAGCTATGGCTAAGCCCAAGTTTGTGGGGTTGTATTTCGAACCCTAATTTAAGCTTAAATCCTTAAAACCTCAAAATCAAAGAAAACTGGAGATAAAGTTTTTTAAGGAGGGTCTTAGTACATTGTCACTTGTATATAGTATCTTGAGTATAGAGGGACTCCATGGGTGCCCCGGTAGTAGAATCTGGACTATTAGTCCAGGTAAATGGGGGTTGGGTTCTCCAGGGAGGGAAGAGGGGTGGGGGTTCCTGTAGGGTTTGGGAGGGAGCACAGGGTGGGGAGCATAGGGGTAAAAAAAGAAAAAAAAAATCCTCATTTGTCTTTTGGTTTGATTGATTTATATTTATTATGTTGGACAGGCTGGTTGTGCTCATCTTGTGAGCGGTGTGGTGGGAGATGTTGCATCTTAAAGTTCTTAACCTCTAAACCACCATGACTAATATATCGTTTTTATCCTGGAATGTAAATGGCCTGCGAGTAAAATCTAGAAGGGTAAAGATCTTACAATACCTTAAAGATTCTCCTTCTCAGGTCATTATTTTGCAAGAGACTCATCTTTTGAAGGAGGAATTGCATGAAATTTTTAGAAAAGCTAAATGGATTGAACATATTATTTGCTCAAATCAGAGTGTTAATATCAAAGGTGTAGCCATTTTGGTTAAGAACCAAGCTAAAGCCCGAGTATTAAATTCTATGACAGACCCAGGGGGGAGGTGGGCTATCGTTAGACTTTCTATTCAAGGCTCTTTGATGACAGTGGTGGGCTATTATGGTCCGAACCAGGATGACCCTTCCGTGCTAAAAACTATTTTCTTACACCTTCTGGAATTTCCAGAGCCTATTATTATGGCAGGTGATTTCAATATTGTTTTAAATCCCTTACTGGATAAATCTCCAAGCAGTAGGGCGAATACATCACCTAAATCCCGGACATACTTGCAAACAATGATGGCACAGATGGGATTGTGTGATGTGTGGAGAGAGAGTTCGGGTTCTCAGTTGGGTGCTTCTTTTATAATAATAAGTATCGTCACAAGTCCAGAATAGATTATATACTGGTTAGTCACGACCTGAGGGGTAAAATCAAGGACTTGGGTTACCTGACTCCACACCTGTCTGATCATGCTGTTGTATGTATGGATTTAGCTTTGGAAGGGAGAGAACATCCAAGGATATGGACATTTGATCGCTCATTACTGCTTGATGAGCCTGAAGTTAACTATTTATTACAGGAATCAGAGTATTTTTTCAACACAAATGTGGGCTCAGTCGAGATTTCTGTGGTATGGGATGCCTGGAAGGCATTCTTAAGAGGTATAGTTATGAGTAGGGTTAGCTATAAGAACAGGAAGTATAGGGAAGAGGTGACGCAAATAGAGTCTAAGATGAAGGCAGTGGAGATGATTTTAAACAATGAAACTGCCCTCGTAAATCGCCAAGAATATCTGGCGAATTTGTCAAGTTTGAAGGATCAGCTGGATAATATCATTCAGTTAAGGCTCACTAAAAAATGGGAGGCTAGTAAGCTTGCCCATTTTGAATATGGGAGGGGGCCAGTAAACTCTTGGCATGGAAGGTTAAGGCCGATAGAACGCGGAATATAATAAAGCGAATAGATAGCGAGGATCGCAGCACTTCGGTCTTCACGGATGAAGAGATTGGGGATGCCTTTTTCGCCTTTTTTCAAGACCTATATAAGGAGGATAATGTAGTCGATACTACTAGTGCTAGTCAGTGGTTAATGGGAAGTGGGCTTGCCTCCTTAAATTCCTCACAGCAAGAAAACTTGGAGCGTGATATATCACAGCTAGAGGTTAGAAAGGCTATCTTGGCATGTAAGAGAGGAAAGGCTGCAAGGCCTGATGGGCTGCCTGTCGAACTGTATTGATCCTTGGGAGAGGCAGTTATTCCAACCATGACTATGCTTTTCAATAAGATTCTTTCAGAAGGTGTTAGGCTTCCCGATTCATGGGGAGAAGCCACCATCTCACTGATCCTGAAGCCAGGAAAGAATCCAGTGGAATGTGGGTCTTATAGACCCATTTCACTTTTAAATACTGACTATAAGGTTTTCACGAGGATTTTGGCAGATAGGCTGGGTGCAGTGGCTGGTGGATTACTTCACACTGACCAGAAGGGTTTTGTGGAGGGCAGAAATCTCTCAAATCTCACCTATGATTTTATAGGCGCTATTGATTTGGCTTCAACCTTTTCATTACCTCTTGCAGCCATAACACTTGACGCTACCAAAGCGTTTGACAGGGTTAACTGGGTCTACCTTGCTGCAGTAATGGATAGGTTTGGCTTTGGAGTAAAATTTAGTCGAGCCATCCAGCTTATCTATCACGATCCTTTGGCTAGACTTTTAGTCAATGGCAAATTGACGAACCCTTTTAAAATCAGTAGGGGAACTAGACAGGGCTGCCCCCTCTCTCCGCTTCTTTTTGATTTATATATAGAGCCTTTTGCTCAACGTTTGAGAGACAAAGTAGGCATTCCACCTTTTAGATTTGGGGCATGGGAGAGGAAAGTAGCTCTTTATGCGGACGATGTTTTAATTCTTTCGTCTGACTTGGAGACATCTTTTCACAAGGTTATTAAGCTGGCACAAGACTTTGGGCAGGTTTCCGGTTATGAGGTTAATGCGGGTAAGACAGATATCATGGCTTGGAACCTGCCAGATTGTCAGCTTCCGATCAAGCGTGAAATAAGATATTTGGGGGTCAAGATTGTCCAGAACATTGATAAGATAGCAGGGACCAACCTGTCTAACGTATCTAAAGAATGCCAGAGGCTAATGAAATCCTGGGCTCATCTCCCATTGACCATTTTGGGTAGGATCAACTTGATTAAGATGGTTATACTTCCCAAAATTACTTTTCTTTTTGACACCATTCCCCTGCACTTTGATAAAAAAGAGATTGATAAGCTCCAGCAAGCAATTAATTCATTTGCATGGGCCTATAAGGCCACAAGAATAGCTTGGAGGAAGCTTAGGCGTAGGAGGGAGAAGGGAGGTTTAACACTTCCAGATTTGCAATATTATGCTTGGGCATTTCAGTTATCACATGCAAGAATGCTATTAAAAACACCAGATCATACAGGGACAGGGGCCATGTTTTCGGCCATGTTAAAAGGAGGGGACCTTCCCCAGGAGGGATTTCTGTTTAAATTTGGGGACCAGAAATTTTTTAAGAAGATTAGGTTGAAAGTCCTGCTGGGGATGACGCGTATTTGGGCTAGAATTAAACAATGCACAGGTCTAAATTACTTCTCGAGCATGGCCCCTCTATGGGACTCTCCAGGGGTTCCAGATTGCCTAAAAGACAAATTGGCCATACCACTTAGGATTGCGGGAATGAAGATGTGGAGGGACTTGGCTTCAGACGGCTCTCTTATACCATGGCTATCACTCCATAACAGGCTATAGGGTGGTTTGTCCAGGTTTAAATATCTACAGCTGCAGAGTTGGTCCCAGAGTCTCAAAAAACCAATAGGTATAGGAAACACTTTAGAGGAGCAATTAGTTTCTAGGCCGCCGGGAAAGAAGGAAGTTTCCTTTTTCTATTGGGCCATTGAAAATACCATTGATGGAGACTTTAAACTGGCTGAAGAACAATGGGGATCCTATATGCCAAATGAACAACTGGAGGATCTGTGGCAAACTTCCTTTTAACACCTTGTATGTGACTGTAAAACCAGCCTGGCTCAGAAGAAATCATTATTTTACCGTCCACAGAGCTTATTTATCTCCAGCACGATTATCTAAAATAGCTAAGGGTCCCGCGGTTAGTTGCAAGAAGTGTGGTCTGGTAAATGCCTCGGACATCCATATGTTTAAAGATTGCCCAGCGATAACTGAATATTGGGAGAAAGTGAGTGAAACTATAACAGACATTTTGGGATTCCCTGTTCATATTTCCCTCCCCTGATTATATTTGGTATAGATAACGAAGTAACAGGACCTGCTAGGGGGTTCCTATTTTATGCAATATTGCTGGGTAGGAGGGAAATATGTAAGAAATGGGTAGAGGATATACCCCCACACACACAGAATGGTTGTCCTCTTTATATAAAATCTCTAAGATTGATCTGGCTAGACTACAGTGTAGCAGGAAAAAAGTAATATGGGATTGTTTACTAAAGTGGTCTCAGACACATTAATTGCTTATCCTTTTTTATAACAACTACATGGATCCTATGATTAAGCCTCATGGATGCTCTCTGACTGTGTTGGGCCTTCCCCGAAGAAGGGCTCAGTCGGCCAACATAAACAGTCTTCGGTCAGAGGTTATCAGAAGAGAGTGAGACCAGCCCCTCTACTTAGAAGGGGATACAGTGACTCTAGGTGAGATGGTCGTTTGCCGGTAGGCAGGTGCCTTCTCCCCGGTTCGATCTTGATGCCTACGTCTCCTTAAAACCGAGTAACGGCTATAGACATCTTACTCGTGTCAACTGAGGTCTGAGGCAAATGAGGATTAAAAAAAAAAAGAAAAGAGGATACCCGAATAACATTCTTGAAGAATCCATTGCTAAAGTGGAAAATTTGGATAGACAAACGTTACTTACAACTAAACCACCAAATGAAAAAACACCAACCGTCTGTGTATTGAAATACTCCACACAAGCCGATAAAATCAAAAACATCATCAAGAAACAATGGTCATTAATCCAGCAAGAACCTGATCTGCAACCATTGTTCGATGAGAAAATCACATTCGCCCTCCAAAGGTCAAAGAATCTCAAGGAATATTTGTCAAATAAAACAAAGAAGAAAGAATCACAAGAGTTCAGAGGCATGCGGAGATGCGAAAATTGTACTCATTGTAATAATATAATTCCAGGGAATGTATTCACACACCCTACAAAGGGCATCACAATACCATTACTACACTCGAGTACATGTGATACAAAGAATGTGATATACACTATAAAATGTCCATGTGGTAAAATATAAGTTGGTCAAACGGAAAGGAAGGTGAAAGTCAGAATAACAGAACATAAAAGTAATATCAGATTTAAAAATATGAAGTCAACAGTAGCCACTCATTGGCTAGAAGCTGGTCACCAAATTGCACAAGTTAAATTTACCATTCTAGAAGCCATTCAACCACGTTCTGATATGGACCCGCATAAACAATTATTGAGAGCAGAATTCTTCTGGATTAAAAAATTGAATTCCATGCAACCACACGGAATGAATGATCGTGTAGAATTATCTTGTTTTCTATAAATATGTAGATGGATGTATTATTTTATAATCATGTTTTCTTTTGTGGCTTACAGCCCCACTTGATTTCTCACCAATTTATTCACTAAGTGCTTAAGGTATTGATGTGCATTACGATCATCGTAATATTGATTGTTTATCTGGTTTTAGGCACTGTCATGACCCTTTATGTATTTCTGTCCTAGATATACATATAATATGGCTGATAGGATAGAGCTTTTACATCACGGAATATATCGCGTATACACGCATTTTTGTTTACATAACAATGCCGGCAGGCTTCAGCTTGCAGACACCACGTGTAGAGGGTGTTTTGGTGCTCATAGAGGATTTGATATTCATATCACGTGATAGAGTCATCTCGCGATGAACAACATTCCCTGGGACGCGTTTAGAGACGCATTTTGAAATTAAGGGGTTAATGTACAACCAGATCACGTGAGAGAGGCAGATGCCGTCATCTCGCGATAACATGAATGAGGAAGTATAACTATTGGCGGCTTGCGGGTTTCCTTTGAAATCGGTATACACTGAAGCTACATCGCGCTACGTTTCACGAGCGCCGTCGTTTATGTTTTCAAGTAAGTGTGGTGACGTTTGATAGTGGGGAATATTTAGAACGATGTGGCAGCCTGTCCGTTAGAACCCTCTATTGAAAGGGGAGCAAATGCAATTGTTTGATAATGCATAAACTGATTGAATTGGATGGTCTAAACTGCCTAGGAATGTACATTTGTATTGACACGTATATCTTTGCTTTTTCATTAAGTTGTATTCACGATAATGAACTGTTTGGTGCTATTGAACATTATATGACTATGATGTTGAAATGTTTCATAATCTGGTATTTCTTGTATTTCTCTTATAGACCCCTGATGAAGGGTCGCGATACGACCCGAAATGCATTGGGTTTTGTAAGGAGCATTTCATTTTGCAAAAAGACTGGAATTATAAATGAATGATTTATTAATTGATCAATGAATGAATAAATTCATGGAATAATCACTACGATCAAAACATTGGATTTTTTATGTGTGAACGATTGAACGCAGATAAGAACCATATTGTTTCAAGATAAGGTGCACACATCCAGGGGACAGGCTTGTCCGACCCATGTAGTTTTTGTATATTTAGGGCACTGCCTGACACAGTGCAACGGATGTAGTAGCACACAACAAACCCGGTGGAATTTTGAGATTATATTGTAATTTTGAGTGCACGGAGAAACGTAACTGTTATTATACCTTTTATTTATGTGACATCAGAAGGAAAGCTGAGAGAGTTAGCAACAGGGGTTGCTTCATCCAGGGACTGCTGCTCTGCGCTCAGTTAGTCTGTGCTGTCCATGGGTGGATGGAAATAAAGACTTGGAAATAAACGTTGTGTTCCTGAATTAGCCCGTCCTACAATTGGCGAAGAGCTGCCTGCACCGACTCGGTTCATTCACCAACATATTTGGTACCCAGCGTGGTTTTTTTTTTTTATCTCTACTTGGACTTTCTGAAGGTAAAGACTAGAGAGACAGTTTCTCTTAGATCTCTCCAAGTATAAAACAGGCAAACAGCTATGCATCACCATCAGAGGCTTACAAAAAGCAGCAGACAGAACAGGACAATAGTTGTATGCATGCCTCCAAAATAGAGACACTGCATTCAAAATGGACTTCAAAAATAGCCCGGAAGTTGCAACAGCCACTACCGAAGAGACAGTAATATTTGACGTTTTTCATATGTTTCCCCTGGCAACAATTGTCTGATTTGTCAGCTCGTAAGTGCTCTGTGTTGTATTATTGCCTCGCCTCTTCATTTCACCCTCCTCTTCCTTGTTTCATTGTTTCGTGGTGGTCTGATTCATCATGATAATACAGCACTCTGTGTTGTATTGTGTTATTGACTCGCCTCTTCATTTCGCTGCTCTCTTCCTGCTTCATTGTTTCCTTCCTTTCTGCCTCCTACTCGTCTCTCGTATCACCTAGTTCTTCTCACACACCCACCATCCCCTTTCTTCCTCCTTCTCTCCTCTATGCCACTTTGGTGTACTCCCTCTTCTCTCAGAGGGTCTGTCCTATCCATCTTTATGTTCTGTGTGCACTCAGTGACTTTAGTCTTCACTAACCAGTACATTTGTGATGTGGGTCTAGGATAGATCTTTATACGATTTGAGCATTCAGTTGAAATACAATGACCTTTATGCAATTGGTAGAAGGTCGCAGCAATACAATGGTAAATTTGAGGCTGCATAATATGGGTAGAAGGCGGGCCAGGAGATCTCAATGATGGGAGTCATGCATTTTCCCTATTGCGGAGGCCTTCATCTACTAGGCGTTTGTGCTTGACTCATGTCACTCCATGAAAGAGCCCCTGGAAAGTGTAGCCTAGGACTATTAGCAACGATCTTCGACCTGCCACAGCGTATTCTTTTTCCTGCACCAAGAGGGAGCTATTTCAAAGTGCAGTAGTTCCCCCACACCTTCTCTCAGTCCCATCACGTGCGTTGCCCTCCAATCATCATCTGGTCAAATCACTAAGTCTGCACACTATCGTCCCTTAATCCCAGCAGTCTTCTAACCCTATCTTACCCTTTGGAGGTCACTGCTGGTCCCGATCATCTAAGGTCACTGGTTGCCCAGGATAATGCTGGGGATCTGAAAATGATGGGTGAAGAGCCAGTGACCATGTAAACCAGGGTGGGTAGCCAGGATCCATTCGTGTTTTTATGAGCAGCCATTTCCTTGCCTGCAAAACCTTCTACATGCCACAGGCTTCTCACACTACCATCCTATAATCACGGCTCATCACTCGCCTGCCTATTCGATTTAGGACTGCAAGGTGACTGCATGTCACTGAAACACAGGACTGCCAAGTGACCTCATATCGAGTGTTATCACATTCGACCATTCCTAGGCTTTTTTTTAAACTACGCAGGCTTTGAACACTAAAATGTAGAAACCTAGATTTCTACTGGAACGCCACCGGTAAATAAAAAAAAAATATATATATATATTCACTGAAAAAACCATAGGTTTCAGGCACGTTATAGTTAGAAATTAGCATTTAAAAAACCTTAGAAATTCACTGAAAAAACCATAGATTTTAGGGAAAGTTATAGTTAGTTGGACATTGCACTCGTACAAAACCCGTGAAATTCCCCCGTTATAGTTAGTTCAGCTAACTATAACTCGCACCCCGCAATGCACTGCTGATGACGTCACATATTACATCCCTCATGACATGGTCAGTGACATCACTGATGACATCACTGATGACATCTCAAATGACATCACTGATGACATCACTGATGACATCATCCAGTCACTGTGTGTTTCTGTAAAGTTTAAATATGTTTTATATATATGCCAAGGTGTATTGAAGAATGAGTGGGTGTATAAGTGTCTGGATGGATGATTTAGTAGGTGCGTGACTGACTGTATAAGTGAGAGATTAAATGTGTCTTACTGAATGCATGGGTTGGTGAGTAGCTACATGAGTGTGTATATCGGTTATTGATTGGTTGCTTGAGAATTTGTATGGGAGACTGAGTGTGTGTATGGGTGGGTGTGAGGTGTGTGACTCTGCATAGATCTGTGAGTGGTTGATTCACTGGGTGCATGGGTTCAAGAGTGCATGTGAAAACAGCTGTATGGGCGGGTGAGTGTGTGTATGGGTGTGTTGGTGAGTGAATGGATGTCTCAGAGGTACATGTCCAAGTAACTACATAGGAAAAAGGCAGTGTATGTGAGAGTTGGAGTATAAATGACTATACGTGAGAGTCAGTGATTGTGAGAGTGGCTGTATGGATGAGTGTGTACTTGTATCAGTGAGTATATAAGAGAGTAAGTATGCGTTAGTATCTGTATAGGTGAGTAAATGGGAGTGTGATTGATTATTTGCATGACTGACTAGGTGTGTGAGTAACTCCATGGATGAGTGGCGGTGTGTGAGTGTCTGTATAGGTATATGAGTGCATATGATAGTGTTGTATTGATGAGTGACTGCATGTATGAGTGATTGTATGGGTGAATGAGTGGATGTGTGTGTAGACCTAGGAATCAGTGAGTGCGCATGTAGTAACTGGTATTGGTGTGTCGATGGTTTCGAAAATGGTAGTCTGTATTTTACAGTGGGTGTATCAAAAGTTATAATAGAGTGTGAGGAGGTGCATCAGATTTTCACGTGGATGATGTCATCAGTGATGTCATTTGAGATGTCATCAGTGATGTCATTTGAGATGTCATCAGTGATGTCATCAGTGATGTCACTGACCATGTCATGAGTGATGTAATATGTGACGTCATCAGCAGTGCACTGCGGGGCGCGAGTTATAGTTAGCTGAACTAACTATAACGGGGAATTTCCGGGTTTTGTACGAGTGCAATGTCCAACTAACTATAACTTTCCCTAAAACCTATGGTTTTTTCAGTGAATTTCTAAGGTTTTTTAAATGCTAATTTCTAACTATAACGTGCCTGAAACCTATGGTTTTTTCAGTGAATTTCAAAGGGTTTGTAAATGCTAATTTCTAACTATAACGTGCCTGAAACCTATGGTTTTTTCAGTGAATTTCAAAGGTTTTTCAAATGCTAGTTTGTAACTATGCCTACAGAAGTAGGACATGTGAAGAAAGAAGAAAAAACGCACAGTAAGAAGCAAAAGAAATGTCGAAAGAAACAGAAGTGCACAAAGACAAATCCAGGAAGAAGCAAGACATGTGCAGAAAGAACCAACAGAGGAGCAGAAGGAGGCCTTGTTGCAAAATAATCCTGTGCCCACACCTTTTCCAGACGTGTACTGGTGGTAACTGACTCTGACTAACCAGGCCTAGAGCCAGTGCTATGGTAAAAGACACTTAGAATACAGTTAAAACACCTACATACACTAGGGAACACTATGCGTTGAGGTACCCCTGTGATTAGCATGACCTCCTCTGTAACTCCCTAGTACATAATAGGGCAGGGGGATTAAAACTACCTCTTAAAACGCTCCATGGGGCACGTTTGCACACTGGTGTAGGGAGGGGGGGGGGCTGAGGTTACATGTGTGCAAACACGCCTCTGGCCGTTTTAAGTTGGGGGATAAAGTCCCCTTGAATCCTAAGGGTCCCTGGGGTCCAACTAGCCCACCAGGTACCTCCAGTAAGCGCCACAGAGCTGCGTTGCACAGAGGTGTAAAAAGGGGCGTGGCCTGGACCACCTCTCTGCAACGCAACCCTGTGGCACGCACTGGAGGTACCTGGTGGGCTAGTTGGCCCCCAGGGTCCCTCAGGATTCAAGGGGAATTAATTCCCCAACTTAAAACGCGCCACAAGGTGCGTTTGCACACATGTCACCTGAGGCCCCGCCCCCTCCCTTCACCACTGTGCAAACGCGCCCTGTGGCGCGATTTAAGTTGGGGTATTAGGTCACCTTGAATCCTGAGGTTCCCTGGGGCCCAGCTAGCCCACCAGGTACTTCCAGTAAGCGCCACAGGCCTGCGTTGCAGAGAGGTGGTCAGAGGCCACGCCCCTTTTTACACCTCTCCGCAACGCAGCTCTGTGGCGCTTAATGGAGGTAGCTGGTGGGCTAGTTGCACCCCAGGGACCCTCAGGATTCAAGGGGAGTTAATCCCCCAACTTAAAACGCCACACAGGGCTTGTTTGCACACATGTCACCTCAGGCCCCGCCCCCTCCCTTCACCACTGTGCAAACGCGCCCCGTGGCGCGTTTTAAGTTGGGGAATTAAGTCCCCTTGAATCCTGAGGGTCCCTGGGGTGCAACTAGCCCACCAGCTACCTCCATTAAGCGCCACAGAGCTGCGTTGCAGAGAGGTGTAAAAAGGGGCGTGGCCTCAGAACACCTCTCTGCAACGCAGTCCCCTGGTGCATACTGGAGGTTCCTGGTGGGCTAGTTGGCCCCCAGGGACCCCCAGTATTCAAGGGGAATTCGTTCCCCATCTGCAAACGCGCCAGGGGGTGCGTTTGCAGAGTGCTGCCAAGGAGGGGGCGAGGTCTCCGGCGCGATGCCGGTGTTTTATTTTTTTTATTTTTTACGAAGGGGGGATGTGTGGCCCCCCTTCTTTTTCTAATGTATTGGCCCTGGGGACCCCATCCCCCAGGGCCTGCCCCCTAATATATATATATATTTTTTTTATTTGGAAGGGGGCCGCGTGGCCCCCCCTCCTGAGGCCTTAATCGGCACCGGGGACCCCATCCCCCGGGGCCGGCCTTTTTAAAAAAAAAAAAAAATTTATTTTGGGGAAGGGGCCCGCGTGGCCCTCCTCCCGGGCCACTTGTAGCCCCGGGGACCCCATCGCCCGGGGCTGGCCCTCTCCGTTGGGGACCGTGGGGGGTCCCCAATACCCCCACGGTCCCGCCGGCTCCCCGCGTCCTGCGGGAGCTGGCATTGCTTTTCCACATGGGGAGCTGCTGACATGCAGCTCCCCGTGTGGAAAAGCAATCTGCTTTGGTTTTTGGAAGAGAGAGCAGGTTTCCTGCTCTCTCTTCCAAAAACCAAAGCAGTTTGCAATGACAGGGCGGGAGCCTCGCGGCTCCCGCCCTGCCATAGCAAACTACAGTGTCTCGGGGGTGGGCACCCCGGGACACTGCAGGAGCCGGCCCTGGGGGGTGGCGGTCCCCAGGGCCAACACTGGCTCCAGGAGGGGGGCCGCGCGGCCCCCCTCCCAACACGTGCACAGCCCCGGTGAGGTGGTGGTCCCCGGGGCTTGGGGTCTGAAACGGACCCCCACATTCCAATTCTTAGTGCACCAGGGAGGTGGCGGTCCCCGGGGCGTGTGGGGGGGCTCAAGCCCCCCCAGACAGGTAATTTAATTTTTTTTTAAAGAAGCCCCAGGGGGTGGCGGTCCCCGGGGCTGCGGAAGGGCCGAGTGCCCTCCCGCACCATTTTTATTTCAAAGCCCCTGGGGGTGGCGGTCCCCAGGGCTCACACATTTTTATTAATCCCCCGCATGCCCCGGGACTTGGCCCACCCGGGGGCCTAATCATAACGAAGCGCTGGAGCCCGCGCTTCGTTTTTTTTTTCACGGCGGGATCCGCGCATCCTAAGCGCATCCCGCCGATTTTTTTAATTTTTTTAAATTTTTTTTGGCCCTGGGGGTCCTTGTGGGACCCCTGAGCAGGCCTAGGGGGTCAGGGTGTTTCTACCCTGCCCCCTTTTTGCGTTTTGCGCACTTGTTTCTGTGCCTCGGTTCTACCGAGGAACAAGATGGCTGCCAACACTTCCTGGTTTGGAGTGTTGACAGCCAATTAGCATACAGCTCGTGATCGGGAGGGTGCGCGGATCCTCCGCGGCCATAGATATATATGTGATTTTACTTTTGATTTTCTCAGGAACTACTGAACGGATTTACACCATTTAACCAAAAGGTATGACTCTGAACCAAGGGCTACCTTTTTGCCAAATTTGGTGTAATTCCGTTCAGCAGTTCGGGCTGTAGCTGCGACTAAAGGTTCCTATGGAAAATTGCATGGGAAAATTGCAAGGGGAAAACACGTTTTGGAACCCCCCTTTTTTCTCGGCCCCCACTTGACGAATCACCCCAAGACTTTCAGGAAAGGAGCGAACCGGAGCGCCCCACGAGTTTTGAAAATTTCGTGAAGATTCGTCAACCGGCGCCAAAGTTATTGGGAATAGAATGTTGCGGATTTCCTACGGAAAATAGGTCCTAACTATAACTATCTACTGGCGCTCACGGGCATTGTAGGGGTAGCGCTGGGACGCCCCGTTGCTGGGGCAGCTATGCGCTGCACAAATCTGCTAATAATAATAACGTCCTGAGAACTATCAAGAAAATTGTGCGGCTTCTCCCTTTGGGGAGCCGGAAAACAGTGGTCACAGCCTTGGTTCTGTCATGGCTGGACTACTGTAATAGCTTATAACTTAACATGCAGCAAAAGTTTCTGAACAAACTTCAGTTGCTCCAGAATGCTGCGGCCAGACTTCTCACGGGCTCATCTAAATTCTCCCCAATCTCTAATGAGATAAGAAAATTGCATTGGCTCCGGGTGAAGAGCCGCGTGCGTTTTAAATCTCTTTGTATGGTCTTTAAGGCATTGCAGGGTTCGGGACCAGAACATTTGCAACATCAGTTTCAATGGTATAGACCGGCAAGAACACTGAGATCAATGGGAGCCAAACTGGTTGCAGTTCCACCCGTAAAAAAGCCCAGTGGGGTGGCAGACGTTTCTCCCTATGTGCAGCTAAGGCCTGGAATGGTCTGCCTTTTCATTTGAGAAATGCCGATAATCTTCTGGCTTTTAGGAAGGGGCTGAAGACCTGGCTTTTTGATGAATAACTCATGTCCTTCCGGTCTCAGCAATTGGAGTAGTAACTAGCGCCAGGACACCTCCGGGTAATCTTGCGCTTTAGAAATCTTCTTAACATAACATAACAATAATAATAATAATAATATATATATCACAAAAGAAGGTTGCCCCACGAGAAGACACCCACACAAGAGAGCTTAACTTCAATATTTAATTGCAGGCTGCAGTAGCGTGAGTTCATTGCTTCCATCCATTTTTCATAGCCATACGCGTTTCAGACAACTCCGTGTCCTTGTTCACTGGCACAATCCATAGTCACATTTTAGCGGCTGGTCCGGCCGCGAAGACGCCCCGCTGCTTACTAGCGGCTCAGCTGCGTCTGAAACTCAGCGCCGCATGAAGGGAGAGTTCATTATTGCGGGACTTGATAATGGCAGTGAGCTGCAGTTTTTTACTTTTCCATCGACCCACTTGGGATTTAATTTCCTTTCTTTTATTTTTTCTAGCATGGCAGCACCCACTGGGGATTTACTGTGAGAAACTTCAAGTACCATGAGGCCTTGAGCACACGCCCACTGGGGCGGGACTTGGGGGTTTTAAAACGATTACATCAATGCAGCTGTGACTATGGATTGTGCCAGTGAACAAGGACACGGAGTTGTCTGAAACGCGTATGGCTATGAAAAATGGATGGAAGCAATGAACTCACGCTACTGCAGCCTGCAATTAAATATTGACGTTAAGCTCTCTTGTGTGGGCGTCTTCTCGTGGGGCAACCTTCTTTTGTGGTATTTTAGCGGCTGGTCCGGCCGCGAAGACGCCCCGCTGCTTACTAGCGGTTCAGCGGCGTCTGAAACTCAGCGCCGCATGAAGGGAGAGTTCATTATTGCGGGACTTGATAATGGCAGTGAGCTGCAGTTTTTTACTTTTCCATCGACCCACTTGGGATTTAATTTCCTTTCTTTTTATTTTTTCTAGCATGGCAGCACCCACTGGGGATTTACTGTGAGAAACTTCAAGTACCATGAGGCCTTGAGCACACGCCCACTGGGGCAGGACTTGGGGGTTTTAAAACGATTACATCAATGCAGCTGTGACTATGGATTGTGCCAGTGAACAAGGACACAGAGTTGTCTGAAACGCGTATGGCTATGAAAAATGGATGGAAGCAATGAACTCACGCTACTGCAGCCTGCAATTAAATATTGAAGTTAAGCTCTCTTGTGTGGGCGTCTTCTCGTGGGGCAACCTTCTTTTGTATGTGTATATATATATATATTATATATATATATATATATATATATATATATATATATATATATATATATATAATGTTTTTAAAAACCCACACGCAACCTGAACTCTCTGAAGGCATCACAAGCGGCCACTTGGTAGCTATGATGATGCCAGGTTTCCTATCCAGGGCTTTAGTTTAAGAACCAGTGCATTCTGGTTGCTGTTGTGTTGGTTGGCTTGAATCAAACAAATGTAAAGTGTAGCATTCAATTGTTAAATAAAATCCCATGAATAAATACAGTGGGGCATATTTACGTTCTCTGGCGCATCCCTGCATATCAGCAGGGATGCACCAGGGAAAATGCGTCACGCAAGTTTACCCTTGCGCCACGTCCGATGCGCCGCATTTACAATGCGGCGCATCGTGGCGCAAGGATAAGCAGATGCGTGACGCATCTAGCCGGGCGGAAGGTTGGCGCAGTGCTGAAGTTGTGTCGCAAGCGCGACGCAACTCCAGCACTGTTCCAACCTTCCCTATCCCTAACATGGTGCGTCAATCCTCACGCCTGCTTGAAGCAGGCGTAAGGATTTGACGCACCAGCGCCGGAAAAGTGACTGCGTGAAATCTTGTAGATTTCACTACGTCACTTTTCCGAGGCGTTCCTGCGCCGGAACGCCCCCCTGCGCCGGTACGCCCACATGAAACCTGACGCAGGTTTCATGTGGCGCAGGGGTTTACTACGTGACGCATCTCCCTGGTCCATCGGTGAGCGGAGAAGCAGCCCCCATACCTGTTGCCCCTGGTCTTACCTGCGTTCACCCGGTCCTTCGGTTAGCCAAACAACAGCCCCCATACTTGCCCTTCACTCAGTCGATAAAAGGAATGCAGCCCCCATCCCTGTTGCCCCTTATCTGCCCTTCACCCGTTCCTCCGGTGATCGGAGCAGTAATCCCAGGCTTCACCTTCACCAGGTCCGGCGCAGAAGCAGCCTCCATACCTGTCACCCCCTTACCTGCCCTTCACCAGGTCCGTCGGTGAGCGGAACAGCAGCCCCCACACATGTCGCCCCCTTACCTGTACCCGGTACTTAAGTGAGCGGAGCAGTACCCCCATATATGCCCTTCACCTGGTCCATCGGTGAGCGGAGACGCAGCCCCCATACCTGTCGCCCCTTACCTGTCGTTCACCCGGTCCTTCTGTGAACCCGTTGGCTGCCCGCCCACCACGAGCAGGCAGCGGCCGGACACAGCCCATGGAGGGCGGATTATCCCCGATTACGCCGGACGCTGTAAAGGAGCACAGCTGGAGGCAGGAGCGCGGCACGTGGGCTGCAAGCACAGCCCGGTCTCTAGGAGTACCCCCCTCTCTCCAGCGAGGGATCCCCCGGTCCTCCTCCGCAAGGGAGTACCAGAAGCTGCAGCCCGTGACCTGAGGCTAAAAATGGAAAGTGATTAGCTCAGAGCTGGAGCCGGCTGCCCGCGAGGTACGGCAGCGGCAAAGCATCGCCAGTAGTTCTGGAGAGACGGCAACCACTGCAGGTGCACCAGGACAGCCGACCTAGGGAGTCTGTGCGCAGCCTGCCACTGCCACACCTGACGAGGAGCAGGGGAAACGGGGACTGTGCAGCCGGGAAACAGCTGATGCCCTGGTCTCCGCCCACAGACACACAGGTAACAACTGAGGACAAGGGACGAGAAAACACACACGGAGAGCAACGAGAAACACCGGAGATTCAAACAACAGCTGGGGAAATAACGGCTTAGAAACACCGGAGACTCGAACAACATCTAGGAAAGACAAGAGCAAGGCAGCACCCCAACACCTGGATTGAAACATCCCCCAAACATGTGATGTTAGGGCTTTAGTTTAAGAACCAGTGCATTCTGGTTGCTGTTGTGTTGGTTGGCTTGAATCAAACAAATGTAAAGTGTAGCATTCAATTGTTAAATAAAATCCCATGAATAAATACAGTGGGGCATATTTACGTTCCCTGGCGCATCCCTGCATATCAGCAGGGATGCACCAGGGAAAATGCGTCACGCAAGTTTACCCTTGCGCCACGTCCGATGCGCCGCATTTACAATGCGGCGCATCGTGGCGCAAGGATAAGCAGATGCGTGACGCATCTGCCGGCGGAAGGTTGGCGCAGTGCTGGAGTTGTGTCGCAAGCGCGACGCAACTCCAGCACTGTTCCAACCTTCCCTATCCCTAACATGGTGCGTCAATCCTCACGCCTGCTTGAAGCAGGCGTAAGGATTTGACGCACCAGCGTCGGAAAAGTGACTGCGTGAAATCTTGTAGATTTCACTACGTCACTTTTCCGAGGCGTTCCTGCGCCGGAACGCCCCCCCCCTGCGCCGGGTACGCCCACATGAAACCTGACGCAGGTTTCATGTGGCGCAGGGGTTTACTACGTGACGCATCTCCCTAGACGCATCACGTTGTTAATATAGCGCAACGCGGCGCATGGTTTGCGTCGCCGCTGCGTCACGCAACGGCGGCGCAAAAGTGGCGCAAGGGGCTTGTAAATATGCCCCCAGTGTATCCCCAATACCTAGATATATACGATCACCCCAATCTTGGTCCTAAATTCATCAGCCCCTAGGCTGCCCTCTACGGTTACTTCTTTCATAACCCATGGGACCACATATGTCCGGCCTGCGCGCGCATTTAACAAACAAGAAATTAGGGGCAGGGGTTTAATGTTCATCGTTTTATTATATAAAAGATTAAACGTTGGCACAAATGATGTAAAGTATCTTTTTCGAAAGATAAGAAATAGCCAGCTTAGTGGCCAGAGGCCACATAAATCTCCTCAACGCAAAACGACTTAAACTCGTTCAAATTTAAGTAAAACATAGCCGAGTGCTCGAAATATGAATTACAGGGCGGGATACACTTGCGTACCTTTACTTCTTCCCCTTCCCTCCATGTTCTAAGAGAATAATAACGGTGCCAACAATTATGCAACATCTGGAAATATTCCTAGGGCTTATGAAAAAATGACAAGATGTGCAGTGATGTTGCTCTCAAACTGAAAATTTGGAGCAAACGAGTTTAGAGTTTTGCTCAGTCAGATTGCTCTTTGCTGCAATGCCACTGCAGCTTATTTGAAGGGATGCTTGAGGCCTGTTGAGTGGGCACTCAAACTGAAAATTCTCGACAGGAAGCACTATTTATCTGGAAGAACAGTACACAGCTACCCCTCCCCCTTGTCCTGGATCACAACCACCCTTTGGTTTAAGAGAATCTAGAATTCAACAAGCAGAGCTCACTTTGCATTCTGGGGCTTGTAGTCCTCTCTCTCGTGTTATAAAATCTGCAATTTCAGGCCCAGAAATGCAGAGAAAAAAAAAATCTGGATTGGGTGTGTTAGTCAAGCACCTATGGACCAATCATGGACGGAGGAAAGTGGGGTGCTCCGTTTATAATGAGATCTAACAAAGCATGAGTGGGCGATTCTTACTCAAAACAATTAAGAGGCCTCCCAGTGTAGAGAGAAAAAAAAATGTATTTTCCCACCATGCTCCTGCGCAGTCTCAGGCTACTACTTTTTTCCTCTTTCCGGGGTCACAAACACCCTCTTTTCCTTCCAGAACTGGGTCTCCCCTTTCACATCAAGTATTGTCACCCCCGCTCGCCCCCCCAACCCCCCACGGTAGGACCAGATCCAACCCAGATGACCACCACAATCCCAAAACAGTTTTCCACAAACATTATGCAAATGGCTATAATTTGCATAATTATCCTAAGAATCTGACTTGGACCTAGCCAGGGCCGGCCACACATAGGACTGACCGGACAGCGCCCTGGGCGGAACCATAATGTGGTGCTTGTTCTGAGGGCGGGGGGCCTTTGGGGTGTGATGGCAGGAGGTGTGAGGAGGATGGGAGGAGGTAGGGGGCAGATGGGGTGCTAGCGATTACGCTGAGGTACATGAAGGGCTGATTACAAAGTCTTAAAGGGACCTGATTGAGACCAACTCGGATAGCTGGTCCCTCGGTAAGAAGAGCCGCAGCCCCCCTTTACTTGTCCTTCATAGCGTCCCTCGGAGGTGCAGGCCCGTACCCCAACCTCCTGGTCTTTAACGGGTCCTTAAGATGGTAAAACCCGTAGCCCCCTTAACCGTCCACTAGTAGGCCCCCTAATGACTGGAGCTGCTGCCCCCTTACCTGTTCTTCACCCTTTTCCTGCGGACAACAGATTACAGCCCCTTGAGCTGTCGTCCTACCTGTCCTTTGGGGCGGTGAGCGGAGCAGCAGCCCCCATATATGTCACCCCTTCCCTTTACCCGCTGCTTCAGTGAGCGGGGCAGTACCCCCATGCATGCCCTTCACCTGGTCCATCGGTGAGCGGAGAAGCAGCCCCCATACCTGTTGCCCCTGGTCTTACCTGCGTTCACCCGGTCCTTCGGTTAGCCAAACAACAGCCCCCATACTTGCCCTTCACTCAGTCGATAAAAGGAATGCAGCCCCCATCCCTGTCGCCCCTTACCTGCCCTTCACCCGTTCCTCCGGTGATCGGAGCAGTAATCCCAGGCTTCACCAGGTCCGGCGCAGAAGCAGCCTCCATACCTGTCACCCCCTTACCTGCCCTTCACCAGGTCCGTCGGTGAGCGGAACAGCAGCCCCCATACATGTCGCCCCCATACTTGTCACCCCCTTACATGCCCTTCACCAGGTCCGTCGGTGAGCGGAGACGCAGCCCCCATACCTGTCGCCCCTTACCTGTCGTTCACCCGGTCCTTCTGTGAACCCGTTGGCTGCCCGCCCACCACGAGCAGGCAGCGGCCGGACACAGCCCATGGAGGGCGGATTATCCCCGATTACGCCGGACGCTGTAAAGGAGCACAGCTGGAGGCAGGAGCGCGGCACGTGGGCTGCGAGCACAGCCCGGTCTCTAGGAGTACCCCGCTCTCTCCACCGAGGGATCCCCCGGTCCTCCTCCGCCAGGGAGTACCAGAAGCTGCAGCCCGTGACCTGAGGCTAAAAATGGAAAGTGATTAGCTCAGAGCTGGAGCCGGCTGCCCGCGAGGTACGGCAGCGGCAAAGCATCGCCAGTAGTTCCGGAGAGACGGCAACCACTGCAGGTGCACCAGGACAGCCGACCTAGGGAGTCTGTGCGCAGCCTGCCACTGCCACACCTGACGAGGAGCAGGGGAAACGGGGACTGTGCAGCCGGGAAACAGCTGATGCCCTGGTCTCCGCCCACAGACACACAGGTAACAACTGAGGACAAGGGACGAGAAACAACACACACGGAGAGCAACGAGAAACACCGGAGATTCAAACAACAGCTGGGGAAATAACGGCTTAGAAACACCGGAGACTCGAACAACATCTAGGAAAGACAAGAGCAAGGCAGCACCCCAACACCTGGATTGAAACATCCCCCAAACATGTGATGTTAGGGGGCAAGCAAAAACTCAGGAGACCCCCACTCCACCAGGGGAGGAGTAAAGTACAGGCGGCAAACAGCAGAAACCACTCAACGGGTGGGGAAGGAGCGCCAGTGGAAATCCAAGTGACCCATCAGACACCCGGGGAGGAGTACAGGTAAACTCGGACTCGGCAGCATCAGTACAAGAGTGGAAATACCGGAGAACCACACCAACATATGGGGATTAGTGCAAGTGAACGGAAAACCTCCAGGTCTCGACCAAAGTACAACCACAACGCAATAGATACACCTCCAGCCCCTGGGGTAGATACAGCTAACAAATAGCAGAAAACACACAACCTGTGGAAGGAGTAAGACCTGCAAATACCAGAGAAACAGCCAAGAAATAGTAGAAACCCACAACACCTGGAAGAGGTAACAGCTGCAATTACCAGAAACTCCACAACGCCTGTACAGCCAGCACCGTATAGCCACAACAACTGAGAGGAGGGACGACAGGGCACGCGAAAAATAACAACAACCCTGGAAGCGGTATAGCCAATAGACATTTAAAAAACTATAACAACTGAGTGAATTACAGAGAGCAAGTATATGGAACTTCACAGCTCAGTGTAGGTAGTACAACCAGCAAACACCTGTTACTTCACAACACCTTTGCAGAAAAACAGTCATCCAACAGCGTGAATTCGCTTGGGAAGAAGGTATATAGACAACAGCCATCAGAGACCTCCCTCAATATCTGAGGAAGAAAAAAAACTGGGAAATACAGTACACCAGAGGAGGAGGACAAGTTGTGCTAAACATCTGAGAACACCTGATACCCTCCCACCCTCCACCTCCACTAGCTGAATAGGTATACAGGACAAAATAAACACACACACACTACAATAGGGGAGTAATTAGTCAAGGTGACAATCGCCAGAAATAACCTGTGGGAGGACTAACCACGAGGACCTGAAAATCTAAAACACCCCTGGAGGAGTACAGGTGACAAGGAACCGAGAACACTAACTGTGAACATTTGTGCTGGAAAATGGAGGCAACCACCCACCTAATCCGCATAACATCAGAACAGATTTATAATTTGAAAAACACAAGGCAACTGAAACACAGATAAGGAGTACATCAGACATAACCCAGACCCCTGACTGTACACACGCAAGGAGAGGAGTAAAACCAGCAGTCATCAGCCTTCTGGATTTACATTAAGAGGGAAAGATAGGAAACCACAATAGCACATTAAGGTAGGTACTGTTTGTTCTGACTACAAAAATAGCCTGCGAAGTGTGCAGGTTTCCAGTCTCAAAGCTGGTCTGCTCCACAGGAAGCTGTTGTCCGCAGTGCATGCTTGTGCGAACAGCGAGATCTCCCCCGCATCTGATGGGAATGGAGGGTGGGATACCCTTGAAAATAACTGCCTCTGTCAATGTTGTCAGGTTGTACGTTGTATTGGTATGCTGCTTGACAGTAAGGCCCTGTAGTTTGGGGTTTTTCTGTGCTCTGAATTGAAATATACGAGTAGTGGTGCTATTACTTCATTGGGTTTCTATTTGTTTAACTTCGATATTTACTCTGAAGAATTTAGGGGCACATCACAATGCCGATGGGTGGCGGTTCCACAGACAGACTGCCCTTCGGGCCGACCGCCGCATTAGGATGCAGGCAGTCGGAACCTCATCTGTTGGGGGACGGACCGCTGCCTACGCCAGGATCTACCGATCCCGACGAGGCGGCAGTCGGAATCGTGAACCTGAATGGAGGCGTTGCCTGCTCAGGCACCGCCTTCAGGATCAGAATGTCCACTTCCCACACCCTTTCCATGGCGGTCCCACGGCCATGAAAGGGCTGTCAGAAAGGGACTTTGGGGCCCTAAGCAGGGCCCTGTCCCCCGTGGGCCAGTGCTAAGTGGCCAGGGGGGCACATGTGGTGCCCCCCAAACATCCATGCACAGTCTGCCAGGAACCGCATGGTGCCTGGCACACGGTGCATGGATGTTTGTAAAATGCCTTTTTCTACTGCAGCTTGTGCTGTGGCCCTTTTCCGGGCCGCAGCACAAGCCGCAGTAGAAAAACGCAGTTTCCGACCACCTACATGGCGATCTGATCAAAATATGTTACGTGGCAACCCCGACGTGTGCTAACAGCCCTTCCTGACGTTACTTGAAGAACCATTGCACCCATCAATGCTGCCAGGGTGTAACAAAAATTGGCAATGCCTATAGGTCTGGCTTGTTGTTCATGATTTGTGTAGCAACTAGTTAGTTAGTTTTGTATAAAAAGGATCGGTGTAACAGAAGGATCTTGTCTTTTATTTATTTAGTAGTGAAATATATTTTAATTGTAATAGATACACACGTACCAGTAGGTTAGGCACAGTAGGTAGACATGTTAGACATGATTGGTAGGTAAGGTAGGTTAGGAATGTATCGTAGATAGGTACAGTAGATATGGCAGGTAGGTGTGATAGGTACGTTCTGCCGGTTAGGGATGGTAATTATATCTGGTATTCTAGGCTAGGTATGGTAAGTTAGATGTGGTAAATTAGGTATGTTAAATGAGGGAGATAGGCATGATAGTTTTGGTAGGGTAATTTAGAACTCTTAGGGCTTTATTACGAGTCTGAACTCGCAGGGGAGCAGTGGTGGCAGTCTTCTGACCGCCCCATTACGACCAGGGTGGTCAGGCTGCCCTGGGACCACTGCAACCGCCAGGGATCAGAGATCGCTGGCAGAGGTGCAGCGGTATTGAGGCCGCAATATGCTTGGCAGGGCCGCTGCGGCCCCACCAAGTATATTACGAGTTTCCTCACCGCCATACTTTTCATGGCGGTGTGACAGTCATGAAAAGTGTGACGGTGAGGAAACAAAGGGGGCCCTACAGGCCTCCATTGTGACTCACGCCATGTGGATGCACACAGGGGGGCACAACATGTCCCTCCCTGTGTGCATGCACACCAGTACCTGCACGGCATGGACTGCATTAGTCAATGCCTCGCAGGTACTGCCTTTGACGTTCCCATTGCAGTGCCTACTTCATTGGCACTGCCATAGAACCGCCCGCCAGACAGGAGAAAACTCCTGATCTGGCAGGCAGTTCCTACATAGGTTTGGCGGTGCGGGAGCGGGGCGGTCCCGCTCCTCCTCCGCCAAACTCTTAATAAGGCCCTTCGGTATAACAGGTATTGTAGGTCTGTAGATTCAGTATGGTAGGTTAGATATAGTAAAATGATTAGTTTTGGCAAGCATGGCAGGTACAGTAGGTAGGTTAAGTATGGTAAGCAAGGTATAATATGATAGGTATGGTAGGTTTATTATAGGGGTTTGATTATGGTAAGTGTGTAAGTATCGTTGATAGATACGCTAGGTTAGCATCCACGCTAGGTATAGTATCTGAATAGAGCTGATAGTTGGATCTCAATGAAATGCACAAGAAGAACCTAATGATCAGTCCTTGTATTTGTTCTTGTGCAAGTCCTTAAACTCCACTAAAGTAATTTATATATTTGTTATGCAACACGAATTAAGTGCAGCCTGTTATGCAACACTGCAAGACATAATGAAACGGTAGCCGTGATCTTTAGGTGAAGTATAAGCGATACAAAAAGAAGCAATTTTCACATCAAAGCAGGAATAGTTACTTTTGCACTATGTTTGACGCAGAAGCCATCTGCTTGATCATTTCGTTTTTTTTTCTGAAAATAATCATTTTAGGGCATTTTTCTGTTTGTTTCTCTAGAAACAAGCTACACACCTTGGCCCATACCAAACATCTACTCTTGTATTTATTTATTCTCCATAGCATCAATACCCGTGCGACTGCCAAGCGTGTAAAATGAAACGGAAAAGGGTATAAAGTCAATGGTACTACCCTTGGCACCTTTGTGGTGGAGGCAGGAGGCTGGCAGTGTGTCAAGCGTGCAGTTTTCTCAACTCAAGTAGTGTGCCTTATACAGTGGCCTGCTTGAAAGCCTCATCGAAATGCTAGAATCTATGTGCTGCCGGAGTCGTGAGCAAGTTCCATGCGTGAGAAAGTTATCCTATGGAAGCTTTTGCCCCCTGAGCTTTTTCTCCAGTGTCCTTAGAAACAGAGCCTCACTGTGGGGGTCCTTGTAGAATCTTACGTTAGCTGCATGCTTGGAAGGTGTTCTCCCATAAACCTCCTAGTGACACTGAAACATTATGCAAATTTGATATGGGCTTTTGCAGTGAGGTTGTATGAAGGATGTAACCCTCATGGTATTTACACAAAATATCGAAATAAAAAAAACGTGTCATTGTTTTTGTGTGGGTAGAGTGTATAGGAAATTAATTATAATAATTAATAAAAGAGTTTAATTTTTATTAATTATTTAAATGATAATTATGTAAAATCTGTAATTAAGATATTGTTTAAATTATATATTCGGTGTGAGTTGTTGCATTTGTAGGGGTAAAGGGTGGGAAGTTAATTAAATACAATTAATTTATCAGTTAATTATCAATATTGTTTAATTGATAATTATGTAAACGCAATTCATATTTTTGGATTTATATATTAGGTGTGGGTTGTTCGTTTTGTATGGATAAAGGGTGGGAAGCTAATTAAAAATAATTATTTTACTATTAGTTAGTTATTATTAATATTTTAATAGATATTTAATTATGTAAAATGTGGAAATATTAATATTTTAAATATCAAATTTAAATGTGTGTTGTGGAGTTTGTAGAGGTATATGGCAAAAAGTTATAAGTAATAAGAACTTAAAAAATAGTAAAGATTTTTTTTAATAATGTAATTTATTATTGTATGTGTTAATTGTGTTGTGCTTTTTGATTGTAAATAACATTGTATTTATTGGTTGTTATTATTTTGAGAATATTGGGGCTGATTACGATGGCGGACGGACTTGGTCCGCCCGCCACCGTAGCGGTAATTGGGACCGCCTGCCAGACATGCGGAGGTCCCACCACTGCAATTAGGATGCGCCTGCCATCCAGGGCTTTCAACATTGCGGGTGGTGCTGCTGGCTGCAGCACCATCCGCAATGTTGAAAGTGCTTGCACCACATTTCCCTGCACCGCGTGGCGGGCACCACGCAGGCCTACCAGTTGGTGCATGGAAATGCAGGGGTGTACCATGGGTACCCCCCAGTGCAGCAACACCCCCCCCCACAAGGGGGGCCAGCAACGGGCCCCCAAACCCAATCCCCGCCAGCCTTTCCATGGCGGCATCGCCGCCATGGAAAGGCGCATGGCCACACACATCCTAATATGGAGGACGGTGCCTGCTAGGCACCGCCACCATCTTAGTGGCCCTGCTCCGCCCGCCAGACAATCGGTGTGATTGCCACTGGCGGAAAAGCGGCGGACGGACTTTGCGTCTGCCGCAATACCCACCGCCATCCTAATATGGCGGTGGGTAAATCTCAATATGATGGCGGAACGATCGCCACCGCCGGCCCGGCGGTGGCGATCTTTCCACCATTGTAATGAGCCCCATAGTTTGGTATTTTAATTAAAATAATATTTGTATTAGTTTATATGTATTAAACATTCTAATATATAATTTAAAAAATATATATACATAGATATTTTGTATTAAAATATTCAAATATTTATATTTTTTGTTATTTTACTATAGTCTTGCAATTATTTTATTTACTTGAAGTGAATTAGTCTGTTTTTAATGTTGCACTGAGTGGAGTGGGAATAGTAAATTTTACCCCTCTGCAATCCAACACTTTCATTACTATTGCACTGACTGGAGTGGGAATAGTAAATTTTACTCCTCCAGAATCCAACATTTTCCTTACGGTAGCACTGACTGGAGTGGGGCTAGTAATTTTTACCCCTCCGCAATCCAACACTTTCCCTATTGCTGCACTGACTGGAGTGGGAATAGTTAATGTTACCCCTCCGTAATACAACACTTTCCCTACTGTTGCACTGAGTGAAGTGGGAATACTAAATTTTACACCTCCGCAATTCAACACTTTTCCTACTGTTGCACTGCATGTGGGAATAGTAAATTTTACCCTCCACAATCCAACATTTTCCCTACTGTTGTATAAATTGCAGTTGGGAATAGTATATGTATTATTTGTAGAATGTAATAGTTTAGTTTATTTTGTTTAAAATGATATTATGATTTTTGTATTTAAATTATAATTATTCATACTTTAATATCTAAAATATTTTTTGTACATTTTTTCCTTTTTTTATGTTTCCTTTTTTATTTGTAATTAAATTGGTATGTTTAAACAAAATATATTTTATTGGGTATATGTATATGTATTTATTTGTTATACTATTCCACTAAACATACATTATTAAATTATAATGTAAATAAAAAATATTAGTTTAATGCTATTTAGTTAGATATATGTAAATTAAAAAATATATTAATATATGTGTGTATGTTTTAAAAAAAATAAGTATAAAAGTTATATTTATTTTAAAATTAATTACATATATGTATTTGTTATTATATTACTGTTACTTTTTAATATATTTAGGCCCTGATTGCGATGTCGGTCGGAGTTGCCTCGGACCTCAGGTGGGCGGTTCTGACACTGCAATTAGGATGCGACCGCACATGGTGCGGTCGCAAAGTTCATCTTTCAGTGGGAGCTTGTGCGGTGGGCTGAAGCCGCCCTCAGCACAAGCTCCCCTTGTAAAACTGAAGATTTTAAACATCCCTGCACCGTGTGTCAGGCACCTCACGATGCTTGCCACACGGTTCAGGGATGTGAAGGGGGGCACCCAGGGCCACATGCGGAGGCTAGGGGGCCCTGCTAGGGGCCCCCAAAGACACTTTCCGACCTCAGTTCCATGTCAGAAAGGCCGACATGGAGCTGCTGTCGGAAAGTGCCATCATAATTCCGATGGCGGAAACGCTGTCCTTAAGGGTTTATGAGGCCCTTCCGAATGGCGGCGGGGCTCCTTGGGCCTGTCAGAACCCAGTCGGATTCCCCAGCCAGTTTAACTCCGACCGCCGTCATTGTAATTCAGTGGTTGGAGTTCAAACCTACAATGTTTGTCGGAAAGCCTCCGACCATTGGTCAGAGGCTTTCCGACAGACATTGTAATTAGGCCTTTAATGTTTACTATTTATACTCATTTAAAAAAACGATATTAGTGACAAAGATATTTTTTCCCTGATATTTTTTTTATTTACATTATGATTATAGGTTGACAATATTTTTGACATCGACATTTCTGTCACAATATTTTTGTATGACAATATTTCCAGTGACAATGTTTTGTCATTGAACCAACCCTTTTATCAGCATATAAGAGAAGACTGAAAACCAAACTCTTTCTTGAACATCTAGCCATGGGTTGGTTGAACCAATGCTCTCTAATTAGGGCATAAAAAGCCTCAGACGTTTTCAAGCTCATTGTATTAGTTTGCGACCAATAGATATTTTTTGTTTCCATGCTAACCATGTTCCAGATTTTGACTTGTCACCTGGCCATAAGTGCAGATGTGTGGATCTGCTCAGGTGACATTAAGTTTATCTGTCATTAAAAGATGAGGTTTCCTTTATATTATGTCAACTAATGTAGATGAGTATCATCATAATTGTGCTACTCAACATTGTGCCTACAACCCAAACATGAGTTACTGCTGGGGTTACTATCTTTCTGCCTCTCTATAGTAATGTCACAAGCCTTCTATTCATGCTATTGTTAGAAGCTTCTACTCACAGACAACCTTACCAGTGCCAACCAGTACCTTATTCTGACATGGCTTACCAAATACATATAATTGAATAGCAGAAGGAAACAAACATTGCCAAAGCAAATCAGACTGGCCTTTCATATAGCACCAGTACCTCAAGTAATTACTAAATGTCCTTCTTGAGTCAGAAGAAACAAGACTGTAGCTCTTCAAAACTTTACTAAATGCCCCTCTCATCAGAAGCATCTGCTTAACAAGTCTGTTGGAAAGTTGCAATAACTCACATTTTACTAAATGTCCCTCTTGAGTAAGATGCAACTGCTTTAAATGTCCTTTTCAAAGTTGAGGGGGTGTGGCTGTAACTAAAACAATTGCATATGTACCTTTGCTACTCTAATAAAGTGTGCTTGCTTTAAATAGGATATGTAAATATGCCAATGCTGGTACATGCGGATGAATCAGTATCACAGTTTTTAATAAATGTCTCTGTTAAACCTGTCGGCTTTAGGGTGGTATTCCCCTAAACATTTTGACTTTCTCCTCCTGTACTTACTGAACTCGTGTTTGTGGGGTGTTAGTAATCTGTGCATGTTTCTACTGCTAACCAGTGCTAAAATACTTGTGCTCTCTCCTTAAACATGGTGAGTTTGACTTACACCCAATTAGGACATTTACTTTACTTTTAAGTCCCTAGTAAAGTGGTACTACAAGTATGCAAGGCCTGTAAATTAAATGCTACTGGTAGGCCTGTAGCATTTATTGTGCTATTCACTAAAGTAGCCCTTTAAACATGTATCAGGCCTGCCATTGCAGCCAGTGTGTGCAGTTTTAAACTGCCATTTTGACCTGACAAAATAAACCTTTAGCCAGGCCCAAACCTTCCTTTTTAATACCGTGAGAAATTGTTTTACTGTTTGAGGGGGGTAAACCCTACTCATGGAGCAACCACAATCCATGTCAGGGTGAGACACAAGCAAACCTCAAATTAACCTGTGCTCAATCCTCTGGTAGAGCAGTCAGAGTTAAATTAGAAGCAATGTGCAAAGTATTTATGCACACTTCAATCAGGAATAAAGTGAAAACACAACATACAAAAAATCCCACTTCAATTCAGAAGGATAGAGCAAATTTTGATAAATAAACCAAGACCAAAACAACAAAAATCTAATAATTAGAACCAGAGATATGCAATTTTAAAGATTTAATTGAAAATACAGCCAAAAAGCCCACAGTGCCACTCGTCGCTATAGGGTTGTGCGAGACCGGAAGAAGTCACAATTTCAATCTAATCGCAATGTAGTGTGGGTCAGATATAGGGACCAGGTTAGTCCAGCTGAAGAGTTATCTTCTCAGTCCAGCGCTAAAAGTTCTGTTTGTCGCTGTAGTGCGAAGGGTCGGGTTGATGTAATTTTACATTGAAGAGCTGTGTGAGTGACAAGGTTTTGGTGCCAATAAGCCCGTTTGCAGTCACGAAAATCCCAAAAAATTCAATTGAGCTCCCCTGAGGCCTCACCAAAGGTCCAGGACCTGAGGGGCACCATAAGGGGGTCCGGGACATACTTCAGCTGGATCTGGGTGCTGGGTCAGGTGGTTGGGAGCCTGCTATGCCCCTGAGGTCAACAAGAGGTCAGCAGACTAGCCCTTTGTGTCACTCTGAGAGTCCTAGGTTTAGGTGCAGGTCCAATCTCCCTGATACAGACAGGAGGGCAGCAGGGCAGCAAGGCAGTAGTTCAGCAGGGCAGTAGTTCAGCAGGGCAGCAGTCCAGCAGAATGGCAGTCCTTTCAGCAGCACAGCAGTCCTTCTTCCTGGAAGAGTCTCCACAGGTCCAGAAGTGTACCTAAGGGTTGTTGCCTGAGGTCCAGCATGTATATAGAGTTGTGTCTCTGAAATTGGGAGAATCTTCTAGAGGGCATGCCTTTGAAGTGCACAGGTTTCCTGAGCGCTCTGCACTGGTTCAAGACTAACTACAGGGGGTATGCAGTACTCTGTGTGTAGGCATGACACAGCCTATTCAAATGTAAGTAGGTCTGTGCCCAGCTCAAGCTCTCTCATCCTACCAGTGATGGCCCATCCAGGCACATCTAAGCTCTCTATTATGTGTGGTTGTCTAGGAGGAATACACAAAGCCCAACTACCAACTACACACAGTCATGTGACATAGAGACTGGATGCAGGCACTAAATGGCTAAGGCAGGAAAAAGCCAACTTTCTAAAAGTGGGATTTTCAAAATTGCATATGAAATCCAACTTTAGCAAAAGAGAGGATTTTTCATTACAATTCCAAAGACAACAAACATGAACTGGAAACCTGTTCCCATTCGGAAGTTATATCTTATTAAATGTAATAAGATAATTCCAATGTTATCCTGTGGGAGAGGTAGGCCTTGCAGTAGTGAAAAACACCCCACAGGGCAGGGTGCAATATATATTAAAAGGTAGTTATGTATTTCTTACTTTTACATGTCCTGGTAGTGAAAAACTCTTAAATGTGTTTTTCACTGCTGCAAGGCCTGCCTCTCCCATAGGATAACATTGGGTTACCTTATTCAATTTAATTAGTGATAACTTTCAATTGTGAGCAAGTAGGAAAGTCAAGTTTGGTCTCTAAAGAATTGTAATTAAAACCCTCTTCAATGGTAAAGTTGACTCACGATTCTGAAAGTGACACTTTTATAAAGTTGTCATTTTCTTGTCCCAACTATTTGGTGCCTGCAGCCTGTATCCTGGGTCACATGACTAAGTGTAGAAGGCAGGTGGCCTTTGTGTATTACTCTCAGATAGTGAAACTATGGGCCATCTCTGACTTGATGGAGGAGGGGAGCTGTCACCTAGCTAACTTACTCATCACAAAGTGAGTGGCTCTGCTTCAGCACACCCACAAAGGGAATCACGCTAGTCTTTTGTGCCCCCAGACAAGCTGAGGCCAAAGCAAAGAGGCAGGAAATTCCAAACGCGTTTGGGGGCGGAACCCTCCAGAACCTTCCCATAAGTCACCTCCTTCACTTACTTCAAAGCTGGCCCCAGGTATAATTATTAGACTCTCAGACCCAACTTTTAATTATACTCTTGGTCCTGTGGAAGACTCAGAAGAACTGCTGTGCTGTTCTGCTGCAAGAAGGACTGCTACTCTGCTATCCTGCTGCTCTGCTTCCCTGCTGCCTAAGTGAGAGGGACTGGACCTGCATCTTGAACCCATGACCACCAGAGTTACTCCAAAAACTAGTTGGCTGGCCTCCTGATCAAAGCCTCATGGACAGAAAAGGACCCAGCCACATGGAACCCACCATCTGGAACTCACCACCTGGACTCTGCCTGCAGAATGAGTTTCACCCAAGTGGCGCCATCCCATTCCTGTACTCTTGGAAGTGGGCCTGAAGGTGCCCTGCTAGCCCAGCTGTGGATTTTGGACAGAACCGACGCAGTGCAACACATCTCCTCGCAGCTCCGAATTGGAACCGTCGCTGCACAGCACATCTCAGATCACAGCTTCTCTGAACGGCTGGCGAACAATGCATCTCTGATGCAGGACTGCACATCGCAAGCTCCATTGACAGCATCCTCGACAACGCCGCAGGACCCCACATCACAAGCCCCGTCAACTGGCTTAATCGAAACCTCCGCTACCCAACGCATCTCCAATGCAGGACCTTGCGTCACAGCCCATAGCTTCTTCGGAACAGTGGCTACACGACACATCCTTGACGTGGGACCTTGCAACGCTCCGCAACCAGAATTTAAGATAACTTAATTCAGCAGGTCTACCATGGTCCCTGTATCCAGCCCGTGCTCCATCACAGTCAGTCTGAACTTGTGACTTTTACTCTATTTTTCTAAATTGGTGTGGGATTATTCTGGTGTTGTGTTTTCACTTTATTGCTGTTTGTAGTGTGGCATAACTAATTTACACATTTCCTCTAAGTTAAGCCTGACTGCTTTTGTGCCAAGCACAGGTTAATTTTGGGTTTGCTTGTGTTTCACCCTGACAAGAATTGTAGCTGCTGCTTGAGTAGGGTTTCGCCACCTTAACCAGTAACCCAATGTTCTTCAGTCTTGAATACTATGGAACACTTTAAAGACAACGTAGTATATATAGGTACTAGCAGCCAATGGTTAAGTCAATAACCTTCAACCGTATTGTTGGGAAACTGGTTTTTATAAGTGTCTATACTTATGTCCCAGTAAAATGTCCATTGCCTTATGCTATGGGCTGTGGTAGGATGAAGCGTATGCAAGCCGATAAAGATATTGGTGAAGAGTTCTTTAATTCTTTCTCTTTCCCAAAGCTGCAGTTCCTCAAGGCACTACTAGAGCTCACTCTTAAGTCCGATGCAAAAGCATTACATTGTTTTCATAAAGCTGTAGTTCCACTAGTGATTACTAGGTATGCCTCTCAAGTCAAATGCAAAAGCACTGATATTCTTTCATGAAGCTGCAGTTCCACAAGTCGCTGCTAGAGGTCCCTCTTGAGTCAGATGCAAAAGCAATGACATTCCTACATGAAGCTGCAATTCACTAGTTGTCACTAGGTGTCCCTCAAAAGTCAAATGCAAAAGCATTGAAATTATTTCATAAAGCTGCAGCTCTACTAGACATTACCAGGTGTCTGTATCAAGTCAAACGTTAAAGCATTGAAATATTTTCAGAAAGCTGCAGTTCCCCTTGTTGTTAATAGAAATCCCGATCAAGTCAGATGCAACTGCTTCCAATAACTTAAACCAAGCTGATAGTGCGTGGTTTCAATATATAAATTTGCATGTACACTTTTGCTATTCTAATCATCTGTGCTTGTTTTCATTAGCACTAATTATTGGCCAAAGCTGGTTCATAATAATGAGTAAAAATCACAGATTTCCATGTATTTCGTGATTTATTCATTAGTAGGTACAAGTGCAATTAGAGAGCTCATTTTGGCTTTTTATATTTAGGTGGGTAGTTGGCTTCTGTATGTTGATGTTGGTAGGCAATGGACTTGTTTTCTGACAAGCTCAGTAGTGGCAGAAACATTATTTCAGCTGCAGTTACACAAGTAGTTACTAGAGGTCTCTATCAAGTCAGATACAAGCGGTTGAAATGTCAATCTAAAACCGGGAAATCTAGAAATATGCATGTACATTATATTTACTGTAATAACATGTGCTCATTTTCGGTAGGATGAATGAATATACCAAAGCTGGTGAGGAATGCACATTGTAATTTAAAATAAATGCATTGAAAGTTATGAAAATACTTGATTAAACCCTACTATACATAGGGGCTATCGATCATTGGGAAGTGCAAGTGTCTAACAAATTATATTCTTGGCAAACTATTTCTTAGATGTATGTGTACATGTGCAAAGACAAAATGCAGTCACTCAAAGTAAAAATATCAAATGACTGGAGTGGGCTGGTCTGTTGATCTACACCTTCTGTTGGCGTGGGAGGCAGTATAATTTCAGTGACATGTCAGCAGACCAATGGTGAAAGAGTATTAATTGGAAGCCCATTTATATGTATGTATTTTTTATGGTAGTGGTCGAAAAAATGATCCTTTGGTGCCTGAGCCCGCCGATGGTAAATTAGTGCTGTCTGCAAGGCCATTCATGTTCTTAGACAATGTCCAGGTACCTGTGGCCTAGCTATGTGATGCATGTAAGTGGTGGCTTTTGCCCAAGACCACATACAGAGACCTTTAACCCTACTTCATGGTGGGTGTGGGTGGCATCTCTGTAAAGCGTGTCCTTAGAAAATATCAGCTATCTGTAAATGGCGGTGTTTGTATGTTTCAAAACATACAAGGCAATTTGACACTGTAATAATAGGTTGCCCACATTAGTTCACTAAAGGTACAAGTCAAGAAGTATAAACATGTTTACGAAATAAAGAAATTTTGCAATGGAATACCATTAAATCCTATTACAAGTACCTTTTTATTAAAAAACAATTATTTATTTCTGTACTGGAGCTGGATCTAATTTGAGACATGCTCGTCACAAGTGGGGAAATTTGATGGTGGGTGGGTGGTGACTTTTACTGGTACTAATGTGCAAAAGCAGGAGGCATGTGGCGGTGTTAAGCAAATAAATAAAATAAAAACATGAGCATGCAATGCCATACTACAGCGACTCTTCACTGGCAGCAATTCCTGTGCAGTTGGTGAATTGTAGGAAGGAGCCTCTACTGACATAAAGTATTGTCAAACCCCACAAGAGAAACTATTTTGGCACATCAATAGTTCTAAATGTAGACACAGAAATACCATAGAATGGTCCCAAAAGCTGACGTGCAACCCAGAGGTGATGTCTGAAGTAGGCTCGCTGAAACCAACCAATGGCTGAACAGGACTGACCAAAAGCCGCTATTAGAGTATGCATGTGTTGTGTGGGGTGTGTATTGGTGACAATAGCTCTATTGATAGACAGCTAAAGCTGTCGGCACCCATACCTAAAAGTGATTGCTGACAAAGCCAACATTTTTATTTTTTTAAGCTTTGGTAGTTTTCCCACAAGATTCACTAACGTACAGAGAACAGGTGCAGCATGGGCTGCAGTACAGCAAGGTTCTGGCAGAGGCAGAATGGAGATGGAGAGCATAGAAAGCATTCATGCTACACACAGAGCAACACCCACACATCTACACCTACCTCCCCCCAGCCCCTCTCAGTTAAAGCTTCCTCTCATAAATAAAGGGTACCTTACTGGCCGCAACTGTATGGATTTATGCACAAACACACTGCAAACATTATTTGATACCCGGGCAACCTGGGAGAAGGTAGTAGATGTGCATGCTCCTCTCACTCTCTGTACACACAAATGTTCTATAAAGGGCAGGTACAATACAGGCAGCAGCAATGGATACTGGGACCTCCTCGACAGCACCACCCCGGACGTGGCATTTCTCACCGAGACCTGGACCAACAACACCTCAGGACCGGACATCGCCATCGCCATCCCCACAAGGATACAAGATCACCAGGAAAGACCGCCATGACCGCCCGGGAGGAGGAATCGCCATCGTCCACAAATCCACCCTCCGCCTGACCACTCTCCCCGACGAGCCAACGGACTCAATGGAACATCTGCACTTCAAGCTACAGACCAGCCCTACCACCACCCTCCGAGGAACCCTCATCTACCGACCCCCTGGCCCCCGTGGACTGTTCTCCAACGATATCACGGACATAATCTCCCTGTATGCCATCATATCCGCCAACTACACCCTACTGGGAGACCTCAACTTCCACCTCGACAACCAACTGGACCCCAACACTACATCCCTCCTGGACAACCTCCACAACATCGGACTCCGCCAGATCGTGACCGAACCCACGCACTCAGCAGGACACACCCTCGAACCCCTCTTTACAACAGGAAACTCCATCACCTTCAGCCACACCACCGAACTCCCATGGACCGACCACCGATGCGTCCACTTCTCCTTCAGAGCACCCACCACCGACAGACACCACCACCTGCTCCCACGAAGAAACTGGACCAGAATCACCGACGACCAGCTCAACTCCTCACTCAGCAACTCCCCCCCAACCATCGCAGAAACCGACAACCCCAACACAGCAGCCCGAACCCTGCACAGATGGATCTCCGACTGCGCCAACACCATAGCCCCTCTCAAGAAACCCAACAACACCCACGCCAAGAAAGCCAGATGGTTCACCCCCGAACTCCGAGAGTCCAGACGCACCTGCCGCCGCCTCGAAAAAGCCTGGAGGAACACCAAATCCACCGAATCTCACAACTTCAGAGCCGCCACCAACGCCCACCACCAACTAATCAGGAAAACGAGGAAAAAAGCGATTGAAGACAGAATCTCCACACACGCACACAACAGCAAAGAACTCTTCAACATCATCAAGGAATTCGCCCAACCCACCAGCAAATCGACTGACGTCCCCCCCTCACAGGAACTCTGCGACGGACTCAGCACCTTCTTCCACCACAAGATCAAGAGCATCTACGACAACTTCGACAAAGACAGCCAACACACGGAACCCACACCTACCACCCCCGAAACCCGGAAACCAACGATAGACAGCTGGACAGCCCTCACCACCGACGACACTCTGAAAACAATGAAGTCTATCCACTCCGGGGCCCCCACGGACCCCTGCCCCCACCACATCTTCAACAGAGCCGCCGACACCATCGCACCCATGCTCCGTCACACCATCAACAGCTCCCTGGTGACCGCCTCGTTCCCCGATGACTGGAAACACGCCACGGTCAACCCCCTCCTGAAGAAACCCTCGGCGGACCCCAACGACCTCAAAAATTACAGACCCATCTCCCTGCTCCCGTTCCCTGCGAAAGTCATTGAGAAAGCCATCAACAGCCAACTTGCCACTTTCATCGAACAGCAGAACATCCTCGACCCCTCCCAATCCGGCTTCAGGAAAAACCACAGCACGGAAACCGCCCTCCTCGCCGCAACAGACGACATCCGCACCCTACTGGACAAAGGTGAAACAGCAGCCCTCATCCTCCTCGACCTCTCAGCGGCCTTCGACACAGTCTCCCACCGCACCCTAATACGCAGGCTTCACGATGCAGGGATCCAGGGCAACGCCCTCAACTGGATCAACTCCTTCCTCACTGGCAGAACGCAGCGAGTCAGACTCCCCCTTTCACATCGCACCCTACTCCAATCACCTGCGGAGTCCCGCAGGGGTCCTCCCTCAGCCCGACCCTTTTCAACGTCTACATGGCGCCACTCGCCACCATCGTCAGATCCCACGGACTCAACATCGTGTCATACGCCAACGACACCCAACTCATCCTCTCCCTAACCAATGAACCCGACACCACCAGACACAACTTCCGAGAAGGCATGGAAGCCGTAGCCAAATGGATGAAAAGCAACTGCCTTCAGCTCAACACCAACAAGACGGAAGTACTCATCATGGGACCAAACCCCAACGCCTGGAACGACACCTGGTGGCCTCCCGCCCTCGGAAACCCTCCCACCCCCACGGACCACGCACGCAACCTGGGAATCATCCTGGACTTTGAGCTCAAAATGGACCGCCAGATCAATTCAGTCACGTCCTCCTGCTTCCACACCCTCCGCCTCCTACGCAAGACTCTCAAATGGATCCCCCCTGAACACAGGAGAACCGTCACGCACGTCTTGGTCACCAGCAGACTAGACTACGGCAACGCACTCTACGCTGGAATAAACAAAAACCTCACCCGCAAGCTACAGAACATCCAGAACGCCGCCGCAAGACTGGTCCTCAACCTGTCAAAACACAGCCACATCTCCCAGCACCTTCTCACACTGCACTGGCTCCCCATCGAAGCAAGAGTCACCTTCAAGATGCTCACCCACGCACACAGGGCCCTCCACAACACCGGACCAGCATACCTGAACAGCAGACTCAAATTCCACGCACCCCAAAGAGCCCTGCGATCAGCCCAGCTCCACCATGCTGTGGTCCCACGCACCAGGAAAACCAGATCGGGAGGCCGCTCCTTCTCCTTCCTCGCAGCCAAGGCCTGGAACGCCCTTCCGCTCCACCTCAGACAGACAGCAGCGCTCCCCACCTTCGTAAGAAACCTAAAAACCTGGCTCTTCGACAACCCCCCCCCCTGAGGCACTGGAGCCTGCTACCCCACACCCCCAGCGCCTTGAGACCCTCACGGGTGAGTAGTTGCGCTTAATAAACGCCTGATTGATTGATTGATACTTTCCAGCCACACAGAGAACAGACAGAGCATGTACATGAACAGTGCAAGCTTCCAGGAAGTTCCTGAGCCTGCATGGTATAACATGATTAAACAAACTAGAGAAAACGTCATTTTCTATTCTTCAGTAAATCAAGGCAAATGAGGCTGGCCATATGCAGGAGCTGTTATCGCTATCTCAACTACTAATGGTTCTGCTTTTCAAGAGTCAAATAGGATCCACAGAAATGCTTGGTAGTTTAGTTTGCCATATGGAATTCACAACAATCAGCAATTGCAAAAAGACTTGATAATCACGGATAGATATATAAAAATAATCAAAAGAAAAAGTATCTATATATATTTGTATAATTGTGCTGGCTTCCCTGTCTACCCTCGCAGGGGCTGTTCACCTCTGGGGCCAGACACAGCAACCAGTTTAAAAAGTGCCATGCTTCTAACTCGCGAGTAAATACCAGATGCTCTCCTCAGCTGCTGGTTAACAAGTTATCCTTTAGTGCCTCACAGCATTACACACAACATGTGTGTGTGTGTGTGAATGTATATATCTATATAGTTAGAACTTTCATCTTTAGGGTGTTCTTCCCCCAAAATGTTTACCTCCATGTTTTGCTGAATCTTTTTGTTGGCCTTAGGACTCAGAACTTTACCGCTTCTGACCAGTGCTAGAGTGCATGTGCTTCTTCTCTAAATGTGTGTAATTGGTGTATACATGATTAGCATATTTAATTTACCTGCAAGTCCCATGCAAAGTGGTATACCATATACCCAGGGCCGGTAAGTTAAATGCTACTAGTGGGCTTGCAGCACTGATTGTGCCACTCACAGAAGTAGCCTTTCAAACCTGTCTCAGACCTGCCACTGCAATGCCTGTGCGTGCAGTTTGCTGACACTTCGACTTGGCATTTAAAACTATTTGCTGAACCTTAAACTCCCTTTTTTTTACACATAAGCCACCCCTAAGGTAGGCCTTAGGTAGCCCTAAGGTCAGGGTGCTGTGTAAGCAAAAGGTCGGACATGTACTGTTAAGGTTTGCATGTCCTGTTAGTGACAAACTGCTAAATTAATTGTTCACTACTGTGAAGCCTACCCCTCTCTTCAGCTAACACTGGGAATTCCTTTATACATGTTTAAGCTGTAGTTCCTAATCAGAGAGGAGTAGTCAGTTCGCGTTTTATATCTGTGTAATGGTAATGATAAATCCTCATTACTGGTGAAGTTTTAGAAATGTCACTTTTAGAAAGTGGATCTTTCTCTGCACTTACTGCTCTGTGTGCCTTGCAGTCTGTCTCCAATATACATCGGGGTGGATGACAGCTACACTTTGTGCATTCCCTCTAGACAGCCACAAACACAGGAAGGCTAGGTGTGTCTGAGTACCCATCTACATACATCTGCATTCTGATAACCCTGCCTGGGCAGGATTGAAGGTGGGGACTAACAGTTCACTGAATATGTAGTGTCCTGTCCCCACACAAAGGGCTGATTTACCCCCCCATAAATAGCCTGGCAGACAGGGTTGGATTGAAAGGATATTTGTGCACTTCAATAACTACTCTTTGAAGTCACCCCCACTTCAAAGGCACTTGGAAATAAGTACAAGGTTTCTGATCCCCTAAACGCATCGGAACTATGCATCCCCATCACAGCAACTCAGAGGGATCGACACATTCCTGAAATGTGTGGAGGAACACAGTGCATCGCTCTGCAGAACCAACACATCTTGCCCCAGTGTCTCGCCTTCGGAACCGATACATCGCCATCACTGCGTGGAGAAGAATCAACGCATCCTGAATTTCTGGGATCGACATTGATGCATCTCCCGATACATCTTGCGGTCATGACTAGAAACGCTACTTTGTTCACCGGGGCCTGCCTGTGTCCTGTCACCGGACGACGCTCCATCGCGGTCAGCCCGAACTTTGACTTTGCCCTGGTCCACCGCGACCTCAAGTAACCCTGAAGCGCTATTGCTTCTAAATGCTATTTTTCACTTATTGTTTTGAAATATAATATCTCAACTTCTAGACATTGGCTTTTTGTTGTTTTGGTCTTGTTTTATTCAGAATATACAGATCTATTTTTGTAAACCTTGAGTGTTTTTGTGCTGTATTCATTGTGATATGGTGTGTATGTGCTGAACAAATACTTTACACATTTGCTTTTTAGATAAGCCTGACTGCTCTGTGCCAAGCTACCAGGGGGTGAGCGCAGGCTATCTTTTAGGGCTTGATTACGATGTCGGTCGGAAAGCTTTCCGACGACTCCTTGTCGGAAACGGTTCTGACCGAGTGGCGGTCGGAGGTTCCGACCGACCGATTATGATGCTTCCAAACACTGTTCGGAAAGTCTCCCATTGACTTCAATGGGAGCCTGTATTCCGACTGACAACACAGGCTCCCATTGAAAAAAGGGGTGGTTTTGGAAAGCCTTGCACCCTATGGCAGGCATCCCATACTGTGCATGGTTCTACAGGGGAGTCCCTTGGGTACCCCCACGGCCCCCAAATGGAGACCTCTGGATGAAGGAGGCCTGCTAGGAGCCCCCAAAATCAGTTTCCAACAGCCTTTTTGTGTCAGACAGATCGAGTCGGAAAGGCTGTCGGAATCCGACATGGTGATTGGTCGGTCGGAAACGCTGTCCATTGAGCTGTACAATTCGGCTCTGACTGACTCGAAGTTTCCGAATGCCGGTCGGAACCGAGTCGGAATGACCGAACGGTTACCTTTCCATCATAATCGGTCGGTCGGAAATGTTTGCGACTCAGTTGGAAACATAGGTTCTGACATGGTTTAGGCAAATCCGAATGCCGCTCGGAGCCTTTCCGACTGACATCGTAATCAGGCCCTTAGTGTGTACTTAGCCTACCCTGACTAGAGTGATGGTTCCTGCCTAGCCTGGGTGCATGCCTCAGACAACCAGGAATTCCAGTACTAATACATATAAAATATATGTATATATGTTCACCCTATGTTTGTGGATTTGCTGGTTGGTGTAGGAGAGAGGTGATACCACAAACGCCTCATTAAATTCAAACATATTATATAAAGCAACATAAATTGCTGGCAGCCTTTCAAGATATACTTTTTCTTCAGTTTTACGTACGTGCAGGTAAGTACCCATTTATTTGTCTTTCAAAGTGGCTGCTGCCAGCCATACATGTAGTCTTTAGTCAAGCAGCGTTGGAAACATTCTCCCATCAATCTCATATTATATAAAAGGAACTGTGATGTTATTAAGGATTTCACAAGGTAAACTCAGCGCTCACAAAAACAACAGAAAAAATTGGTGATAATGGCTGTTATTATACTGCAAGAACTGTTGAGAAAGAGCAGATGGTTTTAATTTAGTTTTCCTAAAACGGAGTTGCCAAATTATAGTATAGTGACATTTTACTTTTTGAAGAATTATGAGAACGAAAGTCACTCTTTCCTATATATGTAAGTGGCAACACCTGTGGAGAGCATTTAAATGCACAAGAAAGTGGTGCACTTCAGGTTGACAAAGGCTGTTTGATCAGCCAAAACGCGTTCCTGTTTACAAATGTTGTCTGTGAATAAATGGAAATGCCCTAAGGATTTGAGTGTGGATCTTCTCTTTAAGTGGAGAAAGATGTTTGAATAAATGTGTGTGTGTGTGTGTGTGTGTGTGTATATATATATATATATATATATATATATATACATATATATAGATATATATATATATATATATATATACATATATATAGATATATATATATATTCACTGAAAAAACCATAAGGTTTTAGGGACAGTTATAGTTAGTTGGACATTGCACTCGTACAAAACCCGTGAAATTCCCCCGTTATAGTTAGTTCAGGTAACTATAACTCGCGCCCCCGCAATGCACTGCTGATGACGTCACATATTACATCACTCATGACATGGTCAGTGACATCACTGATGACATCTCAAATGACATCACTGATGACATCACTGATGACATCATCCAGTGACTGTGTGTTTGTGTAAAGTTTAAATATGTTTAATATATATAGGGAAAGGCGTATTGAAGAATGAGTGGGTGTATAAGTGTCGGAATGGATGATTTAGTAGGTGCGTGACTGAGTCTATAAGTGAGTGATTAAACGTATCTTACTGGATGCATGGGTGAGTGACTAAACTGTGTGAATGTCTGTATCCGTCTGTCTGTTGTTGTGTAAGCAGCTGCATGGGTTTCTGACTAGCTAAATGAGTGTCTATATGGGTTATGGATTGGTTCTCTGAGTATCTGTATGGGTGCCTCAGTGTTTGTGTGGGTGGGGTGAGTGTGACTCTGTGCATAGATGTGTGAGTGGGTGATTCACTGGGTGCATGGTTTCAAGAGTGCGTCTGTGATGGACTGTATGGGTGGGTGAGTGTGTGTATGGGTGTGTTAGTGATTGAATGTATATCTCAGTGGTACATGTGTGAGTAACTACATATGTGAAAGGCAGTATATATGTGTGTTGGAGTATATAAATGGCTATAAGTGAGAGTGTGTGATTGTGAGAGTGGCTATATGGATGAGTGTGTGCTTGCATCAGTGATTGCATAGGAGCGTAAGAATGTGCTAGTATTTTTATGAGTAAGTGAGCTGGTGTGTATAACTGTATAGGTGAGTACATTGGAGTGTGATTAATTATTTGCATGACTGACTAGGTGTGTGAGTACCTCTATGGATGAGTTGCGTTGTGTGAGTGTTTATATAGGTGTATGAGTGCATATGATAGTCCTGTACTGAGTGACTGTAAGTATGAGTGACTGTACGGGTGAGTGAGTAGATGTGTGTGTGTAGACCTAAGAATCAGTGAGTGGGTATGTACTTATTGGTATTGGAGTGTGTATGGTTTTGAGAATGGCAGTCTGTAATTTAGAGTGGGTGTTTCAAAACTTATATTAGGGTGTGAGAAGATGCATTAAATTCTCACATGGATGATGTCATCAGTGATGTCATCAGTGATGTCATTTGAGATGTCATCAGTGATGTCATCAGTGATGTCACTGACCATGTCATGAGTGATGTAACATGTGACGTCATCAGCAGTGCATTGCGGGGGCGCGAGTTATAGTTACCTGAACTAACTATAACGGGGGAATTTCACGGGTTTTGTACGAGTGCAATGTCCAACTAACTATAACTGTCCCTAAAACCTTATGGTTTTTTCAGTGAATTTCTAAGGTTTTTTAAATGCAAATTTCTAACTATAACGTGCCTGAAACCTATGGTTTTTTCAGTGAATTTCAAAGGTTTTTTAAATGCTAATTCCTAACTATAACATGTCTGAAACCTACGGTTTTTTCAGTGAATTTCAAAGGTTTTGTAAATGACAATTTTTAAATGTATTAATTGTTATCTTTATTTTTTTCATACTGATTTACTACGTTTTTAGAAACAATTTTTTTTAACATATTTTATTTTTAAATTACATTGTAATTACATTATACATTACAAAAAATACTTTCTCAGAATGAATTACTTTAGTTTAAATACTTTGCACATAGGCAATAGACTTTTAAGTACAGTAGTTACAGTTGTTGCAATGGGCAACACATTTTCAAACACAATGCAACATTCAGCTCATAATGAATTTCTAGTTAAATGCAATTAGTTACTTTATGGATTACTTTTCTAACCACAGGACTGGATCCTAGATTCAGTCCTGGGACATCTCCTGTAAACAGTTGAGTAAAAGCGTTTTGGTTACAGTAGTGATTTTTAAGGAATATTATTGTATTTTAAAAGTTGACACTGAAACTTTTTCTCATAGAATCACCAATGTTATCCTATGGAAGGAAATTCACTTAGCAGGTAAAAACTGTTATCGTTACTTTTTCTTACTCAGTGTTGGATCCTGGATCCAGCACTGGTGCATCTCCTGTAAACAGTTGAAAGAATGCGTTTAAGTCATACAGGCGATTTTTAAGGAATATTTGTAGTTTGTGAAAATCGACACTTTGAAACTTTTCTGCTGAAAACCAGACAATGGATTCCTATGGAAGAAAATATAAGTTACTGGTAAGTACGGTTAAAATTACTTTTCAGGGTCAGTGCTGGGCTAAAAGATGCAGCACTGAGGTCTCTCCTGCCTGATAACAGGTGAGTAAATCGGAATTCGTATTTCGGCTGATTTTAGAGGAATATTTTAAAGTTCCAAAACTCCACACTTAGAAGAATTTCCAAGTGAAACCAGTCAATGTTAGCCTATGGAAGGAAATTCAAGTTACTGGTAAGTACGGTTAAAATTACTTTTCAGGACCAGTACTGGGCTGAAAGATACAGCACTGAGGTCTCTCCTGATAACAGGTGAGTAAATCGGAATTCGTATTTCGGCTGATTTTAGAGGAATATTTGTATGTTTCAAAAATCAACACTTAGAAACTTTTTCAGCAAAAAGCAGGCAATGATATCCTATGGAAGGAAATTCAAGTTACTGGTAAGTACGGTTAAAATTACTTTTGAGGATCAGTACTGGGCTGAAAGATGCAGCACTGAGGTCTCTCCTGATAACAGGTGAGTAAATCGGAATTCGTATTTCGGCTGATTTTAGAGGAATATTTTAAAGTTCCAAAACTCCACACTTAGAAGAATTTCCAAGTGAAACCAGTCAATGTTAGCCTATGGAAGGAAATTCAAGTTACTGGTAAGTACGGTTAAAATTACTTTTCAGGACCAGTACTGGGCTGAAAGATACAGCACTGAGGTCTCTCCTGATAACAGGTGAGTAAATCGGAATTCGTATTTCGGCTGATTTTAGAGGAATATTTGTATGTTTCAAAAATCAACACTTAGAAACTTTTTCAGCAAAAAGCAGGCAATGATATCCTATGGAAGGAAATTCAAGTTACTGGTAAGTACGGTTAAAATTACTTTTGAGGATCAGTACTGGGCTGAAAGATGCAGCACTGAGGTCTCTCCTGATAACAGGTGAGTAAATCGGAATTCGTATTTCGGCTGATTTTAGAGGAATATTTTAAAGTTCCAAAACTCCACACTTAGAAGAATTTCCAAGTGAAACCAGTCAATGTTAGCCTATGGAAGGAAATTCAAGTTACTGGTAAGTACGGTTAAAATTACTTTTCAGGACCAGTACTGGGCTGAAAGATACAGCACTGAGGTCTCTCCTGATAACAGGTGAGTAAATCGGAATTCGTATTTCGGCTGATTTTAGAGGAATATTTGTATGTTTCAAAAATCAACACTTAGAAACTTTTTCAGCAAAAAGCAGGCAATGATATCCTATGGAAGGAAATTCAAGTTACTGGTAAGTACGGTTAAAATTACTTTTCAGGATTAGTACTGGGCTGAAAGATGCAGCACTGAGGTCTCTCCTGATAACAGGTGAGTAAATCAGAATTCGTAGTTCGGCAGATTTTAGAGGAATATTTGCACAATGGTGAAGGGAGGGGCGGGGCCTGAGGTGACATCTGTGCAAACGCGCCCCGTGGCGCGTTTTAAGTTGGGGGATTAAGTCCCCTTGAATCATGAGGGTCCCTAGGGGCCAACTAGCCCACCAGGAACCTCCAGTATGCGCCAGGGGCTGCGTTGCAGAGACGTGTAGAGAGGCCACACCCCTTTTTACACCTCTCTGCAACGCAGCTATGTGGCGCTTTCTGGATGTACCTGTTGGGCTAGTTGGCCCCCAGGGACCCTCAGGATTGAAGGGGATTTAATTCCCCATCTTAAAACGCGCCACGGGGCCTGTTTGCACACATGTCACCTCAGGCCTCGCCCTCCCTTCACCACTGTGCAAACGCGCCCCGTGGCGCGTTTTAAGTCGGGGGATTAACTCCCTTGAATCCTGAGGGTCCCTGGGGTGCAACTAGCCCACCAGCTACCTCCATTAAGCGCCACAGAGCTGCGTTGCAGAGAGGTGTAAAAAGGGGCGTGGCCTCTGTACACCTCTCTGCAAGGCAGCCTCTGGCGCATACTGGAGGTTCCTGGTGGGCTAGTTGGCCCCAGGGACCCCCAGTATTCAAGGGGAATTACTTCCCCTTCTTAAAACGCGCCGGGGGCGCGTTTGCAGAGTACTGCAGGGAAGGGGGCGGGGCCTCCGGCACGATGCCGTTTTTTTTTGTTTTTTTTTTTATAGGAGGGGGGCTGCGTGGCCCCCCTTCCCTCAGCCACTTTTGACCCCGGGGACCCCATCCCCCGGGGCCTGAGCATTTTTTTTTGTTTTATTTAAAAAATAAAAAAAAAACGGGAAGGGGGCCGCGTGGCCCCCCTTCCCTGGGCCTCTATTGGCCCCGGGGACCCCATCCCCCGGGGCATGCCCTGTTTTTTAAATAAAAAATATGGAGGGGGGCTGCGTGGCCCCCCTCCTCAGGCCATTTAAGGCCCCGGGGACCCCATCCCCCGGGGCCGGCCTTGCCCTTATTTTTTTTATTTATTTATTTATTTTTTATTTGGGGAGGGGGGCTGCGTGGCCCCCCTCCCGGGCCACTTATGGCCCCGGGGACCCCATCCCCCGGGGCCTGGCCTCTGGTTGGGGACTGTGGGGGGGTCCCCAATCCCCCCACAGTCCCGCCGGCTCCCCGCGTCCTATGGGAGCCGGCATTGCTTTTCCACATGGGGAGCAGCTAAGATGCTGCTCCCCATGTGGAAAGCAGCTGGTTTGCATTTTGAAAGAGAGAGCAGGTTTCCTGCTCTCTCTTTCAAAATGCAAACCAAGTTTGCTATGACAGGACGGGAGCCGCGAGGCTCCCGTCCTGTCATAGCAAACAGCAGTGTCCCGGGGGTAGGCACCCTGGGACACTGCAGGAGCCGGCCCTGGGGGGTGGCGGTCCCCAGGGCCATCAAGGGCTCCAGGAGGGGGGCCGCGCGGCCCCCCTCCCTACATTTTGAAAGCCCCGGGGAGGTGGTGGTCCCCGGGGCTTGGGGGTCCAAAATGGACCCCCATTTTAATTTTTCTTAGTGCCCCGGGGAGGTGGTGGTCCTCGGGCGTGTGGGGGCTGGAGCCCCCCACACAGGTTTAAAAAAAAAAAGCCCCGGTGAGGTGGCGGTCCTCGGGGCTGCGGGAGGGCTCAGAGCCCTCCCGCACCATTTATGATAAAGCCCCGGGGGGTGGTGGTCCTCGGGCTTGGGGGCCCTTAGAGGCCCCCATACATAAAATAAACACCCCCAGCATGCCCCCGGGACTTGGCCCACCCGGGGGCAATTAACATCGAAGCGCGGGAGACCGCGCTTCGATTTTTTTTATCGGCAGGATCCGCGCACCCTGAGCGCATCCTGCCGATTTTTTAAAACAAAAATGCTTTTTGCCCAGGGGTCCTTGTGGGACCCCCTGAGCAGACCTAGGGGTCAGGGTGTTTCTACCCTGCCCCCTTTGTGCGTTTTGCGCACTTTTTTTTACTGCTTTCTTGTTCCTCGGTTCTACCGAGGAACAAGATGGCTGCCAACACTTCCTGGTTTGGAGTGTTGACAGCCAATTAGCAGACAGCTCGTGATCGGGAGGGTGCGCGAATCCGACGCTGCCATAGATATATATGTACCTTTACTTTTGATTTTCTCAGCAACTACTGAACGGATTTACACCATTTAACAAAAAGGGTTCTTTCTGAACCAAGAACTACCTCTTTGCCAAATTTAGTGTAATTCCGTTCAGCAGTTCGGGCTGTAGCCGTGTCTAAAGTTTCCTATGGGAAATTGATTTTTTGACTCTTATTTTTTTAATTTCTCCGCAACTACTGAACGGATTTACACCATTTAACAAAAAGGGTTCTTTCTGAACCAAGAACTACCTCTTTGCCAAATTTGGTGTAATTCCGTTCAGCAGTTCGGGCTGTAGCCGTGTCTAAAGTTTCCTATGGGAAAATGAATGGGGAAAACACGTTTTGGGACCCCTTTTTTCTCGGCCCCCGCTGACGAATCACCCTGAGACTTTCAGGGTAGGAGCGGACCGGAGCGGGCCATAAAGTTTGAAAATTGCGCGAAGATTCGTCAACCGACGCAAGAGTTATTTCAAATAGAATGTCGCGGATTTCCTATGCAAAATAGGTCCTAACTATAACTATCTACTGGCGACCGCCAGTAGATAATATATATATATATATATATATATATATATCCAAAGCAGTGTTCCACCTGGGGCTTGCTGAACTCGCGGCGGGTGCAACCGGGAGCGGTGGTGGGAACCGCTTATAAAACAGCAAAAAACAAGGAGTTCATGATACTCCCAAGGTCCGGTGCACTCACGGGGTATGTATCGGCTATAAAACATCCGCAGACGCGTTTCTGGCTCTTGCCGTCATCAGTGCGGAAAAGCCGTTAATAAAACAAGCACAGTCATTAAAACGGTCCTGCCATATGGTTGGTGGATCCTTGGCCAATGAAGGGGCAGCAATGGGGCGTCACTGTCTTAATTATTTATTGCCTAATGCAATTTCTATGGCGCTCCCATCGCTAAAAAAATCAATTGGCAGCCGTAATAACTGTGCCTGTACATTCCCTCGCCTGCCGCTGGATTAAAAACGAAAACACTGTGAGTGTCCCACATATGGTGAAACACTCTAGCTTTGTATAAGCTACGACCTAAATAGGTCAACAGAGTCCGTAAGCGGCGGTTCAGACAGCCCAAATTGAATCCAAAGCAGTGTTCCACCTGGGGCTTGCTGAACTCGCGGCGGGTGCAACCGGGAGCGGTGGTGGGAACCGCTTATAAAACAGCAAAAAACAAGGAGTTCATGATACTCCCAAGGTCCGGTGCACTCACGGGGTATGTATCGGCTATAAAACATCCGCAGACGCGTTTCTGGCTCTTGCCGTCATCAGTGCGGAAAAGCCGTTAATAAAACAAGCACAGTCATTAAAACGGTCCTGCCATATGGTTGGTGGATCCTTGGCCAATGAAGGGGCAGCAATGGGGCGTCACTGTCTTAATTATTTATTGCCTAATGCAATTTCTATGGCGCTCCCATCGCTAAAAAAATTAATTGGCAGCCGTAATAACTGTGCCTGTACATTCCCTCGCCTGCCGCTGGATTAAAAACGAAAACACTGTGAGTGTCCCACATATGGTGAAACACTCTAGCTTTGTATAAGCTACGACCTAAATAGGTCAACAGAGTCCGTAAGCGGCGGTTCAGACAGCCCAAATTGAATCCAAAGCAGTGTTCCACCTGGGGCTTGCTGAACTCGCGGCGGGTGCAACCGGGAGCGGTGGTGGGAACCGCTTATAAAACAGCAAAAAACAAGGAGTTCATGATACTCCCAAGGTCCGGTGCACTCACGGGGTATGTATCGGCTATAAAACATCCGCAGACGCGTTTCTGGCTCTTGCCGTCATCAGTGCGGAAAAGCCGTTAATAAAACAAGCACAGTCATTAAAACGGTCCTGCCATATGGTTGGTGGATCCTTGGCCAATGAAGGGGCAGCAATGGGGCGTCACTGTCTTAATTATTTATTGCCTAATGCAATTTCTATGGCGCTCCCATCGCTAAAAAAATCAATTGGCAGCCGTAATAACTGTGCCTGTACATTCCCTCGCCTGCCGCTGGATTAAAAACGAAAACACTGTGAGTGTCCCACATATGGTGAAACACTCTAGCTTTGTATAAGCTACGACCTAAATAGGTCAACAGAGTCCGTAAGCGGCGGTTCAGACAGCCCAAATTGAATCCAAAGCAGTGTTCCACCTGGGGCTTGCTGAACTCGCGGCGGGTGCAACCGGGAGCGGTGGTGGGAACCGCTTATAAAACAGCAAAAAACAAGGAGTTCATGATACTCCCAAGGTCCGGTGCACTCACGGGGTATGTATCGGCTATAAAACATCCGCAGACGCGTTTCTGGCTCTTGCTGTCATCAGTGCGGAAAAGCCGTTAATAAAACAAGCACAGTCATTAAGTGTGTATATATATATATAGTGTGTATATATATGTGTGTATATATATATATATATGTGTGAATATATATGTGTGATATGTGTGTTTGTGTGTGTATGTATATGTGTGTATATGTGTGTATATGTATGTGTATATGAATGTGTATAGATATGTGTGTGTATATATATATTCACTGAAAAAACCATAGGTTTTAGGGACAGTTATAGTTAGTTGGACATTTCACTCGTACAAAACCCGTGAAATTCCCCCGTTATAGTTAGTTCAGCTAACTAGAACTCGCGCCCCCGCAATGCACTGCTGATGACGTCACATATTACATCACTCATGACATGGACAGTGACATCACTGATGACATCACTGATGACATCTCAAATGACATCACTGATGACATCACTGATGACATCATCCAGTGACTGTGTGTTTCTGTAAAGTTTAAATATGTTTAATATACATAGGGAAAGGCGTATTGAAGAATGAGTGGGTGTATAAGTGTCTGAATGGATGATTTAGTAGGTGCGTGACTGACTCTATAACTGAGTGATTAAACATATCTTACTGAATGCATGGGTTAGTGACTAAACTGTGTGAATGTCTGTATCCGTCTCTATGTTGGTGTGTAAGCGGCTGCATGGGTTTGTGAATAGCTACATGAGTGTCTATATGGGTTATTTATTGGTTGTCTGAGTATCTGTATGGGTGCTTGAGTGTTTGTGTGGGTGGGGTGTGTGTGACTCTGTACATAGATGTGTGAGTGGGTGAATCACTGGGTGCATGATTTCAAGAGTGCATCTGTGATGGACTGCTTGGGTGGGTGAGTGTGTGTATGGGTGTGTTAGTGAGTGAATGTATATCCTCGTGGTACATGTGTGAGTAACTACATATGTGAAAGGCAGTATATATGTGTGTTGGAGTATTTAAATGGCTATAAGTGAGAGTGTGTGATTGTGACAGTGGCTGTGTGGATGAGTGTGTGCTTGTATCAGTGATTGTATAACAGCGTAAGAATGTGCTAGTATTTGTAGGAGTAAGTGAGCTGGTGTGTATAACTGTATAGGTGAGTAAATGGCAGTGTGATTAATTATTTGCATGACTGACTAGGTGTGTGAGTACCTCTATGGATGAGTGGCGGTGTGTGAGTGTCTATGTAGGTGTATGAGTGCATATGATAGTCCTTTACTGAGTGACCGTAAGTATGAGTGACTGTACTGGTGAGTGAGTGGATGTGTGTGTAGACCTAAGAATCAATGAGTGTGTATGTAGTTATTGGTGTTGGAGTGTCTATGGTTTTGAGAATGGCAGTCTGTAATTTACAGTGGGTGTATCAAAAGTTATATTAGGGTGTGAGAAGATGCGTCAAATTATCACATGGATGATGTCATCAGTGATGTCATCAGTGATGTCATTTGAGATGTCATCAGTGATGTCATCAGTGATGTCACTGACCATGTCATGAGTGATGTAATATGTGACGTCATCAGCAGTGCATTGCGGGGGCGCGAGTTCTAGTTAGCTGAACTAACTATAACGGGGGAATTTCACGGGTTTTGTATGAGTGCAATGTCCAACTAACTATAACTGTCCCTAAAACCTATGGTTTTTTCAGTGAATTTCAAAGGTTTTTTAAATGCTAATTTCTAACTATAACGTGCCTGAAACCTATGGTTTTTTAAGTGAATTTCAAAGGTTTTTAAATGCTAGTTTGTAACTATGCCTACAGAGGTAGGACATGTGAAGAAAGAAGAAAAACGCACAGAAAGAAGCAAAAGAAATGCAGAAAGAAGCAACAGAAGTCCACAAAGACGAAGAAAAGTGCAGGAAGAAGCAAAAGATGTGCAGAAAGAACCAACAGAAGAGCAGAAAGAGGCCTTGTTCCAAAATCATCCTGTGCCCACAACTTTTTCCAACGTGTACTGGTGGTAACTGCCTCTGACTAACCAGAGCCAGTGCTATGCTAAAACACACTTAGAATACAGTTAAAACACCTACATACACTAGGGAACACTATGCGTTGGGGTACCCCTGTGATTAGCATGACCTCCTCTGTAAGTCCCTAGTACATAATAGGGCAAGGGGATTAAAACTACCTCTTAAAACGCGCTACAGGGCACGTTTTAAGTTGCGGGATTAAGTCCCCTTGAATCCTGAGTGTCCCTGGGGCCCAACTAGCCCCCCAGGTACCTACAGTTAGGACCACAGAGCTGAGTTGCAGAGAGGCGTTCCGAGGCCACACACCTTTTTTCACCTCTCTGCAACGCAACTCTGTTGTGCTTACTGAAGGTACCTGGTGGGCTAGTTGGACTCCAGGGACCCTCAGGATTGAAGGGGACTTAATCTCCCAACTTAAAACACGCCACGGGGCCTGTTTGCACACATGTCACCTCAAGCCCCGCCCCCTTCCTTCACCACTGTGCAAACGCGCACCGTGGTGCGTTTTAATTTGGGGGATTAAGTCCCCTTGAATCATGAGCGTCCCTGGGGTCCAACTAGCCCACCCTGTACCTCCAGTATGCGCCAGGCAGCTGCGTTGCAGAGAGGTGTTCAGAGGCCACGCCCCTTTTTACACCTCTCTGCAATGCAGCTCTGTGGCGCTTTCTGGACGTACCTGGTGGGCTAGTTGGCCCCCAGGGACCCTCAGGATTGAAGAGGATTTAATTCCCCATCTTAAAACGCGCCACGGGGCCTGTTTGCACACATGTCACCTGAAGCCCCGCCCCCTCCCTTCACCACTGTGCAAATGCGCCCCGTGGCGCGTTTTAAGTTGGGGAATTAAGTCCCCTTGAATCCTGAGGGTCCCTGGAGTGCAACTAGCCCACCATGTACCTCCAAAAGCGCCACAGAGCTGCGTTGCAGAGAGGTGTAAAAGGGGCGTGGCCTCTGTACACCTCTCTGCAACGCAGCTCCCTGGCGCATACTGGAGGTTCCTGGTGGGCTAGTTGGCCCCCAGGGACCCCCAGTATTCAAGGGGAATTACTTCCCCTTCTTAAAACACGCCAGGGGGCGCGTTTGCAGACTGCTGCAGGGTGGGGGCGGAGCCTCCGGCACGATGCCGTTCTTTTTTTGTATGGGAGGGGGGCTGCGTGGCCCCCTTCCCTCGGCCACTTTTGGCCCCGGGGACCCCATCCCCCGAGGCCTGAGGATTTTCTTTTTTAAATAAAATAAAACGGGAAGGGGGCCGCGTGGCCCCCTTCCCTGGGCCTCTATTGGCCCAGGGGACCCCATCTCCCGGGGCATGCCCTCTTTTGTTTTAATTTAAATATTTTGAGGGGGGCTGCGTGGCCCCCCTCCTCAGGCCATTTAAGGCCCCGGGGACCCCATCCCCCGGGGCCGGCCTTTACGTTGTTTTTTTTTTGTAATTGTTTTTTTTTGGGGGGGGGGAGGGGGGATGCTTGGCCCCCCTCCCAGGCCACTAATAGCCCCGGGGACCCCATCCCCCGGAGCCTGGCCACTCATTGAGGACCGTGGGGGGGTCCCCAATACCCGCACGGTCCCGCCGGCTCCCCGCGTCCTGCGGGAGCTGGCATTGCTTTTCCATAAGGGGAGCTGCTGACATGAAGCTCCCCTTATGGAAAAGCAATCTGCTTTGCTTCATTGAAGCGAGAGCAGGTTTCCCTGCTCTCGCTTCAATGAAGCAAAGCAAGTTTGCAATCACAGGGCGGGAGCCGCGAGGCTCCCGTCCTGTGATTGCAAACAGCAGTGTCCCGGGGGTAGACACCCCGGGACACTGCAGGAGCCGACCCAGGGGGGTGGCGGTCCCCAGGGCCATGGAGGGCTCCAGGAGGGGGGCCGCACGGCCCCCCTCCCTTCATTAGTAAAGCCCCGGGGAGGTGGTGGTCCCCGGGGCTTCGGGGGTCCGAAACGGACCCCCACATTTCTTTTCAAAGTGCCCCGGGGAAGTGGTGGTCCCCGGGGCATGTGGGGGGGCTGGAGCCCCCCCCACACAGGTGAATAAAATTGAAAAAAAGAAGCCCCGGGGGGTGGCGGTACCCGGGGCTGCGGGAGGGCGGAAAGCCCTCCCGCACCATTTTTTTTTTAAAGCCCCGGGGGGTGGCGGTCCCCGGGGCTTGGGGGGGCCTTAGAGGCCCCCCACATATAATATAAATAAACCCCCGCATGCCCCCGGGACTTGGCCCACCCGGGGGCCAATTAACAACGAAGCGCGGGAGACCGCGCTTTGTTTTTTTTTTTTTCTCGGCGGGATCCGCGCACCCTAAGCGCATCCCGCCGATTTAAAAAAAAAAATGCTTTTTTCTGCCCAGGGGGTCCTTGTGGGACCCCCTGAGCAGACCTAGGGGGTCAGGGTGTTTCTACCCTGCCCCCTTTGTGCGTTTTGCGCACTTGTTTCTGTGCCTCGGTTCTACCGAGGCATAAAATGGCTGGCAACACTTCCTGATTTGGAGTGTTGACAGCCACTTGACAGCCAATTAGCATGCAGCTCGTGATCGGGAGGGTACGCGGACCCTACTCGGCCATAGATATATATGTGACTTTACTTTTGATTTTCTCAGGAACTACTGAACGGATTTACACCATTTGAGCAAAAGGCACGACACTGAACCAAGGGCTACCTATTTGCCAAATTTGGTGTAATTCCGTTCAGCAGTTTGGGCTGTAGCTGCGACTAAAGGTTCCTATGGAAAATTGCATGGGGAAAACGCGTTTTGGGACCCCCCTTTTTTCTCAGCCCCCGCTTGACGAATCACCCCGAGACTTTCAGGATAGGAGCGGACCGGAGCGCCCCAACAAGTTTGAAAATTTCGCGAAGATTCGTCAACCGGCGCCAAAGTTATTTCAAATAGAATGTTGTGGATTTCCTATGGAAAATAGGTTCTAACTATAACTATCTACTGGCAACCGCCAGTAGATAATATATATATATATATAAAAAATGCTGCTTCCATCTCTTAACAACAACAGAACAGCACTCAGGGTGATGCTTCAGATTGTTTTATTTCATATTTCCATATTTCAGCAAGCACCACAGATCACCATTACGGCGTCAGACACGTTTCGGCATTTACAGCCTTTTTCACGACGCCTGCGCACAGTCAACACTTCCTTTTAAAATTCATTGCATAAATACAGAAAACGGACCAAATGTCCTATCTCTATATGGCGGCCATATTAGAATACAGAAAATAAATATAAATATATATATATATATATATATATATATATATATATATATATATATATATATATATATATATATATATATATATATATATATATATTAAAATCACAACGCCAATCCACACCACTTCAGCCACAAAGGATTCACGAACCACCAAAACTGCAGGCAAGTCAAAGCTTTATTCCTGTTTCCTAATCCTGATTACGCGTTTCGGGCACCACTTGCCCTTGTTCACACAATCAAAGAGATAGAAACACCATTTTTTATATACATTGCTAACACCACTTGATAGGACACCATGATAGAAATAAAAAAAATATAAAAAATATATATATGTATATACACATATATCAATCAATCAATCAATCACGGCATTTATAGAGCGCGCTACTCACCCGGGAGGGTCTCAAGGCGCTGGGGGAGGGGGGTAAGTTACTGCTCGAACAGCCAGGTCTTGAGCTGCTTCCTGAAGGAGAGATGGTCCTGTGTTCGCCGAAGGTGAGTGGGGAGGGAGTTCCAGGTCTTGGCTGCCAGGTAGGAGAAGGATCTTCCTCCGGCGGTGGTTCTGCGGATGCGTGGTACGGTGGCGAGGGCGTGGCTGGTTGATCGTAGCTGGCGTGTGGGCGTGTAGAAGGTCATGCGGTCGTTGAGGTACTTTGGGCCCAGGTCGTGGAGGGCCTTGTGTGCGTGGGTGAGGAGTCTGAACGTGATTCTCTTGCTGACGGGGAGCCAGTGCAGGTCTTTCAGGTGTCCGGTGATGTGGCTGTGTCGGGGGATGTCCAGGATGAGTCGTGCGGAGGCGTTCTGGATGCGCTGGAGTCTTTTTTGAAGTTTGGCTGTGGTTCCGGCGTAGAGGGTGTTCCCATAGTCCAGTCGGATGGTGACGAGTGCCTGGGTGACGGTCTTCCTGGTTTCAGTGGGGATCCATCTGAAGATCTTGCGGAGCATGCGCAGGGTGTTGAAGCATGAAGATGAAACGGCGTTGACTTGTCTGGTCATCGACAGGGAGGAGTCCAGGATGAAGCCCAGGTTGCGTGCGTGGTCCGTTGGCTTGGGCGCGGTGCCCAGGGCCGGGGGCCACCAGGAGTCGTCCCAGGCGGAGGGTGATGAGCCCAGGATGAGGACTTCCGTCTTGTCTGAGTTCAGTTTAAGGCGGCTGTTCCTCATCCAGTCGGCGACGTCTCTCATCCCGTCGTGTAGGTTGGCTCTGGCGGTGGTGGGGTCGTTGGTGAGGGAGAGGATCAGCTGGGTGTCGTCGGCGTAGGAGATGATGTTGAGGTTGTGTTGGCGTGCGATGGCTGCGAGGGGGCTCATGTAGACGTTGAAGAGGGTTGGGCTGAGTGAAGATCCTTGTGGAACGCCGCAGATGACTTCGGTGGCTTCGGATCTGAACGGGGGAGGCGGACTCTCTGGGTTCTTCCGGCGAGGAACGAGATGATCCATTCCAGTGCTTTCTCTCGGATTCCGATGTTGCTGAGGCGCTTCACTAGGGTGCAGTGGCAGACGGTGTCGAACGCCGCGGAGAGGTCCAAGAGGATGAGGGCAGCTGTTTCCCCGTTGTCGGTTAGGGTTCTGATGTCGTCGGTGGCTGCGATAAGGGCGGTCTCGGTGCTGTGGTTGGCCCGAAACCCGGACTGCGAGGGGTCGAGGGATCCATTCGTCTCGAGGAAGGCGGCAAGCTGTCTGTTGACGGTCTTCTCGATGACTTTGGCCGGAAACGGAAGGAGCGAGATGGGACGGTAGTTCTTGAGGTCGGTGGGGTCCGCCGTTGGTTTCTTCAGGAGGGCGGTAAGCTCGGCGTGCTTCCAGCTCTCCGGGAAGGTGGCGGTGTGGAAGGAGGAGTTGATGATGTCCCGGAGATGGGGTGCGATGGTGGCGTCGGCTTTGTTGAAGACGTGGTGTGGGCAGGGGTCGGTTGGTGATCCGGAGTGGATGGAGTTCATCGTGCGGGTGGTGTCTTCGGTGCTGATCGGGGTCCAGTTGCAGAGGGTGGTGGTGGCGGGCGTTGGTTCGGCGGTAGGGTGCGTGGTTTGTGCGTCGAAGCTGTTATGTATGTCGGTGATCTTGCGGTGGAAGAACGCGGAGAGTGAGTTGCAGAGGTCTTGCGAGGGGGTGATGTCGTTGTTTCCGGCGCTGGGGTTGGAGAACTCTTTGACGATGCTGAAAAGTTCTTTGCTGTCATGGGCGTTGTTGTCCAGTCGTTCTTTGAGTGCCGACTTCTTGGCACACCCAGTCTTTCTTTTATAACATGCATTTTCCTTTCATGTTTTTTTCATTTGCTTTTTTTCTTTTTTACTTCTTTTTCCTTTTTTTTCCCCATTTTTCAATTATTCTTCTCTTAATTTCTGTTGTGTCCATATTAAAATAAATGCTGTGATCCTCATAAATTTTGTAGTCCATACATAGGTGATAGGTCCCAGATATCATCCAATATTTCCGTATAAATACATTATTTCAATCGGTGATTCCATTTTCTTATAAAATGCCAAAGGATCTAAATACAATACAAATACATACATAAATATATAAATATATAAATATGCTAAAATATAACAATCAATTCATTATTATATATGCAAAAATATTGCCAATACCCCAAAATATATATGTTGATATATATATATATATATATCACTGACTTCTTCTTTGAAGTATCCACTGCCAAGGGCAGACGAACGCGGACCCAAGGTTCTTTGTGCAAAAAAGGTTTATTTCTTTGTGCCCTGCATCTCCGCCATGACGCGTTTCAGCCCCACCTGGGCCTTGATCACATGATGCGTTGCAAATGTTACCACCCTTATTTAAAGTGCCAGTGCATTAGTGACGTGTTAAACATATGACCACTCTGTAAATATGAAAGAGGTACTCTGAAGATATTCGAGTCACCGCACAGCGTCAAACCTAACATCTGAATGTGCAAAAAAGGCATGGTTCGGTTCACATGAATACTTAAATGTGAAATTTGGCTTTAAATAAATATAAAAGACAATTAATTTGACATACATTCAAGTAAAACCTTAAGGAACAAAACGTCATATTGTTTTTAAACAGATCATTATCTTGTTTAACATTGTAATTCATTCTGTGTGAGACCTAATCCTCTACACAAGCAATTGTTAAACCTTATCGTACTTTCTAAAATAGAAGGTAGGGAAACAATAAGCCTTTGATGTTAAAATTGAGCACATTAAAACAAAGGGACTGAGCTAAAATCATTCATAAAATAATGACTCTAGATTTCCTCTTTGTGCAAAAAAACGCAATGTGCAAACAATGAAGCCCAAGTGGGCAGAATATATATTCCATGTAAAGCTAGTCAAAATAAAGTGAACTATGTGCGATAAAAAACGTGTCACCACTTGGACCTGAAGGTTCCAATAAAGTGCTATGTGCCATAAAATATGCAATTATTTACATTGTTCTTTCAGAAAAAAGGGTTTACGAAATGATTAAAAAAATGACTCTAAGAAGTTGCAAGGGAACCTGTTGCCATCTGTGCTATTGCATCAGGGCGAGGAAAAACACTAATACTGAAGTTCAACAAGCAAAACGAATGAAGCGGTGGTCCAGATGAATATCCTATAAACAGGTAAACAGGTCCTCACTGGCGTTCAGCCCAGTGGGTATCTTAGTATCTAGTTCTAATATATACCTTGTTTCAAGGAGTCGCAATTGGGCTTCACGATTACCTCCCCTTCTTAAAGGGGGAATCGAATCAATGACATAGTATCGCAGATCTGCCAGGTTACTCTGATGGCTTTCCTCGAAGTGTCTGGCCACCGGGTATGCTTGATCCTTATTGGTAATTGCTCTTATGTGCTGGAGTATCCTTTTATGTACTGGCAATTTAGTACTGCCTATGTATCTTAAGTTGCAAGGACACTCCAGCACATAGACCGCATACTCGGTTTTGCAAGTTAGTCTTTTACCAATCATTATTGGATCTAGTCTAAAAGGGCTTGAAACACTTGTCATGTTCTGTGCAAATTTGCAAGCTTTGCAAGTAGGGCATTTGGTGAAACCCTTATGAGAGGTTAGCCAATTAGTAGGGGGTCTAATTACTGGACTGTTCCTCACAAGGCTCTTGCCCATAGATCTAGCCCTTCTGAACGTGATCTGTGGTTTCTTCGGTTGATAATCACCCACAACTGGATCACTACGTACCAAGTTCCAATTTTTGTTTAGTATCCTCCTGAGAGATTGATGTTGCCTGTTGTACGTTAAGATGATTCTACAAGGTTGATCTAACTGGTCTATGGTTGGAACTTGTTGCTTAGTTTTGGGTGTGAGGGCCTGTATTCTGGTAATTGACCTGGTTTTGTTGATAGCCCTGTCTATAGTCTTTAATTTATAGCCCCTTTCCAAAAAGCGTTGTTTACTTGCTTGTTGCGCTACCAAACAATCATCCTCGCTGCTGCAAATACGTTTGACCCGAAGCATCTCCCCGTAGGGGATACTTTCAATTAGATGCCGTGGATGTTGACTCGAGGCATGCAGCAAGGTATTACCAGCAGTTGGCTTACGGAATAATTTGGTAGTTATATTTCCATCTTTAATGTAGACTTCTACATCTAAAAAATAGACCAAAATCTTACTTATGTTGGTTGAGAAATGGAGATTAAGGCTATTATTATTAATCTCTTCAATGAATTTGAGGGCATGCGACTCAGAGCCTCTCCAAATTAAGAACAAATCATCAATATACCGCAGCCACAGGGGTACATGCTGTTCAATTGTGCTCTTGAATTTGCCATTGAGGGCCCGCTCTTCCCACAGTCCCATATGCAAACAGGCATAACTGGGAGAAAAGCAGGCCCCCATAGCAACTCCCCTGGTCTGCTGGTATATTTGGTGGTCAAAAAGGAAGAAGTTCTGTTCCAAACAAGTTGTAACCATCTCAATTAGCATCTTATTATGCATGTATAGGTATGCAGGTCTGCGATTCAAATAATGCATAATTGCTTTGATGCCATCCTGATGGCGGATGGATGTATATAATGAGGTTACATCCATAGTTATCAACAATGAGTCTGAACTCCAAGCAACCTCACTGATCTTCCGTAGGAAATCTGAAGTGTCTTGTAAATAAGAAGGTAGCCCTTTGACCCAATCCTGTAGAAAATAATCTATGTACCTCGACGTGTTCTCCATCAAACTATTGATGGCCGAGATTATTGGCCTACCATACGGGACTGTTTGATTTTTATGTATTTTGGGAATTAGATAAAACTCCGGGATGACTGGATGTTCTTTCTTGAGGAAACGGTACTCATCATCATTAAGAAGCCCCCACTTTTCCATGCCAACAGTTTAAGATAATAATCATTCCATGCAGATTTAACAATATGGATATTACTTTTTCTGTAGCAATCAGTGTCACACAATTGAGACAGAGCCTCTGTCATATATAGTTCTCGGGGCCACAGAACAACGTTTCCTCCCTTGTCAGATTGCCTGACTACGAGGTTGTCATTGTTCTGTAACTTTTTCATAAGTTGAATATAGCGATGATTATGCTGGCTTGTTCTGTACCTCTAGCTGTTGATTGATTTGTACAGGTACTTCAGTTCCTTCGTGACTTGTTCATGATAAACATCCAAGTTGTCATGTAGCATGATTGGTTGAAAAATGGACTTAGGCAGGCTTGAATGGAGTTTTGACCGTCCCACTAATGTTGATTTCCTCAAGGCCCAGTGATGTAATAGTAGCAGTTTGTTCATTCTGGAGGTCTTTAAGATCCTGAAACAGACTCACATCTCCTGCTGTAAATAGAGATGGGCTGTTATTCATTATTTCCGTGGGATATATATATTTAATGCACATATATCGTACTTCCACATTATGTCCTATATTAGATATTGCATGTCATTTGAATTAACGTAAGTCATTTTAATAGACATTATGCCCCATTGATTATTGGCTTCAAGCATCATTGTAAATTCAACAAAATGAATCAACCATAATTACAATAATGTATTAATTGGGCCAACTTCTTCCTATCTGATGCGTTACTGATTCAATAATAGGTATTTAATTAGAAATTACTTTATGTTTCTGCTTGGGGTCATATCTGGAAATAATTCCAAGAATAAAGATATCTTAGCGCTTGTGCGTTACATAATGGCCCCCATCTATTGCAGGTCGCACATTCTGCGTGCAATCCTGTAAATGAATCAACAAAAATAACCTTCAGTGTTTACTCCAGATGAAAAGCATAGTGTTTTTTGTGCAAATGTTGAAACAAAATTCTTAAAAACATATTAAAATGACCGAGGCAAACCCCTAACGTGTTTACAATATTTCATAAGTATGTGTAAATTTCTTTATCTGTATTCAGCCCTATAGGCTCCTTTGTGCCTATTCTTAGGATGTATTTGCATTCAAGTTGCCGTAATACTCTTTCCCTATCTCCTCCTCATGGTGATTTTTTCACACAACCTAGTACACTGTATGTTAGGAGGTTTGGATCACTTCTGTGGCAGTCCCTAAAGTGTCTCTCTACAGGATAGGTGTCATTGCAATTTTTGATAGCTCATAAATGCTGCAACACTCTGTTGTGCCCTTGGAGTTTAAGTGCTATCAATATATTTTTTGGGGCATGGACATTTCAACATGTAAATTGCATATTCAATTGTACAATTCAACGCTTGTTTAATCAAAATCCTTTCCCCTCTGTCTGTCCGAATTTCAGTTGTATTTTCTCATTGTAAGCATGCTTTACCCTTACTACATTTTTGAAACCTCCCCAGGGCTTCAAACAAGTAGGTTTGTTACATATTTAAAAAAAGCATTTTCTTTTTATTTCTTGGCGAGAGTTGTGCTGGATCCGTGGCTCCCACAGAAATTTTTAAAAAAAGGAAGCACTGGCTGCTGTGCTTCTCTACTATTTAGCCCCTTGGTGGGCCAGGTCCCGAGGTCATGAGGGCTTACGTAAAATTTAAAGGAGGGGGTACACGGGGCGCCCCTCCTTGGGAATTCTTATGCCCTGAGGTCTACCACCTCCCCAGGGTTTATACTGCGTAACGGGGGCCGTGCAGACACCCCCCCCAGCACCAGGGACTGAGACCTTCCCGGGGCTAATTCTAAATAAATCATGGGGACCTCGCAGACCCCCCATGCCCCAGGGATCACCACCTCCACAGGGCTAAATTGTTTGTATTGGGGGGCCTCCTAGACCCCCTCGGAGACCACCACCTCCCTGGTGCCAAAATACTATTTTTAAAAAGGGAGGGGGCATGCGGACCCACTCCCAGGCCATATACGGCCCAGGAACCACCACCTCCCCAGGCCGGCCTGTGAACTACAAAGGAGGGGGGCCGCGCACTCCCCCTCTTGGAGCTATACATGGCCCTGGAGACCACCATCCCCCAGGGCCAGCTCCTGCTATTTCCCTGGGTGCCCACCCCCGGGACATAGATGTTTGCTGTGACTTGTCCTGAGCTTTGATAGCTCCCACCAAGTCACCGGAAAAACTCTGCTTCCAGCAAGCAAGAGCTGATAAATGCTCTTGCTTGCTGGAAGCAGATGTGGGGAGCCAGCAGGGACCACAGGGGCCTTGAGGCTCCCCGCGCGGTCCCAGCGGAAAAGAGGAGAAGGAGGCTAAATAAAGGTCAGCAATGAGCAGAATAGAGGCAAAATAAAGGTGAGAAATGAGCAAAAAGACTCAGAATAAAAAATGCAATGTAAGCACTCTTTTTCAGTGTAAGCAAGAAACTTCTGCCCAATCAGAATCTGTACTCAAAGTAATGAACATTTGGGAGGAGCCAAAGCCCCTCTCTTGGTAGTGCTTCTTAATGCTTTATTCATGCTGATCACTTAAGATTCAGCAACATCTGTGCTGTCAAGCTAGATCTAAAAAATGAAATGTGTAACATAATCTGGTTATATTTTAATGCGGTCTAAGGCCCTTGAGTTAGGTTTGGGCTATAAAAAAACTCTATAAAAAACAGGAGGACTGGGTGGTTTGGTAATGTCTTTTTTGATTTATATTGTAGCACAAAAATAAGCAGTCGACTAACTAGCATGAGAAGGCACCTAGTAATGTAAGTGATGTTGTCCTATCTAAACTCAGTATACTATTTCACTGTAAGACTATAGTGACTGTTTAATATTGAGAGTGCTCCTGCGTTAGATACATTAACTGTACAAAGTGAAATGTTAACTATGCGAGTTATTTGACTGCGGGATTGCCTCTTTTTAGGTCATTGTTTCACATTGTGTGAGCTTCAGATTTAGATAGGTTTCTAAATCTACAGCGTGTGATTGTTTCAGAGGTGGTAGAATGGGTAAAGGCGTATAGTGGGCGGGCACCAATCCAGAAGAGTCATTCAAATTAGGTATTGATATTTTGCATAGGTAAAGATGAAAAAGTGGAAAAGGATGCAAAGAGCATTACAAATAATCAAGTGTTGTCTAAGTTGCGAGGTACTCCTTTTCTGAAAAGTTCCATCGTTAACCTAGGGATTAGAGCAGTCTGAAGCATAACTTTGCCATTGACCACACTCTGTTCACCCTGCTGGAAGGTTCCAGGTACGATTTACAAAGTTAACCTGGGGAACCCCAGAGATTAGAGCAGTCTAAGGGGTAGCTTTGCCATTGATCACTCTCTCATCACCCTTCTGAATGGTTGCAGGTAAAATGTACATGAACGATAATGAACTGAGCTGCATCATTTCCTGCTTGAGTTCCACTCTCAATGCACTGACCTACTACTGACAGACGAGAACATGGTTACAAAAGAAGGAATGAATTCTCCTCTGATGGTCTTTAATTCTCTTAGTATTTCGAATGGCTTTTGTGTTTTTGTTATCGGTGATCTTGAAAAAGGTGGAATAATAATAGACTGTTTTGGATTTAGTCCTTTTAAGACACTTTGCATGAGTATAAATCCTGTCTGGATACTCGTTGTAACTGCTTACCATTAAGCTTGAGTACTTCGCAAACTTTAAGTTCAACTATCCTCTTTATGTCCTTGCACGTCGGGTCTTGGTATAATGAGTTTTCTTTCTTCTGACAACTACCCACGCCCAGAGACAAAACAGTTCCTATCATTCTAGCTGAGACAGTAGCCTTGATTCAAGGAAAGGTACTTCCTGACCATTGGAGGAGGCAAGCAATGTTTTTTGTCCTGCTAGGTGCACATTGCAAGGCTTCCCTTAAGCCAACGAGTGACTGGGTGAAGGAATCTTTCCTAAGGATTCCTGTGTACCTCTTAATCTAACCTTCCAAAGGGCCACAGGATCTGCAGGATTGGTCACACCTTGTGCATCAACTACTCTGTTGAGACAAATGTCTTCCTCCCCATCATGCTGACCAGTGACCAGAAATGTGGCAGGTTCCACCTAGTACTTACTTTATGTGCTGCTGTGAGTAAAGAATAACATTTTATTTTATAGGCTGGGTTTCCGGTGAACTTGGGTGTCCACTAGAGCTATTATGGAGAACGCCATCCTACTTCGTACATAGCTCAAACACTGGTGTCCTTTACTCTTTTGTAGACAAGAATAGTTCAGGTTAACCCTTATGCAGAGATAGATGGCAAAAACTAGATTTCATAGATTGTCCAAGAACTCAGATTTTACATGTCAATTTCAGTAGAAGTTTTTGATTAAACTATCCTGCCGCCAATATAGAATATCAGTTTCGGCTTGGTCATAAGTGGAAAAAGAGAGGAAGTAAAAAAAAAAAAATGTATGGGATCCTGCTTGGTTTCTACAACCGCAGGCATCCCACCTGAGCTGGGTCAGAAACACTTGGAAAAGGAACGTCTAAGCATAGTGATCCAGCAGGGATCCACTGAAATGGAATCCCTTCAGTATTCTTGCCCTAACCCAGGTAAGAATACAGGAGTGGGCAGATTGCATGTATGACCCAAAGATGCAGTCTGTATGAGAATCCCCCATTTGCATCAAAGCCCCTCCGTAAAATAAAAAAACCAATAAGAAACAGATAGGGTCCCAAGTGAGCGTTTTGCACAGAGTGCATGAAATCTGTTAACAAGTTATTGTGACCTCTTCACTGTTGGATGCATTGTCTTTTAAGTGGGAAGATTGGTTTATGATGTTGAATTAGTTATTAGTGAAATTGCACCAGTGCTTACTAGATCAATAAACTCACTTTAGTCAGAGACAATGAAACAATGTTAGGTGCACTGACTATTTCATATTATGATTCATTGATAGCAGTATTAACGCATTCATTATGTCCTGGAAGATGTAAACATAACCAGGACATGCTCTGGAAACCACTGATATTGATCCACCCATATAGAACTAAGCCTGTGCCCGATGCTCCCTTAAATTGATTACTAAAACTCTATCTCTGCGGCCTTCCCTAAGAAGATGACCAAATTGCAGAGGATTCAAACAAAGCGCAGACCTATAGTTTGATGTGATCAGGCAACACCTACTCTGCACACTCTGCACTGGCTCCAGTAGAATTGCCATCAAGACTCTGAGCAGCTGGGGCAAAGCCTTCTGAGAAAAGGCCCTAAACATCTTTAAAAGCTTCCTGGGTCCCTATCATATTCTCCTAGAAGGTTCTGGCCCAGCCCACGCTCCCAACGCTCTGATAGACACGATGGAAACAGCGTTGTAGAAGCACAATTAAGATATAGGGAACACACCTCTGAACTAAACTCTATGGCCCAATCAATGTTTAAGTAAGGATCCCATTAAAAGCGGCACAGTGTTTCAGCAGAAGTATATCAGACCAATACAATCTGACCCCCAATGGGTCGAGTTCTATACATAACTCCGAATTACGAGTTTTTTTCTGATAATGGGAACTAACATGCAGAGTTTGGTGCTTTATACACCGAAATCCTAGTGTCCCAGTAGTTATCGAGCATTTTCCCTCTGTTAAATTTCAGCAGGTTTTTCCTGCAGAAATATATGGGGGGAATACTGCGTGAGTGAGGTGTTAGGCGCCAAACTTTAGATTGCGAAATGTGCTGTAACGGCAGTTCCCACACATATCAAAGTTAACTGGGCCTTTACCCTCTTGTCTAGCACATCGCATAATATTCCCGCTTTACGGTGCTAAACCAATGGATTTAAAAGCGTTGAATATACAGACCATGCACTAAGATTCCATCCGTAGCAAGAATCTAGAGTTAAACCACAATACAGTATGGACCTAGGAACTCAGAGATGCTCTGATGTAGCTGTAACCATTAGGGGATGTCACACAAAACATAAATGAATACATTTAAAGGAGAGGGCTTTCAGAGTAAATTCCATTGGCTGATTGTCAGCCAGAGTGCATCTGTGTTTTATGGATAAATTGAGTTTAATAGAGGTAATTACTTATAATTTGTTAATTATCAGCACTCCAGGGCTAGATAGATCCACTACAAGGAAGCCAAGATATGGGCACACTTTGCGCTTGACATATTTTTTTTATTAGTGGGAGTCCTGGATGTTAGATATATGAACTTTTAACAGTGGGAGTGCTCCAGATGCAACTGTGTACGAGCTTCAGTGTATAACTTGGATTTTTTAGGACTCAGTCCCTCACTTACAATTAGAAAGTGCCAAGGTTAAAGGCCTGTTTGAGAGCGGGGGCGTGGCCAAGGGCGCAATGGAGTGAGACTACTCGCTCAGCCGGCCTCGCTCAGCATTTATCCTGAGCTTCCCAGTATGGGAATGATCATACGCTGAGCGACTCCCTGTTGGTGAGAGCACAAAAGAAAGAACTAAAGAGGCCGATCGCAGGCAGATCGTGGCTTCAGGGACAGAAACACGAGTCCAAGATAGCGCGTGGGCATTGAACACAGCCATGTGAGCGACAGAGATGGTGTGAAGGACAAGTGCTGGGGCCACCATCATGCCAAAATGTTACATCGAGAAAGAGGGAGATGTGGAAAAGAAAAATCGGGGACTTCATTTTCCCCATTGACGTACATTAAAGCAAAGACAATTTTCGGAGGGAGACAGCTAAAATAAAGCCATTTTGGGCTTTAAAAATGGGGAGTCTCCCACCTGAATCTGGTCTGTTGGCTTGTGTGCGGGAGTCCTGTGCATAGAAGAAAAGATACTGTCAGAGAAGGGTGCCCCTACCCGAAGTGGATAGATGGCAGTTTGAGAGCCCACCCCAATTCTATGAACGAAGCCCAGGAGCAGTATATGCACTGCGGGTGAAGCGGCCTTGGACGACAGCCTAGCCACCGGAGGAGTGCTTGCCCGATATAGCAGCGTTGAAATTATTGGCAATTATAGGAGGCAGCCACCACGTCAGAACCACAATTAAGGCGGTAATGGTGAGGTAATTGAAACATGCCTTCACCAGGGTAAGAGAGGGATGTACCACAACTTCCTCTAGCACCAATGGTAAATAGAAGGAGCTCTGTGTGAGACCCTTTTAACTGAAGTGGTAACCTGCCGGCTGGCAAGAGAAATAGAGGATCCGTTAAGAATGTGGTGGTCATGACAATGTGCATGGCACCTTGGAGAATTACTTACCTACACCTTTATGAGAGAGTACTAAGTGGACGCGAGACACATAGTGCCACAAGCTACTTGGCGATGGCCAGGACTCCTGCACACTTGATCTTGGGGGTCCACCTCAGAACCCATATCACACTTACACTGTATGAACTCAGGTGTGTTTGGTGTGAAGCCCAAGGCAGGCATGAGGCCCCAGATGGATGAAGCAGGAGATTAGCAAGGTGGAGATGCAGACACCGAAGATTAAAAAAAAGTTCAAACAGAAGAGGGGCTCAACAACAAGTTTGCCACCATCCTGCAAGCCATTCTTGACACAAAAACCACACTGGAAAGCATAATAGACTCAGTCACTATAGAGGTCAAGTTACTATGGACAGGCCATAGGAAATTTGCAGACAGGGTGACAGATTACGAATCCAGTCTGATGCTGTTGTGCCCTTCTGTGAAAGATTTGCAGGAGCGAGTGAAGAAGTTGAAGGGTACGGTTGCGCTTCTTTTCCATAGAGCTGAAGATGCAGAAGGGGGCTTCAGGCACAACAGTATCCAATTGGTCATGGTCTCGGAGGACACAGAAGGGGAGCCAAGCTAAGACCTTTTCCTTGAGAAGTGGCTAATAGACAACATTTATGGAAGAACAAGTTGCTGCTGTTGGTGGTAGAGGGAGCAGACAGAGTGCCGGGGCGCCCAACAGGATACCAAGATGCAAGGGCCTGGGAAGGCCCCATCAAAACACAGACGTCGGCCACAAACACAAAGAGGAAGGAGGACACACAAGTACTACCAATGCAAAAGCAAGTCACAAAGGAAAAAGGGAAACTGGTGGCAAAGGTTGCATCCCGCAGAGACCAAGGGGAGCTGGCATCTGACACAGACCATGAAAATATCGGCAAAGAAGACTCAAAGGGAACGTCCACACCACACTTGTTTGAGAAGGGTCCTGTGGTGACCCCAGTGACTTCTTAAAATATTGTGTGATGCACCCGGAAGGGGGCAAGTTAGCACCTTTGGTAGAGTAAGACTATCTCATTTTCAAACACATAAAAGGTGATAGAAGAAATGCTTGCAATAAGTCTAACCACTGGCAATCACTCAGGGTAGCATTCCAATCCATCGTTGTTTTGCCCACAATGCCACCTCAGTTTGTACCCAGCCATATGCAAATCAGTCTTGCCCCTTCTCCAATAGTTACAGTCCAGTTCGACCTTCCAGGTAAGGTCCTCCCCAAACCGGAACACAAGTAACACCAGACCACTGATTTCAGCTTGTTTGGGCCTCTTCAGTTGGGTGTAGCTTGGTTCCAGTGTCTTTGCGAGCACAGGACCCACGTCTCAGCATACCCTTGGTTGCTTAGGGCATTACATCAAACACACAAAATGTGATGGTAGGAATGGGTGGAATGCTTACACTAAGTCTAACCACTGGCAATCACTTGGGGTAGCATTGTTTTCGAAGTTTTACATAACGTGAACTTGACCCGACGGTCTCAGGTATCACAACGCTTTACAGGAGCACCAGTTGCGTTACATAAGGACACATTCATTTTTGTTGGGCACAGGGAGATTAAGTGATATGCCCAGAATCACAGGATGTTGAGCGTCGTTGCCGAGACTCAAACTCGGTTCCCCAGATTTGAGGTTGACCGCCCTAGCCGTTAGGCCACATCCTCTCCCAAATTCCAACACATTGTTCATTTGCCCACCATGCCACCACAGTTTGGACACAGCAATTTGCAAGCTGCACCTGATTGACGAGCCCCAATCAGGGGAAACCAGTCTTGAGTTGCTTCCATTCCAGTCCTGGCTTGGCAATTCGGGCTGAAATGTTCCTATTGGGGCAGGACCAAGACTAATTTGAGGTGGTATGATGGACAAAAGAATTATTTTGGAATGCTACCAACTCATTGGGATAACCAATGGGTGGGACGATGGACGACGGGGAGGTGGGGGGGAAACGGACACCAAAGACAACATTTGAAAAATAGGGAAAAAGAACTTACCTGCGCCTGACGCTCTTCTGCTCCGTGTCCTCACTGGAGCACACAGGCTCCCAGTGTCCCCTGTGGCCAATCCTGACGCTGCTCTCATGCTTGAAAGCAGCGTCAGGATGGGCGTAAGCTATGTAAATTTGCACTCCCGGAGAGACTGGGAGCCTGTGCTTCCTGTCTCCAACCCAGCAATGCAACTGGATTGTAGAGAGCTCAGTGCGCATGTCGGTTTGGCTGTCCTGAGACGGCCGGCCAAACCGACATGATAGCAATGCCCACCAGTCCTTCTGCCACTGCCCTCGCGATGGCCCCGCCCCAAGACTCGCCGGCCCTTAGAACCTGAAAAATAAAATAATAATTAACCTGTTTTATTATCGTTTTATTTTACAAGTTTTGAGGCTGGTGGGGGGGTGATGCTCCTCCGCCAGAGCGGACGAGCCGCCACTGTAAACATGGGCTACAGACAAGACAGAACTCACAAAATCAGACGTGATCACTAAGATACTGATAATGGGAGATTTTAGGCATTGTGTGACCATGTTAGGGTTGGCTATGGGCCCCTCCTATTACGCTGATATGTCAGCACTGCAAGAAAAGTGGAAGCTGAAGCTTGGGAGGGAAATAGCAGATGAGTGGGGTAAAATAGCGGATAATACAGAGAAGATTACGATTAACCCTAGATTCAACTTCACACAATTCAATTATTTAAACCAAACCTACCTCTCACCAGTGCTTGTAGATGTCTACAAGAACACATAGACTTTTATCACGCGGTGTGGGAGTGGTGGAGTGCAGCCAAATATGACAATATTGGTCTGAACTGCAGGAGTTGATCACAGCAGTGTTGGGTAAGACGTAGCCCATTGGTCCCTGGGTGTGCTTGGTGGGACAAATGATGAGGACCAAAGCAACTAAAACATACATGAAAAAAATTCACGGAGCTGGCCCTATTCTTGGCCAAGATAAATATTGGCATGGAGTGGAAGGCAAGCAAGGAGGCTGACGTCACTGCATTGAATACACAACAGAAGAGAGGTGAGAGTAGGGATATCAGTGCATGTTTGGGACGCACTTTCAATAGTAATTGAAGCAAAATCAGAAGTACAGCCACCCTGAATGACTTAACGATCTATATCATATGTCACACAGGAGACAATACATGCATAGGAAGGGGCTGGAGAGAGTGGGCAATGGATGCCCTCTCTACGTGCAATGCAATGACGAGATATATCAAATGATAGATGGACTGTGTGTGATTTATACTGTACCTGTTGGTGCCGCATCAATGTAATTGAGACAAGACTAATCTGAAGTTGGTAGGTGGATACTTATATGTAATAGAAGTACATTCTTGCGAAGGGAAGGAGGTAACTGCTCTGGGGAGGTGATTAGTTGTTCACATGTTTCTGTTTAACTGACTCTACTGCGGTGAATGGAAACGAACGACGGTGTGTAATTTAAGATGGCTTATTTGGGTTGGTACGATGGTGAAAATGTAAAATTAATAAAGAGCAATTAAAAAAATATATATATATGTGTATATATATATGTATGTATATATGTGTATATATATGTGTATATATATGTATATGTATATACATATATATATATATATGTTTAAGAGGCCGTGCTTTTCTGATCGCTGCTGTGGACTGGGCAGCAGAATAATGTTATTGTATTGTATTGTATTGTAATTGCATTTGTATAGCGCTTACTACCCCTGATGAGGCGTCGAAGTGCTTTTCGGCGAGTAGCACGCTACTCCGGGACCCATAGAGGATTAGTGTTGAATTAGTATAGTGAAACATGCAAGTACATTTTAGCAAACTACTCCGGAACCCATAAAGGATTAGTGTTGAAAATTAGTATAGTGAAATATGAAGTAATTTGAGTGGTGGATATGTTAGTCAGTTATTTGGATTCGGAAGGATAGCAGAAGGATAGAAGAGGAAAAAAGGTTTGTATTTATATAGCGCTTCTTACCCCTGATGGGGTTTGAAGTGCTTTTTTTTGGTGAGTAGCACGCTACTCCGGAAACCCATAAAGGATTAGTGGTGAAATATGAAAGTAATTTGAGTGGTGGATATTAGTCAGTTATTTGGAGTGAGAAGGATAGCGGAGGGATAGAAGGGAAAGAAAGGTTTGCATTCATATAGCGCCTGTTACCCCTGATGGGGGTGTTGAAGCGCTTTTCTGGCGAGTAGCAAGCTACTCCAGAACCCATAAAGGATTAGTGTTGAAAATTAGTATAGTGAAATATGAAGTAATTTGAGTGGTAGATATGTTAGTCAGTTATTTGGATTGAGAAGGGTTGGAGAGGGGTAAAAAAGGGGAAAAGGTTTGCATTTATATAGCGTTTGTAACCCTGATGAGGTGTTGAAATGCTTTGTTGGCGAGTAGCACGCTACTCTGGAACCCATAAAGGATTAGTGGTGAATTAGTATAGTGGAATATGGAATTAGAGAAGTGAACATGTTAGTCTGTTATTTTGATTGAAAGGGATAGTGGAGGGATAGGAGAGTGAAGGATTTCTTTTTTTAGGTCATAGCAGTAGGAGGAGGCTTTTGGATGAGTAAAAAGGGTTTTTGGAGGGGGAAGAGTCAGAGGGAAGAGTTTAGAAAGGTTTGTTTTGGGGGATCGGTATAGTAAAAGAGGTGTCAGATGATGCAAGGAGGGGTAGAGTAGGAGAGAGTCAGGAAAGGGTTATTTTGGGGAACATAGTAGTGGTATGGGGTTTGGGATAAATGAGAGAGTGGGTGTAGAGGATATAATGATAGATGTATAGGGTGAGAGATAGGGTAGTGCATTGGAAAGAGTAGTAGAAAGAAGTTTGAGATGAGTCAGAAAGTTGGGCTAGAAGATATATTGAGAGAAGTATAGGCTGAGAAATAGGGTAGTGCATTGGAAATGCTAAATTAGAAGAAAGTGATAAATATATAGATCCATAAGTACATTGAAAGTATATAGATGCATAAAGGAGGTAAGTATATGCAGATTAAAGATATTGATAGAGGTACAGGATGAGAAATAGGGTAGTGCATTGGATATGCTTTTTCAGGAGAAAAGTAACAGACACACAGAACCAAGTACATGGAGGTACATAGATGCACAATGGAAGCAAGTACATGTAGACCAAAGATGATTTTTTTTTTTATAACAACATAATTATTCTACATGTTTATACAAAGCAATACACAAAGATAGGTATATATCTATAGTGAAAATAAATGCTTATATATAGAGGGACACATACATAGGGTGGGTATTAATGAATGGGAAAATGGGCAGCATTTCTGGCCCAGGTCCCGACCAGTCTCGAACAGGCTCAAACAGGCACTCACCCTTGTCCTCTCCACCCTTAGCCTCGAAGCCCAGGCTGAGACGCCCTAAGCCTTGGCCGTTTATAGCCCTAGTAGTCAGGTGACCCCTTCAGCCAATGGGAACCCTAGCCCTAACACTATCCAGTCACAACACTAGCCCTAAAATCTAGAACCAATAGGAGACCAGGACCTTACAGCCAATCTTAGCCCTAGTCCAAGCACCCAATCAGTTTCAAAAACCCTGATCTCTACGTCCGATAGAGGCCCTAGCCCTACCAGTTGTCCCAACCCTAGTCCAAGCAACCAATGGCACAGGAAGCCCTAGTCCCTACCTCCAATAGAAAGCCTAACCCTACTCTTAGTCCCACACCTAGTCCAGCAACCAATAACACCAGAAGCCCTAATCGCTACTTCCAATTAAAGGCCTAACCCTAGCCCTAGTCCCACCCTAGTCCCAACAACCAATAACACAGGAAGCCCTAGTCCCTACTTCCAATAGAAATCCTAACCCTAGTCCTAGTCCCAACCCTACAGTGATTGAATCACAGACCCAGAAACCAATCAGAACCCTCAAATACCCAACCAATGAGGACACTAACCCTAATCCAATAGAAACATCAGATACAACCACCAATCAGTGTACACATGTACCAAACAATATCAGACTATATAAGGTCCCAGCTACCTCAGACAAGGTTTGCTGGCCAGGGAGTTGGAAGCTGCTCCTCTATTCAGAAATCTCCCAGGAGACAGACAGGCTCAATCCACACTTTGGACTTCTACAGGTAAGGCCCTAACAAACTTGTCCTCTAACAACACTATTTGTATAAAGCTTTACTCCCTCTCCTGGCCAAAAAACGAAGTGCACAGTCCCTATTAAACACAGTTTAAACAGCTTACAGCAGATTACTGCTGTCTCAGGGGGGTAGAGGGGGGGCTGGTTTCACTGACTTGTTAACACAAAATGGTCGCTGGGGGTGCACTGCTTAACATACAGGTCTTAGCACAGAGCAAAGGAGACGTTTGGAGGGAAAAACTGATAGTCACGGGAAATGAGAGGGAAAAAATACATGCATTTCAATCACACTATTGTTCTGTGGTCGCAGAGGGCTCTGGCCTGGCAGGTGCAAGGCAGCTGCATCAAGGATATGATTGTTAATGTTATCAGTGCAGGGGTTCAGTCTTTCCTCTCTATTACAGAATGTGCGGAAAGGAGCAGATGTGATGAGGCATGTCACCTGATTTGCTCGGCGGGTTTCACAATCTGTACATATACCCAGGTCATTCACCCATACTACAGGGTACATGTTGCCTTATGCTTGTAATACTGAAGAAGTGCAGGGGATTTACAGGGCTTTAGAGAGCTTTTCACCTGTGCTTCTGTATATTTTGTATATTTCCGAGGAGTGAGACATTGCCTTCGCTTCTGTTTTCCTCATTACGTCCTTTCTCCACAGAGTGAATGCTCCTCCCAAACGCAGGCCCTTGTAAATTTAATTAGCACCTGAATGCAGTACATAAATTCAGTTATGGCAAATACACAACTATTATTTTTTATTAACCTCATCCCCTCAACAGGTATAATTACTGATGTCCTTCAGCAAATTTTCTTTTCGGGTCACAGTCTGTTCGAGATGAGCTAATGTCTACTTCCAGTTTCAGCAGTAAAGTGAACCTTGTTTTTGTGTACATATGTAGCAATTGGTTCCCTGAGGCCTCTTTGAAGCCAATGTCTGTCTGTTTTGGCACGTGTTAAGGGGAATACCAGGTTTTCTCCAGTTCTGTGCTGCAATTTTTCTAGGCTGATGCTGACCCCAATGGGTCCAGGACTACTGCTCCACTGAAGCTCTGAACCCAACCAGCTATCTTCCCCGCGCAGCCAGCAGTTAACTTGTAAGAGTGTGTCACTCCTGGGGAGTTCATCCTGGACTGGTGTCTAGGTGAGCACCGCTCCAACGAGTTAGATCGATGTGTGTATATCACAGCCATAGGCTCACAGTCTGCATGAACCCAACATGGCATACTTTTCCACTGATAGTCTGCTGTGATTGGTGGCTTCCAAGTCATCATGATGATGGATGAAGCATACAATAGTGGTCCCTTAAAGAAGTGCAGGCACCATTTGTACAGCATGACGGAGTAGGCTGTAGCCTCAACCTGTCAAAGCTGTGCGTCCCCCCCTCCGAAAAGGGACGGGGGTTTCAGAACCTTGGAGCCTGAGCTGGGAGACAGAGTCCTGGTCCCAGAGTGCAAGGTCAAATACATGCACGATCCAGCTGTTGAAAACACTAACGGTGTTGCCCCCTCCTTCCACCTCTTCCTGTCTCCTCCTCTCACTCACCTTTGTCTTCTAGGTCTGTGCTATTGACACAGTGTAGTAGGTAGGGGTTCAGAGGAAAGCTTCTTCAAGGAAGCAGCCTTTAACATTCAAGCTGCCAGGCATCCATGAATATTTGTGCATAAGTCATATGCTAAATATTTGCTTCCACTTAACCACATCCCCTTTTATGTGTTGGAATTTTTGCTATTTTTCCAAAGAAGTGTCTGCCTTTTTTCTGAATGACTAGTGGTCCTGGAATAAAAGGTTTGCACACTAAACCTCGAATAGTGGCTTTTGCAGAGTTTTTAAATAAATCTACTGTCCAGTGGTTCTCTCTCTTGTCCCATCATGAAATAGTCCATTGATGTAAACGAGGATTCAATTCCCACAGTCTAAACCTCTAAGGGGTATTCTGCTTTATTTATTCTCAGCCAAAGTTATTTTTTGGTCTTGCCTTTAGACAGCTTTAGCTGCTTGTTGGAGGCCTCATGCGACTGATACACACATGCGTACACATATACATATATCTATACATACACACAAAGGAGCTTTTGGACAGCCGCTGCCAGCATTTGACTATTGTGCATCAGCTGGCTTTACATATTGGCTTCCATGATTGTCTACAAGCCTTGGTATCACCCCACGGCACTTCTCTGATGTGAACGTCTTAGAATTTAGTTTACAAAAACTATAGGCTTGGATTAAACCCACTCCACCCTACCCCTCTGGTGCTTCTCTGCCCTTCAACAACCCCACTTGTGTTTTTAGTTTTTATTATTCTGTGGCCAAGTTGCTGCAAATTAAATAAAAGAAATACCTCTTGGCGCTGAGATGCACTGCGTAGACGACCATTCCGGCATCGCTGCCACATATTCACTACGGGTCCTCACCTGCAGGTCTAGCAGGCCTTTTTCATTCTAAATACACCATGCATGTTTGGTGGGCATATCGGAATGATGTCCATGGGAGAGATCAGATCAGAGGCAATCATGCCAACGACTTCACCAAGTCTGCCATGGCTTCCAGATTTTCCAGCTGGAAAACCGGACCTGGCAGTATCCGAGGTAAAACTTCTTCCCAAAGGCTGATGGGTTGAGAGCAGTGGCGGTTTCTGCCGTAGGGTGTCGGGGCTCCGCCCGCCCCCGTTTCTGCTCAGAAATGTTTTAACAAACTTTATTAAACATTATTAAAAAAATCCCCCTTTTGTAATTTTTTATTTAAGTCAGGCACTGTCTTCCCCACTTACTGACACCAGCTGGACAACGTGAAGCTGATGCGGTGAACACGGTCATGTCACTAGTGTCACGTGACGTGACTCTGCAATGCTTGCTCCCCGGGCGGGCCCAAATGAAGCCAAGTGTATTGCCGGGCTGACAACCTCACAGCCCTGAAGCCTGTGAAGTCATCAGCTCGGCAAAGACCTAGCTTCAGGGCCCAGTCTCCACCCTCTGATAGCGTGGAGGCAAAGTTAGCCCCGGGCGTTTGAAAACCAAGCCCGGTATCGCTAAGCCTCCACGTCAATCAGAGAGTGGAGAGCATTGGCACCCCACCCTTTCCCAACACGTTACAGGGCGAGGGTGGGACCCCAACCTGTGACGATGTGGGAAAGGGTGTGGCAGGTCTGAAGCAGAAATCGAGTCTGCGCAGACGTGACTAGTGACTGCTTCCCGCGCGAGACTCTACAGAAATTCTGATGAGCTCGCTGCGCTGCGGTAAATCCTGCTGCCGGCCCCGTCCGGAAATGCAGCTCTTGCTGGTTGCCAGTGACCGTCGCTCCATATTCATCTTCAAGGAAGTAAGCAAGTATGTGCCTCCCCCCTGGAGTCAGAGGCATAAATTAAAAATATTAAGTTAAAGTTGCGGGTATTTCAAATGTGCTTCAGCTTGCCTTGCTTTCCTCCTTCCACGCACGCATGACACCTGCAAGCGCAGCCACATACTTCACTTCAGACACCACAATACCTGTCTTAGGCTGGCTGAAAATTGAGCGGTAGATGTACATTTGACTGCACTGCAGCTGGCCTAAACGCACTCACTGATACGTCTTCTGCTAATGCCACAGATTTTCCACATAATTAATTGCCCAACATGCATCATACACATTTTAAAATTAAAATTGCTTTTAATTCACGGTCCGGATACCCACGTGCTCGCTATCTCACTCTACTGCAGGTGCTTCACAACAGAAGAGAACTTCACCCTGCTCCAATCCCCCTCTCTCTCTCTCCACACACACACGTCCAGGTTAGGCTGAGTTATGGACGCATTTGGGTGGCACATGATTTGTGGGAAGAGAGTAGAAAAAACCTCCGTTGCTAGTCCTGACTGCTGCAGTAGACAGCAGCACAGTCTACCTCTCTGCATATTAATTATAGCGCTGCGCATGAATGAGAACTGAGTGCAGCTTATTACAAAAGATAACGCGCAATAGATTATGACCGGCTTGTCATTCGTGCCTGCCTTTTATCTAGATGTTTTGGGTGTGAATCTTTTCTCGGTTTACCTTGTTGCTTGCTGGGACATTAAGTCCAAGCTTTCCTAGATTCCTTTGGAAAATGAAACTGGAAGAACTACAAGCCCCAGAAAGGCCCTCCCTGGGAATCATAACACTTTCCTGTGCACAGGAATACACTATCAGAGCCTCGAAGTAAGGTCAGTGCGATCAGCTGTTCCTAAGGGATTGGAGCTGAGGGACACGGCAGGAGGCGTAGGATGGGCACAGAGGAGCAAGGCTTCAAGCTACCTTAGACCCTGCAGGTAAGTAGAATTCCTGGGAGGGAGAGGAGCGCAGGCAGGGAAGGCCAAACAGCAAAAGGCAGTCCAGAGGGTGAACAATAGACAGCCCCCTGGGTCTCCAATGTACACCTTACAGTGTCACTCTGTAACTCCTATCCATTCTGTGTGCACTTGCACTGGCTTTGGAGTCCGTGGACCTCTTTTGTACACCAAGCAGGCCCAGGCCTCCCCGATATTTTCTACAGAACCCACAGGAAGGCCATGAGCCCCATGTAAACACCTTAACCTTCAATACTTGGGGGGGATATTCACAAGGACTTATCTCCGAGTTATGGCCACCTTAACGCAACAAAAGTGGAGATAGATTTAACGCCCCATTCACAAGCGGTTGCAAACTGCAGACAACGCAAGTATTCCCGTGATAACTGCCTCAAAATTTACCTCCACGGGTGACACCACCAACTAACCATAATGAGATGCAGAGTAGGCGTTCCTGTGCAAAAACACACGATAACACCACTACACCACTTTCACAACGAACTGCCAGATCTGCGATGCGAACCAAAAACAGGCGATAAGCCGCGGTAGCAGCAGGGAATTAATACCTACCTTTTGCTGGTGTAAAGCAGGACGACTACCTGCAGTATGAAAGGGAGCCCAGCCCAGAGCCACATCTAAAGACCCACAGATGCCATGGAGACAATGATCATGCAGCTCCGAGACCCATGAGGGCCACAACACCCCCCCACCACACTCCGCCCCCCCCAGAAATCCCCCCCGGGACAAACACATACCTTGCACGACACAAGAGCCACAAAAAGCGCATGATGTCCCACAATGACAACAAGAAACACGTGTGGGCAGAAGAACGAGAAACAGTCACTCATCATTGAAGTAACAACCAAAAACGTTATTGAATACAACACAAAACACCAATGTGGAAGACTCCTGTCAGGTCCGTCCGGGACAATCCTGATGTCACAGCCTTGAAAATAAAGTACAAAATCAGAACGTGTGTCATGCGCACATCAAAGGAGCGAGACAGAGAAACAGAGAAGGAAAGAAAGGCAGAGAGAGAGAAGGAAAGGAAGGGAGAGGGAGAGAGAGAGAGAAGGAAAGGAAGGGAGAGGGAGAGGGAGAGAGGGAGAGGGAAAGGACGGGAGAGGGAGAAAGGGAGAGCGAAAGGAAGGGAGAGGGAGAGAGGGAGAGGGAAAGGAAGGGAGAGGGAGAGAGAGAGGGAGAAGGAAAGGAAGGGAGAGAGAGAGGGAGAAGGAAAGGAAGGGAGAGGGAGAGGGAAAGGAAGGGAGAGGGAGAGGGAAAGGAAGGGAGAGGGAGAGAGAGAGGGAGAAGGAAAGGAAGGGAGAGAGAGAGAGGGAGAAGGAGGGACACTGCCGCCCCCGCGCACCCAGGCACCACTGCTCACCTGCTGCCACCGGTGTGTCTCCAACCATGTGCCGGTATACACTGCAAGCCACTAGCCCGCAATCTGTAATCGAGGCTAGAGTCAATCATGGCAGAGTCCATCACACTGCACACGGCAACAACGCCTGCCCGTCCTGCGCACACATGCAGCCGCACCCTACGCCCTCCCGCCGGCCAGCGCTGGCTGTCCGCACTTGCGCACCCAGGCCCCACTGCTCACCTGCCGCCACCGGTATGTCCACCAGTGGGCACACCACGTGCCCGTGCAAGCTCCAGGCCCAGGTCCCGCCACCATTGCATGCTCCACATCATGCGGACCCGCGCCGTGGCCCAGCAGGTCCCACACATGACGCTGAGTCCTGAGGCTCAATGGCAGAGACCACATCATCGCAGGCTGCACACCCGCTCAGCAATTTCGGTGCCACTAACCCTGTGCAACCCCAGTCAGTTCCACGTGGTGGTAGGCCTGTGACGTCCGCATGGCTCCGGGTGCCACTAACCCTGTGCAACCCCAGTCAGCGCCACAGGGTGGTAGGCCCGTGACATCCGCATGGCTCCGGGTGCCACTAGCCCTGTGCAACCCCAGTCAGCGCCACGTGGTGGTAGGCCCGTGACGGCCACAAGGCTTCGGGTGCCACTAACCCTGTGCGCAACAAGTCATGGGCCCTTTATGATTGAGTATCGTGGAACGTCCGTCATCCAGTCACCACCGGCAGTGGGGAATGTGACGTTGTCGGCCCCTTATATTGGCGGGGTCACATGGCCTGTGACGCCTGTGCCGGATGGGTGTGGTGTGCATGCAAACCTGCCCTCAGGGAGTGGCCGTGACATGCTGACAACTAGACCAGCGACCTGCAGAACACTAGCGTGTACGCCTGCGACATGTTGCTATGTGGGCTCCCCTCGGAGCGTAAGTGGAGTGGTCTGGCCTGGTGTACGCCGGACCAGCGCAGGGCTTGCAACAATGACTCAGGGGCTCTGGGCGTGGTTCAGTCCATGTCCGGACAAGGAAGTGACTAATGCGTGTGTCCCTGTTGTGGTGTCTGCGGCACCCGGAACGCAATCGGGAATGTAGCACACTGTGACTGGATTCCCACTAGATGAGCATCATTGACGCTGGGGGGAATCACTGAGCCTACATTCATCCACACATTCATACATGAATGATGAAAGACATGACACAGCAGTGCGTTTCTGAATGTTTAATGCACATCCAGTGGAGTTTTGCAGCTGGAGCAGTACAGGGCCATGTCAACCCCACTACACAATATGTGCCCGTGGAGGGCCAGCCAGAGTCCATCGGGGATTGACAAGTACAGCGGAAGAGGAAGGGTACAGTCCGCAGTGTGGTCGCCGTGTCATTGGTCACCAAACAGGATATGGCAGTCCATGTCACGGTCCAAGGTGAGTGCAGCAGAGTGTATCGGGGGTCAGTGGAAGGTCATGGGGCGATGTGCGGCACCAATCAGCAACAGGCCAGGTGGCGGACATGAATGCTAGTGCCTCCTTCTGAACTCAAGCCCATCCACGTCCTCGGATGTGTGCTCTGCCCCACCTGTGGGTGGTGCAGTGCCGGCTGCGGCACTGTGTGCCACTGACACATCAGGGGCCGGAGGTGGCTTGTCGGCCGCACTGTGAGGCACTGACACACCAGGGGGCGGAGATGTGGATGGTGTAGGGGCAGCAGCATTCATCTGCGCCACGCCTTGTGGCAGCAATGCCATGATGAGGACATGCAGGGCATGGTAGATCCCAGCTACATTTCGCTGATGTGCAGCGGTGGCCGCCATCCTTTCCGCTTCCATCCGCACCATGTCCTCCATGAGCCTCCGCATGTGTGCCATCTCACGGCTGAGATCGGTGGAGCCACTCTGAGCGGACAGGTGTTCTTGTCTCCGAGTCATGACTCCAGCAATGTCAGCCAGGGCTCGTTGGAGACCATGGAGCGGCATGTGGGTGTCCGTTAGGGACTGGAGGTGGCCCCTGATGGGACTCAGACACCCATGGATGGCGTCAAGTTTGGTAGCCATGAGGTCGAACCCCACCCGCACCTGCTCAGCCATCTCCCTCTGGACCTCCAACACACAGCGTTGGAAGGCCATGTGTTGTTCGGGGGGGTCTTGGGAGACAGCCGGGGTTGTGGGTGCCTCCTGCTGGGTGGTTTGCGGAGTGGGTGTGGTCTCCTCGATGCAGCTGGGCTGCCCTGGTCCTGGAGGTGATTGGCGGATGAGTTCAATGATGTCTTGGAGGGCTTGGGTGTCGATGCTGGTGGTGTCCTCCTCATCATCAGTGAAGAGTGGCTGGGACTGCTCTGCAGGTGGCGTTGACGGTGCCCCTGCAATGTGAAGGTGAGATGCTGTGTTACAATGTGTCCACATGTATGTAGACGCATGGTACATGTTCACATTCAGACAGCATGGCAATGTACATTGTGACAGGCTGTTGATCAGGGCCATGATCCAGAGTCATTGTGGGTGTGCACTGTGCTCTGCTTGATTGTGCATGTGTGCCATTGTGGCCATCTCCCCCGTCCCCCAGTACCTGGTGGTTACTCACCCTGTTGCCGTTGTGTTGTGTCATGTCGAGCTGTGTCCGGTGCCCCGACTCCTGCCACGGTCTCCACACTGATGACTGTCGACACCAGCTCCTCCATGTCACCCAGCTCCAGCTGTGGCGCTGGGCTCCCACCTCCAGTCTGCATTGCTGCCTTCTGGTTGCCTGCGAGTTTCTCCTTGGTCCTGCGCTTGATGTCAATCCATCGCCTCTTGACCTCGTCCATTGACCTCTTGTGCTCTCCGACGGCATTCACCTTGTCCACGATGGACCGCCATAATCCATTTTTGGTGCCCAATGACACATTGGAGGCGACGAACAGTTGTTGATGGTGTTTTATCACCTCCGTGACCAGCATCCTATTCTCCTGCGGACTGAACTTCGTCTTCCTCTTCTTCTTGTCCTTGCCCTTCCCTGTCACCGAGGTCCCAGGCTGGTCGTCAGGGGTGCTTGTGGGGTTCCGCTCGTCCTCTGCGCCTGCTCCGGCTGCCTCCATGGTGCTTGGGTGTTGGTCATTTTGTGTTTGTTCTACTTTTGTAGTGATTTTCCCGCCTGCCGTGTGTGTATGGCAGGCCTGATGCTGCTTATCACTGATTTCCTCATCGCGAATGGGCTCATCGCATGTTTTTTGGTGTTGGGGTTTGTGTTTTTGACTCCGTTGCGGTGGTTGTATCGCGGACATTGGCCGCGTTTTCGGAGGACTATCGCATGGTACCGCCATGTTGTGAATTCCAGGTTAACACGGGGTTATTTTCCCGCGATGGACTGCGATGTGTGAAGTTGCGTTAACATTTTCTGGAGATGTTTAGCGCACGTTCTTGTGAATTTCCCCCTTAGTCTATTGACATTCTGTATAACCCTTTTAAATGTAACCTGCGTTCCTTCTCTGTGCACACTGCTCTCCTATATAAACCCCAGGCCATCGCTAATCTCTGGGCCTCCTTTGTACACTGTGACTTGCAAACCCCAAGCCTCCTGTACTGTACACAGTTACACTGTGACTGGCCTCCTCAGTATGCAGTAGCTGGATCTCCGGGGTCCCACGATACCCTTCCATTTCTGGTGATTACAGCAGTTTTAAGATCTTCTTAGAGTTTCTTTTTTGCTCAAATGGGTGTCATTTCTGATATTTATATGTTTCCCTTATCTTCATTGCTTGATTTTGCTCCCGAGAAAGTGTCACTCCTAGTCGTTGAATGTCACTCATAATTTCACTGAAATTATGAAATTGTCACACATAGTAATCTGAAACCTTGGCAGCTATGTCGAACTGCCTGAAATTAGTTTTGTTGGATTATTTGGCTGTAAAGGAGGCAATGCGAGTCTGGCCCTTTGTAAGCATATCTGCATTTTCACAAGCGAAGCGATCTCTTCATAGGACTGTGCCCCCCTCCACTACAAGAACACGAGAGTCGACCTTCAGGCACCCAGAGAGCTCTTAGCGGCCACACTGCGGGGTGTGAGCCAGAACAAAAACATTCTATTTCAAAATTAAAACTGCTGTTACTTAGCTAGGCGCGAGAGTCCACGCTGAGAGGTTTTACAACCTCCGTGCAAGAAAACACGCCTGGTGAGGCCAATTCCCAAAAGAACAAGCATTGGCATAGCCAATAGGTCTTGCTTTTGGGACCTTATAAGTATTTAGTTATGCAGCACAATATCCTTGGTGCAACATCAACTGTTGCATGGCTAAACACTTATAAGGTCCCAAAGGCTAGACCTATTGGCTATGCCAATGCTTGTTAAACAAAGGAATAGGCTTAGGGTAATTATGTAACTGAGGGTGGCTCATAGTTTAAAGACAGAAAGATCTTGTTTTTTTTTCAATCCCTTTGTTTTTATGCCAATTTGCCAGTGAGCGTACCAGCAGATACCGGCATAAGTTAAAGTCCCTTATGCGTTGATATTACGGCCCTTCCTTGAGCAAGTGTTTCATGGTGTGCAGGGAGATAGGGGCATATTGCAAGGAGCATACCGGCCGACACTGGTTTAATTTCAGCCCGATGCAGGTGCAGATATTCTGGCACTGTTTTTGGCGACAACCAGCAGCTCAGTGTGGTACATTGTACAACACACTGAAAGCAGTTGACATAAAAGTGGGAGCCAGGAAAGAGGGGAAAGGAGGACTGTAGCGAATTTTTGTTTTTAAAAAAAAGGAAAGGCTTAGGGTAAATAGAAACAGAGGGTGGCTCACAGTGTAATGACCGGGAGTGATTTTATTTTTTTGAACTCCCTTGCAGAGGAGCGTACCAGTGGACACCGGCTTAATTTAAGCCGAATGCAGGTGCAAAGATTCTGGCACAGTTTTTGGCAACATTCACCAGCTTGGCGTGGTACATTGTACAACACACTGAAAGCAGTTGCAATATAAGGGGGAGCCGGGAAAGAGAACAGGCAGAGGGGAAAGGAGGACCGTTGATAAACTCTTTTTAAAGAAAAGGAGAGGCTTAGGGTTAATTGAAACAGAGGGTGGCTTGTAGTGTGAGGCAGATGGGAAACGGGAACAGAGGGTGGATCAGTGCGTACAGATTAGGAGTTTTTTTTTCTAAAAATGTGTCTACAATGTTTATGGGACAGTAAATTATAAACGACGTAATCAAAATGTTTTTAAAGTTATTATTTGAGAAACTAAACATTCCGGATACAGAGAGTGGCTCACAAGTAAATCAGAGGTGAAATTTGAAGAGAGGGTGAATTAGTGCGTACAGATTAGGAGTGTTTTTTTTTTTGTGCGAAAAAAATATGGCTACGATGTTTATGGGACAGTAAATCATAAATGACATGATAAAAATGTTTTTAAACTTGTGCCTTAAGAAACTAAACATCCCGGCTGCTGTGTGCTTTTTTGAAATTGTTTTTCTTCAACATTTTGTAAAAAGTTTGATGAATGTTTGGGAAGACCCCGACTTAATTTAAGCCTCCTGCAGGCGATAACATTACACCCCTGCTTACAGCAAAACCTAACAGTTTGGTGTGATATATTATAAAACAAACCGGAAAAAGTTGGAATGAGGGAGTGCCGGCAAAGAGAACAGACAGAGAAGAAAGGAGGACCGGAGAGAAACTTATATTATATTAAAGAAAAAGAAAGGTCGAGAGTAAATAGGTGTTATGGGAGAGAGGGGAGGTACAGGGGAGAGAAGGATGTGAGAGAAAGTGTTTTACGGTGTGTGTGTGGAGATACGAGCATATTGGAAGGAGGTGGATGAGGATCAAAGGAAGGGAGAGAAGTTCCAGCTGAGCTGTTTTTTTGCGGGAAGTGGGGGAGGTGTGCTGTGTCTGCCTGCCTGCTGTTACTGTGGCGGTGCTGGTCTGCTTCCTGGGAAGAATTGTCACAACAACATTGTAATTTGTATTCGTGGAAGCACCCAAGGCCATGATGACATCTGTGTTAAAGTTGGGCGTTTGGTGCACGTAAATTAAATACAAAGGGAGGGGGGGAGGTAAGTGAACAGGCAGAGGGGAAAGAATTACCTTCCAAACAAAGGAAGAGGCTTAGGGTAATTATGGATTTGAGGGTGGCTCACAGTGTAAAGAGAGGGAGTTATTTTATTTTTTTAAACCCCTTGTTATAGCTTTGGCGCAAAGCTCCACGTTCTATTTGGCTTTTTTTCATTTTTAATTTGTGTTTGCCGATAAGCGTACCGGCAGACACTGAAGACACTGGTGAAAACAAGCAGATGATCCTGTCAATGACTTGTAAGACAGGAAAATCAAATCAAGTTTCTGTTTAATCACGGTCTTGACTCCTTGTACTAAACAGCGCTAATAACAAACAGAATGCATCCACTGAGGCTGGGGAGGCAATTATAAGAGTTGGTTTTACAATAATATGTTTCCTAACTAGCCTGAAAAGAAACATGAATTACGACGGCATATTTATTTTGAGGTGTTGTGTGGGCAAGCAATGCATTTTTAATGTGCCCATTACCGCGTGCATTTATGTAATGGTTTCGTGTCGTGGAGAGGTGTGGTGCAGCGGCCAGGGCAGCTGACTTCGGAGCACAGGGTTCACGGTTCGATCCCCGGCTCCGGCGGCAGCTCAGCTCAGCACCATGTGACTCTGGGCAATAGCTCACTTAATTTCCACGACGGCCCCCAGCGCCTTGAGACCCGTAAGGGTGAGTAGCTGCGCTATATAAAAACGGACTTACTTACTTACTCAAAATGCAAAAGTAAAGAAATAGAATCTATTTCTTTACTTTTGCTACAATCGCAGCACCGGCGCTTTACTTTTAACGTTAAAAGTAAAGCGCGGGTGCCGCGATTATAGCAAAAGTAAAGAAATAGATTATTTTTCTATTTCTTTACTTTTGCTACATCGCGGCACCCGCGCTTTACTTTTAACGTTAAAGTAAGCGCGGGTGCCGCGATTATAGCAAAAGTAAAGAAATAGATTATTTTTCTATTCTTTACTTTTGCTACATCGCGACACCGCGCTTACTTTTAACGTTAAAAGTAAAGCGCGGGTGCTGCGATTATAGCAAAAGTAAAGAAATAGACAAGCAATGGCCGCGCGGCCGTGAAACTGACAAGGCCGCGAGGCCGCGAAAGTGAAAGTAATCGCGAGGGAAGCCAGATGGCGAGGGAAGCCATATGGCGCCTGATCGCGCGTGCACGCTCGCGTGAACGCAAGCTGGTCGCCAGCAAAAGCCACTGCTGTTTGCACTTCCAAAACCCGCTTACTAAAACTCTCGCCAGAGCAGCGCATGCGCTGGCTCAGGCAAGACCTAAAAATGAGTTTGAACAGAAACAGGACTGCTGAAGGTGAGAAAGGTGAATTTCAGAAATGTGCAGTACGGAGACTTTAAGTAGAATTTAAACACAAATTCACTGTTGTGAAACCATGTTTCTGGGATGCTTGGATGCATGAAACATACTGGAACAGTTTGGAGTAATAATTTTTAGCTGGCTGCACAACCCTTATTTGTCAATGAGAGGTCAATTTATTTTTATAAAAGAATAATTTTCACCAGATGCATGAGGAGCTATTCGTGAGTCCCGTGCATGCCACGGCGCCAGACAACGAAGTTTCAGCTCCCGAGGCTCGGGCAGGCTCCTCCAGCTCTCATTCGGAAATCTCAGCCCCTCAAAATTTGTGAAATCTTCGTTTCACTTCCGAGGAGAAGGGTGAAGGGTGAAGTCTGCAGTGGAGGCCCAGAACAATTATCTGGGAAGAGTATGACGATCAGAATGCAAAAAGCAGCTGCTGGAAGAGAAGTGCGGACATCCGGTTGTCATGTTTGCTGGTGTTTATTTATTGTGCAGTGTTATAAAGTGCTGTGAGGCTGAAAATTTCCATTTTTTGGCGCCTTTTGAACTACATGTGGTTGAATCCAAGCAACTCGTCTGATGTACCATTCTTGGGTACTGGGCGCCGATATTTGTCCTTGGGCCTGCTCTAGTTACTGGACTAGGTATTAACTATGCGTGCTTGCCGTGTGTAGTGATGCTAGTCCTGGGTAGCGAGTAGATCCTGGCGCTAGCTATTGGAATCGTGTCTCAGAGGTGTAATATCGGACTCAGAGCAATCTCTGTATTGGAGAACTGTGAGCTGAGGTGAAAAGACAAGGAAATAGAGAGGGTGGACAGCGTTAATAGTGGAGGTGAGTGGCGACTAAGGTCCTGTTGTGTAAAAGCCCACCATAAGAGAGATAGGTGATCACATTACTGGATAGTTTATTAGTCACGGCTTACAGCCCGTCGTCCTAAACCTTGTGTTCTTGCCGTCAGCATCTTTATGGCCTGACAAATGGCTTGCAGCCTACAAGCAGGCGCACTCTGGAATGCAAGCAATAACATTCAAGCCATTTGTCTGGTCATAAACCACTTCACAGGCCTTAGTAACAGATTTCATAGGATAGCATCAATAGTTTTCTTTTTTCGTGGTAGTATGGTCAGTGGGGGCTGTTTTGTTTTGACCAAAACACAGCTTGTGTGTTCGTTTTGTTATTTGCACCTTCGCACTTTTGAAGCTTGAATTGTTTTGTACTGACGTTGTGGATATTTAGTACAGTCATTACTCACTGTCAGAGTAACGTTCTAGAATATTCTAGGTAAGGTAACTGTGCACTTGCAATACTCAATGATCTAATAGTAAATGTTGCCTTTGCTTAAGCCAAAGGTTTTGAACTCAGCATTGCTATTTCAAAGTCTGTTATGAAGTTCTCTGCTTATACTGAATAAACAGCTACCTACATCATTTTATGAAATCTCTTTATTGATGTCATAACTACACTTTCACAATTGCCGTATTCACCTTCTTGCTTTCTCAAATTTGCTTGAAAATGCACCATTTGTCCACTCTTTTTTAAAAAAAATCTCAAAGCCCCCTTTGGGACTGTCGGGCTCGCTCGCTATGCTCGCTCGCCACAGGTCACTCATCCCGAATGTTTACGCCTCACTACTTTCGAATGTCACCAGTCGCCACTGGATCATATGCCTTGCTGGGTGCTATGTTCTGTCTTGTTGTGCTACATGGTGTCTGGTGATTTTTTTATAGATTTGAGAATTGCCAAACATTTCTTCTTGCGCAACCTCGAAATTTCTCGCAGAAAACTATAACTAGTGTGAAGCTTAAGAAGCTGTAAAGCTGAGCTTCACACTAGTTATAGTTTTCTACGTAGAAATACCCACTGGTATTGTGCTTCTTCTGTCATTGCCTCCAGATATATAATACGAGTGACATTAAACCTACAACCAGCCAGGACTATAGGCTTTGTCAATGGTTGTAAGTTGCATAAGATAAATAAGAACAAACCGCAGCATTTTCATTATTATATACAATGAAAACATAGGTGGTTCAGAGATGTGTTACAGGTGGGAAACACTTAGGGGTATATTCACAAGAACGTGTGCTAAACATCTCCAAAAAATGTTAACGCAACTTCACACATCCCAGCCCATCGCGGGAAAATAACCCCGTGTTAACCTGGAATTCACAACACGGCGGTACCATGCGATAGTTCCCCGAAAAGGCGGACAATGTCCGCGATACAACAACCGCGACTGTGATAAAAACACAAACCTCAACGCGAAAAAACATGCAATGGGCCAAAGCGCGATGAGGAAATCAGTGATACGCAGCGCCAGGCCTGCAATACACACATGGCAGGCGGGAAAAACCAGTAGAAAAGTAGAAAAAACACACAAACACAAAATGACCAACACCCAAGCACCATGGAGGCTTCCGGAGCAGGCGCAGAGGACGAGCGCAACCCCACAAGCACCCCGGACGACCAGCCTGGGACCTCGGGGACATGGAAGGGCAAGGACAAGAAGAAGAGAAAGACGAAGTTCAGTCCGCAGGAGAATAGGATCCTGGTCACGGAGGTGATGGAACACCATCAACAACTGTTCGTCACCTCCAACGTGTCATATGGCGGGACATCGTGGACAAGGTGAATGCCATCGGAGAGCACAAGAGGTCAATGGACGAGGTCAAGAGGCGATGGATTGACATCAAGCGCAAGACCAAGGAGAAACTTGCAGCCAACCAGACGGCAGCAATGCAGACTGGAGGTGGGAGCCCTGCGCCACAGCAGGAGCTGGATGACATGGAGGAGCTGGTGTCGACAGTCATCAGTGTGGAGACCGTGGCAGGAGTCGGGGGACCGGACACTGCTCGACAGGACACAACACAACCGCAACAGGGTGAGTGACCACCAGGTACTGGGGGGACGGGTGGGGATGGCCACAATGGCACACATGCACAATCAAGCAGAGCACAGTGCACACCCACAATCACTCTGGATCATGGCCCTGATCCACAGACTGTCACAATGTACAATGCCATGCTGTCTGAATGTGAACCTGTACCATGCAGCTACATACATGCGGACACATTGTAATACACCATCTCCCCTTCACATTTCAGGGGCACCGTCAACACCTCCTGCAGAGCAGTCCCAGCCACTCTTCACTGATGACGAGGAGGACACCACCAGCATCGACACCCAAGCCCTCCAAGACATCATTGAACTCATCCGCCAATCACCTCCAGGACCAGGGCAGCCCAGCTGCATCGAGGAGACCCCACCCACTCCACAAACCACCCAGCAGGAGGCACCCACAGCCCCAGCAGTCTCCCAAGACCCCCAGAACAACACATGGCCTTCCAACGCCGTGTGCTGGAGGGCCAGAGGGAGACGGCTGAGCAGGTGCGGGTGGGGTTCGACCTCATGGCTACCAAACTGGATGCCATCCATGGGTGTCTAGGTCCCATCAGGGACCAGCTCCAGTCCCTAACGGACACCCACGGCCCGCTCCATGGTCTCCAACGAGCCATGACTGACATCGCTGGAGTCCTGACTCGGAGACAAGAACACCTGTCCGCTCAGAGTGGCTCCAGCGATCCCAGCCGTGAGCTGGCACACATGCGGAGGCTCATGGAGGACATGGTGTGGATGGAGGCAGAAAGGATGGCAGCCACCGCTGCACATCAGCGAAATGTAGCTGGGATCTACCATGCCCTGCATGTCCTCATCATGGAATTGCTGCCACAAGGCGTGGCGATGATGAATGCTGCTGCCCCCACACCATCCACATCTCCGCCGCCTGGTGTGTCAGTGCCTCCCAGTGCGGCAGGCGTATCCACTCCGGCACCTGATGTGTCACTGCCACACAGTGCGGCCGACAATCCTCCTCCGGCCCCTGATGTGTCAGTGGCACACAGTGCCACAGCCGGCACTGCACCACCCACAGGTGGGGCAAAGCACACATCCGAGGACATGGATGGGCTTGGGTTCACAAGGAGGCACTAGCATTCATGTCCGCCACCTTGCCTGTTTCTGCTTGGTGCCGCACATGGCCCCATGACCTGCCACTGACCCCTGATACACTCCGCTGCACTCACCTTGGACCGCGACAGGACTGCCATATCCTGTTTGATGACCAATGACACAGCGATCAGACTGCGGACTGTACCCTTCCTCTTCCGCAGTACTTGTCATCCTCGGATGGACTCTGGCTCGCCCTCCACGGGCCCATATTGTGTAGTGTGCTTGGCATGGCCCTGTACCGCTCCAGCTGCAAAACTCCACTGGATGTGCAATAAACATCCAGAAACGCACTGCTGGGTCATGTCTTTCATCATTCATGTATGAATGTGTGGATGAATGTAGGGACAGTGATTTCCCTCACGTCAATGATGCTCATCTAGTGGGATGCCAGTCACAGTGTGCTACATTGCCTATTGTGTTCCGCTTGCCGTGGACACTACAACAGGGACACACGCAATAGTCACTCCCTTGTCCGGACATGGACTGAACCACGCCCAGAGCCCCCGAGTCATTGTTGCAAGCCCTGCGCTGGTCCGGCGTACGCCAGGCCAGACCACTCCGCTTACGCTCCGAGGGGGGCCCCACATAGCTACATGTCGCAGGCGTACTCGCTGGTGGTATGCAGGTCACTGGTCTAGTTGTCAGCATGTCATGGCCACTCCCTGAGGGCAGGTCTGCACACACACCACACCCATCCGGCACAGGCATCACAGGCCATGTGACCCCGCAAATATAAGGGGCCGACGACATCACATTCCACACTGCCAGTGGTGACTGGATGACGGAAGCTCCACGGTTCTCAATCATAAAGGGCCCATGAGTTGTGACGCACAGGGTTTGTCACACCCGAGGCCTTGCGGCCGTCACGGGCCTACCACCACGTGGCACTGACTGGGGTTGCACAGGATTAGTGGCACCCGAGGCCTTGCGGCCATCACGGGCCTACCACCATGTGGTGCTGACTGGGGTTGCACAGGGTTAGTGGCACCCGAAGAGCTGAGCGGGTGTGCAGCCTGCGATGATGACGTGTGCACTGATGTGGTCTCTGCCATTGATGCCTCAGGACTCAGCGACATGTGTGGGACCTGCTGGGCCGCTGGGCGTGTCCGCATGATGTGGACCATGCCATGATGGCAGGACCGGGGCCTGGAGCTTGCACGGGCACGTGGTGTGCCCACTGGTGGACACACCATTGGCGGCAGGTGAGCTGTGGGCCCGGGGTGCGCAAGTGCGGACAGCCAGCGCTGGCCGGCGGGGGCGTGGGGTGCGGCTGCATGCGTGCGCAGGGAAGGACAGGGGTTGTTGCCGGGTGCTGTGACATGGACTCTGCCATGATTGTCTCTGGCCTTGATTACAGACTGCATTCCTGGTGGCTTGCAGTGTATCCCGGGACGTGGTTGGAGACACACCGTTGGCAGCAGGTGAACAGTGGGGCCTGGGTGCGCAGGGGCGGCGGTGTCTCTATCTCTCTCTCCTTTACTTCCCTCTCTCTCTCTCCTTTACTTCCCTCTCTCTCTCTCCTTTACTTCCCTTTCTCTCTCTCTCTCTCTCTCCTTTACTTCCCTCTCTCTCTCTCTCCTTTACTTCCCTCTCTCTCTCTCTCTCCCTTCCTTCCCTCTCTCTCTGCCTTTCTTTCATTCTCTTTTTCTCTGTGTCTCGCTCCTTTGATGTGCGCATGGCACAAGTTCTGATTTTGTGCTTTATTTTCCAGGCTGTGACGTCGTGATTGTCCCGGACGGACCCGACAGACGTCTGCCGCATTGGTGTTTTGTGTTGTGTTTCAATAAAGTTTTTGGTTGTTACTTCAGTGCTGTGTGACTGTTTCTCGTTCTTCTGGCCACACATGTGTGTTATTTTTTGACAATGTGCGTCATCATGCGCTTTTGGTGGTGCTTGTGTCGTGCACGGTATGTGTATGTCCGGGGGGGGCTGGGGGTGGTGGCGGTGGGTGTTGTGGCCCTCATGGGTAGCCGGGCTGCATGATGTTTGTCTCCATGGCATCTGTGGGACTTTGGGTGTGGATCTTGGCTGGGCTCCCTTTCATGCTGCAGGTAGTCGTCCTGCTTAACCCCAGCAAAAGGCAGGTGTTAAATCACTGGTGCTACCGCGGCTTATCGCCTGTTTTTGGTTCGCTTCGCAAATCTGGCAGTTCGTTGTGAAAGTGGTGTTGTGGTTTTTTCGTGTGTTTTTGCACGGGAACGCCTACTCTGCATCTCATTAGGGTTAGTTGGTGGTGTCCACCGTGGTGTTAAATTTTGGGGCAGTTGTCGCGGGAATACTGGCGATGTCTGCAGTTTGCACCCGCTTGTGAATGGGGTGTTATATCTATCTCCACTTTTGATGGATTAAGGTGGGGATAAATCGGCGGTAGGTCCTTGTGAATATCCCCCTTAGAGGGCCCTTTTCCGTTGGTTGTATGTGCTTGGCTTGGTGGTCATTGTGCAAGCAGACCAGTTTGAGGATTGGGCACATTTTTGATTTGATTCTAATGTTTTCTTCACACTTGTGCTTCAAAATGCTATATTTGGATCCCCCTTTTTTCAATAATTTGCAGTAAATATGTGGTGTAAAACCCACCATTTGAATCCATTTTTTTCAAAATTTTCTTGCGGGGGGAGAACCCCCCGCACCCTCTTTTTGCAGTTCCCGATCGCTCACTTATTGCATTAGGATACAACATTTTTCGCCACACCACTTTCAAAATCCACCAGCCGCCACTGGTTGAGAGGTCGTGTAAGTTTACAGACTGACAGACATACAACAGTGCTAAAGCCATGGAGTATATAGTGTCATTTTTGTTCACCAGTTGAGTAGCAAGGATGCGATGGGCTGGTGTAAGCGAAGAAAATGGCCCCTTTGACTGCTGTTGGGGTAGTAAAACCAAGATTGTCAGGGATCAAATGGCCCCTGACAAAGGGCCCCTCTAGGCTCTGGGACCCGGTGCCACTGCCCCAATGGTAGCTTCGTCTCTCGTTCACTGATTCAAGGCGGTAGTTCAATGAGTTGAACGTCGGAAGGGTGACTGGCAGATCCGGTTTTCCAACCCCTTAACATGTCTATACAATTGTGTATCTTCTCTACCAGAGTTTTTGGTTTCTCTTATGTAAGGTTGGTTTAAAATTTATTCTTAAAATAGCACTATTCTTTTAAGTCAATTTTACATATTGTTGATGAGTTATATACACGCTGCCGGTTTCAAGCCTGGCTTTTTGTCTCCATGGTAATGCAACATTCAAAGGTCCAAAGTGACACATTTCATTGAGTGTATTAGAGGAGCCTGGCATTTACCTGTGTGGAAGTGAGCCATGAATGACATGTCTCATCTGGCCCTCAGCAAAAAAGAAGAAAGCAACAGACAATGCCAGGGGAATGTTTGTACGTAGCTGCTGTTTTCATGTTTTTCCGTCGCTTTAATGGATGCTACCAAGGTGTCATGGTACCGAGGTGTCATGGTAACGCACGATTGGAGCAGCAATTACGCAGCGAGTTGACCCTTTGCACGTGGGGGCTAGGTCATGAGTTCAAAGCCCACCAAGCCTCTCTGAACCTTTAACAGCTGCATTTATTTAAATATGCATATCATTTTTATACACATTGTTTTTTTCTCTGACATAAAGGTGGTAGTAAACTAATCCTTAAACCCTGCATGATTTTATGTCCCCGATGATAGACAAAGAGGTTCCATGAAGAAACTGATTTATTTGTCTGCATAATAGTGTTCCAGATGTGTCAAGTTTTCTTCTAGCTTCCCAGTTGCATTCGATTTAATCAGCGTTTATTAATTAATGCAGATGTGTTATCCATAATGCCTATAAACCAACGTACACTGCCATACTCCTGAAGGTTATGCAGTACTGTAAATGGATACTGATAGTAAACCTGTTGTATTCAGCTCCCAGTTCTATACACAAATAGCTTTTATAATATTGTCCATAGGAACATTAGCAGGCCTTGTAGTATCCTGATAAAATGCCGTGAATCTATGCCACTGTTGAGAGTTGACTAGATGCACAGCTTAGCTCTAAGACTGTGGTGGGCATTGCAAATCTGTGGTCTCAAGTAGCACATGGGTTCGGTTACAAACCCGGAGTTACATGGTTTGAGACCACTTTTTCTGATGTCCTAAACCCATTTGTCGATTTCTACAACTTTTTATGAATCTCAAAATTATTTTGGAAACCCATACTGAAATGCAAAGTTTTCAAGGGACGTGTTAAGGCCATTCCTTCAAAACTGCGAATCGGTGACGTATGCATCAATAGTTTGCAGCCATAATTCTGGTCACAAACCATTAATCTGTTACTGACTCCCAAGTTATGGTGTAACTGCTTCGTAAAGGGGGAGTGCGTTCGAAAACATCGGTGCACAATTTACAACCACTTTTTGCAAATGTAATTCTTTAGTAGCTACAATGAATTTCTGCAGTTGCAAAATGAATTACCTCATTTGTGACCTTTTAGTGGAGAATGGGTGTTCATGGTTTGACTGCAGTACAAAACAGAATTGCATACTACTGTGGGTTATTACACTGTAGGCAACTAGGTTTTTCATGTGTTCAGGAGGGTGGTCTGTACTAATAGAAGCTTTTGTACATATTCATATTTTATTTTTAGGAGTTAGTGCAGAATAAACATTTGAAGATGCATGCTACGAGAAATTGGTTCTCATGTTGGTTGAGGGGGGTGAAACCCTGCTCATGCAACAGCCACAATCCTTGTCAGGGGGAATTACAAAAGGTCACTAAATTAATCTGTGCTTAACTCTCTGGCAGCTTGCCACAAAAGCAGTCAAAGTATTTATGCAGCACTCAAACAGTAATAAAGTTAAAACACAACAGAAAAAAATCCCACACCAGTTTAGCAAAATGGAGTAAAATGTAATAAATTATTTAGCACCACAACAACAAAAATTCACGCATTAGAACCGGAGACATGCAATGGCAGATCTGAAAGGTGGCTGGAAAGGCTACTTTAGTGGGTAGCACAATAAATGCTGCAGGTCCATTAGTAGTATTTAATTTACAGGCCCAGGGTATGTGTAAGATTACTCTACTAGGGACGTATAAGTAAATTAAAAGTGCTGATTGGATATAAGCCAATTTTACCATGCTGAGAGGAGAGAGTACAAGCACTTTAGCACTGGTTAGCAGTGGTAAAGTGCACAGAGCCATAAAAGCCAACTAGAAAAGGTTAAAAAAAAACACAGGTTAGATGAAGGATAAACGTTTGGGGAAGACCCTGCAGAGAGCACCAAATCCAACAGATGCTAAATTAAAGTTGACAGTGAATAGTTGCATAATGTACATGTAGCCAAAAGAGAGATATTTCAAGATGATAGTGCCTGCCTTTTTGTAGTATGGTTTGAGAGGCATGTGGCCAGTACCTGCATTAATAATGTAAACACACATAACATAGTACAACCATTCAACGCTATATTCAGGGCAATAGAGAGGTGATTATCTTCTTACCTTGGATTTGAATACTGTCGAAAAAGAAGCCACAATCCCATTTGTTGTCACTCTATATGTCCTGTTCTAAAGTTACCCCTATTGTCCCCTGTCTCTCTTGCCGGTCAGCCTGTGTCACCTTATGCCACTGCTCATACCTATGTCTCCTGTCCCCTGCCTCCAACCTTCCTACTAGCTTATCTGTGTCACTCAGCTTCTCTAGGTCCTGATTGTGCCCCTTCTTTACCTCGGCCCCTTGCACTTTCTCTCTGTGTTGCTCTTGCTTGTCCACTTCTCACTCATAAATCCCCTCTCCCTGATCAGCTCACTCTTTCCCTTGCCCTACATCCTTACTGTCACCCTATTGCCCTGCTCCTCTTCTCTGCCTGCCCCCCTATTTGGGTGCAGATAAAGAAACACATATTCACATTTCCAGTGGATTTTACTTTTACTAAGCAGACACACGAAGCTGTGTGAAATATGCACACCGAGCAAGGCAAAGCCAGTAGGTCTGGCTTCTAACTGGAAATGCAAGCCAAACCTTTTGGTTTTGCCAATGCTTGTTTTAAAAAATTCTCTAGCATTGCAACATCGCTGTGAGTCACGTTGGAACAGCAAAGGAAAGTGGCCACCAGCACATCAGACATATTAAGTGTGCATGTGTCATGACCCACATTCTGTGACACATGTACACACGCAGACATCTTGGAATGGTCAAGAAAATGCCCACTGTGTGCGCACATGCATGCACATGCATTGAGACAGATGCACTTGCATGTGCTGTCACAAGCAACAAAAAATAAACATTGACAAAGCCAATAGGATACACTCACCTTTAAAGGCGATATCTGCTGGCTTTGCCAATGCTTGTTTTTGATAGCTATTACTCAGACACAGATGGTCGAGAAGCTCTTGTGCACCTCAATCTATATTTCAGTAACTTACCAACAGCCTAATGCTACTCCTGAGCCCTGCCTCTCTTTCAAAGGTGAAATAATGGTTTTATTTGGTGCTACAAAATGACAAACTTATGTAGGAACCAGGTGTACAAAACCGTTACTGCCCTCCCCACTTGCTCTGAAATCTAAGAAAAAATATTTGCTGCTACTCAACTGCTATAAACTACTCCATGTCTCTGCAACTCGGAGTCCTTGAAAACACTATATAAGGCCCTAGCATTGCTTCTGCTGGCGGTAATAGAATCATGGAAGTCTCCATCATGATGATCTGATGATCAAACAGCATTCGCACATCTTTGGCCTGAGCACTATAACTTTGAATTTCCAACAACACCAGGAAGAATTAAAGCTTTAATCATAAACAAGTTTGCTATTGACCAGGACATGGTCACTATTTCAGAACAACTCTAATGGGTCATCCTGGTCAAAATCTTCCAGCGGGGCAAAGTCCAAGGCTGTGATTGGCAAGGGTCCCTCGAAGTTGGCTATGTCATTGCCAGTTTCCTCTGATGGCTTTGGTTTTGATATCAAAGCTATGAGCGGGGTAAACCTGGATTTTGTAGTCACTGAGTTTACTTAGCTGGCCAGATAGTTTTGACACCACAAACTGGTCCAAGGTTTTGTCTGTGGACATAGTCACTTTTTGAAAGTCAAAATCCAACAGAAGGGCAAGGTGGAAATCTATAGAATGGTAGAGCCAGATACCTTTGCCGCGAGGTCCTGCTTAACCAGTTTTCAGTGCCTCAAAAAGCTTGAAGCAGGATAAACCTAGACTCCCTGAATGCAACCTTCCTGGGAAACCCTCAGTACCTTGTCCCGGCCAGAGGTGGAAAAAATTATGCTGAAAAAGGTCTTGCTGGTCAGCCCTGCAGTTCCTAGCTCCTCGGGGTAGACTTTTACAATTCAGGTATATTACAATCCAGATCTCCTGGAGGGTGCAGTCCTTTGTGGTCACCTGGGTCCTCTTAGAGTCAGTAGTCATTCTGATTTTTGCGTGGCGGAAGCATGGCAATCCACAGGTAAACCCCCTGGCCTAATAGGGAGCAGGTCCAGTCCCTGGGTGTCAGCAGGAGTTGGGAGTCATTGAGTCCTTGTGTGAGTCTTTTTCTTTTAGCCAGAGTAAGGAGACTTCTACCAGTAGGACATTTTTCTTCTGGTAAAGTCTTTAAAGGCCCAGTAATGTTCTGAGGAGTTGTTGGTTAAGGTGCCAGATTTATCCTGTGAAGAGATTATACCACTCAATTCCAACTATTTCTTTTCACACGCCCGCACCTTCTTTTGCTGCACTTCCTCTTTGCCTTACTGTAAAATTACCCAGGTGCACCTGTTTCAAGATGGCAGAATCCATCTTCCACCAGGCAGGCGTGCTTTCAGCTCTTTAACCGCTCCTCTATTTAGATGATCTCTCCTACCTGACAGTGTAAATACTGGTTGTCTCCCCGGTTGGCTCGGAAAGTCCTGGGCATGAATAGCAGAAACCCTCCCTGGCACCTCCAAGTCAAATGAGGTAGTGATATTACTGTCCTTTTTACTGCCAATCGTTCCTATCCACTCCCAGATATTTAATTCTAACTAAGTGGTCCTCAGCTAACCAATGTTTACTTTGTAAAATAAAAAGTTCTCTAGCCCAACTTTTTGCTAAGCAAACAGTGGCCGGTGCTATCAAAGTTTGCTGGCCGTACAAAAAAAAAGACTGCGTAGGGTTGATTCAACCTCATGCCTCTTTAATCCAATACAAGACACACCCTACCTCTTTAACTCACTCAAGCAAGTTCTTTTTCATTATTGTGTTCTCCCTTTGTCACTGTTTTTCTACCTCTCTCTTCCTCCTTCTTTCTCTATTTAGAGTTTTTCAATCTCTTGCTCTCGATTGGGTCTGTTGAGGCAAAATAAGTGCCAGTCCGCAAAAATGAGTGGCGGTGGGACCCACCTGCAACCACTAGCTCACATTAAGCACTACAGTTAACTCTTGCGTAGCTTGCAACACTAACGATCAGGACCTGTAGCCCAATGTCCAGAGCCCACACACTGGGTCTGCCACACATCTGATTGGGACAAGTGAAAGCTTTCCACCCTAAAGTTGCTGGGGAGCACTCCCTGGGCTTGCAGTTGTCCATTTAGGGTGGAAGGATGACTATGATTGAAGGATGAGCATTGTAGGCTCCATGGAGCCTAAAGTGAACTTTGTCCCACTGTCTTGACAGGAAGAAGCGTCTGGTTGGTGCTGGATTCCCTCTTTCCACCAATAATAACTATCTGAGGGGAAGCTGTCTAGGCTTTCTTATAATCTGCATGCTCTGGGTAACCGAGGAGGCCTACGAGCAGAGGCATCTCACCACAAACTGCTGTGTCTGTGAGAAAATTTCAAATCACCCTCAATGAGACTTCCAGGGCAACTTAAACACTTAACCAGTGAGTCCTGCCCAGGAACCACATGTTTTAGTAATTTATTTATTTGTATACAAAGTGTCAGCAGTGACTTTGGCATGGCAAATATCGAAAATCTATGGGCATAAATGCCACATAGGCAATTATTGCCCACTTTAAAATGGAACTATACCATCTCAGCGATAATCCACTCAAATTTAGAAGCACCCATTGCCACTCAGCACATGAAGACCCACTTCTTTGCTAATGATATGGAGAACTCTAAACATAGTCCCCCACACATCACAGACAAAGTAAACAATGTCTGTTCTGCCTCCTACCGTTAATCAAAAGATAGAGCACAGTAACTCTAGTCTTTATGACAGTCCTCTGGGTTTCAATATGATATAATCCATTTCACCATGTGAAATCATATACCAATTCCCTTCTTGATCCCTCATCAGCAATGGGGCAAGCATGTAATATATACGAAGGAAGTGTGGAAACTTACAGGCAACTGGAGGGCACAAATAGAGGACAGCACACTTAACTAACCACTCAATGTTAAACAGACAGCCTGCGAAGAACGGAGAAATCTGTGATAAATCACTGGTCAACGGAGTTCACCAACATAGTCGATCCATTAGGCCCCGAATAGTGTCATACTCTGACTACCAATATCCTATAAAGTCAGTGTTAAAAGCGACAACTGTAACAGAGTTCATCTTAGAGTGGATGACCTCCTGCCACAGCCAGCATAGGAAATCAGACTAAGGACATGAATGAGAATGGCCAATTCAATAAGCATTGGCAAAGCCAATGGGTGTCTCCTATGCGAGATCTATTGGCTTTGTCAATGTTTTTTTTTTAACATGTTGCACAGAGAAGTACGAACTGCTGTGCCACATGGCTTAAAAAATAAAAGCACTATGACGCGGTCAATGCTGGCTGCATCATAACGCTTTCTTTTTTAACTTTAAGATGCCTAATTGCACAAGAGCACACAGTACACCCATTGCTTACAGAAGTGCATGAGTCCAAGAAGGCAGATGAGAGTGGTGGGGGTGCGCCTGGGGAGAAGAAGCAGATGGGGGCGGGTGGGTGTAAGGGAGAAGAAACAGACAGGGGGTGGGTTATGGGAAGCAAACAATGAAGGGAAAAGCAGTGACAGGAGTCGGGGGGATCTGTGGACAGGGGCATTTAGGTAATCTGTATAATCTGTAGCAAACCCTATCCTTTACATTTATCTTTGTAAAAAATGTGCAATAATAAAAACTGCTATTGAAAACACTAAACAAAAAGCCTCACAAATAAATACGTGATTTTGTTAGCATAGCCACCAAACACGTCAACCAGCGCCATCTCTGATAGGCCGTGAACACAACTGCATGAAGACACCACTTGCGTTTCATTGGAGGCGAGTGCGATGAGACAAGATAAGAAACCCTGCCAAAGCGAAGACATGCTAAGTGGGTTATGACGTGGGATGCCACACAAAAATAATATTTTCCATTGTGAAAATTAACATATCACATACTGTGCTTCAGTATTGCGCCATGGAGACCTCGACAACAATGGGCTTAGATAACGTCGAACCCATAAATAAACTGTGGAAATCATTGAATTACTTCCGGCTGCTTAAAGACTTTGGAAGGTGTGAATCTAAAAGTTTGCACCTGGCTGCCTTTGATCTTAAGAGTTACATTGCGCAATAGTGTCAGCGTTTCACGTCACCTAAACAAAAGCCAAAATTACGTACTTATTACTTATGAGGGAGAAAACACTTTTGTTCAAGGCGAAGCAGGTCGTAGATGCGTTTAAGTAAAAAATTATCTAATACATGAAGTCAACGTTTAGTTAGGTATTCTTAGTGATGCAAAAGCTGTGCTCTTAAAAACACATGAAAAACTTTTCGGAAAAAAGACGGCCTGCAGATGCATTCGTAAGGAGTGCTTGTTCGAAATGCAAAAAAAAGTTACTTCACAGTGACGTAGCCAGTGGAAGGACACTGACCACTGACCAGAAGCTGTACTGAAAGTGGACTACGTGGAGATGATGTGCTGGCCATTCAGAAGCACTTAAATTAGAGCGACGTTGGAATCAACCAATGGTAAATTCAGGTAAGTAAGGAGTAGGTACTAAGCCCCTTTTAAATTTTTTTATTTACTTACAAAAAGACTTTGCAAGCGCTGTGCAGGCGAGACCTAATAAAGAGGCTTGCAGAGCTCATCAAAGGTGCCAGCATGCAACAAACTATAACAAGCATTTGCAATGCAATCAGTCTCGCATTCACACAAGTTTGAGCTATTGGCATTGTAAATGACAATGCCTTTTATTTATGTTTTGGGTTTTGAAACATAAATAAAAGGCATTGTCATTTACAATACTAATAGCTTAAACTCTTGCAAATGCGAAACCTATTGCATTGCAAATGTTTGTTTAATGATTCAATCAATCAATCAGGGGTTTGTTAAAGCGCGACTACTCACCCGTAAGGGTCTCAAGGCGCTAGGGGTGGGGTGGGGGGGCGGGGGAGGGTGGAGGTTTCATCCATCAAGGAGGGGGTCTGTCGAAGAGCCAGGTTTTGAGGTTTCTTGCGAAGATGGGGAGCGATGTTGTCTGTCTGAGGTGGAGCGGAAGGGCGTTCCATGCTTTGGCCGCGAGGAAGGAGAAGGAGCGGCCTCCCGATCTGGTCTTTCTGGTGTGGGGGACCACGGCGTAGGGAGCTGGGCTGATCGTAGGGTCCTTTGGGGTGCGTGGAATTTGAGTCGGCTGTTCAGGTATGCTGGTCCGGTGCCGTGGAGGGCCTTGTGTGCGTGGGTGAGCATCTTGAAGGTGATTCTCGCCTCGACAGGGAGCCAGTGGATTGTGCGCAGGTGCTGGGAGATGTGGCAGTGTTTTGGCAGGTTGAGGACCAGTCTTGCGGCGGCGTTCTGGATGTTCTGTAGCTTGCGGGTGAGGTTTTTGTTTATTCCGGCATAGAGTGCGTTGCCGTAGTCGGGTCTGCTGGTGACCAGGGCGTGAGTGACGGTCTTTCGGTGTTCGAGGGGGATCCATTTGAAGGTCTTATGAAGGAGGTGGAGGGTGTGGAAGCAGGAAGACGAGACAGAGTTGATCTGGCGGTCCATTTTGAGCTCGGAGTCCAGGATGATTCCCAGGTTGCGTGCGTGGTCCGTGGGGGTTGGCGACTTTTTGTCACTGTCTGTTGAACATCAGCTGCATCTAGGAATTGAAAAGACATATCTTAGTGTCCATTAGAGAAAAAAGGCCTGAAAAAACACTAAGGTTAGTGCAGGAGGTTATGTTGCTTTAAGCAGTGCCCTTGCCTAGACTCTGACATGAAACACTTTCACCCATATCCGGAGCATGTTTTCTCCTCAAAAGAAAGGCTGCAGTCAAACTGACTTCCGGGGTCGAATATGAGACAGTCTGAAAGAACCCGATTACAGATCACTGTATGGTGTACCCAAAAGCATGTGTTTAAAAAAGTACCGGAGACTGCAATATTTAATCTAGAGATGGCTAAAGTTTAATGTTTCTCATTGTAGCATCCACAAAGCCGTCTTTCTTTTGGCAGCTTTGCCCTTGCACCTAAAGGCTAATTCTCTTATAATTAAAAACAAGCATTTGCAATGCAACAGGTCTCGCATTTAGGCGAGTTTGAGCTATTGACATTGCAACTAACAATGCCTTTTATTTTTGTTTTCGTTTTTAAAACATAAATAAAAGGCATTGTCATTTACAATGCCAATAGCTTAAACTTGCATAAATGCGAGACCTATTGCATTGGAAATGCTTGTTTAAGAATGCTCATGCGGCCAACTGCGTTATAGTTTTTTTTCCTTTTCTACTCTTTAGCCATGCTGCACTGCAACTGTAATGCAGTACTGCATCACTTAACCATGGATAAAGCCAATAGACCCCAAAAGTGAGACCTAAAGGCTATGCCAATGCATATTTTTATTTTTTTGCTTCTCGAAAATAGCACTGACTACTGCAAAACAAATGGCGGAAAACAGCAGAATCTTCCAATGTGGAGTAAATATGGTGGAAAGAGGCAGAACCCCAAGACTTTGTGAGCAATAACTGACCATGTTTGGCTCTCATAACAGCATTGGGGTTCTTCCAATAATCACAACTCTAACTAATGACTCGAAAATCAGGTCAACATCGCAATGGCGTGCCAAAAAGTGCTTTTTGTAAAAAATTTCAGTTTCTCTAAATTTGGCTAAGTTTTGGGAAATTCTATTTTAAGATCACATTATTATATTAATCGTTCTCCTGGAATGTGTGAAGATAAATGGAAGACCCCAGTAAGAATTTCAATAACTATAAAGTCGCTGTAGATTGGAAGGTCACAAATTCGAATCATTTCAGCCATCCCTCCTTCTGAGGCTGATAAATTAAGCACAATCAACTGGGATGGTGGCAGCACGTTATTTACAACGCGTACAAATGCCACAATGTGTGCTATGAAGCACTATATAAAAACTATTTATTATCAGCTAGAATAAACAGAGCTAGTGTTGGCTTACACTGATGCCTCCTGTGAGCATGGTTTATCTTGATAAACAGGCAGAGAAACTAAGCAATGTTAGAAAAAAATATGTGCTTTCACATTGAAAACAGATATCTAAATATGTTCGAAATACACGTAGTTGTTCTGGAATAACACAATCCCAACAACAGGCTTACACTTTCTCTCTCTCACACTCACACGTATGTCAAGTCTGTAATCTGTACCTTTGCACATCGTTCTGCAGAAGGTGCATTAACCCCCATATTATCCTATTCCTTAAACCCAAAGAGGTGGTGGTCAGGCAATTAATCACAACTCATTGACGAAGTTATAGTTTAGCGAGATATTTTTTCAAGCTTAACCATCTATATACATCGGCCTTGCTCAGTACCAACTTTAGGGAAAACATGTATTCGGCCTCGGCAGGATGACAGGCTGAGTCGCCCGACCTAGATTTGAACCTGCGACCCAGCGGTGCCATCGAAATCGAAGAACTCTCCCAGTCATTTGAACAGACGGTGGCCAATCTTTGCTAATACCGGAAGTGTCATAATTTTTTATAAAAAAATCAAAAGCGCGTTTTAACAGTTAGAAGAAATTACATCAAAAACACACACGCGCGGTACTCACCGCTTTCCCCATCTTTATTAGATTTAGAGGGCGCCGACCCGCAGGAATCGGACTCTGGGGAGGGGCAGTGAACCCCTTAAAAAGTAAATTCAAATAGTCGCCTTCTCGGGGAAAGAGTTACTTGTTGAAACCGGAGCCCGTTTGGAAAGAGCGGAGCCTCCTCCCTACTGCGCCCCCTCCTCCTACCCCCACCGGCACGCTGACACCATGTGTGCCCTTTGTGTCACTTGAAAAGCAATTTGGACACAGCAACGCCTATAATGCTGCCGTCTATGTGGACACTTCACTGCCACCCCTTGTAATCACGAAGCACCCTCACTTTCTTCATACATATGCATGAAGCGGTTAGCTCCAAACAACGGCGAGAATCTAGGTCAAATGGGTTCACAATCTAGAAACGAGTGCATTCCGTTTGAATGCATGGATTGTACAGAGTTCATGAGCGCATGAGAACTGCGTGTTGCGCATGTTTAAACTCACAAAGCATCTGGGATTCCAAAGGGCAAGAAAGAGGGCAGCGGTGCTGGGACATTTTTAGATTAGGAGCTGGCCAGACATTTTAGCTTACTAAAAGTTCAGTGATCTGGAGAATGCTACTGGTTTCAAGGATCTAGCGCGACAAATGAACCAAGCAGTTCCAAGCCAGTCAGACTCACGGGGTCAGCGCTGCAGCTGCCCAATGCGTGTGTCTCTCGCTCACCTCATGACCGGGTCACCGGGGCTCCACAGACCCTCAGAGAGAGCTTGAAAAGCAGAAGCGCTGTGCTCAGCTCCGCGCGTGACAACATGTAGGTAGCATGGAGGTAGCATCAGCTCGGTCTTCGTAACCAACATTAAAACTACCAGAGGAAGAACCACAGGAAGTAAAAGTGTTCATAAAAATTAGTGAGACTACTTTCTTACTTAGATTGACTGTAACATTTAAACAAATAACCCATTAAAAATTGCTAGAAGAGAGACCCATCATGTTTGACTCGAGGTTAAAGGAAATATATTCACTTTGTATTGTCTTTACGTTTTTAATTCTAGATTACTCTCAGAAAACATGTCACAGGAGGAAGCCAATTTGCAAATTGGTATCACCTGGTAAAGGGGACGGTAAAATTGGTAAAAGATCACACACAGAGACAGACGTGTACGTCTTCAATCACCGGCACAGACACATAAGCACATACACACAAACGTAGACACGCAAGCACACCAACACGCGCACACACACACACACGGACCAATTATACAACCACTGGCACACACAGACACACACGCAGAAATAAGTACACTTATACAAACGCCGGTACGCACTGAACAAACAGACACACACACACACAGCAATAGGTACACTAATACAAACACCGGCATACACCGAACACACACAAACACACATAGAAATAATTACATTTATACAAACACCGGCACCCACAGAACAACACACACACACACGAATAGGCACACACATATATGCCTTTCAGTGACAAACAAGCATTGAAACAAGCGTACTGCAAGGTTATTTCCTACTCCGGGCAATGGGGCTTTTCGGGAATGGGAGGCTCATGGAGCGTGTAAGTGACCTACAAGGAGCGTGAAACAGTTAATTGGGGTCCTTACGTGGGTTTCTATTTTTAAAATACGGGACAGTATATTACAAGAGCGATGCGAGTGAAACTAGTCGCCAGTCACGAGGGGATTAGTTATGCGCAATAACGGAAACTCCTTGCAGGAGGATGGCGACTGCGTCCTCGCTTTATTACAATAAAATATGTCAGAGAGTGGAATATATTGCATTGTAGTATATATGTATATACATAGAGGGAGACACATACTCATCATTTGCGCACTGTATAATGGGCTGTTCCGTAAGTATATAGTATTTTAGGAACCCGTGCATTATATTTGTGTTTTCCTTAGTGTCAGGAATTAAAAGCGCTACAAGCAATCCAGCACAGACTCTTTGCCCGGCTCGCTGATGATGCATCGAGAGGCGTGGACAGTGGTAAAAATAGAAGACAGACACCGTCTTTTGTGTATTTGTTCTTCTTGTTATGCTCTGTCTGATCAGGGAGATGAAAATTAAAGGAGCACCTCAAGCTCACAAAGTTATAACGAGGCCTAGCATCGCGTGTTATCAAGTACGTCACAACGGACGTGGAAATATTAATTCCTTTCTTTTCTCCAGCCAGGGTCTCTGCACACACAACCCTTTACTGCGGTTGCTTCGTAAGTCACCATCTGCACTTCATCAGATTACAAAAAGTTTTCCTGCTCAACAAATCATAACTTATTGAAGTGTTTTTGCGTTGGCACCGCTCCTGCAGACACTTGTAGTAATTACACCGGTCGCTCTCAGCAGCGATGCCCGTTTCAGACTTCCATGATATGCCAGTGTCGAGGAGTCCGTGCCAGCCTTCCCCGTTGAAATGCAGTGCCCGTGTCTGCCACGGGAAACAAAACAAACATGTCTTTAACAACGCGAACAGCTGTTGTTTATTTTTGCATCGCGCTTTCACTTTAAGTAAAAGCGCGATGCAAAAATCAACACGCTGCTGCCTTTCACCAAGCCAAATGAAAGACAAGCATCGATCTCTTGTCTTTATGGGGCCATGTGTTTCTAGTTAGAAACACATGGCCCCATAAAGATAAAAAAGTGCTTTTTGCTACAAAACCCCATTTCCAATGGCAGGCCACCGTTTAGCATAAACGGTGACGCTAGCCAATGGAAATGAGGGGCGGGGCTTCAAGCCCCTTTCTCAAATCTGATCTTTTACAAAATCTCTCGCCCAGCGAGCAGCGCTTAGCGCTGCAACGCCAGACGAGACCTAAAAAATTGCCAGGAATGGTCTGAAAAGCCCCAAGTGAACTCACCGAGGTAATAGAGTGGAACATCCCACTAGAGGGGGTTAGGAAAACATTCTTCGAAAATCAAAGGGCAGCTGTGTTTTAAATCTATCACCCCTGTACTTCTACGGCAAATGTCAAATCTTGGACAAGTATTGCGCATCCCATCCAGAAGTGCGTTGTTCATACACACTCACTGGGGATTGTTGGTTGAATTATTTTTTAAGCGCTCTCATCCTCTTGTTTACCCTATACCTCACAAACTCCAGGGCAAGGCGACCCTTTGTTGAGGGCAGGCGACCCCTGGTTCTCATAAACCCACTTTCCGGATGCGTCAGCACTCGCGGGCCCAGAGGCACGTGGCCTGATTCATTCTGCGAGGCTCACTTCTGTCTGCGAGGGGAGGCGCACCACAGATAATATCCTTGACTTAAGTCAAATGTCACAAGCGAAAGATCCGGGCGCCTTGGAGCATCCGTGACCTCCAGCAAATCACAAATGTCCCTGTGCCCAGAGAACTGCAAATTTGAAGGGTGGCTATTTACATATAGTCGGTATATATGCCAGGGATGTTGTTAAAGCGATGACATGGTACTACTGAAAAACACAAAAGTTAATTAAAGTTAAAAAAACAAGCATTTGCAATGCAATAGGACTCTCATTTACACGAGACCTATTGCATTGCAAACGGGAGTGCGGGCGGGCGGGAGGCAGGGGGGCGAGAAGGCACGAACAACGGGAGTGCAGGCGGAGGGGGGCGAGAAGGCACGGACTGCGGGAAGGGGGGGAGAAGGCACGGGCAATAAGAGAACCTTATTAAAGAAAATAGTGCTCACAATCTAAATAACACATACCGTGCAACACTCGAAGTAAAGGGGCCAGTAGCTATGGAAGGATACAAATGACGACATGGCCATAATAAGGAGGGACTAACAAGCCTCATAATCAATCAGAAGGCAGCATTTACGAAAGACAATGACACGAGCCAATTTAAAACATGGGCAGAGAGTGGGCGGAGCTTCCACTGCATACTCCATTACTGCATGCCTCGCAGAGCGAGCAGCGCATGCGCGCTGCCGCTATAAGATCGACCTAAAAAATGCACATCTATGATTTACATTTCCTTATCCACACTGCCTAGAGCTGCACAGATTTAGGACAAGATTTAGAGTTTGTCGGACAAGTACTCCATCACAAGTATGACAGATATACCACGGGCTTATTATGGGTACATTGTATCCTAACACACGTGTAATAAGGCGGACAGGATATTTGTCACATTTGTGATGGAATAAATACACATTTGCCAAACTCAACATCAGGCCTCAAGTCTGAGATTACTGATGGTTTGTGCCATATCTCAAGCATGAAGTGTTCCCCTCACAAAGGAGGCCAGGGAGTGAATGATGATGGTCACGTGTCCCTTTTCCTCCTCGCCTCTCCTCGAGTAACAGTATACCGAGCTGGGTGGCGTGAGTGTGACCCTCTACAACATGGGTACTCGCAAACATTTTCCTGGGTGTCAAAATGTTTGGTCTTTGGTGTGATGGAGGACCGCACTGATGCCAGCAGGGTGGTGGTTGGGGGCATAAAGTGGGTGTAGGGGAAGCAAACATGCACATCTAGTGGCTGAACTGAATTTCACAATGTGGAATCAGAAAACTTGAGGTTAATCCCGGCATCCCCAGTTGCCCAAATTGTGGGATCCTTCCTCTGTGTTTGTATCGAATCACTAATAGCATTATTGTTGGGGAAAGGGGGTTTGAAAACTATTACTTTTAAAAAAAATACTTCTGAATGCACTGCTATACTCGGATTTACTAATGTGAAATGGTCCTGCAGGTTAAGCATATACACTTTTCGAATTTTGAAGAGACTATCATATTTTTACACGTTTATGTCTTTAAAATTATGGTGTTCCTAAAGTTAAGGGGCGCAGTACACCTTTGTTACTTCCTTTCTTTAAATGCAATTAATCTTTAAATAAAGGCTTGCTGTTTACTTAACATGGTTTTTAATGTTAGTGCTGAGTCGAGTAAGCAGCAGCCCAGAGCTGCTGCTGCTCAGGGGCCCCCATGTAAAGGTCAGGAGGGACGCATGGAGTCACTGGGCCATACTTTGAGTATCACTGCTACAACTTTCCATTGTCCTCCTCACCGCTGCTCACAGTTCATAGGCAAGTGCACCTTATCACACGCATCTACAAAACATGAAGCTGCCATTTATATTCAGTGGGGAAAATCTCATCTTCTGTGATGTCTACCGGGTTGAACCTGTGGGAAAATATAAATGTGGAAAATACAGCGTGCTCTGGAATGTGGAAAGGAGCGGGTAGCATTGTGCCACTCCCAGCCATCTCTTTCAGAGCCACAAGAAATGCAATGCAAACCAACCTCAGCTTAGCAATCAGACACTTTACTAAAGGTTGTTTGTCAGAATATCGACTATAAAGTTATTGTTCTGCAGAAATATAGACGATTTAAGAATGCAAACTTATTGACTGCCATAATATTGTGTAGCTAAGTTTGTTTCTTAAGTACAGACTTACTTTTCTCAACTTTACATCTGTGTACCTTGAAGATACATATACAGTCAATGAACATATGTGTGGAGTCAAGTGTAGTAAACCTGTACTACTTATCTGTCTGTATTTACCTTGTGATATTTTGGTCATCTATATTTTCTGCAATGTGTGTGTAATGCAATATTTAAAACTCAGGGGCATATTATCAAAGATTTGCGATAATTATCGCAAAGCGCGCTTAGCGCTGTTTTTTTTATCGCCGGCTATCGCTGGATTTCCTCGCCGTGATAGCGCGCTATTAGCAACGCGTATCGCAAAGGCGATAGGAAATCCAGCGATAGTGTGTAAAACCAGCAATAGCGTGAGAATTCCCGCGATAAATTAACTGCGTAAACGAAAAGCTTGCTAATAGGCAAGTGTGTACTTAACCTAACAATCCACCTCCCATTGACAAGATGGTTAAGTCAAGTTTTTTTCAGGTGTTAAATTCCAGCGATAAGCGCGGTTAGCGCAGCTTTTCTTATCGCTTCGCGGGCATTGATAATAGAGGGAAGTTGTGTTTGCGACTGTTTCCATGTAGTTTTAGTGAGGAACGCCTACTTTGCATGTCATTAGCGATAAATATCGCTGACATGCTTTGAGATAAAAAAACGGCCCGCTATCGCCCAAAAACTCACGCTAAGGCCCGTTAGCTGCATCTTGCTAATAGGGCGATAAAATTATCGCCGCTTTACCGGCAAAAAAGTGCCGCTAAAGCGGCGATAAGCCCTTGATAATATGCCCCCCAATGTTCCAATACTGCGCCATTATAGAAATTTTACACTAGTGCAAAAATATGGACAAATCCATGTGTGCTCTTTGTGCAATAGGGATTGGGACAAACAATGTTTTACGCTAAAGTAATTATGTGCACCATGATAAAATAAAGAACAAACTAATTTCATGTTTTTGGCTGTTTGCATAACAAGAAACGGTCAAAACATATTTTGCTCACTTTTCAAATGTGAAAGATTGGACTGAGTATCAGGAAAGATTAGTCTGTTCCATTAAATAAGTAGCAAAAATAATTAAATGGCTTTGTTGTTTTTCAAAATACTTTATTAATAAGCCATGATACCTATTTTAACAGTCAGTTATGCCTGCAAATGTATACGTATATGATATATGGTCAGCAATGGCTCCACATTCCATTTTTTCTATTTTTCCTCTTGTGTAAAACTGTTCCTTTAACATAGACTGTAGCAAAAATACTAAACAAGCTGCAAAATAGTGCAAATCGACTTATTGCTGCATTTTGCAAAAGCTCCTGTAAAATGGCTCTCATGCCCTCCCAAGCACTGAGGGTGAAGATGCTAATTTCGTGTGTAAGAGCTAATTTCTGAAAGGAGGTTTCTAAGCAACTAAGCCTTAAATAAATACTTCAGGGTGGGAATCCTGTGCTATGGAGGAGGAAAGACCAAGCTTGCTGGAGAGAGGGCTATTGCGTGGGGGCTAGAATACCTGTATTAGCCCCTCCCAACCCCCATAGTGCTACAATTGAAGGAGTATTAACACTTAGCCCCCCAGCCTTGCACACACACTCCTTTAACACCTATATAAAGCAACCCACAAATTGTGCAAACTACTCATTAGAAACTATTTTCCATTTGGCAAATCACTCTGTTTCATGTTAGGACTTAATGTGGGAGTTTTGTGTAGTTCAAAATGTGGCATCTTGCAGTTGCTTCAGTGCGCTTTAGTATACATTTTGTCTGTCTTGTGGTAGATGTAGAGCTGCCCAACTCACTCAATATCACCGTGTATCACACGATATCGGCCCCCTTCACATGGTGGTGGGGAAAACGATCTGAAAACAACTGCAGTTAGTGGATTTCCAGCTCCATTAAGGGGTGTGAAAACACCCAAGGACATCAGCAGCAACCTCATCAAACTCTTTTTTTTGGGAGGAGGAGATTTGGCGGGTAGGTGTCAAAGGTGCCTCTTAGGTACTTCTTGGTACAAGGCCCCACCTCCTCCACGGCCCACTCCCTCCTCACAGTCCTCAGTTCTCCATCATGGCTTCTTGTAAATGTACTATCTTGCAACCTAACACTGCCTATTATACGTACCATATCCAAAGTGTTTGAGGCCACCACAGGTTGGAGGTTAGTAGCTCTTTACAAAAATCACCCCCTCCCCCCCACAAAAAAAACTAAAACAGTTACGTACCTCATTAGAATTTGTGGCAGAATGCTGAAATTATGTCCAGATTTCTTGCATTCTGCAATAGGACTTGCCCTTCACCACGGCCAGGTTTTGTTGTGGTTTTAAAAAATTTTTATTTGGCAACTTGTTTATTTGCAGGAAAATGACAAGGAACTACAATGAGACAATCATTCAAATAAGAGGACATTCGAAGATTAGAAACTAGGCGGGCTATGTGCTATTTTCTAGGATTTTACAGAAGAACTGCTTAAAAGGAGGAAAAGTATACAAGAGTATTTTTATGTTTCTAATAAATGGTCATTAAGTGCAAGCTCCGGAATCTCAGTCTCTCGCCAGGTAAGGGGAAGCTCCATTGCTGAACTCAGATGTAAAAGCTGCCCTGAAGTTTTAATACCGGGCTCATATTGTCCTGACTTAGGACAAAAAGCAAGCTCCACCTGTCTCTGTGATTGTTTGGAAGAGGAGAAATATCCACCCCACAAATATGACATTTTTCAATCTGTTGTAATTTGTTGGATTCAAATCCATAGACTATGCAAGCAGTGCTGGAGCTCAATCATCCAATCCTTCAGGGCCTGGAACATTAATCTGTCGCAGTATGATCTGATAATAAAACTGGGTTGGCTCCTTCTTATATGCTTTTGGTGCTTGTTAGAGTGATGATCTTCCATCACAGAAGCAACATCTGGCCCCTCAGTCTACGGGTGTTTATCGCTGCATCCTAGTTTTTGAGTCCTGCTATGAGGAGCTTCCTTTATTTCGTTAACGGACGTGATAGAGTCAGATATGATGCTGACCTTGTTTTGGGTATGTTGACCTGTATACACCTAAAACTTCAGGTGAGGTATCTTGATCATCCGGGCATGTATATGGTGAACTTGAATAGTGGCAGGGATAAGCCCAGATAAACCCATATGCACTTTACATTTTACATGTCATGTCTAAACTCTACAATAAGTCCAGGTGTGGGTTGTATTCTTCAAGAACCACAGAAAATTTGTGAAATGTAATAAAAACGATGGAAGCATATACCACTAAAAGTAGATTTGGAGGAGAAAACCGAAGCAAAAATAATTTTAGCAAAAATAATTTGAGTGAGAACATTTTGTCACAAAAAGGATTTTGCTCGAAAATTCTAAATCCATAGGGACTAGGAGTACCTCCTGAAAGCATACTTCAGAAAAGCAATTGTCATTGATCCCATGCCACCTGCACGAGTCCCAGACATCCCTCTGACATTTAATGTAAATTATTCTCATGGCCACATTCATCAAATTTAAGATCTTCTGCATCACTTTCATAGCTGTAAACACCCATCACACACCTTACCTGCAAACAAGATTGAGAATTCCGGAGGTGAATGCAATACACACAGCACTGACATTTCCAAGATTCCGACCCAGACATGCAAAAAGGCCTGCAAAGAAGCTTCTCCTGATGTGCACTCAGGTTCTCTAATAATGTCCTGATATACATGTCACTGCTCTTTCACTTCAACAGAATTTAACAATATACCTTTTCAAGGATCACATCATCTGCAATTAACTACCGCCATTGCACCCATCTCACAGACTATATCTGAAGAATTACCCACTATCAATAAGTATGTTATATTTGCCACCATGAAGCCCATTCCCCCCCCTTGTGCAGTGCTCCAATTCTTTACGGTTAGGTATGTTATCTAGAAGGGCTCATACATGCATACATAGATAAATTGCTTAGTGTGGAGTATGGCGTTGTTTAATTTCGGACTGCAAAATGTCAGAAGAGCCCTACCATATTGTTGTGTAGGGACAGGATTTTTACGTTTCATGGTGTTGGCAATTTCCTGGAAGATGTTTATTAATGAGGTGAGGTAGTTCTTTTAGATATACATGAAAATGCTGGACTGTGGAGGATTTTAAAGGCCAGGGCAAGATATGCTGGGCCTTTTTCTTATATAACAGCCGGCCAGAGTGATGTAATTAAAAGTAGGTGGAGGCGGACTATGGGGAGTTGAATAATTCCTTCCCATTATAAAGTCTTTATACTAACACTAACTGTTTCTCCCACAAATATCAGCCTTTCCCCTCAGATTTCAATCTCATCACAGACATCTCGGTTAAACATATCTTCTGAATCCACCTCCATGCTTTTGAATACCTCCAAACCACCTCAGACTATACCACCCTTGCCTTCCTCACCCATTCGTGTTGCCTCTCTGACTCTTCTATCTAAGAAAATTGACTTCTTGTCACAAGCAATTTCTCAACTCTCATCCTCATTAACCACACTTAACTACTACTCGCCCCAAAATCCACAACCTAGTGCTCACTCCCTGAAGAACAGCCGCTGGAGTGTCAATCTACCTAAAAGCAACCAAAACATAGACTTAGAACAATTCCCGCACTGAATGATGATGACCTTAGTCAACACATCCAAAACGATGAGATCTTTAATGTAACCAACTAATTCACCCACCCATAACCAGGCTCAAGGCACCTCCTCCATCCCAAATATACAAAACCACTGACCTACCCGATCATACCCTCTAACCAGGAATAAGGGATTCTTCAACTCCATTCATGTTCGCCCCAAATGCACAAATTATCCTGTCTCCAGGACCACTCCCTCAACTCTGAGATGCATGCTACATAATTGCTGAGCCGCTGTTAAACACTTAGTGGATCTTTTAAACACTATTGTGATCCTCAAACTTGATATCATTACCTGACAGAAACTTGGCTGAATGATGCTTCCAATAACGTCCTAGACCTTCTTCTACATCCACACTATGCCATTATTTGCGGTGACTGTGAAATCAGATAAGGGTGTGGTAGCAGTAATTCATAGGAGCATGTTTAGCAGCAAATTACTTCCAAATGATAATTATCATTCTTTCCAATGTGTAGTTCTCAAAACAGGTGCCCACAAGACCATCATTCTCAGAATGAGCACCGCCTTAGTGAAAACAACAGGTTCATCGAGGAATGCATTGAATTTATATCATCACAGCTGAAAAGCTCTGTGCCCCTCCTCTTCCTTGTAGACATCAATCTTCACTTGGGTGAAGACAACCATAAACCTATTAATCTGTTCTCTTGTTTTCTACAAGACAGAAGCGTCCTCCAGGACTGTCTAAAACCAACACACTACAAAGGCTCTATTCTTGGCCTCATTATCTCCAGGGGCACACTTCTGAACACAGAAGAAACCATTCCTATGGATTGATCTAACCACTTGCAAATTCCTTTCAAGCTGTTTGGTGGCCATCCAAAACTTTGGATCCATTCAAGAGTTCTGTGACCCAAAACACTGACATTAATAACTTGGCTAACAAGGCTTGGAGAATCATTCCGACCCCTGATCCTGAGTGGGACATTAAGTCGACAACAGAAGAATACAACAATTGCATGGATAATGTAATTAATAAATAAGTTCCACTGAAACGCAAAAGAAACAACCTAAGCCTTCTCTTCACTGGTTCTTAATGTATCTATTTCTGAAAGAAGTCATTTGAGGCATCTTGAGAAAGCCCAGAGACAAGCACCCTCACCCTTGAATTTTACTATCCTCAGGGTCGTCAGGAGAAACTACAAATCATACAACTTCAAAACTAAATCTAGCCATATTAAATCCATGCTTCGTACCATTCAAAATCACCCAAAGCTACCTTTCAATATAGTCACACAATCACAGTCTCCACACCAACATTAAAATGTAAAGAATTTGCATTCTCCTCTGCACAGAAAGTATATTCTCTTGACCAATCATTTCTGTCAGAATCCACCATCCCTGTTGATTGCACGGTGACCCACAAAAGCCATTGAGCATAATCTCACTTTGACAAAATTGTAGTCAGAGTTCCTTGAAACTAAAGCGAGGTCATACCTTCCAAGCTTTGCCTGGCTCACTGAACAAGAAATAGGTCAAGACTCTGCTACATTTCTGTATCTCCCTAGTGAGCGCCTCACTGAAAAATATTGTTTTCCCCAACAGTATGAAAATTGGGTAGGTCTTCTCCATCTTGAAAAAACACAATGCTGACTCCAATTTTCTGAACAACTTTCATCTGGTTTCTACACTTTGGGCCTCATTTATCAAAAGTGACGCATCGCTGTGTGAAAACAGCGATGCGTCACTTTTCATTCCGCCCTCCTTGCGATATGCTGGATGCGTCATATTTACAGTATGACGCATCATGTCGCAAGGAGTTACAGATACGTCAGTTTTTCTGACGTATCTGTAGGAGCAAAAATGACGCATTGCTGGAGTGTGTCACAAAAGTGACGCAACTCCATCAATGGGTCATTTCACATGGGCAAGTCCCATTTCAAATGTGCCTGCGTCAGTCTTACGCTTGCTGTGAGGCAGGCGTAAGATATTGACGCATTTGCGTCCTAGAAGTGGCGCAGTGAAATCTCATAGATTTCACTGCGTCACTTCTATGAGGCTTACTTGCGTCGGAACGCCCACCCTGCATACATTATACCTGGCGCAGGTATAATGTGGCGCAGGGGTTTACAAAGTGACGCATCTACCTAGATGCGTCACTTTGTAAATATGACGCAACATGGTGCATTTTTTTACGCCGCTGGTGCGTCACAAAAAGTGACGCACCGGCGGCGCAAAAGTGACGCAAGGGCTCATAAATAAGTCCCTTTGATTCTTAGGGAAGGTGTTAGAAAGCTATGTATCATCACAGCTAATTTGCCACTACCGGTCCAGTAACTACCTTGATGTTTTCCAATCTGGCTTCATAACACAGAAACTGCACATCTGCAAATTAGGATGACTCTCTCTGTGTCCTTGACTCAGAGAACCTACTTCTACTTTGACACAATCAACAACCATGCTCTGATTAGCATCCTGAAGGAATGGAAGGGCATCAATAGAAAAGTGCTAAAGTGGTTTGACTTCTATTTGTATAACCATTCGCAAATAGTGAAAATAAGGCACTCTGCCCAGGGCAAAACCACCCTAAAAAAGGGGGTTTCACAGGGCTCTGAACTCTCCCAAACCCTAATTAATCTCTATCTTGAACTCCTTGGCAAGATTTTGAGAAAATCTTAACTCCTTTATCATATTATCATTATGCTGATGATAACCTCCTCCACTATGTAATAATGTGTGCACAGCCAAGCTCTAATCATAAAAATTAGCAATGGTCCCATATGGGAATATTGAAAAACATGAGTCTTTTTACAAAAAGATTTTCTACAGGCACTGTGAAGTCATTCACAATGTAATATGAGAGGCCTACTGCCTTGTTTGCCACATTTAAAAATAAACTAAGCCTTTTGACTTTGACATTCACAATGTAAAGCCATTCGTATGTGTTTTTGGCAAGCTGCTCTAAAAAGACCTACTGGATTTAACATATGCTGTTCAAAATGAATAATTCAACCGAGTGCCTTTGTCTTAATATGTTATGCTATGTTATTTTATGATCCCTCATAAAGCTGAGACTGTTGCTCATAGATGCATCTTAGCGTAGTAACACAAGTGACTAACTGCACAGTTTCATCTCTGGGTTATTCGAAAGTGCACTGTTTTGCAATGCTTTTCTAAAAACTAGATGAAAGGTCATCCCTTACAGGGCACGAGGAAGAGCATTCCAATCAGATCAGATCTATGGCATCTGACATAACTTTTCCCTATGTATCAGTCAGCCCTACAGTCTCAGTCATTGGCTTGGCAACATTGCTAGCCTAGGCCGTCTGTATTGAGCATGATCTGAGCATTAAAAGTGCTTCTTTTCTCAAGTACACAGCTTTTGAGCACTAAGCATACATTAGAGAGGAAGATCAACATGTGGATGGGGGGGAAAGCCCCTCTGTAAGTATTGCTTCTTTAAAGTCTTTTTCAGTTGAGGACATAAGCTGCTCTATCAACACAGGCTGAAAATACCATGCTCTAGGCATGACTGGCGGGCTTTACTAGAAAATAGTCTGAAAAGGAACCAGGTCAGTATAAACAAAGCAGACACTTTTGTATATAGTTTCCAAGTCTCTGGGAGACACACATGCTAGTCTTTGCTTCTGAAACTTTTGGAGCAAAAAAGATGTAGTTGGCTGGACCATTCTTTATCTTGCCTCCACTAGTGGTCCAGGCTTCTTGAGAGGGGCAGGGTAGGGGGACAGTTGCATGCCCAGTGGAGGGGATGTACACCGCGTGTCAGCAGGTGAGGCATAAGAACCATTCTCTGTGTGTATAAGCATTTATTTTGATTATATGGATGTATCTAGATATGTGTATTCCTTTGTATAAATGTGTATAATAATAATGTTGATAAATATATAGATATTCGTTAGGTGTCCATAACAAATGTACGCATTACTTATGATTATATTATTCTATGCTTAACATGTATATAGGTCACTGCATAGTTTTCATATAATTTATTTGATTAGATGCTTATGGTTCCCCGTTTATTTATCTATCACATAATGTACATTTTTATCATAACTATTCATCTACAATTGAACTATTAAAAGAAAAAAAAGAAAAAATATAAACACACAAATTAATTAAAGTACTTATGTCTCTATATATTTTGTACTTCACTCCGACTGTTAAATAAAAATATTCAGCCTCTCCAAAGAGCTATCCTATATCTCACTCAATATATCCTCTACCACCACTCTTTGACTCATCCCAAACCTCATTCTACTATTATGATCCCCAAAATAACCCTTTATAGACTCTTCCCTCCTCTATCCTTCCTTGCATCATCTCAAACCTCTTTTACTATTTAGATCTCCCAAATAAGCCTTTCTAAACCCTCATAGGCTATGCTGATCCGATACCTCATTTTTCTCCCTAATCCACTTCTAGAGACTTTCCCCCACCTCCATCTCTCCTTTACTCCTTTACTCATCCCAAACCTCCTCCTACTGCTATGATCCCACACTTTCGAAAGTCTTCCCTCTTCTATCCTTCCATTAACCTTTTCAATCCAACTAACAGACTCTAATGTCCACTGCTCATAGTAATTAATTGTTCTCTATACTAATTCACCACTAATACTTTTTAGATTCCGGAATAGCGTGCTACTCACCGAAAAGCACTTTTACGCCCCATCAGGGCTAATAAGCGCTATATAAATGCAAATACAATTGCAACTCACGTGTTACTTTTATTGAAAGGATTTTGTTTCTGTTCCACACTTTCCTTACCAAAGCTAATCTTCAGATAGTTGCTAACAACCATGTCTCAAACAAACTGAGTTGCATGGCTTTTTGTATTTTTTTAAACATTCCTTAGCTCCATTACCTGGACGTGGGGCTCCAGAATATCTTTTTTGTAACTTAATATTATAATGTCTGCTTCAAGGCTCCTGGTTTCTTTGAGTTAACGTCTTATGCAGGCAGAAGAGGAGTCATAATGCCAGGAATCATTAGGGTTGGGCCTGGGCTGCTATTAATGAATTCCTAAGGGAAATGATGCTCACAGCTCTATCTTCCCACGCCCCTTTCCATCTATTAAGCCCTGGCACTTAAGCTGTTAGGATGGGAAGAGGTGGAACACTTTGTCCGGCATTATCAGACAATACTTCTATTCTATTGGTTTGTTTGAGTAGTGCATGTGAGCTCAGTATTCAGAATTGAAGGGGTGGGTCAGCATCAATTAACACTCACATGAGCTAATGATTCAATCATTAAGACTAAGTTGTGAACAATATGTATGCCAGTGCCTAAAGCATCACGTCTGGTTTGGGGCCTGCCATCAGAGAGAAAAAGCATTGGCAAAGGCAATATGTCTAGCTTTGCCAGCTAGGGTTTTGGCTTGGTCAATGTTTTGTGTTTCGTCATGGTTTGTGCAAAACATTTGGGGAAGCTGCTGTGCCCTCGTCACTCTCAAAATAGCATTGGCTATAAGCTAAAATATTTTTGGGTCTCAAACAGCACATATTACTGGAACTCTTATCGTATTTAATCTCTCCGTTTTGGTGCCTGTAGTTGTTATCTTTGAATATTTAACTAAAACTGGAATTGCAAGGCATGTGGATTGATATGAACCTGTCAGGAAGAGCTACTCGCATCTTTCCCAAAGGTACACTTATCCCGCTGCTGTCTTTACTCTACCTGATAAGTCTGGTTGGAGCAATGTTACTTCCTTTACTGCACCTGCCATGCCTTTGAGTCACAGAAGCATGTACTACTGATGTCTCTGCTGTACTTGTTTTGTTTTTTACAGTAAAGATTGCACTGCTGTCTTCATTGTTGCTATTCTGTGTTTAAGACCAGCATGCACTAATTGCTACCTTGTGTACCTTATCCACCAAAGCTGCCTGTCACTTTTTAAGGGGAGATCGCATTTCATGCCCATTCTAATATTGGTTCCTTTTCTAAGTCTACAAACAGCACTAAAAAAAAGTACAGCAACCCTTCTCATCAGTGAGAAATTACAATAACAACCCTACTAAGATGTTCTAGTACTGTATCTTTAAAAGTATTTCATTTCTGCTGAGAAATTCTGACACAATCTCTTTAAACGTACAGCAACCATACTGAGAAATTCTGATATTTTTCAATTGCGTTGCAGCTCTTTTGAAAAGTGAGAGTGTGTTTCACCCACATTATAATAGCACTGGTGAGGGCTGTTAGTTATGCCCCATAGAACCTATAGTAGTTGTCTTTGGTCAGAAACGTTGGTGCTTTCTTATTGAAACATGATATTCTTCTTTGGAAGAGCTGGAAATTACCCTGTGGATGTATAACAGCACTGCTGACAAGTGTGACCATATGGTGCCACTTAAAATATAACAGCTCTGCTAATAAGTGCCCTTACTGGTGCAATGTTAATTTGAGCCGGTGGTTTCCGGTGCTCGGTACCAGCACTTAATTGTCAACACCAACACTTATGACAGCTGCCACAAGGTGGCCGTGTTTGTGTAACTTAGAGATGAGCAGAACGAGAGCTGTTTATTATTTAAATATACATTAAAACCAACTAACATCTGAGGCCAAAGCCATTCTTATTGCTATGTGGGCCTCAAATTGTCTGAATTGTCACACTTGTAGCAGTGTGATTGCTAGTAGTTGTGCAGGTACTGGCAGCGCTAGCACAGGTATTGATGAGGACCCTGGTACTTGCTTTTTTTACAAATAAAGCACCGCTAAGAAGTGTTGATACTGTCTGATATAAGATGATGGTGCAGTGCTAAGAACTCATGGCTCTGTCGCACTGTATGTATGGTACAGTAGCGGCCCGTGGTGGGAGTACTGCCGGGCGCTGACGTGGGGCGGGGGAGGGGCAGGGTGGGTGTAGTAAACTACAGATTACGGCCGATTAGAGGTAAGTAAACATATAAATAAATAAAACGAATTTCGTTGCGCGCGCTGCATCGCATTTGGCGATGCAGCGCGCAACGAAATTCGTTTTATTTACTTATATGTTTACTTACCTCTAATCGGCCGTAATCCTTGGTTTACTACCCCCCACCATGCCCCTCCCCCGCCCCATGTCAGTGCCCGGCAGCACTCCCACCACGGGCCGCTACTGGTATGGTAGTTTACTAAGTTGGATTGTAGCAACACCATTAACAGTATAGCAGCCCTCATGAGAAGAGGAGATAAGATTCTCACACCTTCTACCTTTGTGCAATATGTCTGCCGAGGAGATTAACATTGAGTTCAATTTGTGAAGTTCATTCTCCAGTCCTCACTGCAGGGACTACCATCAGGTTAAAGTACCTAGTTCAAATACATAGCATCCCAAATCTGAACATACAACATATCTCCATATTCGCTCTATCACAGTTTTCTCTTCTAGCTTTGTTAAGGAATACTCCTGCACACCCAAACGACTTAATCCATTTTTTGGTCCAACTAAAGCCAGAGCCTTTAATAAAAAATTAAAATTGTGCCCACTTGAAAGGCCTTGAGGACCAAACCCACATTTTAAGTCATTTGTGCAGCATACAGCCATCAACTGAATCTTAAGCAGCCTTTGGATGGAATAAACAGTTATTTGCCAAGAGTGAACTATGGAGAGGCAGAGCTTTTCAAGGAAGGGGTTGGGATCATGAAGGACACCAATTCTTGGCAGACCCGGTGTGCTGTGGGACCAAAGGCCAATGCAAGTGCACATCAAACTGTTTTTGGGTTATGAAGGCCATACTAAGAAGTACCATTAATTAATATACCAGAAGTCATTATGAGACACTGAAATCTTGCTTGAAAACTAGTGCTTTAAATTAATTGGTTTTCTAAGTACATTTGTATGGTAGAACAAAGGTTATTGCCTTCAACCCTATAACTACTGAGGCTTTTTCACCCCTATGCTGAGCCATTTTTGGCTATTTGAGGATAGTTCACGCCCAGGCCTCCATAACGTTTTTCCACAGAAGGTATCCATGCCAAATTTGCATCATTTTTTTCCCAACATCATGGGGACTCTAAAGGTACCCAGAGTTTGTGGATTCCTCTGGAGGGGACCAAGAAAATTATCAGATTATAGCTGCTACATTTTGGCCTTTTTTGGGGAAAAATGGGAAAAAAGTGCTCCGCAAAAAGTGTCTGTTTTTTTTTCTTTCTAAAAATGGCATCCAGTAAAAGTTTGGTGTGCTAAAATCACAATTTTCCCAGCTTTCATGAGCATGCAGAGTTGTATAGAAAATATTTTTTTACCACAGTTTTGGCATTTGTCTATGAGATTGCTCATCTTTCCGAAGTTTTGTGCTTTATACTTGTTTCCAGTTTGTTGTGGATGCAGGTGTGAAGCCCAGGGGTGATACTTGAAATCTATACAATATTAGAACATTGGAATGTTGAGAGCTCAATTGAAGACAATGGAGCAGCAGTAATCTATATGGACTGGTATAGGCCCTCTGCTCTCAACATTTCATGCCTTTCCAAAATACTTGGAGTGGGTAGGGGAAAGCGAAAGGCAGAGGCTGTGCTGTAGGGCACACTAGAGTCTTCAACCTCCCTCCTTCCTAGTCACAGGAGCCTCGGAGGGAGGGAGGGGTAATGCTGCTCAGCTCCTGGGTCTCCCTGGCTCAGCTGAACAAAAAAAGCAGTTTAGCCAAGCTGTGGAGAACCAAGGGCTGAGTTCAGCCTCTTTCCCAGCTCTTGCTGTGAATGTTCAACAGCTAACAGCTGTGGCCCTGTGCGTACTGTTAGCTGTTGAACAATCACCGCAGTGAAACGAAGGCTTCGGAGCTTTGGGGATTTCAACCCCCTAGAGCTCCGATGTCTTTGTCTTTATAATTAGGACATTCTGCCTTCTAGGGAAGCTATATACTAATAACCTTATAGCCTCCGTAGCTGGCTTATATCGGCCCTTAAAGGCCCCACTTCCTTGTTAAAGGCCCTCTCCTTCGGCTCGGGCCTTTAACGCTGGAGTGGGCCTTTAGTGGTCGGTATAGACTGCTATGGTGAGCTATAACGCCACATGAAAAGTGGGTTGAAGAAAACACCCACTTCTTGTTACAATGACCTCTTTACAAAAGCAATATGCTAGCATGTCCACTAGACTCTTCTGGTTGTAGCGATACATATTCGGTTTGCAGATTCTCCAAGAACCCGAGGTACCCAGAGCCAACAACTGAGCTGCACCTTACAATGGTTATTCATTGTGTACAGAGTATAGTGAAATTCATATGATAAAAAGTAGAGTGAAAAATGGGTATGAAGTAAACCTATGTATTTCTGAAATGTACACCAGATAATGAGTTTAGGAGCAGTGGTTATTTGTATATCTCTGAATTTGTGGGTTCCCTATCTATACTAGCATGGGATTCAGATGGCCTTTTGCAAATGTCTTCTTTCTTACACACTGACTTACATTTGGAAGGCACAATTGCAAAGAAATCCAATTGGCAATAACTAATGTTCTACTATTCTGTGTTCCCATGTGTCTCCCAATAAAAGTACCTCACTTGTGTTGCTGGGTCCAGCACCTGCAACACAATATACCCTAAAATGCAACCAGGAGGCATTATATTTTACCCAGCAGAATCCATGACTGTTTACAACGTGGGTAGCTGTGGATTTTGGGTCTTTGCTCAGCCACAACCCAAGAAAATCTTCCATACTCAGACATTTCTGAAAACAAGAGACCCGGGGGATGTCCGGGGTGGTGTGACGTCTGTGGTTCTAATGAAGTGTTTTTACACAGATGTTCTAGTGAACCTCAAACTTCAGCTAAATGCACATTTTCCTCACAGTTCTGGAATCTACAGGAAGCCACACAATTCATACTACCCAGCATCCCCCCCAAGTGTTCCAATAAAAATGGTACCTCACTTGTGTGGGTAGGCCTAGCTGCCGCAACAGGAAAGGGTCCAAAACACAACATTGACACATCTAAAACCAACACTTTTTTTGCAATGTGGTTAGCTGTAGATTTTGGGCCCCCTAGCTCAGCGGGCACCTTGGAAAACGTACCAAACATGCACATTTCTGAAAACAAGACACCTGGGAGAGACCAGGGGGGGCATCACTTGTGTGGCTCTCATCAGGTTATTTTACCCAAGAAGCCCTTGCAAACTCTGAACTTTGGCTAAAAACACATTATCCTCACATTTGATTGATGGAAAGTTCTGCAATCTATGGGGAGCCACACATTTCCTACCACCCAGCATTCCACCAAGTCATTCAATAAAAATTGTACCTCACTTATGTGGGTTGACCTAGACCCTGAGAAAGGAAAGGGCCCAAAAACCAACATGGACACATCATCTTTATCCACTGAAAACAAATCCTTTTTTGCAATTTGGTTAGCTGTGGGTTTTGGGCCCTAGCTTAGCCGACACTGTGATAACCTGCCAAACCTGCAGATTTCTGAAAACTAGACACCTGGCAGAGTTCAGGGGTGCATGACTTGAGAGGCTCTCACTAGGTTTTCTTAAGAAGAAGCCCTTGCAAACCTCAAACATTGGCTAAAAACAAACAATTTCCTCACATTTCTGGGTGGGAAAGTTCCAAAATATGCGGGGATCCACCATTTCCTACCACCCAGCATTACCCCATTTGTCCACATAAAAACACTGCCCTATGGACCTTGGTTTGATTTATTCTTCTTGTGGACAGTAGGCCCAGTTGCAAAAGTAGGGCATCTTTTTTCATCAAGACAAGCAGTGTAAAGCTGGGTGGTAGGCATTTTGTGGATTTATGCTAATGCCAGAAGTTTCCATCATAGAAATGTAAGGAACACCTCCCTGGAATCCTCTGGTTGTCTAGTTTTCAGAAATGACTTTGGTTGGTAGGTTTTAATGGGCGGCGGCTCTCCAAGTAGCGCTTTTGAACTTTTTGTATAGCAGTCTCTTGGCCCACCCACACACGTGAGATACTGTTGTTATCTGAAGACATGTTGGAAGTCAGGGTGGTAGGAAATTTGTGAATCCACATAGATTCTCGTACAGAAATGTGAGGAAAATGGGTGTTTCCAGACAATGCATGAGGTTTGCAAGTGTTCTGGGTAAGAGACCCTCATGATATCCATGCAAGCCATACCACCCTGGACTCCCTTGGATGTCTAGTTTTCAGGAATGTACAGGTTTGGTAGGTTTCCCTGGGTGGTGGCACAGGAAAGCCCCAAAATCCACAGTTACCCACATTGTGAAAGCAGGGTGGTTTTCAGTGGAAGAATTTGATGTGTTCATGTTGCATTTTGTGCCGTTTTGTATTGTGGGCACTAGGCACACCCACAAAAATTGGGTTCCATTTTTATGTGGAGACTTTTGGGAATGCTGGGTGGTTGTCAACTTGTGGATTGCAACAGATTCCAGACATTCTCAGCACAAAATGTAAATAAATGAATGATCTTAGCCATTTACGCACTTTCAAGTTTTGCAGAGAATTATGGCTAATTGAGCGGAATCAATGCAAGTTACACCACCCTAAACTTCTCCAGGTGTTTAATTTGCAAAAGAATGAGGGATTATTACTGAACTTTCGAAGTGAAACCATCACTCATACTGGTTATTTTTGGCACCTTCAGAAGTGGTATCTTCAAAGAGTAAATACTAATTACAGTGTCAATATATTGAAATACATATTGAAATATATGGTGAGCTATAAAGCCACAACAAGGCAACAAGTGCTCTTTACCACTCACGCCATTTACGCACCACACACAAGCCTTTCATACCATCTGCCACGGGTCCAGCCCAACAGAGCAGGTACTTACATCAACAATCCTCCACCATTCAAAGGCCCATCACAATCATATGCCACAGGATGTAATCCCAAATCAATCACTTCTCACCCAGTCATCAACCAATTTGGATACAAACACACCACAAGCAAACCTCTACAAGCATATGGCCAGACATGTTGATGGTTGGGACCTCAACAAGCTTCACAAATGAAATAAAGTTTGACTGAGTTTCTACTACCTGTCAAGTATCTGCCTCTCTTGACTTTCTAACTGCTCCCATGAGTATCACAAGAAACTCAGGAAGACGTGTTTTTCATGCTCCTTTAGTGCATTTACTGTTTTAGAACCAACTCCTTCTACTTTGTGGATGTGAGTTGGGAGGTGTCCGAGGATTGATCGAGGCCTAGATTCCTTAAACTGAGTGAGCATATCTACCTTTTGCAACTTAGGTAAGCATGCTGAGTAAGACTGTCCAAAGTTCCTTAAAGTGCACCTCCAAAACTACTAAGGATGTTCATTTTTGGCATACAGGGTACTCACTGACGACATGGCATGTGTCTCGTGCAACAGTATGTGTAGTGCTGTTAATGTATTCCTTTTGTCATACGGTGAACTGAACATCTACCACGTTCTGACTGAGGATGAACATGGCAAGCGAGCCATGGATATGACCCATACGTGTAGTGTTAGGTGCACAGTTCTGTGTAATGTTATGTGTCTTTATAAAGCGCACTATCACCTAGGAGGGTATGCTCCTGTTGACGCAAGAGCAGTCTGGGCTGATCCATGGACTCACCTAGTTGAAGACCCAAGTCTTCAGCTTCTTGCGAAATTCAACAATTTTAGAGGTGGCGCAGATGTGTAGGGGCACAATGTTTCAGGCTTTTGGAGCAAGGTAGGAGATAGCACGAAAGCCTGTTCTGGTGCTGCATATGCATTGGACGTGTGTAAGTAGGAGTCCAGCTTAGCAGAGGTGTCTGGAAGATTTCTGAAATATAAGGTGGTTTTGATTGTGCTGGGCCAGAGTTGTGTAAGGCTTTGAATGTGTGTGTCCGGAGTTCAAAGAGAGCTCGCTTGTCGATGGGGAGCCAGTTAAGCTCTTTGATGTGCAGGGTGTGTATGTGGTGGGAGGTTGAGGGTGAGCCTGGCTGTTGCATTGTGTATGGTTTGGTGTCCTCTGGTTCATTGTGCAACGGAGTAATTTAGTATTGGGGTGAGTGCAGCACAGACAGGGTTGAGCCCTTTCTGAAGAATAAGTGACGGCATGGGTATCTCTACTACCTTGAATATCTGCCTCCTACTTATGTGATATCTCTATGAAAGCACACCTAGCCTAAGGTTTTCCTACTTGTTCATGTCTCTGTCTACTTTAAAGTCCTGTCTAATCCCTTATACTTAGCAAGTATAACTTTGATAATGCTTTTCTTGTACCTGAAGCTCAACCATTTCTCCTTTAAAGGTATGCTACTCTACCGCCCACCAGGGCCCAAAAATGCCTTTCTTAGTAACTTCAACTCCTTATTGGAATCTTACTTAACTTAACTTAAGAAAATGATTTTCAAATTTTGGGCGATTTCAACTTTCACTTGGAGGCTGCCTTAGATAACAACACAACCTCGTTGCTATACATCATGAGCACAGCAGGACTTTCTTAAATGGTCAAGGAACCTACTCATTTGGCTAGACATACACTAGATGGAGTATTCACTAATAGCACTTCGACTATCATTAAGGAGATCCTACCCTTAGCCTGGACAGACCACTATGCTATTATCTTCGACCTTAAGGCCTCCCTTCTTGACCATTCCAATCTTAAAAAAAGCTCTCACCCGCATTATCAAAATTGGAAGAAAATTGACAATAAAATGCTCAGTCACCATTTGTTAATTCCCCAATGCAATCTGCCTGTGACGTTGAACTTGCTTCCTTCCATTTTAATAGCTGGCTAAACAAGGTAGCTGATAGCTCTAGCACCCTACAAAAAATCCTCTAGTAACAGAAAAATCCCATTGGTCCCTTCGTTTTTGGAAGCACTTAGACTTGAAAAACAAAATTGTAGAAGACAGGAAAGACGCTGGAGAGCACATTATAATGAGCAGGAGCTCTCTCTCTATAAGATCCCGCTATCTAAATACAAAGACCTTATTTTTAAAGAAAAATGCACCTACTATTCTAAGCTAATTGAGGGTGCAAAAAACTCCACTAAAGAACTTTTCCAGGTGGTAGCGAAACTCACTTCTCAGTCAGACAACGCCGCAATGGAGCACTCCCAAGCGTTCTGCGATACCTTAGCTCTAAATTATCAAAACAAAGTAGAGCAGATCTACTCCATCTCTGAAACAACTCCTAGGCCAGCTGCACGGGAGTCTAATGACCTACTAATTTCTAGCTCCCCGGCATTCTCAGAATTTGCTCCAGTCTCCAGCGATCAGATAGCTGCATTGATCAAGCAGGCAAAATCAGGATCCCCTCAAGACCCTTTCCCCCCATGGTTTTCAAACAGGTTTCTTAAACCCTGGGAACCAGTCTGTCCATCATTTTTAACTCTATGTTCAAGGAAGGAGTCTTTCCTTCCATGTGGAAAAGGGCCTCAATACTGCCTCTTCTGAAGAAACCTAACCTGGACTCAGCTGAACCCAACACCTATAGACCTATCTCGCGTCTCCCACTTCCGGCCAAGCTGGTGGAAAAGGTCATGAACACTCAGTTAGCCCACTACCTACATGAAAATCATCTCTTGGATGAGACACAGTTTGGCTTTAGGCCAGGCCACAGCACAGAAATGGCCCAGATCAAAGCCACTGACGAAATCAGGGCTGTACCTGATGATGGGGGTGCAGGCGCTCTCATCCTTCTCGATCTGTCGGCAGCGTTCTACACAGTCAACCACAAGCTGTTAATCAATCACCTGAATTTGTTGGGATCAAAGATAAAACATTATCTTTAAACTCCTCCTTCTTATCAGGCAGACTTCAATCGGTAGCCCTTGGCACATATGAGTCCCCCTCCTTTACACTCCCTTGTGGGGTCCCACAAGGCTCATTAATCAGCCCCACTCTTTTCAATATTTATGTGTCAGAATTGGCATTTCTGATCAGATCCTTTGGATTGTCATTGACGTCCTATGCTGATGACACCAAATCGTCCTGTCTTTTTATAAAAACGGCGCGTCCCTTGCTACTCGATTCCATGACTGCATGTTGGCCATCAATTTCTGGAAGAGTTCACACTGCCTTAAATCGAACTCAGGAAAGACCGAGATAATTTTCTTTACCTACCCCAGTGACAAAGGCTAAAAACTTAGGAGTGCTAATTGATGACAAACTTAACTTCAAGCCTCAAGTCAATGCAGTCACCTCTTCCAGTTTTTATTTATTCAAAACGCTAAAATAAATCTTGCCCTATATACCTGAGAACAGTAGAAAGATCATAATCATCTCCCTAGTTCTATCTAAGTTAGATTATTGTAATGGCCTTTATCTTAACATGCTCGAGAAACAGTTAAGAAAGTTGCAAACGATACAGAATGCTGCGTCAAGGCTGCTTCTGGGTATTCCTAAGTTCCAATCAGTGGCCAAACACATTCAAAATCTCCGTTGGCTTCCAGTAAGAAGCTGCATCACAGTTAAAGCCTTATGCATCACATATAAGGCGCTGCATGACACAGGCCCTCAGCTTTTGAGGCGGTTGTTGAAGTGGTATTCCCCCAACAGATGCCTCCGCTCGGAAGGGGCAAAACTGATGCTTCTACCCAGGACCCGAAAAGCCAATTGGGGTGGCAGAAGTTTCACAGTAGCTGCCACCAAACTTTGGAATAGCCCCCCTAGCTCTATTAGGGCTCTGCCGACTTTGCAACCTTCAGGAAAGAACTTAAAATCTGGTTATTCTGCAATTAGGGCAAGTTTCTCTTACTCAGGACTGCTAGTGCCAAGACACCGATTGGTATTTGTGCGCTTAACAAATCACTATAACATAACACTATAACAAGGAGGTGTGTCTTTCATGTGCCTTTAGCATACTCACTTTGCTAAATCCCACTTTGTCCAGGTTGAGGATGCAAGTTAAGGGGGTGTAAGGATACCTTGAGGCCTACATTTCCTGAACTGAGTGAGCGTATCTGCCTTTGAAACTAAGGTAACATGCTGGGGAAGACTGCCCTATGTTCCCTAAAGAGCACTTCAAAAACTACTAAAGGCTTTAGGTTTTGCTGCACAGGGTATTCTGTGACAATGTGAGTTATGTTTCATCCACCATTATGTGCAGTGTGGTAACTGTAATGCATTTGCCATACAGCAAACAGAATATCAACCTCATTCTGACAGTGGATGAAGGTGTTGAGTAGGCCATTATCAACTCAAAGAGTCTCTCACTTAGAGGAAACAATTTGAAAGGCTGCTTGCCTAGTTAAGTGGTGGCCCATGGAAGGTATATATCCATACACTGCCATTGAAAGGTATGTACTAGGACAACTCCACTTCAGTCAATTTCCTAATAGTTCACTTTTGTTTGGTACAACGTAAAACATAAAGTAAGTTGGAAAACATAGGCCTGACTGAGATGGGCACTGGGGACAGTAACACCAAGCCTCCTGCCTCTTTCCTTGCTTAGAGCAGACTCTGCAATGAAAACATTGTCGAGTCTCTCTCGCGGTGGCAGAAATGCGGTTGGCAAAGTGCTGATTCTGCAGCCTTGTTACTTCATCTACAGCAGATGAATCCGAGACTACTGCTTCTTCAGAAGTAAGACTTTGAATGACAATCAACTGAAAGTCAAGGAAAGACATCTGTCTTCCTGTGGTGGTCTGATAGAAAACAACATACGCATTTTATGTTGCCACCTGGAACAGGTGGGTAAACATCTTATACCATGTGCAGGTTTTATGACTCATGTTTTATGGCTGAAGTACTCATCCACTCCACCCATGTACTTGTTGTAATCAAGTATAGATGTGGGCTTGGGAACTTTGGCCAACAGACCTCAAATCATGAACAGGGAAGTGCTCTCATCAGGGACTGCAATGGACATGTACGCATCCCGCCTAGTGGAGAATTTAACTGCAAGTAGTTAGCAGGTACGTAACGCAGTGCTCTGAGATTTTTTGGAGCTTCTTACAAACAAGCTCATGCTGGAATCTTTTGTACCCACGTCAAACTGTGTTGCATGCTACAATGCCATCTTTGTACAGTTTACTGAGCAGCTCTACTCCTGAATAGAAGCTGTCCATATAAACATACCTTTATGAAGGAGTGTTTGGACAAGCTCCCATATAATCTTTGCTGGGACTCCTAGCGTGGAAGGACAATCTGCAGGATTTAGATTGGAGTTCTTCCCTGTACACTCTCTCAGGCTTTATATTAATCCAGGCGAGCTCTCACACAGCATGTACATTTTGATGCCATAACAAGCTTTTCTGCTCAGTATGTACTGGATGAACAGCAGCCATGCTTTGTACAGGATCAAGGACTCATCAGTGGCTATATTCTATCCTGGAGTATAAATCTTTGGAAACTTGGCAGACAAATGTTCCTTGACAGGCAGAATTTTAAACACCCTGTCATGGTTTGGATGGTCCCAAGGCAATGCAGAAGAATTATCATTGAAATGCAGCATAATTTGCAACAGGAAAAAAACATTCTCTGCTTATGACGGGTTAGAAGCTGAATGTTACCCAATCAGTGCGAATAGGACTGTATGCTTGGTTTGTGCACTATCCCCATTTTGAGTGCAGGCCCAAAAATGTCTTCAACTGTCCAGGTGAAGTGGGAGTCCACCTCAGAAACATTTTGGCATGCACATTTGTTTGGTGTACAATTTATTCAAGGAAATCAACATTCAAAAAGAGACGGACTTTAGTCAATAGGCAAAATATTTGCTGTATCGACTTTACATACAGTGTCTGCCGTGAACGGGGGAATTTGAGGCTGCACTAATATGGGGGCTGCCAAGAGAGCACTTGGTCTGTGCCTGCTGCTGCACATGCCTTCTCTCTGGGCTTGTCTACCCAGCTACTGTTTCTTTTGCTGCACAGATTGGAACATCATAACTGCTGTGACCATGTTCCTCAGAATCACTGGAAGATGAGTCATTGGATGTAACTCTGACAAATTGCTGAACACTGCCAAAATCGCTTCCAGATTCTGCTCCATTTTCTTCTCCCTCAGATGCTGTCTCAGTATCTTATCCAGTCTCAGAGCTGTCCTCCATAACTCAAGTTAGTGCTTGCCCAGTAGTCATCCACCAAAACACAATCTCTGTTGAGTGTCTAAAACCTGTCTAAAACCTTCCTCATAAAACACTGTCCTACATAGAAGGCAGAAGTGTGGTTCTAAATCAGTTGATTGGTGTGTGGATCTGTGAGATATGTGTGACAAAGTGTAAAGTCACAAAACCACTTAGCTTATTGATGCTGCTGCAGCTTCTCCAAAGACACTAAATAAAGGCAAAGAAACCAAAGTATTACTTAAACATGCCACATGCGTAATAAATACCACAACATACTTCATGAGACAATTAGCGCAATGCAGCGAGCAAATTTACTGTTCTGCGTCACCTGGGGAGAGCAGGACCCCACCATATCTTCAAAGAAATGGCGCAGTTCTGCTCTTTCTATGCACTGGCACACTGTGTGCTGCCTTGTGCCAACGCAGGCATCCTTGCACCGTAGTGCATGGGTGTTTGCAATATGGTCAGCATAGCTATTTCTCCTTGTTATGCCAGACTTAGGCAGGTGCCGGGTTTTGGCACAAGTCCATAGGTACAAGTCTTTTAAATTGTACATATGGATTTGAGTCAAAATTCATGTGGATGCATGGGAACGGCCATCACCACTCATGGAATGCCTCCTTGATGCAAAGTAACGCAAGGTGGCACAATGAGCTGTTACTTTTTTCTTTATTTTTTTTTTACAGAGCAATGCAAATAGCCATTTGCATTGCTTTGTAAAATCCCTCAAGGTGTTTGCATTGAGTATGTGAAAAAAGTCACTCAAACATGACGCAAACTCTTTCTAATTCTGGCCCTTAATTCTTATAGTAAAATCAAAAGTATATTTCAACAGTGTTTAATTTCAATAGACAACTCTACAAACATGCCCATTACAAGGATCATCACACTACCTGGTGTTCCAGTGAACTATGGCCATTTTTTCCTCTTGAGGTGCGATTGCACTCCCAGGGGGAATACATACTTCTAAATAGATAATTATGACCCCAGGGGTAGTCGGCACATTTGCCTGGGTGGCCAACCCCACCAAACAACAGAAAATAATAGCCTCCATTTGTTTTCATCAGGCTCCCTCCCCCAGGGGGGAACATTCTTCTATAAATTATATATAAAAAGAAATCGCTGGGGGATCGGCTCGTTTTTAGGAGTGCCTAACCCCCAACACACCAGAAAATAGTGGCAACCATTTTGATTTCCCCTAGAGGATGCAATTCTAAATTTATTTAATTTAATGCCCCAAGGCGGAGGTCAGCCCATTTCCCTGGGGGGATGACACCCCAAAATCAAAAGAATTATGGTTGCCATTTTTTTTCCCCTGGCGATCATACCCCCAGGGGAAAATATACTTTTAAAATTAATTGTATGCCCCCATTCCCAGAGGGGGGGTGACTCCCACCTGACAGATAGAATCCCTGTTGTCTGGTGCTTCTCTTCTTGTGGATCACAGGCTTTCTTACTCCCCGATGGGGTATAGGTTGGAATTAAACCCACCAATCAGCCCCCCAAATGGGGCAGAAATATCGTGGGGCCCTTTAGGAATGGGAGAAACGGTCTATACCTGGTTAAACCTCCTCCACTTTTCTTTTTTAAAGTAAATCATTCCTGGTGTCTAGTGGGCTTTGGGTCCCCCATGCCAGTGGGGATTGCACATTGGGGTAAACCCTCAATCTACTTGCCAAGGGGGGACACAAAGATGTGAGGCCTTTTCAGGTTTGGGTGCATGGCAAAATGTAAGAAGGGGATGTTCTACCCCATTTGTTTTGCAAATAATTCCCTAGCATCTTGAGGGCCTTTTTTCCTCCTTTCTTCTACCTCACTCCCAAAGCCTGGAACAACCTACGACTGCACATCAGAACCACCTCCACAACTCTTGATTTTGCAAAACACTGAAAACATGTCTGTTTCCTTAGTCTTGGCCCTAGCTTAGCCCACACGCTTTTGCCTTTCAGCGCCAGGAAATCCTCTTGGGTAAGTTGTGCCCTCTACAAATACCCATAACATAACATGATGAGGGCATAATGGGAGTACATCTTGCAGTCTGCCCCCAGGTGCAGCAGAAAGACTGTGGTGTCTTTTAAGTGTGGGGTTATGGCCTAATCAACTGTTTTCACTTTCATTCTGTGACATCACCGTGCTGTACGTGTTGTGCATGTTGATCATCATGGAATGAAAAAAACTGGAGCGCAAGGGATGCTCTTTGCTCGCATTTCAAGTTTATTTTTTGCACATAAAAACCTTCTGGTGTAAGCACCAGAACAATTGTAACCCCTAATAAGGAGGGTCAGAAGTTCATGGCCCCTGTTAAACAGGCCTATCCTAAAATTAAGGACCAAGTTTGTTGTGGACTATTTTGTAAGTGTGCGGCCCGAGCTGGTTATAAAATGGATCAAAGGTCAGCCCTGGCTGATGCGGAGAGACCTGAGGTGGAGCCAAAGATGCTGGGAGTCCTAGAGTTGAGGAGAACTGCTACTCCAGACAGGCTGGGAACTACATAGTGGAAGTAGACATACAGGCCTGGAGCCAGTAAGAGTGAAACTGAAGTACAGGCCTATGAATCTTTTGGGTTTGGGCTATTATAATTAGACCTAGGAGTGCCTAGAATGAGAGCAGACATACCAGAACTGGGAGTCTTTAGAGTTGGAGGTGGGCAGGTGATGTCCTCAGTCCTTAGGGATGAGGCTTACAAAACGTGTTAGGTCAGGAATCACTAGAGTCATAGATGAAAAGTTGGGTTGGTTGGGCTGAGAGTTTTTGGGAAAGTATCAGGTTCACTGGAGCTGGAAGTATTTGCGGTGAAACCAACTCCACAATTCTGAGGAACCATAGGTTTGCAGCTGCTACCACTCCAGGGCTTGGTCATCTACTTGGGAGATGACACAACAGGTAGCAGTTGATTGAGGAACTGGGCTTATGACTTGAGTAAATTCATATGGTGCAGGTAGGGTTAACCTCAAATTAGGAATCTCAGTGATCAGAGAGGGTGCTGAGGGAGGGACCTGACCCAGGAGCATAGTGGGAATAATGATGAGGGTACATGGCACACAAAGCTCGGAGTTCTCTGTTATGTTATATTATGCTATCTTATGTTATGTTATGCTATGCTATGTTTCCTGATGCTGAGCAGGTGTGAGTTTAACCACACCTATGGTCTAGTGGGACTGCTCAAATAGGCAGGTCTACAAATTCTTGCAGATTTCAAGACGTGAGGTGCAGGCTCCTGTGTGTAGCAGCAGACCGTTCCATGCTTTAGGAGCAATGTAGGAGTATGGTCAATCGCCACATCTGGTTTTCCGCATGCGTGAGATTTGAGCAAGTAGGAGTCCTGATGGGCAGATGTGTTTGGAATGTTTGTGAAAACAGATGCAATTGTTGAGGTTTGCTGGGCCAGTGTTATGTAATGCCTTGAATGTATGGGTGAGGAGTTCGAATAGTACTTGTTTGCAAATGGGAAACAAGTGGAGCTCCTTCAGGTATGGTGTAATGTGAATGCGGCATGGGAGGTTGAGAGTGATTATGGCCGAGTTCTGAATGGTCTGCAGCCTTCTGGTGAGTTTTTAGATCTCTGCGCTTACGCTGTCTCTTCGAGACATGTTGTATATACTTTGTGTGCTTCGGCTTGTCTATAGGCTTTCCATTTGCTGGCTCCATCATTGCTCTCATATTCTTTCTCCCCATTTGTCCATAGCATGCATGCATCATGCCTCTTCCTGTGTTTAGCTCTCCCCAGGAGCATGGACCAATTAATATTATCCATCCACTGCTCCCATTTTAGGAACTGTTTTAGGAACTACTTTTTTTCTTTCTTTGTAAGCACTTCACAGGACCGCTCGTGTTTTCAGTCTTTCCGACCTCTGTTTCTGTAAACAAGCCAGTAAATCTTGTTCTTATCTCATCACATTTGCTGTGCATTTAAGGACCAAGATCACATGTGAGACACTGTTTTGCGAAGGCGTCTGTTTGAGCGCTCTTGTTTTACGTCGCTCTGAGCTCCGTTTCTGTAAACAAGCCTGTAAATCTTGTTCTTATCTCATCATATTTGCTGTGCATTAAAAGACCGAGATCACATGTCAGACGCTGTTTTCCATGGCGCCTGTTTACTTTTTCTTTCTCTGACTTCAAAGTGAGAGTGTTTTTTAATGCCCCTGTGTTTGTCAGCATAATCTCAATATTTTAAAAATACTTTTTCACTTCATTCTCACTAATTTTAAATGTTATTCTTATCCTCACCTCTATCTAGCTCTCACATAATTTTAATATCTAAGGATATCCCGGTCACCTGATATCAAATTAGTTTAATTTCTTATGTTTCCTGAAGTGACAAAATCACCTCAGGTTCATTACAACATATACAAGTTCACCACACGTCAAGATGGTGACCAAAACAACACTCTAAGATATCCCCGGGTACTGCTAACAAAACTGTAGAGGGACTAACGATCACTTCCCTTTTAAAATGGCACTTAAATAGTAAGCCGTCTGAACATCGGATGCATCTGAATACCGGGATTCAACCCTTGATGGGTAAAAGGGCATACCATGCCCATTTCCTATCAGCCAACTTGGCCCCCAGTCCCTCCTTTACAAGTAGTTTGTTTTAACTGCGGTATTTTACCTCAACACGTAACTTATTTTTGTATAATGACCGCTCACAGCGCTAGATGCGCTGTGCGCACCTAATTAGCCAGATTTCACTGCCCAATTCAGCGTGATGCCTCAATAGTATACACTGCAACCAAAATAGCGCCGGATGTGCTATTAACACAATGCTTTTTCGCACAATAATAATAACTCTCGTTCAGGCTGTTTCCTTTCCACCACCCACCCGCATTCCCTTCTCACATACTTAGCTCTGTTGGTTACCAGGTGGGGTCCAATAGTGATGTGCTCTTCCCAAAGATCATGATTCTGGTCTTGTCGGTGTTCAGCTTTAGGCAGTTGGTCTTTATCCAGAAGGCGATTTCAGTAATGCACGCATTGAACTTCTTCAGAGTACTTGGGTTCTTGTCCAAGAGGGAGAGAATGAGTTACGTAATGTCAGCGTAAGACAGGATGTTGATGTGAGAGCTGATGATGCTGGCTTGAGGAATCATGTATGCCTTGAAGAGGGTTGGGCTCAGGGGAGAACCTTGCAGAACTCTGCAGATGAAGTCGCTGGCGTCTGAGGTGTATGGTGCCATACTGACTGACTGTGTCCTTCCAGTAAAGGAACAGATCCATTGGCGTGCATGTCCATGGATTTTGATGTCATGTAGGTGTTGGATGAGGGTGGGGTGGGGTGGGGTGGAGTGGGAGGAGCAGCGGCCCGTGCAGGTAAGAGCAGGGGGCCGGGGGGGCCGGGTGGGGGGGGGAGATTGACAGAAGACGAGGGAAATTAGTTATTTATTTAATTTTCCCTCGTGGTCGTATTTCGATTTCCCCCCACCCAGCCCCACTGCTCGTACTTGCACGGGCCGCTCGTGGGTGGGAGCTAATCTAATGATCCCAGAAGTAAGGAGTGGATTCAGTGGTTGCGAGTAGAGTCACATGGTAATGATGGGAGTGCCTTTGATGGGAACTAAAATATTGGGACTGGTCTGATAGCCGTTATGGAGCAAGCTGACAGACTGAGCTTGTCATTTGTAAGCAGTGTCAATCATAGGTTTAGCCTGTCAAAAGTTCAGAATGTTTACGGTGGCTTAAGCAGTGATGTAACATAGGCCCCTCTAGCCCCACGGTGCGGGGGCCCCCAAGCTCCAGGGGATCCCTCAGTACAATACCCTGACCTGAGAGCTCCTGATTAAGACCGGAGGAGGGCCCCTCCATGTAAGTGGCAGAGGGGCCCCTTAACTTTCGTAATGCCACTGGGCTTAAGCCATGTAGGGACAGAGCCCAGTGTCCTAAGGGTCAAACCAGTGGTGTAACAAAGTGTGAGGGGGCCCCACTGCAAGATATGCTGAAGGGGCCCCTCACACGCACATCAGTAGGGACCCCCTCCAGTATAGGTAAGTCTGGGGACCCCCTTGCGCCGCGGGGCCTGCGGGGGGCTTTGTTACGCCCGTGGATCAAACCTGCAGAGCAGACTGGGAGAGTAGCTCTTAGGGTGGGTACTGAAAGCTATCTGCTGGGCTAAGAATCATTTGTGTACAAGCTGAAAAATTAGGGTGGGCTGGACCTGAGGTCCATAGGGTGTGAGATGACGCACCAAGGTTATATGTTCTGGGTTGAGAACCTGGCTGTTTCCCGCTCTTGGAGCTGAAATCAGGAAAGCCTGCAGGAGCCGCAGTCCTCTATTTGGTCGGTAGCCGAGTTCCTGAGCCCCTACGGCGGAAGTTGAGCCACCAGGCTGTGCTGCACCGAGAGCCCGTAGGGTGTGGGAAGTCCCACCAGGCGCTGCAGAGAGCCCTTAGGGGGAGCTGGCACACCAGATCAAGCGGCCCCAGTGAACTTTGATCCTTCCTAAAGAGGTCCGCCTGGAATTGCTGCCTCCATGGAAACTATCTCGACAACTAATATGCATATAAATAATCATCCACCAGAGCTCAAAATGCCGTCATAGCAACCAGGAGTCATGCATGACAACACCTGCCAGGCACCAACACCACGAGCTTCATCGGAGGGCGCGCCTCTTCCTGTTCTCATTCTGCACGTGAGGGAGAGTGCGGCCGCCGAAACTGCATTAAGGCGAGGAAGGAGAGACTGGGGAAGGGAAGAGCAAGGGAGGAGAGGGAAAGAATGGGAGGAGTGAGAGAGAGAAAAAAGCGATACAGACAGAGAAAATTATAACACGCAAAAATATCTACTTTTTAAAGGGATAACTGAGCAATCAGTGCAATATTTAGAATAGCTAATGTAGACTGCTATTCCCCTGAAAATGTCTTGGACGGTGAATACTCTGCCTTTCAACCCCCTCATACATTGTGACATCTTCCTGAGATTTTTAATTTTGCACCGCGGAATTATTATTAAAAAAACAAGGGTACCGTTTGTACACTTCTCTGACAATGCACCGTGATCTCACTGGAAATGTTTAGCTTGTATGTAACATTTTGTTCAAATGTGTATTGATTTTATTCAAATGTGTATTGTGGTAAAGTGAAACCCCCTTAATAGCAGTCTATACACCTTCCTTAGAATAAATGCCAGCAGTGGTTAAGCGGGCTTGCAGTATTTCGTATTTGACATAATAACTGAGACCAATATTTTGAGGTTCGCAATAAAATTATTTTATGCATGAAGGAGTTCCTCAAGAAAAAAGTTTGTAGAGTACTGCTGTAAAGAGGTGGATTAGATATGAAAAAGGTGAAAGGCGTATGGTTAGAAGTCAGATGTAAGGGAAATTAAGGAGTGAATGAGAGGCACAGAGGAGAAAGAGCTCGAAAGCACTAGATAGCCACAGAGAATAAAACAAGAGACAAGTGGGAAGAAAAAAGAGTGTCAAAAATGTCACAAAATAAAGTGTCTGAATGCTGGAGGATAGCAGAGTGAGATAAAAGCTTTCCGTTGAAATATGTGGTAATCTGCAGGACACGAGTTTGAATACCAGCAAGGCTGACTTTAGTGTTCAATGCTCACAAGGTCAGTAAATTCAGTACCATTGCATTAGATACTGGTATCACCTGTTATTTACTGCGCTTAGAATGGTAGAAGTGCAGAACGAACCGCTACATGAAAACAAGTTATGATTATTAGGAATAAGGACCGAGAGAAATTGAATTAGAGAGTGCAAAGTTCCTTTTTAGGAGTGGAAGCAGAGTGAAAGAGTTGAGATATTGCATGCAGAGATGGCGATTAGAGTAGTGTAAGTACTAAGTAGGGTCATGGAGGGAAGATGGGAAGCAGGGGTGGCTTTAGCTTATGTAGTGCCTGGTGCAACAACAGTGACCTGCCCTCTCCATAGTCTCTTACATTTAATTTCTTTTTTAGTGCTACTCGTCCCAGTTCAGGGTGTCAGAGTGCTTTACCTCTCACATACATATTATACAGAGCCAATGAATTATACAAGTGTGTTCATCGATCTATAGGAAATGTTACATAAACCAATGAGGGCTACAAGGTGTAGACGTCACATAACATCCATACTTGTGCGCATTATATGTTAAGAGAGCATGGTCTGGAGAAACACAAACTCAGTATTTAAAACATAATAGTACTTGGGGTGGTATATAGTAATGAACACTTAATGAACGATTGAGCAAAAAGAACCAACAATGCTTTAAACCTGTGCCTTGAATTTTTCGTGCAGCTTTTCAATGCCGATTCATAGCTCACTGTGCTTTATTAGGATTGCAATTTATGAATGGCAAATAACTAAAAGATATCTGAGACAAAAGCAGTAACTCGCTGAGCTAGCTGCATAAAATACAAACCATGACCTGCATGTTACCAGTTATGCTTTGCAGCAGGCAGTGCTTTATTTGAGCTGGTGGCTGCGGGGGACCCACTGGCACTCAATTTTGGGGACCAGCACTTATTTTAACTCATCAGATTTTCATCCAGAGCAAGTGAGTTAACCACACAAAAAGGGAAAGAAGGAGGAAGTGAAAGACAGAAAAATGTGACATGGGGAGAAAGTAGGGATGAGAAATAACCTACACTAGTGAGATAAAGAGACAGAAAATGTCTCGTGGTGGATTAAAGAAGCATGAGGTGGAATCAAGAATATATTGGTACTCAGCACTTCAACATTCAATAGCACTGAATGCAGGCTTCTGAGAACATGTTTGAGCCCCGGCACTAATTCTTTTACAATTTAAGCAATGGCATAGGCACTGTGCTACTTTATGAAGGGGTCACAACTGTGACTAGACACAACTCAGACCTCTCCAGCAAGTACATTAACCCCAAGAGTTATCTTGCTCTTATTATTATTCCCTGAACATTGCTGGGCATGCAAAGATCCCTGCAGGCTGCTCTCGTTTTGCCAGTCACGCCTGACCTGTCTGCTCTGCTCTCCCAGTGCAAATAGCCCCATTCGAGCTTGGCGCTGAGTGCAGTGGCACCCGTCATATTGTCCTAAAGCCGGCAATGGTGGTGAGGTAACACAAGATCTAAGAAGGAGGCAAATTGGCAGGATGAGCAATGGAACAACCATGAGAACTTAGGAGAAAAAAATATATAGTTGGAAGAAAGAAGGAAAAGTAATCCGAGACGATTTCGACAATGTGTAGGGAGCATAGAGAAATGGAAGAGAAATTAATAGCTTAGAGCATGAGCCGGATGCAGTTATAATGAGACCAATAACTCAAAGAAACTGCTTGTTATTCCACAGGCTTGACATGAGAGTTATCCCTCACAGACACATAGCAGTGACAGACGTTGTCTCTCTCCCACGAGATTCAAGTTTACGCGTCGCCAAAGGGGGTCATGTCCGCTGTCGCTACTGTGTGTCCAACACAAGAAAGCCATAACAGTGAGAGGCATCAAACTATTACTGCCTTATCAAATACTGCACAGAGTCTTGAGACCCTCACGGATGAGTAGCCGCGCTTTACAAACCCCTGATTGATTGATTGTGTCTTCTCTATCACCTACACAATAAGACATGCCTTAAAAACCAGCACACTAATGGTCCTCCATTAACTGAAGGACTGCCATCATGGTCACCCGTACTTGCAGCCTGGGTGGCCTCTTATTAGGGTCTTGGGGTAGCTGGATCTTATCCAGTGGATTAAGATTGATTATCTCTGTTGACAGTGCAATAATAATGTTGCACTATAGGTAAGCACTTGACTACACAGAGTAGAAGTCAATGTTTATTCCAATTTAGTAGGGACTTAGAAACTCGGAATGCATTTTATCACAGTGGATAACAGTGAATAACTTGAAAGCCATCTCTTCCATTAGAAGTCGACTTTCTTAGCAGGTAAGTAAATTGTGCTCTTGACACTGTGGTCTATAGTGAAAACCAAAGGTGGGATATTTACTATTTTTTCTCGGAATGCAGTACAGCAAACAAAGTTGCTGCACTGCGTTGCGTGAAAGGGAGACAGCAGAAATGCGCCATATTACTAAGATATGGTGCATTTCTGGTCTCTCCAAGTGCTGGCACACTGTGTACTGCCTAGCACCAATGCAGGCACCCTTGCCCCACAGGCAAGGTTGATTTTGTGCAGGGAGGGATACCTTCCTGCACAAAAACAATCCTTAAAGGCGTATTGCTCTTTCTACGTGTGCTGCAAAATGCAGCACATATAGAAAGAGGAAGTAAGACGGAAAAATACAAATAATTCTCCTTGTTACGCCTGTTTCAGGGAGATGTAGCATTTTGGCACAATCCTAGGTTTACTCACCTTCATAAACCTGGGAAAGTGTCAAAATCCATTGGTGGATGCATGGAAATGCCCATGCTCTACCCATGGAACGCCTCCCTGACGCAAAGTAAAGCAAGGCTGTGCTATGCACTGCCTGGCATTTTTTGGGGAGAGAAATCCCATGCAAAGCCAAGCAAATCTGATTTGTATGACTTTGTAAATTACAAATAACATTTTGCATCATGCTGCACCAAAAAAGTGGCACATCCACAATGCAAAATGTTAGTCAATCTGGGCCAAAATGTCAAACACCTTTTTGAGCCAAAGATTCAACCACATATTACATTTGTTTGCATCTCCTAAGTACTACATGCTCACGCCAGGAACATCGGTATGACTGAGCTTTATTGCCAGTATTATGCTATGGAGGATTTGTAGGTGTCTCTAAACCGCTCTACAGCATACGTGTTTCAATTTTATTCAATGACACAGAGTCATCAGCCGGAAAGATACAATATATAAGCTTTGTAACTGATACACATCTCGTCAACTAGGTCGATAGAGATTGGAGGTTGTGGATTTTGAGGAAAGTAAACACTCAATGGCAAATGAAGCATGTTTCCCTTAGAACTGGCTTTTTCGTGTTGGTGCTTCCAGGGGTACTTAGGGTGACCTTTTGGGGTAGATTTGGTGTTCGGTCTCCTATAGGACAATTACCTAGTGTCTCATGCACACTTTACTTTCTGATGGGGATAATGGGAACAAGCAGAACAATGGGGACAATATCCACTAGTTGTCCTTTTAGGCATTAGAGGAGGTGCAGGAGCCTGCATTATGAGAACCATTAACTGCTGTTGAAATTTTGCAAGGGGGGGAACCTGCAATTGGCAATGAGAGGTCCAGCATCCACTGGCAACTGGTCAGGTGAAGGAGACCATGATTGAGACTTCAACTGATGAAACCTTGTTAGCCATAACAACTAGGAAGGTGATTTCAGTGGTTCCAGAATTGAGGTGACCTCAAATTGAAGACTTCACGTCTATGATATTTCTAGAAGGGAGGAGGAGAAGCAAGTATTTGCATCCCCTGTTTATAGGGATTGTCGAGAAGGTTCAGCTTATCCATTTTTGAAGTAAATGGAGCAGTTCATTGACCTCGATGTCATTGTGTTTTTAATCTCCATTTACTTGCTACACATTTATAGTACACAAGGACCATGAGGTACATACTGAGTTAGAAGAAAACATTTCACAGTACCTGAGTGGAAGACAGGTTAATTGCAAGAGGAGGACAAGAGAAGATTTAGAGGTGGGAAATGACTGTGTTAAAGAGATCACCTTAAACACAGACAGAGTTAAAGTCGATTCTGGAGGATGGAATAGATATGTTTCAAGAGACTCGTGGCTCATGATTGTTTTTAAGTTATACCAGGAATTGTTTGAAAAGGTGGATCTTGAGATGTTTGTTGAAGGTGGTGAGAAAGAATAGCTTTAACCATTCAGGTAACACAAAGTACCTTGGTGAACTGCCAGCCCCAGAGAAAGGGTGATTTTGGACTGAGGTGGTGTTAAACTTTTTCAAGGAGGAGTGAGGTGGATTTTGCTTGTGTACTCTGCAGCACAACCTGAATTGGACTATGGCTGAGAAGGGAGTCAACGTAGGTTTTTTAAAATGGGTATAATGTAATTGACTTTTTTTTACTGAGTGTACTAGTCTGTCACAGACTGAAGGAGAGGGGCGATATATGATAGAGGTACACCAGCCAGGATGGCATTTCCAAAGTCCAGCCTGGACTTGACTAGTGAGTAAACAACAGTTCTGAGAACTTCGACTTGAATGAGATGTCAGATTTCTTTATTGATTGCAGGTCAAAGTGTGCTACCTTAACCAGATGGTTGCTATGGGGGATGAGTGCGAGAACCAAATCAGGAATTAACCCCAGGGATTCAGGTGAGGGAGTGGCCAATGGGGATAAACAAACTAGATTTTGAGAATTAAGTGGTGTAGTAATATGTTGTTCTTGAGCAGCTGAGCTGCCCCAACGTTGTGGCTTCTGGGCAATCTCTTTGTTATGAGATGTCATGATGAAGGTCTTTCCAGTAAATTGAGTCATGGCTATCTCCTTTTGAATAAGGACACTCCTCCTGGCATGTGCATTCCAGCTCCTTTCCATAGGCAGGTAAGGTTCACTGGTCCACAGAGACAGTGGTGAGGTGACTCCACAGGCTTTTCTAGACTTTGACCAAGTTTGGAGGGTGAATGGCAAGAATGCAGAGGTTTTACTTCTGAATCCTCTGCTGTAGTCTCTCCTGGTGCGTAAGACCTTTTCAGTGCAGCATAGAAGCATGGAATCTAATATTTGTAAAGGAGGCCAGCTCTTATCCTCCTGTGGTGGCCAACTTGGTCCAACAGGGAAGGGTTCAACCTTTGAATGTCTAGAGAAAACTTTATTCTCACTCTTGTGGCCCACACTTTAGTCTCTAAGCCCTACCGTCAATCATGAGGTAGGTTTAGGGTGTCTCGGGTGAATGTGGAACGACCATTTCTGGACAGCTATTTCACAGTGAGATGTTGGTCACAAACATGCAAGGGAGAGAGAGTTATTCACATTGGCAGGAGAATATTGGCTACTTCAAAGGGTAATTTGCTGGCCATCGCTTCCACTTCCCCACACAGACCTAGTTCAGGGAGGGGGAAAAGTTGGGTACATGTGGGCTGGCATGTCCAAAAGGAGACAACAGTCTTGTGCAGCACACAAATGTGGAATCCAACAAATTCCAGCAATCCCCAGTCAATGCGTAACTCAGTTAATCAAACACCTGGCATACTGCTCTGAAGTCTGAGCTCATCTTCTGCACCTAAATTTGGGCAATTGAAGTGGAATGAATGCAGTTGACCTGCTTGTTTCCCTCTTACACTGTTTCTTGGGAGCCGAGAATCTATTTGACCACCAGGACGTAAGCGTGTATGACAGACACATTTTGAGCTTTGGCTCTAAGTTTCATGCCATTACCAAATCTCTAAATTTGAATGCAAGTCTCATATCTGGCAGAAGCCAATCAAGTGGCTGAATGAGACCAGATGTCTTATCTAGTGTACTGTCACAGTCACTGGAACATTCTTTAAAGAGATGATAAAACCCTTCACCTCTCCATTGGCATGTGGCCAATATTGTGCAATTCAATGATGCTTGAACCATAGTTGAATGGTTCAATGGTCTACCTAAAATCAAGGGTTAATTAATATTTTAATACTAGAGGGACTTCAAAGATGAAAATATTCTTGTAAATGATACATGTGTATGTATGTGTATGTGTGTATGTATACACGCATATGTATGTATATGTATAGCGAAATGGGTTCTGCCCAGTTATTCCACCCAGACTTTTTGATCACCCTGTTTTCTGACCTTTACTGACTTGTGAGATTCACCCATGAGTCTCACCCATGGTAATCACATTGGACTCTGCATGTTTACTGCCTGCGTCCGCCTTTCAAGATAAGGCTGCCGCAACACTGCTAGGGCCACTGATTACACATGAACATGTGTGCACACATTTGTGCAAATGTTTGCGGGCAGCACGTGAGAGACTACATGGGGGGCCCAGTAAATGCACACAGGTAGCCTTGTGCAGAATGGACTCTGAAGAGATAGATGTTGACCTGGGGTAGGACTTACAATATTAGTGGGCACTCATAGGTAAGACCAGTAGGGTTTCTTGATTATCTGTAGTATCACTGTATTATACACATTGGGGGAATCTGCCTTAAATTGCAGGTTTGCTCTATTTATGCCTACACAGTCCAGTGAGGTATCAAACTGAAGTGGAACATGTACGCCAAGTTTGAATATGCAGGTCCCAAAAATCTACATGAACATCTAATGGGCTGTCTAGAATTGACATATTTCTCTGTCTCAGCTCAGGATCAGATTCCAGGCCTTTTGTCACCCTGCTGGGCCAAGTTAATTACTGTGCTCCCTAGCAGAGGGAACAAAGGCCTCCCCAAACAAAACAAATGGCTTCTGAGTAGGAAGGGGTGGGGAGGAAAATGTGCATCTGGTAATTATGTGTCACTCCAGGGTTGGGATAGCCCAGGTCCACTGAACAAAGGAGGAAGCCAGACATTTGGAGCCAAAACAAGAGGAGCTCCACTTTGAAGTTCTGGTGGGAACATCCCTGACATTGATGTCAGCTGGGGGGGGGAGTTGAGACCCCCCAGAGGAGTTATTTACAGAGACCACTTCACGACTCTAGATTGGACTGTCAGCATGCTATGTAGGAAGGTTAGAAGTGTGATGTGGCATACCAGTTCCTGGCATCTAAGTTTCTACCCACACTTATAAACCATTGCACAAGGAGGAGACAGAGAGTTAGATCCTGGACTTGGACGGCAATGGAGAGCTGGAAGGACAAGCCCCATGATGCTCTGATGGACTAAGGACTTTGTCTGCAACTGGCCCCATAACCAGTGGGTCTCTCCATGGTCAGTAAGGCTGGGCCCCTTGCATTTCCTGAGGACAAGTTGGGGGAAGACCTGGACTTCTGTACCCCAGTAGGAGGAGAGGAGCAGCAGAGACCAGGAAAAGGAGAAAGGCTGGTGCAGGGACGCAATGAAACCAGCGCCCAGCACAGTCTGCCTTCTGGAAGCCAGTAGGCCTGCTGCAGCTGCTCCTGATGGCAAGAGCTCACCACCAGGAGCAAAATGAGCACAGGAGCATTAAAATTGGACCAACGGGGTCCTAGTTCAGAACATGCATAGTTTGCCCATTTTTGCATGGTGGTCAGGCACATTTCTTATGATTTCCATCAGGAAGGGACAAGCCCTCCGGGACAAGCCAACACTCTTAAAAGATATGCCATGTATGGGGAGGGAGTATATGGGGTGGTGCAGGGGGGGTCCCCTCCCCATACTTGGGATGCCCCCCGGGCCCCCCATCTCCCTGGGGGATAACGCAATGAAGACCCCAGGCCTGGGACCCCATCTCTGGGCCCTAAATCTGGGCCCTAAATCAAGGAAAGGCCGGGGAAGTGCTATTGCACCTCCCACAGTGACAGTGGGCTCATCCCTTCTCCCCTTGCCCATATCTGGGGGAATGAGAACGCTACCGCAGAACCTACACCCTACCCATAGGAAGTTGGCAGGAAGAAGGCAACTGCCAGCTCCCACGCAAGCAAACAGCAGTGCCAGCAGGGCGGGGAGCCAACTGTGGCAGCTGGGAGTGGGCTCCTTGGGCTGCCCTCAACATGAGGAATATCCAGGTATCCAGTGAGCTAGGACACATGGAATCTAAACAAAAAAAGAAGGGTAAAAGACTAAAAAGGAAACACGTATGTAAACTCTGCAGCAGAAGCCACTAATAAAAAATGTATTGCTCCACAGAGGAAGTGCCCCATTTTACCCTGTGTGGCTTCTTTTGGCTATGGTTTTCTTTCTTGTATTAGGGGAGGGGAGGGGCACCACCAGCTAATTAAAAAAGAGAGGGACTGTAGGAGCTGCAGAAGCCCCCCCAAAAGGAATTTGAAAACTGAACCTAAGTTTCTGGGGTCATGAAATTGATGACCCCCAAGCTCCTTCACCAATATATTCACAGCATTCCTCAGGCTGGAACGTTTGTTCTACAACCTGGGAGTGCAGGGAACTCTGGTGGTTGGTCCGATGGCTGCATTCCGTGTGGACTAAATATGTTCAAGAAAGAAACGGTTATATATTATGATTGTTTTAAATGCTTTATTTAAAAAATATAAACAGTGATTTTGATAAAAAGTGCAGTGCTTTATTGACAATGATTGCATGCAAAACATGGATACTGATTTCAGTGACAGAATGGTGACTTTCCACATGTGGTTATTGGCCTTGTAATGTAGTGACACCCTTGACAAAGCCAATAGGCTCGTTGTATTTAAAGTGATATCCCCCTATATTGTGAAATGCTATCTGGTATAGGTGTCGGGGGGGTACTGTGATTTTTGGGGTCATGACCCAAAAAGGTCAAATTTGATTTCAGAATGTCACCAAAGGTACTTCCACCTAACCAATGTATATATCTGTAAATTGGTGAGTAGTATTTAGTAAAAATTTACTTTTTCAAAATAAACGTACAGACTTAATAATCATTTATTGAGTGTTGTTGGTGCGTCACCATTGAATGGTTATTAGTACCACACAGCACCTCCCCTGAGTAGGCCTTGAACTGCTTTACTACTGTGAGAGAGACAAGCGGTACAAGGGGGTGCTTGGTTCACAGTGGGGGGATAATTATGGACCTATCACTTGCACAGGCCTCACATCCTGCACTAATAAATTGATTTCCCACAATATGTGTGTGTATATATAAAAATACTGCATATATATATATATACTGTATATACATATATATATATATTCACTGATAAAATCACAGGTTTCAGGGACGTTATAGTTAGGAATTAGCATTTAGAAAACCTTAGAAATTCACTGAAAAAACCACAGGTTTCAGGGACGTTCTAGTTAGGAATTAGCATTTAAAAAACCTTACGAAATTCATGGAAAAAACCACAGGTTACAGGAACGTTTTGTTTTTTTCTGTGAATTTCTAAGGTTTTTTAACTAGCAGTCACATTTGCAGAGTGGTGGAGAAAAGGGGCTGGGCCTCCAACCAGCTCTCAGGAATTCTGCTACATAGGACTTACAGGAGGGCTTCTTGGCCCCGAAGGTCCCTCGGGAGTAAAGTGGTCTACATCCCCCAACCAGTAGTGTGCCAGGGGGCGCATTTGCAGAGTGGTGGAGAAAGGGGGCGTGGCCTCCAAAGACCTCTTAACAATCCCACTGTGTGGGACTTACTGGAGGTAACAGGAGGGGTAGTTGGCCCCAAGGACGTCCTTGTGCACCAAGTACCCCTCCTTTTACCTCCAGTAAGTCCCACACAGCAGGATTGCTGAGTTCTGATAGCAGGCCATGCCCCCTTTCACCACCACTCTGCAAACATGCCTCCTGGGGTGCTCTTGGTTGGGGGATGTAGTCCCCTTCGCTGGCGAGGGTCCTTAGGGGCCAACTAACCCACCTGTTACCTCCGGTAAACCATACACAGTGGGATTGCTGAGAGGTCGTCAGAGGCCAGCCCCTTTTCTCCACCACTCTGCGAACACGCCTCCTGGCGCACTACTATTTGGGGGATGCAGTCCCCTTGCCTCTTGAGGGTCCCTGGGGGCCAACTAGCCCTCCTGTTACCTCGAGTAAGCCCCACACAGCTGGATTGCTGAGAGGTGGTCAGAGGCCACGCCCCCTTTCTCCACCACTCTGCAAACGCACCTCCTGGCACACTGCTGCGTGGGGGATGAAGTCCACTTTAGCCATGAGCATTTACGGCTCCACAAGGGGGACAGCGTGGCCCCTCTGCAACAATATTTAAGCCCCGGGGAGGTGGTGGTCCCCCGGGCTGTGGGGGGGCTCGAGCCCCCCACACTTTACTATTAAATATAGCCCCAGGGAGGTGGTGGTCCCCGTGGCTCTGTGGAGGGGCTGGAGCCCCCCCACGCATCTTTCTGAATTTAGCCCTAAGAAGGTGGTGGTCCCCAGGGCTGCGTGGGGCCACGTGGCCTGCACATTTAAGATAATTAGCCTTGGGGAGGTGGCGGTCCGCAGGGTTGCATGGGGGGGGCAAGAGCCCCCATGCATTTTTTTAAGAATAAAGCCCCGGGGAGGTGGCGGTCCCTTGGGCTGCGGGGGGCAACATAGCCCCCCCTGCATTCGATCTATAAGCCCCGTGGAGGTGGCAGTCCCCAGGGAATGCGGGGGCCCATGCGGCCCCCCACATCGCATTTTTTTATTGGCCTACCCGGGGACTTAACAGAAACAAAGCACAGGAGCCTGCACTTCATTTATTAAAAATATTTGGCCAGATTTGCGGATCCACTGTGAATACCGCTGAATTTTTAAAAAAATAAATGATTTTTTTGGCCCTGAGCAGGCCCAGGAGTTCAGGGTGTTTCTACCCTGACCCCTTTTCTTGTCTTTTTACTTTTTTTTAACCTTTTTTCTTGTTACTCGGTGTCTAAAGTTTCCTATGGAAATTAACATGGATAAAACGCGTTTTGGGACCCCCCTTTTTTTCAGCCCCAGCTTGATGAATCACCCCAAAACTTTTAACACAGCAGCTAACCTGAACGCCCCATTATTTTTGAAAATTTCACGGAAATTTGTCAAACAACGCCAAAGATATTGGCAAATCAAAAAACGCTTTTCCTATGGAAACTAGGTCCTAACTATAACTACCTACATATATATACCACTCGGTCGGTCAAGGCAGTTTATTTAGGACAGACAAGGACGACGCGTTTCGACCACGTCCGTGGTCTTGGTCACATGACCCTCGCCTCCCGTGAATTGCATTTTAAAGGTAAGTGCACGTGATGTCATAAACATAGAAGAAATGTTGATAGTACATGTCACAATACAGCGTGACGGAAATCCAAAGTTGAAAAACAGACACAGCTGATGAAATGAAATTACATTGCAAAATCTCATTAATTTGTACAACGTGTTACTACCATTTGAAAAAACATTTTTACGACAACCACTTTATCAGTCATGGCAAAATATTAAATGTTATTCCTTTATACAGTCAAGGAATAATTGCCTTATTTGCCAATTTGTAGTAGCTGTGGAAATACTTCATGGCTGTGTTTCAAAATCAAAACAGTTCGTTACAAACATTAGTAAAGCATATATACCACAACCATATTTTATAGTAGTTGAATATTTAGCAGACTATATTTGTTATTCATTATATAGTAAAGGGACTAGTGCCCTGTTTACCAGTTTATGGTGACTATAGGCATATATATATTCTGCTCTGCTTCTACAAGCGGATCCTCGTCCCTGCCTATCATCAACAAAGCTGCTGATCGAGTGCTACTCACCTGGTGGACAACCTTTGGAGCAGAATGTAATACGCGGCCGTCCTGCCGCGGAGTGTGCACCACCCCGTAATGTTATGGGGGCCACCCGACATGGTAACTATCGTGTCGGCTATGTGGGCCAGCAGCCGCAAACAGGATTGAGGACGAGTCCACTTGCAGGGTCCATACAGGACAAGATTTGTGTGCTATCCGGACCACATTTCCCACAATGCACAGTCTCATTCGAGCTTCCCATTGGTGGGTGTGCAATATAAAAATGGCGAAGTGGGTTCAGCGTTTGCACACACTGTCTCCGTTCAAGCCTCTGAAGAGAAGCATATGGAGCTTCGAAACGCGTCAGGCAATTCCATTACGGAGCAGCTTTTACAAGCGGATCCTCGTCCCTGCCTATCATCAACAAAGCTGCTGATCGAGTGCTACTCACCTGGTGGACAACCTTTGGAGAAGAATGTAATACGCGGCCGTCCTGCCGCGGAGTGTGCACCACACCGTAATGTTATGGGGGCCACCCGACATGGTAACTATCATGTCGGCTATGTGGGCCAGCAGCCGCAAACAGGATTGAGGACGAGTCCACTTGCAGGGTCCATACAGGACAAGATTTGTGTGCTATCCGGACCACATTTCCCACAATGCACAGTCTCATTCGAGCTTCCCATTGGTGGGTGTGCAATATGAAAATGGCGAAGTGGGTTCAGCGTTTGCACACACTGTCTCCGTTCAAGCCTCTGAAGAGAAGCACATGGAGCTTCAAAACGCGTCAGGCAATTCCATTATGGAGCAGCTTCTACAAGCGGATCCTCGTCCCTGCCTATCACCAACAAAGCTGCTGATCGAGTGCTGCTCACCTGGTGGACAACCTTTGGAGCAGAATGTAATACACGGCCGTCCTGCCGCGGAGTGTGCACCACCCCGTAATGTTATGGGGGCCACCCGACATGGTAACTATCATGTTGGCTATGTGGGCCAGCAGCCGCAAACAGGATTGAGGACGATTCCACTTGCAGGGTCCATACAGGACAAGATTTGTGTGCTATCCGGACCACATTTCCCACAATGCACAGTCTCATTCGAGCTTCCCATTGGTGGGTGTGCAATATGAAAATGGCGAAGTGGGTTCAGCGTTTGCACACACTGTCTCCGTTCAAGCCTCTGAAGAGAAGCATATGGAGCTTCGAAACGCGTCAGGCAATTCCATTACGGAGCAGCTTCTACAAGCGGATCCTCGTCCCTGCCTATCATCAACAAAGCTGCTGATCGAGTGCTACTCACCCGGTGGACAACCTTTGGAGCAGAATGTAATACGCGGCCGTCCTGCCGCGGAGTGTGCACCACCCCGTAATGTTATGGGGGCCACCCGACATGGTAACTATCATGTCGGCTATGTGGGCCAGCAGCCGCAAACAGGATTGAGGACGAGTCCACTTGCAGGGTCCATACAGGACAAGATTTGTGTCCTATCCGGACCACATTTCCCACAATGCACAGTCTCATTCAAGCTTCCCATTGGTGGGTGTGCAATATGAAAATGGCGAAGTGGGTTCAGCGTTTGCACACACTGTCTCCGTTCAAGCCTCTGAAGAGAAGCATATGGAGCTCCGAAACGCGTCAGGCAATTCCATTACGGAGCAGCTTCTACAAGCGGATCCTCGTCCCTGCCTATCATCAACAAAGCTGCTGATCGAGTGCTACTCACCTGGTGGACAACCTTTGGAGCAGAATATATATATATATATATATATATATCAAATCTTTGGACACCCCAAGAGCATGATATATATATATATACATATATATATATATATATATATATATATATATATATAATTATTTTTTTTTCCTGAATGGCGGTACCCAGTAGGTAGTTATAGTAAGGACCTACTTTCCATAGGAAAAGCATTTTTTCATTTGCCAATCATTTTGGCGATGAATCCTCGCGCAATTTTCTAAACAGCAGTTGTGGAACGAGGGTGCTAACAATGGCATCCTGGCTGATGAAGGCTGATAGCCTGAAACCGGTCCTAGGATGCTTGATTCCGGTCCAGGGAAGACATGGCTTGGCAGTTCGGTCTGGACTGTTCCCCTGAGGCACAGGGTCAAGACTGATTTGCATATGGCTATGTCTGAACTGGGGTGGCGTGGTGAAGCAAAATAACGATGGATTAAACCCAGATCTGTGACTGGGGGTGAATGTTTGCCAATGTGCAGCATTCCGTCCATCATCTTGTGTGTTTTGCTAACAATGGCAGTCAGGAAACTACTATTCCAATGGGGTCCTACCAAGTCATCACACAAGAAGGACCTACCAAATTGACAGCAGTAACTCCAACTAGATTTAAACCGAAGTTCACCTTTAACCCCATATTACTCAGAGACTCGATTGATGTTTTTCATGAAAATGTGATAAGTCAAGTAAAGAAACTTAACCACAAAATTCAAAAAGGGAAGCCTGCATATTCCAGGCAAAGCAGAAAGTATTGAGATCTCATTACTAAACTACAAACCAACAAGGATGTAATAATACGTAATTCGGACAAAGGTGGAAATATCGTTATCTTGTCTAAAGACAGTTACTTAAAGGAAGCCTATTCCCAATTGAATGACCGTGCATGTTACACGAGATGCAATACTGCAACTTTGAAAGAGACGTATACAAAACATTACACAAATCTGATAACGTGGAAAATGAAGGGTTTACTTACACAAGAGGAACATGATTTTTTGAGAAACAATAACCCTGTGGTACCCACCATTTATTTCATTCCTAAAGTACATAAAGACTCGGTGAATCCCCCTGGCAGACCGATTATATCAGCTATGGGCAGTCTCTTGGAACACATGTCGCAATACATTGATTATTTTCTTCAAGAACTAGTTAAAACTTTGCCCTCATATGTAAGAGACACCAGTGACTTTTTGATGAAATTGTCTAAGTTTGAATGGGAACAAAACTATGTACTAATTGCTATTGATGTCTGCTCGCTTTACACCAGCATAAGGCATAAAGATGGGGTTCATGCATTAACCTATTATTTTGAGAACAAAACCACAAATAAGGCTGCTCACAATGAACTGTTAATAGATATGGTCATGTTTTGCTTATCGAACAACATCTTTATGTTTAACAACACACTGCATCAGCAGATAAGAGTAGTGGCTATGGGGGCCAGCTTTTCCCCCAGTTATGCCTGTCTATTAATGGGGTGGTGGGAAGAGCTGGTCCTCAATGAACAACATAGACTATGTACCACTAGAAATGTTAAATTATGGTTGAGGTACATTGACGACCTATTTGTTATTTGGGAGGGTACCAATGAGGAAGCCAAAGAGTTTATCACAGCTATTAACCATAACAACCTTAACCTCCAGTTTACAGCCACTATCAGTGCCAATGAGGTTAGCTTTTTGGATACTTTGATCTATGTAGACCATAACAAAATCAAAACTAAACTGTATAGGAAGGGGACGGCTGGGAACTCCACATTACATGCAAGCAGTTCCCACCCACGCCACCTTATCAATAGTATCCCATATGGAGAAATGTTGCGCTGCGACGAATACACAGTGAGGATAATGATCTATTGGCTGCACAGATTGAATGTAAGGAGAGGTTTTTAGATAGAGGTTACTCACACAAAATCATTGATAATGCCATTAAGAAATCTATGAAACATACACGCGTGCAATTACTAGACAGTGAGTCTAACCCCACTGTACAACCTAACATCCCTGGAAATGCTGTAGCAAACACAGGCTTCAGAATAATAACTGAATATAACAGTCAACACAAACAAATACAGTCCATTATCAACCAGAACTGTCCACTCTTAATAAGTGACACAGTTATTGGACCGACCCTTCCTCTGAAGCCGTCCATCACATACAGTAGGGGACCCTCCATGCGGGATGAATTGGTCAAGACCAGTCCTGAAGTGATAGAAGGAACCTCCTGGTTACAATCACACAAAGGATTTTTCAAATGTAAGAGCTGCAAAGCCTGTCAGTTAGGGGTCAATACTTTAACTTACACAACACCATTTAGCTCTAGTAAACACACAATCTCTAAACTCCTCACATGCAAAACAGAATCCGCTGTGTACATATTGTCCTGTCCATGCGGGCTCCGATATGTTGGTAGTACCAAATTATCTGTTCACAAAAGAATACTCCAGCATATGAGGGCTATTACAAACCAGGACAACACTTACCCTGTGGCCCGCCACTTCAAGGACAAACATGGTGCCAACACACAACAACTACGGTACTATGTAATTGATTCTGTACCTGCAAGTAGAAGGGGGGTGATCGAGAGTCCAAATTAAGGAAATTAGAGACAAGGTATATACTAGAACTAGATTCTAAGCATCCGGGAGGCCTCAACGTTACGGAGGATCTCCATACTTGCCTCAATTAGATACATGTATTTGGACAAGCGTATATTGAGTTTGTGCATGTATATCAGCTACACACATTGCACAAACCCCTGTTGTCTTTTTCCCTCCCCCTTCATTCACTAGGTTTTAAATACTTGATGATTTCATATGGCCCTCCTTTTCAGGATTCATAAATGGATTTTAAGTAGGCACTTTTTGGATTTTTAAGCACATATTCATGTGGGTATTTATTGTGATAATTACTAACTTATATATTTTACATATATCTTTTACATACATATTTATTTATTTATCTATTTATGATATGTTGGAATATGCATTTGGATGTGTGCATGGCTATTTATCCATTTATGTATCTACTTATCCATATATCCATTTATTTATTTATTTATTCGTGGATCTTTGAATCTGTCCCCTTAGTTACTTATCCATTTATCCACTCATTTACTTAGTCATTCATATATCTATATATCTATTGGATCTATGCATAGGTACATCACCTTTTAAGCTCCCCACTCATGTCAATACATGCTAGACCAGCTCCATTTTCGTATACTGGTATTTATACCGGGATTCTCGTGACTCATCACAGGGATTTAGGGCTCTAAACCCTGTTCTATTATATATTGCAAAAGACACTTACTCTTGTTGTGGTTGTCAAGCTGCTAAATTTGCATTATGCAATTTAATTGTAGGAAACTACAGTAGCACTCCCCCCCTTTTTTTCGCACTTATTTGCACCTACACAATAGCATGAGCATTTCATTTGCCATAAAGGAGCATTTCATACCATGGAAGATATATGAGCCCTGCCATTGTTATCTATATTTAATAGATTGACATCGGACACCACTTGACATAAACTCATAATATCCAGTGTTTAAAGTGACTGTTTATTAAAACAGTATAGTCTGGGATCGTCATTTGTTATACTGTGAATGACGTGGTTTAGGTTTTTTTAATATGCAAAGATTGTCTTTTGATACTGTTTTTTAACAAAACTTTTACCGTTTAATATTTATATTTATATTGTTTTTGATATTTACCAGACTTTAAACACATACTGTCATTTTATCAGCTACAGATAAAATCTATGCAATAATTTTGAAAGCAGGACAAACAAATGGTTGAGTTATGCTACGTACAACGACTTTACGAAAGAAATGTTTCTTCTATGTCTATGGCTTGGTTTGCACATGTGATTTTAATTATTGAACACTTATCACTTTAAAAACACAGCGGTAACGCGTACCTAATGTCATGTGATCAAGGCCTGTGGTGGGCTGAAACGCGTTGTGGCAAGACCTGCACCCTGAAATAAATATCTTCAAAAGCACATTTTGTGGTCCGTTCCGTTTGTTCAAGGATTGGAGGAGTAACGGAATCCAGGGATATGTTTAGCCGACTGGTCTCTTTTTGGCTTTTACGGACCCCTTTCCTATGAAGAGGACACTTCCCAAGAGGAGACACCGGCACTGGGGCAACCCGGAAGCGTACACAACAACCCGGAAGGGATTGAGGAAAGTGACCCCCCCGAGCCCAGCAAACATATGCCGTAAAGCCTGCACGGAATCGGAGAAGGACAGAGTCGGAGTGCTCACGCGACTCCGGTATACCGCCCAGGTAGGCGTAAGGGGGCATTGCGGGGTGGGAAAGCTGTGCGAAACGGGAACGCATGTAGGATTTTCGGACTGTGTTCCCCAAGGTCATTCAGGATAATTGCAATGTCGGCCGACATGATACGCAACCGAGAAGCGGCAGCTCTTGAAATGTTCAATGACTGTCCCACAAGTACTTCAAGTGCCATCAGCAGCAACCTGACAACCTCAAATGATGATACCTTAAAAGAAAAATTCAAAAAACTAGAAAAAAAGATGCGTAATGAACAGAGCAAATGGTGGGAATCGCGTTCCCTACAACGCTACATTGATGTAGGACGAATACCCCGTGGGTTGAGAATTCTCATGGCACCCAGCTATGAGACTCCAAACCCACTTATGATGAAGGAGTGGGCAGAGGCCAATCTTGAGTCATCTAAACGTTTGGTACTCATACTCATCAAGTATGCTGACATTGACAGAGCGACCTTATTAGAAGAAATAGCCAAGATCAATGAAGAGTTGGATTCAATTGACAGTACGGAGGAAAAAACGAAATTAAGACATGATATGCTGTTACGTTTAAAAAAAGAGGAAGACAAAATAAAAGAAAGAAAAACATTCAAATTTCATAGGGACAAGTGTGATTATGAGCAAGGGCGAATTTTTTCATTTGCTCGCAAATATGATGTATTGAGGTCATCTAAATTCAACAGATCAACAGAAACTGCAGCTGATAATTTTAAAAATCCGACACGCAACTCGGACTCATCACAATCGGGAATGAGTTCAGCTATTGACAGCGAGTCTGAAAGAGAAACCAATATGACAGGACAAACGCAAACACAGGCAGGCCATAAGATTTCATTGGTAGATGAGGTGGGTTTTTTAGTAACCGACCGGAGACAAACTCTCCGACCACGCGCAAACAGAAGCAACCAAACGGCATCCGCAACTCGAACAGAAAGAAACGACGACAAGCGCGCAGGAAACGCATCTACACAAGGGAAAAGGGGAAAATCGAGTTGGCGACAGAAAAGATAATGAGCCAACCTAATACCAACAACAACAGAAATACGATCATGAATTTAACCAATGTAGAACTCAGTGAGGATGACAAACAAATATTAAGCCTGGGCCTTTCGTTTTGTCAGATTAAAAACTTCAATTACCCGAAAACAAGATTAGACATATACAAAGCAGTGAGAAAGCTTAAATTGAAAAAATATTTTATTTTGAATCCCAAGAAAGACGATATAACCAGCGAACCAAATCATGAATGTGTGGATTCGGCACCTATTTCAACTCAAACTGACATGAATTTAATCAATGAAATACAGGAGTTGTGGAACGAGTGTGCTAACAATGGCAGTCAGGAAACTACTATTCCAATGGGGTCCTACCAAGTCATCACACAAGAAGGACCTACCAAATTGACAGCAGTAACTCCAACTAGATTTAAACCGAAGTCCACCTTTAACCCCATATTACTCAGAGACTCGATTGATGTTTTTCATGAAAATGTGATAAGTCAAGTAAAGAAACTTAACCACAAAATTCAAAAGGGAAGCCTGCATATTCCAGGCAAAGCAGAAAGTATCGAGATCTCATTACTAAACTACAAACCAACAAGGATGTAATAATACGTAATTCGGACAAAGGTGGAAATATCGTTATCTTGTCTAAAGACAGTTACTTAAAGGAAGCCTATTCCCAATTGAATGACCGTACATGTTACACGAGATGCAATACTGCAACTTTGAAAGAGACGTATACAAAACATTACACAAATCTGATAACGTGGAAAATGAAGGGTTTACTTACACAAGAGGAACATGATTTTTTGAGAAACAATAACCCTGTGGTACCCACCATTTATTTAATTCCTAAAGTACATAAAGACTCGGTGAATCCCCCTGGCAGACCGATTATATCAGCTATGGGCAGTCTCTTGGAACACATGTCGCAATACATTGATTATTTTCTTCAAGAACTAGTTAAAACTTTGCCCTCATATGTAAGAGACACCAGTGACTTTTTGATGAAATTGTCTAAGTTTGAATGGGAACAAAACTATGTACTAATTGCTATTGATGTCTGCTCGCTTTACACCAGCATAAGGCATAAAGATGGGGTTCATGCATTAACCTATTATTTGGAGAACAAAACCACAAATAAGGCTGCTCACAATGAAATGATAATAGATATGGTCATGTTTTGCTTATCGAACAACATCTTTATGTTTAACAACACACTGTATCAGCAGATAAGAGGAGTGGCTATGGGGGCCAGCTTTTCCCCCAGTTATGCCTGTCTATTAATGGGATGGTGGGAAGAGCTGGTCCTCAATGAACAACATAGACTATGTACCACTAGAAATGTTAAATTATGGTTGAAGTACATTGATGACCTATTTGTTATTTGGGAGGGTACCAATGAGGAAGCCAAAGAGTTTATCACAGCTATTAACCATAACGACCTTAACCTCCAGTTTACAGCCACTATCAGTGCCACTGAGGTTAGCTTTTTGGATACTTTGATCTATGTAGACCATAACAAAATCAAAACTAAACTGTATAGGAAGGAGACGGCTGGGAACTCCACATTACATGCAAGCAGTTCCCACCCACGCCACCTTATCAATAGTATCCCATATGGAGAAATGTTGCGGCTGCGACGAATACACAGTGAGGATAATGATCTATTGGCTGCACAGATTGAATGTAAGGAGAGGTTTTTAGATAGAGGTTACTCACACAAAATCATTGATAATGCCATTAAGAAATCTATGAAACATACACGCGTGCAATTACTAGACAGTGAGTCTAACCCCACTGTACAACCTAACATCCCTGGAAATGCTGTAGCAAACACAGGCTTCAGAATAATAACTGAATATAACAGGCAACACAAACAAATACAGTCCATTATCAACCAGAACTGGCCACTCTTAATAAGTGACACAGTTATTGGACCGACCCTTCCTCTGAAGCCGTCCATCACATACAGTAGGGGACCCTCCATGCGGGATGAATTGGTCAAGACCAGTCCTGAAGTGATAGAAGGAACCTCCTGGTTACAATCACACAAAGGATTTTTCAAATGTAAGAGCTGCAAAGCCTGTCAGTTAGGGGTCAATACTTTAACTTACACAACACCATTTAGCTCTAGTAAACACACAATCTCTAAACTCCTCACATGCAAAACAGAATCCGCTGTGTACATATTGTCCTGTCCATGCAGGCTCCGATATGTTGGTAGTACCAAATTATCTGTTCACAAAAGAATACTCCAGCATATGAGGGCTATTACAAACCAGGACAACACTTACCCTGTGGCCCGCCACTTCAAGGACAAACATGGTGCCAACACACAACAACTACGGTACTATGTAATTGATTCTGTACCTTCAAGTAGAAGGTGGGGTGATCGTGAGTCCAAATTAAGGAAATTAGAGACAAGGTATATACTAGAACTAGATTCTAAGCATCCGGGAGACCTCAACGTTACGGAGGATCTCCATACTTGCCTCAATTAGATACATGTATTTGGACAAGCGTATATTGAGTTTGTGCATGTATATCAGCTACACACATTGCACAAACCCCTGTTGTCTTTTTCCCTCCCCCCTCATTCACTAGGTTTTAAATACTTGATGATTTCATATGGCCCTCCTTTTCAGGATTCATAAATGGATTTTAAGTAGGCACTTTTTGGATTTTTAAGCACATATTCATGTGGGTATTTATTGTGATAATTACTAACTTATATATTTTACATATATCTTTTACATACATATTTTTTTATCTATTTATGATATGTTGGAATATGCATTTGGATGTGTGCATGGCTATTTATCCATTTATGTATCTACTTATCCATATATCCATTTCTTTATTTATTTATTCGTGGATCTTTGAATCTGTCCCCTTAGTTACTTATCCATTTATCCACTCATTTACTTAGTCATTCATATATCTATATATCTATTGGATCTATGCATAGGTACATCACCTTTTAAGCTCCACACTCATGTCAATACATGCTAGACCAGCTCCATTTTCGTATACTGGTATTTATACCGCGATTCTCGTGACTCATCACAGGGATTTAGGGCTCTAAACCCTGTTCTATTATATATTGCAAGAGTCACTTACTCTTGTTGTGGTTGTCAAGTTGCTAAATTTGCATTATGCAATTTAATTGTAGGAAACTACAGTAGCACTCCCCCCCTTTTTTTCGCACTTATTTGCACCTACACAATAGCATGAGCATTTCATTTGCCATAAAGGAGCATTTCATACCATGGAAGATATATGAGCCCTGCCACTGTTATCTATATTTAATAGATTGACATCGGACACCACTTGAAATAAACTCATAATATCCAGTGTTTAAACTGACTGTTTATTAAAACAGTATAGTCTGGGATCGTCATTTGTTATACTGTGAATGACTTGGTTTAGGTTTTTTTAATATGCAAAGATTGTCTTTTGATACTGTTTTTTAACAAAACTTTTACCGTTTAATATTTATATTTATATATATATTGTTTTTGATATTTACCAGACTTTAAACACATACTGTCATTTTATCAGCTACAGATAAAATCTATGCAATGATTTTGAAAGCAGGACAAACAAATGGTTGAGTTATGCTACGTACAACGACTTTACGAAAGAAATGTTTCTTCTATGTCTATGGCTTGGTTTGCACATGTGATTTTAATTATTGAACACTTATCACTTTAAAAACACGGCGGTAACGCGTACCTAATGTCATGTGATCAAGGCCTGTGGTGGGCTGAAACGCGTTGTGGCAAGACCTGCACCCTGAAATAAATATCTTCAAAAGCACATTTTGTGGTCCGTTCCGTTTGTTCAAGGATTGGAGGAGTAACGGAATCCAGGGATATATATATATATATATATATATATATATATATATATATATATATATATATTTTTTTTTTCGAATGGCGGTCCCCAGTAGGTAGTTATAGTTAGGACCTACTTTCCATAGGAAGAGCATTTTTTCATTTGCCAATCATTTTGGCGATGAATCCTCGCGCAATTTTCTAAACTAGTATGATGCTCACTTCAGCTGCTGTCTTGTAAGTTTCATGGTGATTCATCAAGTGAGGGCTGAGGGGCCATGTTAATTCCCATAGAGATTTTAGACACAACTACAGCCTGAACTGCTGAACGGAAGCGACTTTTTTGTAAATTGGCATAACTCCAATCAGCAGTTTTGAAAATATTAAGGAAAATCCAAATTTGTATACAATGGGAAGTGGATCCTCGGAGGATCCAACAGTTCCTGTGGTCAAATCTGAATGGCTAACACAAGGAGATGATGGAAACTTTTCAGACACTCCCCCCAGTCACAGATCTGGGTTGAATCCATCATCATTCTTTAGCTCACTTCACCACCTCAGCTCAGACCCAGCTATATGCAAATCAGTCTTGACCCTGTGCCTCATGGGAACAGTCCAGCCCGAACTGCCAAGCCAAGTCTTCCCTGAACCGGAAACAAGCATCCAGGGACCGGTTTCTGGGTAACACCCTTCATCAGCCAGGCTAGCTTGAATCCAGTGGCAAAGTGAGCAAGGGACCCACGTCTGGGCATACCCTGCCAACTTAGGGCGAACAAAGCTAACACAAGGAGATGATGGTCGGAGCGCTGAAACTTTTCAGACACTCACCCCCAGTCACAGATCTGGGTATGAATCCATCATCATTCTTTAGCTCACTTCGCCACCTCAGTTCAGACCCAGCTATATGCAAATCAGTCTTGACCCTGTGCCTCATCAGAACAATCCAGCCCGAACTGCCAAGCCAGGTCTTCCCTGAACCGGAAACAAGCATCCAGGCACCGGTTTCTGGGTAACACCCTTCATCAGCCAGGCTAGCTTGAATCCAGTGGCAAAGTGAGCAAGGGACCCACGTCTGGGCATACCCTGCCAACTTATGGCAAACAAAGCTAACACAAGGAGATGATGGACGGAGCGCTGAAACTTTTCAGACACTCACCCCCAGTCACAGATCTGGGTAGAATCCCAGATCTGATTGGCTGGCAACTCTTCAAACCAAGAAGTGTTGGCAGCCATCTTGAGACTTGGCTTCAGCTGAGTCCCCCCAAAAAAGAAAAGGGAGCAGTGTAGGAATACCCTGACCCCCTAGATGGGGTGGTTGTGTCCCAGAGGTACACCGCCATGGCAAAAAAGCATTACAAAAATATATTTCTGTGGGAGCCATGCTGGATCAGCGGCTACCACGTAAAAGTTTTAAAGAAGAAGTAAGGGCTCCCGCGCTTCTCTAATGTTTAGCCCACGGGTGAGCCAGGTCCCAGGGGCATGAGTAATTATATTAAGGAGGGGGTGCATGGGGCCCCTCATACAGCTCATGAAAGAAGTCCCGGGGACCGTCACGTCCCCTGGGTACTATATATGTATGTGAGTGGGCACGCGCATGCCCTGTGGACCGCCACCTCCCGGGGGCAAACAATTTAAAATAAATGGGGTGTGGCCCACATGGCCCCCCGCAGCCCTGGAACTGCTACCTCCTCGGGGCAAACAATGTAAAATAAATGCAGTGGGGCCCACATGGCCCCCCACAGCCTGGGGGACAGCCACCTCCCAGCGCACTGTATAATATATATGCAGATGGGCCCACTGGGTCCGCCCTTGCCCAGGGGATGCCACCTCTCAAGGGCAAACAATCTAAAATAAATGCTGTGGGGCCCACATGGCCCCCTGCAGCCCCGGGGACTGCCACCACCCTGGGATAAACAATGTAAAATAAATGTGGGAGGCCCAAATGGTCCCCCCGCAGCCCGGGGGACCGCCACCTCCCCGGGCACTGTATAATATATATGTGGATGGGCTCACTGGGCCCCCAGCAGCCCTTGGGACCACCACCTGGGGTTAAAAGAAAATAATGAAGTGGGTCCATCGCAGCCTTCTGGCACCAAGGACCACCACCTCCCTGGGGCTTAAATAAACCTTGGAGGGGTGCCACGTGGAGCCATGAATGGCTCTGGGGACTGCCACCCACCAGGGCCAGATCCTGCTAGCTACCGAGGTGACCCCCTCGGGAGGTAGCAGATTTCGTTAGCTTGGTGGGAGCTGACAGCTCCCACCAAGCAAAAGCAAACAAAACTCCGCTTTCTGAAAGCCAGAGCTGTGAAAAAAGCTCTGGCTGGCAGAAATCTGAGTTTTCATCTGTTTCCCTGCATGCATTTATGCGTGCAGGGAAACAGATGAAAACATTTGCTCTGACAGACCGGGAGCTTTCTTTCAGCAGCCCACTGTCTGTCAGAGCAATGGCGGCTCCCACAGGAGGCGGGGAGCCTTGAGGCTCTCCTCTGGGGTCGCCAACAGAGGTTACTGGGTGCCCAGAGGCCGGGCCCTAGGGGATAGGGCCACCAGGACTGAAATCGGCCCGGGGAGGTGGGTCGCACTGCCCCCTTCCCTAATAAAAATAATTCAAAATAATTATTTGCAATTCAATGGGGAGAAAACTGAGATTCTGTGCTGTTCAGTGGGGAAGGTTCCTTATTCACTACCCACGGGGTTCTGGCCACTACCAGTGACAGCCCCTTTGACCCCGACAAATGTGGTTCGTAATTTAGGTATCAGTTTTGATGGTAAATTAAGCCTTGAGTCCCAAGTGAATCAGACAGTTGGGAAATGCTTTGCCCTGCTGAGGGTGTTACGAAGAATTCTCCCACTGTTGCCTAAGTATACCAGGCCACTGATAGTGAGAAGTATTATCCTTAGCCAACTGGATTATTGCAACGCTCTACTGCTGGAGTCTCCCAAATATTTGATGGAGAAACTCCAGAGAATTCAGTCAATGGCAGCCAAGCTGGCACTTATGAGACCTCGCCAGTCGTCTCTTTCTCAGGCCCTGGCTGAGCTCCACTGGCTCCCAGTTGTACAGAGGGTGCAATTTAAATCTATGTGCATAGTTTTTAAAGCTCTACATGGCATTGGGCCCAAGCCCTTACAGAGTAGATTTGAATGGTATGTTCCTCTACGCAATCTTCGCTCCTCCTCAGCAAAACTGGTGAGAGTGCCTAGGTTCAGAAAAGTCAGATCTGGTGGAAGAGCTTTCTGCGTTGCAGCAGCTTTGGCGTGGAACAAATTACCAACTGAACTTAGACAGATAGATGATCTATTGTCTTTCAGAAAGAAATTGAAGACCTGGCTCTTTCCCAGGGTATAATATAGTGTTTTTTCAACTGCCCCTATATTCTAAGATAATTGACCTATGTGCTCAAGCGCCAGGATACCCGCGGGGTCGCAGTGCGCTCTATAAATTTTATATACAATACAATACAATACAAAAATGTCTTTTAAAAAGTAGTCCAGGCCCCGGGGGAAGTCATTGGAAGCCCTGTCCCCTTTCCCCAGAGTGTAATGGCTGGGCCCTGAGGGATGGGGTCACCAGGACTGAAATTAGCCTGGGGAGGTGGGCCGCGCTGCCCGCTCCCCCAATAAAAATAAATTTTAAAAAGTTGTCTGGGCCCCGGGGGAAGTCATAGGAGACCCTGCCCGGTTTCTCAATCACCCTGCAAAGGAGCCTCATGGTGCACAACTGGTTGGGGGATGAAGTCTCCTAGGCTGCTGAGGATCCTTGGGGGGCCAACAACCCCTCTATGACCTCCAGTAAGTCTCCCACAGTGTGATTGCTGAGACCTCATCTGAGGCCCGCCCCCTTTCTCCACCACTCTGCCAGCGCGCCTCCTGGCACACTACTGGTTAGGGGATGAAGTCCCCCTGGATGCTGAGAGTCCTTGGGGGCCAACAAGCCTTCCTGTTATCTCCAGTAATTCCCACACAGCAGGATTGCTGATAGCTCATCCAAGTCTCTTCCCCCTTTCTCCCCCACTCTGCAAACACGCCGCAATCGGCCCAGCGACGGGGCTGCACAGCTAGCCCTCCCCTAATAAAAATAAATGTAAAAAAAGTCCCATCCTGGGGGAAGTCGCCGGATTCCCCTCCCGCTTTCTCAACAACTCTGCAAACGCACCTCCTGGTGCACTACTGGTTGGGGGATGAAGTCCCCTTAGATGCTGAGGCTCCTTGGGGGCAAAGAACCCCACACAGCAAGATTGTTGAGAGCTCATCCGAAGCCCTGCCCCCTTTCTTCACCACTCTGCATATGGTAAGTGACATCACTGATGACATCTCAAATGACATCACAGATGACAGCATCTACAGAACCACTAACACACCCACTCACACCTTGCATAGAACCTTGCATACACTCACTCCCACACAACCCTCACATACCCATTCACAGACCTATACAGGACTCACAAAACCAATCACTCATCCATAGAGCCACTCACATACCCACTCAATCACCCATACAGATACTCACACAGGCACTCACTCACCCATACAGGTAATCACACACTCACCCATACTGCCACTCACACTGCCACTCACTCACCAACATAGCTAGTCACACACCCACTTACCCACCTAGCCACTGACACAACCTCACACTCAGCCATACAACCATTCACAAATCCACAGAACCAGTTACATACCCATTCACACATCCATACAACCACTCACACAGACATTCAGTCTCCTATACTGCCACTCACACACACTCACTTACCTATACACACACTAAAACACTTGTCACTCACCCACCCACTCCCACATCAATAGTCACTCACTCACCTATGCAGCCACTCACACAGCCACTCACTCACCCATACAGCTACTCACATAACCACTAACACATCCTTACAGCAACTGAGACCCCCACTCACACACTAATACATATAGTCACAGAGCCACTCAGATTAGATATGTTAGAAATAGTATGACTATTTACTAGTAGAGAAAGAATAGTAATTTAACTTATGCTGTTGCTTAGTATATACCTTTAAGTCTCAGAAACATTTATGAAACTCTTACAGTCATGGGATGATGTCATCAGTGATGTCATTTGAGATGTCATCAGTGATGTCACTGACCATGTCATGAGTGATGTAATATGTGAGATCATAAGCAGTGCATTGCGGGGGCATAAGTTATAGTTAGCTCAGGTAACTATAACTACTGAATTTCACTGGTTTTGTACAAGTGAAATCTGAACCTACCTATAACGTCCCTGTAAACTTTGGTTTTTCAGTGAAAAAATACATATATATATATAATATATGCATATATATATGTGCACCTACATTTATATAAATGCAGGATTTCCATTGTTTTCTGAATAACATTGGCACCATTCAATGAATCTGCCCAAACCTTTTTTTAAGAGTGCATCCATTTTAAGCTCTTCACGACAAATTTCATTCCGATCTATCAACCTGGGGTTAAAAATAGGGGGCTCCCAAAAGTGACATTTTGCATTTAAACTCCCATAGGCTTATTTGCTCTTTGATGCATAAAAATACAAATGTACAAAATTGCATCAAGCTTGGCATATAAATAGAAATTTACTTAAGGAAGTACCTTTGCTTTATTTGGTGTAAATCTGTTCAATAGTGTTTCTAGAAATTAGCATTTAAAGTGTTCTGGACTGGGCAGAATGAGGTTACATTTTAGAGATATCTGGACTGTTAATTTGTGGATCCTTCATGAATGAGCCAATCGACAAAGGATTGTAAAATTCAGTTAAAAATTTTAAAACTTAAAGGCACACAATTGGATGACGGAGCCTTTTCTCTCATCATTCATTGTGGAGTCATTAATCTGGCTGTAGATATGCAAATCTGGCTATGGATTCACAAATCAGCAGCTCTCTGATTGGCTGGCAATCACTGAAAATATTTTGTTACAGCTGCCATTTCTTAACACAGTGCACTGAGCTCCATGTTGGGAAAAAGAAAATGGGCAGAAGGGGCAGGGTAAACATGTGGGCCAGAGAAAGGGGGCAAAGGGCTTCCCTGTGGCAATAGATTAAATATTTGAAAAAATATTTTTGACATTTGACTTACGAATCCTGGTAGACTCAAGGAGGGTCCAGGATTTACAAATCCAGAATAGGATTAATAATTCCTGTAACAAATGGGAGGAAAAAGTATTCAGTGCTCTGCGGTGCATTTAACCAATGGACACATGTGGGCTTTGGCAATATTTGGTCGGTCGGGAACAGGTCCTCACAGCAGCTCAGTCTCTGTGGCCAACTCCTGTTGTGCAAAGATGAAGGCCTTGAGAAGAGGTGGTTGGCCACACTCTGCAAGTTGTACGCAGAGCCTGGCCGCCTGTGGCCAGCCCCTGTTGCGCATAGTCAAAGTTCTTGTGTTAAGGGGAATAGCCTACTATGAAACGTTGTGCACTGAAGGTCATGTGTTGTGGGCCATCACAGCTATGCACAGCCAAAGCCATGCACAGTGGAGGTGACCGCCCTTGGAGGATTAGGACCAGGGTCTGGCCGCAGCCCAGTCCTTATGGCCAATGGTTAACTTGAGCCTGTGGATGCCGTGAGCCCAACTGGCACTGATTTCTGGGCACCATTCCTTTGTTGCAATGTCTTACCCAGGCCTCCATGATGTGTGTGTTTTATATCCTGTTAAGTTTGCTCTAGTATTACGTGCCTAACCTTTAAAGTGCAGCACATTTGATGGAGAATATGATATGGAGTCTTCAAAATTCAGCAGTGTATTTCTGTATCATGTGAAAGCGTTTCATTTTAGTACATCAACTTTTTTCACTGCATTGGGAGGAATTTATTAGAAGTTATGGTTTCTAAACCTGAACTTGTAGACACTTATGGCCCCCACTGCACTGACAACAATGCCATAAATAAACCAAGAGGCATGTGAGTTGTCATGTGCACCATAAATGTGGCCTGGGTCATTATATTTAACCATAAAAAGGAGGGTTGTTTTACAATAAACCTAATGAGCCGATGTATTTCAAATGCAAAATGTGATTATGAAGGAAAAGGAGACAGTGAAACAAAGTAATTGTCAGGAATCACACTGTTTGGTCAAGCAGAGAAGCCGGTATTATTCCATGATGCCTGGCTTCTCATTGAGGCAGTAGATGGATATCTCTTTCTCTCTCCCATTCACCTGCCTTTTGACTAGGTTTGCACTACAGACATACCATCTACACACATACTACATACATATCAAAGGGTAGTGCGTTCTGGTTCATTCTTTGAAGAGCACTTGCAGAGTGTCAAACAAATACGAGTTACATGTTAAATGAAGTTGAATCAAGAGATCGTTAAAAAAAAAGTCACAATGTTAAAAGGGCAAGTCTTCATTATTATTTTGCTTCTGGGTGTAACTCTGTCCTTCAGTTGTAATAAAAAAATAAAAAAGCATTGGCAAAGCCAGCAGGTTTCGCATAGCCACAGCCAATAGGCCTGCCTTGCATCAGAAATACCAATAACAAGTACATATAGGTCGCCTTGGGTCAAACAGATTCAACCACTGGCTCTGATGTGTTTTTACTGGAAATATTGCTAATAATTTTTCAAATTGTCACCGGTCACAACTGAAAAATCATTAGTAGCACATTCCTCTCCGAACAGTTACAAACCATTCTCCAAGGTCTTTACTTTTTGCACATCTGCACAATTAACACGGGAGATTCCTGGGCAGCACTGCCTTGACTACAGGAAATTTTTTGGCTCAAGGGTCCAAGGTAACGTCTCCCTGAGCCAGGCATCTGGCTGGAACCTAGTTCAAGCTTTGCTTTATCGTTCAGTGGCTCGCCCACCTCTATGATGAACCCTCAACCACCCTCCCCCCCACCCCCCCGCTTTAGTTTCAAAACAAACTCACGTTTTGATCATATGGCCTTTATTGGTCACCTCAGGGCAGTAAAATGCACTAATATACACCATTTTTTTCAAAATGTTCTCTGGGGAAAGACCCATACAGGCTCAGTCACTTCAACCGTGGGCACTGTTCATGCAGACATTGGGTGTGGCTAATGTTGGAAGTGGGTGCAGCCGGCATGGGAAGTGGGCGGCGCCTGAGATGGAAGTGGGCAGTAGGCTTTTAAGAAAACATCTGGGCACCTACACTTTTTTTTTTTTATTAAGAACTGTTTGTGGCAATCTATATGTTGCACCATCAAATTCCATGCACAATAGGGGTTGGCAACTCCGTTTTGTTGGCCGCAAGAAACTATTGATTGTGTTAAATGATAAAAAAAATCACTGAAACTTAAAGGTTCAAATGAAGTTATGATTTGTTTTGTTATACCACATGTTTTAAAAAACATTAAAAATTCACTTAAAAATAACAGTTAAAGTGCAGGTATGGTTACAAATTAAAACGGAAAAATATCTGAAATTTGCAAGTTGTGGTTAAGGCCACGTTCCATAACAACGATGGAAACCTCAACTTGTGTGTCAAATGCAATGCTTATGACCACACAATATTAATGCCAATAAACAACAATATCTAAAGGCAAAATGTAATTAAACAACACCACATACTAAAGCCAATGGATTATACTACATTTATAGGAGTTTATGTCAAAGTGGTTAGGCTAATGTGATATGTGATCTTATTTGAAAGATGATTTATAGCTTTGGTAATTGCATCTGTTTCCTTAAGGGTGATGTAATGAGTAATGCATTTGCTGTCCTAAAGTTTTTTTTTAAATGTATGTTGATGTATTTGAACCAAAGCGAAATCTAACTCCACTCTAATCTTTGCATCTGTGGCCAGGCCCTGCACATGACCCATAATGGCTGGCAAGGCTTGGCTACGTGGCCTGGCCTCCCCCCCCACGGCCAGCCAATCCCCCCAACCTGATCACACACCAACCCCCTCTTTTTTAAAGATTGTTTTCCCAATCCCACCCAGCTCTCGCAGATGCAAGAGGGCCACGCTGACTCTCGTGGGACTCCTGCAGGAGTCCAGAGGCCTGCACTACCTCCCGCAGGACTCCAACGGGATCACACAACCCCCTAAAGAACTTTCTTTAAATTTGACCTGGAAGTACTTCTGAGACCACACCATAATGTCCAGGGCGTCAGAGTACCCCCACCCAGTCCCTGTATAACTTATTTTCTTTTAATTTTGGGGGTTTGAGTCCTGTAGTGGCTGTCATAACATTTCTCTTCATTCTGTGGGCAGCCAAGCTTCTCATTCTCGTGAGAGCGAGGTGGGCAACATGAAAAAGAAGCCCTTGGCCAATCAAATTGCTCTATTATTTGAAGTTGCATGCCTGAGGGACTCCCACAGGAGTCCCATGAACGCAACCGTACAGAAATACATGAAGTTTGAACCTTTTTTTCTCAAAAACTACAGAACGGATTTACACCAGATTGTGAAAAGCATGCTTGCTGGGTACAAAGATAGTATTCTGCCAAATTTGATGTTATTCCGTACTGCTGTTTTGGTGGCATCGCTATTCAAATATCCGTATAAAAATTGCATGCGGAAATTGCGTTATGGACCCCTTTCCATTTTTCTCGAACCCCGCTGGACGGGTCACCCCAAAATTTTCCACGAAGGAGCTGAGGTTGATTAACTTTCTTATGGAAAGTTTCACTGGTGCCTTATTTGAGGGGTAGCAACAGCTTAAAAATGTATGTGGTAAACAACATGAAATGAAGTGAATTTATTGTACCTGTTGGACTTGGCCCTTTTTGCAGGGTCATCACTGAACTTTTTGCCTTCCTCCTAGCCTTTTTTCTGACATGGTGTTGGTGGTTCTAGGACTCTGGGCACTTTAGCACTGCTGTCCAGTGTAAAGTGTGTGTGCTCTCTGTGGTAAACATGGTAAGATTGGTCTACACCTGTTTGCCATATTTAATTTACCTGTCAGTCCCTTGTAAAGTGGTATCTCAGATACCCAGGGCCAGTAAGTTAAATGCTACGGGTGGGCTTGCAGTGCTGATTGCGCCACCCACCAAAGTAGCCTTTCAAACCTGCCTCAGGCCTCTGCCATTGCAGGGCCTGTGCGCGCAGTGTTACTGCCGCTGTGACGTGGCACCTAAAGTGTGTGCCATGTCGGTGACCCCCCTTTTACTGCATGTCAGTCACCCCTAAGGTAGGCCCTAGCTAGCCCTATGGGCAGGGTGCATTGTAGGTAAAAGGTAGGACATGCACCTTAAGTGTGTGGCATGTCCTGGTAGTGACAAACAGCCATTTTGGTTTCTCACTGCTGTGAGGCTGCCCTCTCATAGGAATGCATTGGGGATTCCCTGATAAGTGTTTCAGTGGTAATTCCTGATATGAGAGGAGCAGAGTGGTCAAGTTTGGAATGGTTGGAATAGTAATAATAAATGCTGCGCAATGGTGTGCACAGATTTATTATCACTATTTTAGGAGTGCCACTTTTAGAAGTTGGCATTTCTGTGTGCTATGTGTCTGCCTGCCTGATGTGGATTGCATGTCTGGCTTTGGAGTGACAGGGGCTGGTGAGGTGTGTGTGGCTCCAGGGAGGGCAGGGTGAGTCAGTGCTAGGCTGAATGGGAGATCTGCATTTGGAGTAGTGGGAGGAGAAGTCCCCTGAATAGGTCTGTGCCTGCCTGGGTGAATGTTGGCTCCGCCCCCCTGTGGTGTGTCTGATAACCGAGCCCCCACCTGAAAATAGGGAAGAGGAGCCCTGTAAACAGAGTGCTCCAAAACCTCCCAGAACTAGTTCAGGCTGGTTCGCCCAAGCCCTGTGCCAAGGGCAGACAAAGGAAAAGGTACTATAAATATTGGGGCTGTGACCCCATGTAAATGTTGTGCTTTTTGTGCTTCCTGGTGACTTGTTGCTGCTGGGCCCCAGGAGGAACCGCCACGAGGGACTGCCTCCCTGCTGGAGGGCCCTGTGAGCTGGCCTCCCTGGGCCCAGCCTTTGCCCTGGAACCTTTGGGGGCTTAGCGCCTCATGAGCGCCATATCTTTTACTCCAGGAAAGAGAGGAGCGTGTGTGCTCTGCAGCGCTGGGCTGCGTCATCTCCCAAGGGGATCCCGACATGGGGAATCCCCCTCCTTTCCAGAAGACAGCGGAAGCCTACCCTGCATTGCTGCCTTTGGGAGCAGGAGCCCACCCCGCATTTGTGTGCATTCTTAAGGGGCTGCCGCACCACGAGCGGCGACCCGGAAGTCAGGCGAATTGCCTGGTGGTAGGCGGGGCTCCGTGGCCAGAGAGAGCCCCGCGTTTCGCCAAGAAGCGGGAGCTCACCCCGCATTTTGGTCTTGCCAGAGAAAGCGGGGCGGGAGCCCACCCCGCACTTTTGCATTGTTGAAGAGGCCGCTGCATTTCGAGCGGCGCCCCGGAAGTCAGGCAGCCATGCCTGGTTGTGGGCGTGGTGCGTGAAGAAGACGCCACCAGAAGTCAGGCAAGGTGGGAGCCTGATCGTGGGCGGGGCTCTGCCCAGGAGGCGGAGAGCCCCGCGTGTGGCTACAGGAGCGCGAGACCGGTGTCCCAAGCAGGACGGTGTCTCGCGGTTTCGACCAGCAAAGGAGATCACCGGTGAGTGCGGGCCGGCCAAGGCACATTGTCGGTGCCTTCCCCCCCTGGTGAATTGCCTCCTTGCTAGTGGCGCCGGTGAGTGGGGCGGAGATCGAGCCCTGTTGTGGTTGAGCATTGGTGGGTGCCGGGAGTGGTACCACGTGGCCCGGTTGGTGCCAAGGTGATTTTCTGCAACTGCACCGAGGGGGCACTTTTGTTTTCAGAGTCCCGGAGTGGGGTTCCCAGGCACAGTGGTGCCAAGGCCCATTTCCTACAGCTGCCCCGCCGGACAGAGGGCAGCTGCAACAAAGGGGCATTTTTGTGTGTTTATTGATGAGGAGGGGGTGAGACGCACACCCGTGCCCCAGTGCATTTCGCACATTGCTTCGCTGCATTGGCAGCCACGGGGCTACTTGAGAGGCCCCAGTTACAGCCCTGACATTTTGGACAGAGGGTGTTTGAGCCCCACAAAAGGCCAGTTGGCCAGGGGATCAGTTGTAGGTTGGTACGGCGCAAGGCCCTAATGTGATTTATGCACCATGACTATCGCATAATGTGTTTATGCTTGTGATGCATATGACAATGTGTTTATGCTTAGGATGTTTATGCATAATGTGCTGATGCCTACAGAGATTGCTAATGTGATAATGCTGAGTACCGTATTTTGCCAGTAGTTACTGGCTGTGATATTATTACTACTTGTGCTTTGTGACGGTTCTGACAGTGGCCCTATTGGCCCTGTCATGTATATAATCCCCTGTGAATAGTGCCTAGTGCCAGTTGGCACAGTGTATATGTGTGATTATGATTTCTAATGTGTTTTGGATAATACAAAGGCTATTTTTTATATAACCTTGTGTGGAGTTTCTTTTGTAGGGTGCCTAGTGTGTTGCTGCTGTGTGTGTGTGTTGCGCAAACGCTTTACACATTGCCTCTGGGATAAGCCTGACTGCTCGTGCCAAGCTACCAAGGGGGTGAGCAGGGGTTATCTTCGGTGTGTAACTCCCTTGCCCTGACTAGAGTGGTGGTTTCTGCCTGGCTTAGGCGCTTGCCCTAGCCAACCAGAAATCCCATTTCTAACATTGGTTGTCAGCGGTGAGGATAGGACTTGCGTTTGCGCAGTACCACAGTGACAACTGGTTGCACTACAAACTCTGCATTTAGAGAATCACATGTTTGGGGATTATTTTTCCTGAGTTTTTCTTCTCCTTAAAAGTGTCATTTCTGAATTTAGTACTCTTGCTTCAGCTCAGACGCCTAGGTCTTTTGTCTTTCACCTGTGTATTTAGTGCCTTGCCAAAATGAAATCTGCCTTTAACATACATAATGTGTTGAACTACAGTATGGAGGAGTTAAAGGGGTTCTGCAGGAAGAGGAAGATGCCAGTGAGTTGGGCAACCACTCCGCTGCAACTTCAGAAACTCCTGCTCATGTGGCAAAAGGACAGGTGGGAAAAAGACTATCATAGGGCCCTGTACTATGCTCAACAGTTCCCTGAAAAGGCGCCCACAGAGATCCAGGAGGGTGTTGGTTCTGGGGAGGACTCTGAGAGTGAGGGTTCCCAGTCCATACTCCTGGGGGGCGGTGGCCCTGAGAGGTCTGAAGAGGAGGAAGAAAATTACAGGGCAGGGACGCCAGTAGAGAGTGAGGACCCCATAGATAGGGAGTCCCTTGCTGGGTCCAGTGCCGGGGGCAGTGCCCCATCCCTTTCCCTGTCCCCAGAGGAGTGGGTGGATAGGAGGGAAGAAAGGGAGCATCAGCTGGCTTTAGAGAAGCTCCAGAAGGAGAGCCATGATAACATAGAGGCTCAGAAATTGGAGTTGGAGAATAGGAAGTTAGCCTTAGAGGAGAAAAGGGCATTATTGGCTCAGGAGTTGAGTCTCAAGGCGTTGGTCCTTGGAGAGAAAAAGCTAGAGACTGAGAGGGTCTTAGCACAGGAGAGGATGGCGGAGGCAGAGAGGGCTTTCGCCAGGGAGAAACTAGCTCTGGAGGGTAGATTATCCCCTGAGAATAGTTTTAGTCGTCTGGATTCACCAGTGAGGGTGGGGTCCAGTGGTGGCAGCAATATGGAGTCCAGTGGAGGAAGTCCCACTCCCAGATCCCAGAGCATGGTACCTAGTTCCCAGGAAGAGGGTGTCACACCTGAAGGGTATAGGTTGAGGTTCAGGGGCAGTAGGAAACTGTCTCACCAGTCTTGGGGAGAGTTTGTGGATGAATGTTGTGATGCACTGAAAGGTTGGGTGAGGGGTAGCACAGCAAATGATTTTGAAGGGCTGTTCAATCTGGTTGTCAGAGAGCACATGTTCAGTAATTGTTTTCCGGGGTTACGCCAACACCTGTTGGAGTGTGAGTTCTCTGATCCCAGGGAGCTTGCATGGGAGGCAGACCTCTGGCTGTGTGCCGGAGGGTCTGAAGAGGCATTGGGGAGTGATCCTAAAAGGAGTGGCTCAGGTATCTTCCGGTCCTGTGTGGTGGGAGAGGTTCAGAGTAGCCCAGCTAGGTCCCGGTGTAGTGGGAGTGGTGTAGGGGCTCGCGTCCTGTCTCAGCGGAGAAGGAGTGAGTGTGGGCTGTGTATCAAGGTGCCCGAAACCCAGTCTCAGGGCCTGGAGGGTTCCCTAAGGGAACACCAGGTTGGGGGCCTAGGCTGTACTGGTAGGCTATTTGAGGGGGATCTCCTAGTGTCAGGAGAATGTGGAGTGTCTGTAAGCAGGCCTCCATCAGTTCTGGTGTCTGGCAGTGCCACTCCTAAGTGGAGGGTGCAGAAGTCCAGATTGAGGGGTGAGAGGGGGAGAGAGTCCCCAGTGGAAGAACCAGTGGGTCAGGGGCCAGCCAGAAGGGCTGAGTCTCCTAGGAGTGACCATGGTGACACCACTTCTGTCCTGGGGGATCTTCACGCACTGTCAGATGGACAGGGGTCGGGAGATCTGCGCCAGGCAGACTGTCACACGACACATGAGTTATGTGTTACCCTCGGGGGGCATGTGTGCTCCCAAGGAAGTCCTGGTGCACCGGGCAGGTGCTCAGCCGCAGGGGTTAGTCCCTGGGTTGGGAGGCCAGGTTCAGGTTCTGCCTAACCTGGAGGGAAGGACAACTGTAAGTAGTGTCCTGACCGATTTAGCTTCTAGGGGTACCACTCCAGGTGGGAGGGTGCAGAACTCTGGAAGGGGGGTGCAGAGGGAGGGAGGGAGTCCTTGCCTATGACCCCAGTGCAACCTGAGGGTTTAGAACCCAGGTTGGTAGATCAGTTGCAGGGTCAAGGCCCTGAACTGGTGGAAGAATTGTGTAGGAGGTCTGGTTCCAGCGTCCTGACAGTTTTTGGTCTGGGGGAGCTTCTCTTAGGAGAGTACGGAACCCCAGAAAGAGAGGTAGGGGGAGGAAAACCTCGCCTGTGACCTCTGGTCAGCCTGAGGGTGCGGACCCTAGGTTGGAGGATCAGTGGCAGGTTAGAACTGCACTGATGAGAGGAAGAGTGGAGAATGGTTACTATGTGCCAGGGGTTACTGCTCCCCACTCTGTGGAATGGCAAGGACCAAGACATCTGGATGGCCTAGGGCCTGGTCCTGGCCGTGGACAGCTAGGGAGTACCAGTGGGGTAGCCTACTTGGTCCTGGGAGCTTTGACAGAGGGAACCACATGGGTTCAGAATGGCGTAGAACTGGAGTGTACCCCTGCAGTTGCGGGCCCGCGTCCGTGTTCTATCGCCCAAAGCAGGGAAGCCCATCAAGGTGGTGATTGGTCTACCCTGCGTTTTGGCTGGAAGGGGGTTGTGTTGGACTTGGCCCTTTTTGCAGGGTCATCCCTGAACTTTTTGCCTTCCTCCTAGCCTTTTTTATGACATGGTGTTGGTGGTTCTAGGACTCTGGGCACTTTAGTACTGCTGTCCAGTGTAAAGGGCGTGTGCTCTCTGTGGTAAACATGGTAAGATTGGTCTACACCTGTTACTGCCGCTGTGACGTGGCACCTAAAGTGTGTGCCATGTCGGTGACCCCCCTTTACTGCATGTCAGTCACCCCTAAGGTAGGTCCTAGCTAGCCCTATGGGCAGGGTGCATTGTAGGTAAAAGGTAGGACATGTACCTTAAGTGTGTGGCATGTCCTGGTAGTGACAAACAGCCATTTTGGTTTCTCACTGCTGTGAGGCTGCCCTCTCATAGGAATGCATTGGGGATTCTGTTAAGTGTTTCAGTGGTAATTCCTGATATGAGAGGAGCAGCGTGGTCAAGTTTGGTATGGTTGGAATAGTAATAATAAATGCTGCGCAATGGTGTGCGCAGATTTATTATCACTATTTTAGAAGTGCCACTTTTAGAAGTTGGCATTTCTGTGTGCTATGTGTCTGCCTGCCTGATGTGGATTGCATGTCTGGCTTTGGAGTGACAGGGGCTGGTGAGGTGTGTGTGGCTCCAGGGAGGGCAGGGTGAGTCAGCGCTAGGCTGAATGGGAGATCTGCATTTGGAGTAGTGGGAGGAGTAGTCCCCTGACCCTGAATAGGTCTGTGCCTGCCTGGGTGAATGCTGGCTCCGCCCCCCTGTGGTATGTCTGATGACCGAGCCCCCACCTGACAATAGGGAAGAGGAGCCCTGTAAACAGAGTGCTCCAAAAACCCCCAGAACCAGTTCAGGCTGGTTCCCCCAAGCCCTGTGCCAAGGGCAGACAAAGGAAAAGATACTATAAATATTGGGGCTGTGACCCCATGTAAATGTTGTGCTTTTTGTGCTTCCTGGTGACTTGTTGCTGCTGGGCCCCAGGAGGAACCGCCACGAGGGACTGCCTCCCTGCTGGAGGGCCCTGTGAGCTGGCCTGCCTGGGCCCAGCCTTTGCCCTGGAACCTTTGGGGGCTTAGCGCCTCGTGAGCACCATATCTTTTACTCCAGGAAAGAGAGGAGCATGTGTGCTCTGCAGTGCTGGGCTGCGTCGTCTCCCAAGGGGATCCCGAAGTGGGGATTCCCCCTCCTTTCCATAAGACAGCGGGAGCCTACCCCGCATTGCTGCCTTTGGGAGCAGGAGCCCACCCCGCATTTGTGTGCATTCTTAAGGGGCCGCCGCACCACGAACGGCGCCCCGGAGGTCAGGCATTCGTGCCTGGTTGTGGGTGTGGTGCGTGAAAAAGACGCCACCAGAAGTCAGGCGAGGTGGGAGCCTGATCATGGGCGGGGCTCTGCCCAGGAGGCGGAGAGCCCCGCGTGTGGCTGCAGGAGCGCGAGACCGGTGTCCCAAGCAGGACGGTGTCTCGCGGATTGGACCAGCAAAGGAGATCCCCGGTGAGTGGGGGCCGGCAGAGGCACATTGTCGGTGCCTTCCCCCCCTGGTGAATTGCCTCCTGGCTAGCGGCGCGAGGACGAAGGCCCCGGTGAGTGGGGCGGAGATCGAGCCCTGTTGTGGTTGAGCATTGGTGGGTGGTACCACGCGGCCCGGTTGGTGCCAAGGCGATTTTCTGCAACTGCACCAAGGGGGCAATTTTGTTTTCAGAGTCCCAGAGTGGGGCTCCCCAGGCACAGTGGTGCCAAGGCCCATTTCCTACAGCTGCCCCGCCGGACAGAGGGCAGCTGCAACAAAGGTGGCATTTTTGTGTGTTTATTGATGAGGAGGGGGTGAGACGCACCCCGTGCCCCAGTGCATTTCGCACATTGCTTTGCTGCATTGGCAGCCACAGGCTACTTGAGAGGCCCCAGTTACATCCCTGACATTTTGGACAGAGGGCGTTTGATCCCCACTAACGGCCAGTTGGCCAGGGGATCAGTTGTAAGTTGGTAGGGCGCAAGGCCCTAATGTGATTTATGCACCATGACTATCACATAATGTGTTTATGCTTGTGATGCCTATGACATAATGTGTTTATGCTTAGGATGTTTATGCATAATGTGCTTATACCTACAGAGATTGCTAATGTGATAATGCTGAGTACCGTATTTTGCCAGTAGTTACTGGCTGTGCATTGTTGAAGAGGCCGCCGCATTTCGAGCGGCGCCCCGGAAGTCAGGCAGCCATGCCTGGTTGTGGGCGTGGTGCGTGAAGAAGACGCCACCAGAAGTCAGGCAAGGTGGGAGCCTGATCGTGGGCGGGGCTCTGCCCAGGAGGCGGAGAGCCCCGCGTGTGGCTACAGGAGCGCGAGACCGGTGTCCCAAGCAGGACGGTGTCTCGCGGTTTCGACCAGCAAAGGAGATCACCGGTGAGTGCGGGCCGGCCAAGGCACATTGTCGGTGCCTTCCCCCCCTGGTGAATTGCCTCCTTGCTAGTGGCGCGAGGACGAAGGCCCCGGTGAGTGGGGCGGAGATCGAGCCCTGTTGTGGTTGAGCATTGGTGGGTGCCGGGAGTGGTACCACGTGGCCCGGTTGGTGCCAAGGTGATTTTCTGCAACTGCACCGAGGGGGCACTTTTGTTTTCAGAGTCCCGGAGTGGGGTTCCCCAGGCACAGTGGTGCCAAGGCCCATTTCCTACAGCTGCCCCGCCGGACAGAGGGCAGCTGCAACAAAGGGGGCATTTTTGTGTGTTTATTGATGAGGAGGGGGTGAGACGCACACCCGTGCCCCAGTGCATTTCGCACATTGCTTCGCTGCATTGGCAGCCACGGGGCTACTTGAGAGGCCCCAGTTACAGCCCTGACATTTTGGACAGAGGGTGTTTGAGCCCCACAAAAGGCCAGTTGGCCAGGGGATCAGTTGTAGGTTGGTAGGGCGCAAGGCCCTAATGTGATTTATGCACCATGACTATCGCATAATGTGTTTATGCTTGTGATGCATATGACATAATGTGTTTATGCTTAGGATGTTTATGCATAATGTGCTTATACCTACAGAGATTGCTAATGTGATAATGCTGAGTACCGTATTTTGCCAGTAGTTACTGGCTGTGATATTATTACTACTTGTGCTTTGTGATGGTTCTGACAGTGGCCCGATTGGCCCTGTCATGTATATAATCCCCTGTGAATAGTGCCTAGTGCCAGTTGGCACAGTGTATATGTGTCATTATGATTCTAATGTGTTTTGGATAATACAAAGGCTATTTTTTATATAACCTTGTGTGGAGTTTCTTTTGTAGTGTGCCTAGTGTGTTGCTGCTGTGTGTGTGTGTTGCGCAAACGGTTTACACTTTGCCTCTGGGATAAGCCTGACTGCTCGTGCCCAGCTACCAAGGGGGTGAGCAGGGGTTATCTTCGGTGTGTAACTCCCTTGCCCTGACTAGAGTGGTGGTTTCTGCCTGGCTTAGGCGCTTGCCCTAGCCAACCAGAAATCCCATTTCTAACAGTACCCTTATTAGTATTACCATTAATGTTATGATCATCTAAATTCAATAATTTTGATTTTTTTTCTATGCGAATTTATGGAGATGAAATAGTGTGTAGTTTGTATGTAACTAATAAATTCCCTAACTAATGAGTGGAACGTATACCAACATATGAATTGTTGAGTATTTCTTTTATGTTTATGCACTTGTTTAAAATGCACTCTTAAGATGGCGCTCATTATCATGATGAAGGCTATGCTGGAAGCAGACACGCGTTGAGCTTTGTAATGGCATAGGTGTAAATAAACACCTATTGCATTTTACTGGAAGGTACCGGTGCCTCTTTCAGATGTGGGGGGTGTTTGACATTTATGAAAGAGGAAAGGCGAACCTCTGAGTTGCTGTGCACCATCTCCAATTAGGTGCTTCAGGGTACGTCGCTGCCTGATTGCATTATATATATATATATATATATATATATATATATATATATATATATATATATATATATATTACCTACTGGCGGTCGCCAGTAGGAAGTTATATTTAGGACCCTGTTTCTATAGGAAAAGCATTTTTTCTTTTGCCAATATCTTTGGCGCCGTTTGCCGAATCTTTGCGAAAATTTCAAAACTAATGGTTCACTCAGGTCAGCTCCTGTGTTTAAAGTTTCGGGGTGATTCGTCAAGCAGGGGGCGAGAAAAAAGTGGGGTCCCAAAACACTTTTTCTCAATGTTAATTTCCATAGGCACTTTAGACACGGCTACAGCCCGAACTGCTGAACCCAATTCCACCAAATTTGGCAAAAAGGTAGCTCTTGGTTCAGAAAGAGACCTTTTTTTTTTAATGGTGTAAATCCGTTCAGTAGTTCCTGAGAAATTAAAAAAATAAAAATATTGATATCTGAGGGCCGAGGAGGATTCGTGAACCCTTCCGATCACGAGCTTGACTCTGATTGACTGCCAACACTCCAAACCAAAATCTGTTGGCAACCATCTTGTGACTCGGGCTACTGCGCTTCATTTCTTTGAGCCCCCGGGTGGGCCAGGTCCCGGGGGCAATGAGGAAATTATATGCGGAGGTACGCGGGGGCCCCCACAGCCCAAGGGACCGCCACCTCCCCGGGGCTTTTTAAAAAAAATGCGTGGGGGGCTCCTGCCCCCCCACACTGCCCCGGGGACTGCCACCTCCCCGGGGCATTTAATTATTTTTGGGCATGGGGGCCTCGCGGGCCCCCCCAAGCCCTGGGGACCACCACATCCCCGGGGCTACATGATTTAAATGCGGGGGCCCACGCGCCCCCCCCGCAGCCCCGGGGACCGCCACCTCCCTGGGGCTACTTTCAAAAACAAAGTGTTGGGGTGCTCGAGCACCCCCCACACTGCCTCGGGGACCACCACCTCCCCGGGGCACTGTTGATTAAAATGGGGGGGTCCGTTGCGGGGCCCCGGGGACCACCACCTCCCGGGGCTTTAATCAGTTGGGAGGGGGGCCGCGTGGCCCCCCCTCCTGGAGCCCTAGATGGCCCTGGGGACCGCCACTCCCCAGGGCCGGCTCCTGCAATGTCCCTGGGTGCCCACCCCCGGGACATTTGAGATGTCATCAGTGATGTCACTGACCATGTCATAAGTGATGTAATATGTGATACCATCAGCAGTGCATTGCGGGGGCGTGAGTTATAGTTAGGTCAACTAACTATGACGGGCAAATTAACTGGTTTTGTACGAGTGAAATGTCCAACTAACTATAACGTCCCTGAAACCTATGGTTTTTTCAGTGAATTTCTATGGTTTTTTAAATGATAATTTCTAACTATAACGTCCCTGAAACCTATGTTTTTTTTAGTGAATATATATATATATATATATATATATATATATATATATATATATATTCTTTACCACCAGTCCCGGTTACACCCGGCGCTGTCACATGGGCGGTCCGCGATGGGTTACCGGGTAGCCCTCGTAATATCCTCCAATCTCCACAAGTACGTAGAAAATTCACGGACACTCCAACAGACTTGAATAACAAGCTTTAATGACACATAAAGACGCGTTTCGGCATTCCGCCTTGATCACGGTCATGAATGCATTCAGCATCAATTTCATTATAAACAATTACAAAAACAGTGAAAACAGACTAAACCTCAACCAGTGTGTTTGTTGTCACGAACATGGCGGCCATTTTGAGCTAGTGTTTTAAAGCACAGTAATCTATAGTGCTTATAACCTTATAGATTCAATACACATTAACATCACATTAATTGCAAGAAATAAAAGACAATAAAGGAACATAGGAGATGTCAGACAAATGTAAATAATCACATATCAAAAATTGTTGCAAATCCAGCCCCAGTGGGCGTTATCTCTCTGACTAAATAGCTGAGATACAACTAATAGTCAATTGCAAATGGTACACATAACTAGTTGAAACAGAGAGTATATAATGTAGCCAATATCCCGAAAGGGTGAGGTGAAGCCCTAGTGGGCTAATCACAGTACCGCAAATATGTCAATACCCCAATCAACTTGCAATATTCAACCAGTGTCCAAACAATCTTCCTCAGTCTCAAATTGACACAATAGATGTCTTGCTTAGCTCAACGACCCACAGCCATACATGCACAACCATAACATAGAGAACCAGCATCTGTATAAAAATATGAAAAGTTAAAAGTTAAAATCAATGCCAATTGAAAAGAAACCACAAACAATCCCTAATAATGTAAATGAACTGCCAGTTCTTCACTGGAGTTCAACCCTTGCGGGATCAATGTGCCGAAGTCAATAATGTATTTTGACTCCAGTTTGCGAAGTTCCAACTCTCTGTTGCCTCCCCTGATGCTCATTGTTATACCATCAATCACAACCATCTGTAATAATCTTTCATCCTGGAAATGACAATCATGAAAGTGGCGTGCTACTGGATACAGTTTGTTATTATGTCTAATAGCACGTACATGCTCTAAAACTCTTTTTTCGCACGATGTATCGTGCTCCCTATATATATTTTGTTGCAGGGACAAAAGAGAGCATACACACAATAAGTAGTGTTACATGTGAAAGGTTTTCTAATCACAAATTCACGCTGTGAATTGGGTATACCAAAGCTGACACAATCTTTACTGTTGCTACAAGCTTTACATTTCTTGCAACACCGAAAACCAGATATACTGGTATTCCTACTGCTTTCGATCACGTGTTATCAAATTGTAGCTGAGCTCATCCCTTAAAGAACGACTTTTCTTAAAAGTAATCTGGGGAGTGTTCTTCAAACATTTGTTTAAGTTGTCATCTGTTCTGAGAACATGCCAATGTTTGTTTAAGATTTTACGGATTACTGGTGCCTGGGATGAGAACGTTGTTATAAATCTTATGGTCTCTGAATTATCAACTTGTCTCTGTGGATGAAGTAGTTCATTCCTGCTATATTGTTCTACCTTCTCAACAGCATTGTTAATAGACTTGTGACTATAGCCTCTTTCTAAAAACCTCTGGCTCATAACATCTTTTTCTGATTCATAAGCCTCTATTGTGCTACAATTACGCTTAGCACGTAATAACTCCCCATAGGGGATACTCTGAACCAGACTGGATGGATGTGCGCTCTTAGCACTCAATAGACTATTGCCTGACGTGGCTTTCCTGAACAGTTTAGTTACCAGTGTATCATTAGTTACATTGATCTGTACGTCTAAAAATTCAATTGTGGTTTTACTCACATGTTCAGTGAAAATCAAATTACAAGAATTATCATTCAGTTTGGCCACAAATCTTTTAGCAGAATCCACATCTCCATTCCAAATACAAAAAATATCATCAATGTACCGTAGCCACAGGACACAGTTATCAAATTCCACCAATTGAGTGGACACCTGCTCCTCCCACCAGCCCATGAATAAATTAGCATAGCTGGGGGCGAATCATATATATATGATCAAGGCCCGAGGAGGGGCTGAAACGCGTCATGGCTGTAAAGGTTGGAGAGCAATAAATGTCATTCCTTGCTGCTCCAAAATTGAGGTCCGTGCTCCGTTATTTGGAAAACAATCCATGTTCTGGTGGAGTTTTCCAGATATATATATATATACACATACATATACCTATATATCCTACTGGCGGTCGCCAGCAGGTAGTTATTTGAAGGACCTAATTTCCATAGGAAAATCATTTTTTGTTTTGCCAATAACATTGGTGATGTTTGTCGAATCTTCACCAACTTTTCAAAACTAGCACACACCTGAGTTCAGCTGCTGTGTGGAAGGTTTTGGGGGGATTCGTCAAGTGGGGGCTGAGAAAAAGGGGGGTTCCAAAACACGTTTTTCTGATGTAATTTCCCATAGGGATTTTGAGCACGACTACAGCCCTAACAGCTGGGCGAAATTACACCAGATTTGGCAGAAAGCTAGCTCTTGATCCAGAAAGAGCCTTTTTGTGACTTGGTGTAAATCCGTTCTGTAGTTTTTGAGTTATTAAACAAAAAACAAATGTGTGTATCTAGGGACTTCGGATCCAACAGATCTCATGCTGAGATCGGACTGGCTGCCAACATTTCAACTAGGAAGTTTTGGCAGCCATTTTGGGACTGGGACTCAGCCGATTACCCAAAAAAATGTTTTAAAAAAAAGAGAAGGGGGCAGGGTAGGAATGTCTTGACCCCCTTAGGCCTGGGGGCCCAAATTTTTTTTTTTTTTAATTTTGCAGCAAAATTAAATACAAAACAAGCTAATTTAAATATAAAGTTGAGGAGGGGGGAACACATGTCCCCCCTCCACATAGCCGATATCGGCCCCAGGTACTACCACCTCTCTGGGCCAGGCCATTGAAATGTAATGGAGATGGAGGGATGCGCGCGCCACCCTCCCCAGGCGGTTTACGGCCCTGTAGAACACCACCTTCCCGGGGAAAGGGGAAAGTTAAAATATCAGGAGAGGGAGGCCATGCGGACCCCCGTCTATAGCCCATTACGGGCCCGGGGACCACCACCTCCTTGGGGCCAGGCTGATTTATGCAAAAGGGGGAGGGGGACTGCGCAGATGCCCTCATGGGCCATTTACGGCCCCAGGGACCATGACCTCCCCGGGGCCATGCACTGCTATTTACCCCACATATTACATCAGTAATGACATCTTCTATGACATCATGCATAATATATATGCAACATTTGCAATAAAATTAGTGATACGAAAACTGTGCATGGTGGGGGCGCGAGTTATAGTTACCTTAGGGCACGAGCTATAGTTTCTTGAGAAAAGTATAACTAGAACTGGTGAATTTCTATGGTTTTGTGCGTGTAAAATTTGAACCTAACTATAATGTCCCTGTAACCTATATACATATAACAAGACCTATCACTTTTGAGTAAAACCACCATCAGCACACACACACAAACATATATTATTTGTGCCTATATATTTGTTTGTGTGTGTGTGCTGATGGTGGTTTTACTCAAAAGTGATAGGTCTTGTTAGAAACTATTTACGCAGCGCAACGTATGCTGAGGCATTTTGGTGCAACTTAAATTTAACAAAGCAAAAGTTAGCAAATCAAAATGTGAAAGGAGAGCAGAACAGTTAAAAATTAGAAAGGCAGATACATAAGATGCCTGAACTGCAGCAAGTCTAGTACGATCTGTAAGACTGATGGAAGTAAATCCCATGACTTCGCAACTGTATTTAAGACCCCTTGAGTATTGGTCCGCACTTTAGGGACATCAAGCAGTTAGAGGTTTGCTGATATTAGATTCAGCTTTGGTCAATAAATCTTAGACTTTTTTGAAAGCAAGAGCGGCACATTACAATAGAAAATGTTATGAAAGATAGTTATATCTTTAAAAATAATCCTGGATCTTATGGGCAGCCAATGGAGTGATTTAAGCACCGGGGTAATAGGAGCACATCTGGAAGAGTTAGAAACCAGGCTTGCTCCTGCCTTCTGTACCAGCTGGATCCCAGTGCAGCCAGTGAGATGCCATGTGCAAAGTCCGAGCTGGACTGCACCATAGCTATATACAACGGGGGTGCGAAAAAAATAAGGGCTAAAGGATTGAATCGTTTTTAAGGTGCGCAGCTTAAAAAAAATATAGGTTTGTTTGACTTTAGTCATAAGTGCGTCTAAGGAGAAAGTCTCATATATTTAAGCTCCAAGGTTACAAACAACTTCAGAAGGAGGTGGGGCAGGAACTATGAACAGGGCCGTTTCTACCATTAGGCAAGGTAAGGCGGCCGCCTAGGGCGGCCAAAGGGGGAGGGCGGCAAAAAACATGAGTCAGAAAACTGTAAAAGGTGAGCATAAGGTTAATCTTGAATGCGTTGAATTGAAGGCTTAAAATAATTCTGTTGCTGTTCAGTTTCGGGAAATACAGCCGAACTACACAATGAAAGTAGATTGAAATAATCAATTATGGTGCAGCCAGGGCCGTTTCTATGAGTTTTGCCGCCCTAGGCGAAAATTGAAAAATGCCGCCCCCTCCCTTTTACTACCATCACTTTCTCCCCCTGTCATCCAGGCTAGAAGCACCTCCCCCCAAAAACGTGTTGGAATTATGAAGGTTCAACTAGTGTTCTACCTAAGGGTATTTAACAGATAACCATTACACAAGAGAATATGTTGTTAATTGGATATCTTCGCAGGCACTACAGTGTTCAATTCATCACACATTCACATAATATAACATAACAAGTCAATGTGTTCAAGAATTATTTGTCAAAGATTTTGAAAACAATATTTCTGATGTCCTGTATATGAGCACATGAAATAATGATTCAGAGGATAGGTTAGTGTGTGAGTGAGTATGAATTGCTTACTGATAATCTCGATTAATCTTAGTCGTCCTTGCCCCAGTTATTACTAGAGAGGTGAGTTCCAACTCGAGACGGGAAAATCCAGAAGCATGTTGAAAATGCAAGCCAGGTCCACCCTTCTGAGCACCATAAATAGGTAGCCATTCCCAGACTTTTCCTGACATACCTAACGCTAATGAAGGCCAGGCAAGCCAAGCGGAGGGCAGGAGTGAGGTTATGATTAGGATGAGGACAAGTAGGTCTAAGGCTAAAGATGATTACCTGAACACATTACCTCGACCTCATTCATACTCATCCAATCATCACTGATTAAAAATACCACTATCCCATAGTAGACTTTAGAAAAAACACATGCAAAGCAACCAATCCTGCAAGTAACAAAGCAGAGAAATCCACAACACACGCAGTCACCACTGCGGTCCCAAGCCAGTATACAGAAAACGATGCTGCCTAAACAGGAGGAATGTTGATGGGAGCCTTGCCTTGCCAGGAGCTGGGGAAGTTGTACCAGTCTGTCATTGTTCACTGGATGTTTCCAATGTGGCTGTTCTCCTTCTGTGGCCAGTCCCAACTCTGTACACTCCAGTGAGTTCTTTGCCTCCACATGCTTCTTGGAGCTCCTCATGGTGCTGTAGCAGTATTGGCTGCCTTGCAGGATCATGGCCGTTGGTCATGCGTGCGCATGGCAGCTGACGTTCTAGGGCTGCCTGTGCGCCTGCCTACTGTTTAGGCAGCATCGTTTTCTGTATACTGGCTTGGGACCGCAGTGGTGACTGCGTGTGTTGTGGATTTCTCTGCTTTGTTACTTGCAGGATTGGTTGCTTTGCATGTGTTTTTTCTAAAGTCTACTATGGGATAGTGGTATTTTTAATCAGTGATGATTGGATGAGTATGAATGAGGTAGAGGTAATGTGTTCAGGTAATCATCTTTAGCCTTAGACCTACTTGTCCTCATCCTAATCATAACCTCACTCCTGCCCTCCGCTTGGCTTGCCTGGCCTTCATTAGCGTTAGGTATGTCAGGAAAAGTCTGGGAATGGCTACCTATTTATGGTGCTCAGAAGGGTGGACCTGGCTTGCATTTTCAACATGCTTCTGGATTTTCCCGTCTCGAGTTGGAACTCACCTCTCTAGTAATAACTGGGGCAAGGACGACTAAGATTAATCGAGATTATCAGTAAGCAATTCATACTCACTCACACACTAACCTATCCTCTGAATCATTATTTCATGTGCTCATATACAGGACATCAGAAATATTGTTTTCAAAATCTTTGACAAATAATTCTTGAACACATTGACTTGTTATGTTATATTATGTGAATGTGTGATGAATTGAACACTGTAGTGCTTGCGAAGATATCCAATTAACAACATATTCTCTTGTGTAATGGTTATCTGTTAAATACCCTTAGGTAGAACACTAGTTGAACCTTCATAATTCCAACACGTTTTTGGGGGGAGGTGCTTCTAGCCTGGATGACAGGGGGAGAGAGTGATGGTAGTAAAAGGGAGGGGGCGGCATTTTTCAATTCTCGCCTAGGGCGGCAAAACTCATAGAAACGGCCCTGACTATGAACTCTGGCCACCCAGATGGGTAATTTCTAATTAGAAAGGGAGGAGGAGACAAACAGAATCTCCATTTTAGATGGATTCAAACCCAAGAAGTTATCCGACATCCACCGAAGTTAGCATGGAGTTCAACAAAGCATAAGATTGCTCTAAAGGCAATAAAAAATTGGATTGTGGGATGGCAAAAATCAGTCGTGTTTCTTCTGCTTAAAGATAAAATTTCACGCCAAACTGATGGAGCAAGGGCACTAATGAACACATATGCATATTTACAGAAAAGGTGAGAGGGTGAAACACTACATGACTTGGCTCAGAGAGATATGGAGAAATCGCAACGCCGCGTTCCTCAGAAAATATTTTAACTATTGGAGAACCATGCCTTGCAAGCCAGCCTGAACCAAAGTAGAAAACAGAATGCCCTGATGTTTGGTAACAAATGCTGCAGACAAGTGGAAAAGCGTCAGAAGGCAGGCCTGTCCTGAGTCAAGTAACCGGGGCATCCACTGAAGAAAGGATTACCAGTCCAGTATTGGAACCCACCCGAAAGCCTGCCTGGAAATCACCTTACAATTAATTAGTGTTGAGAAAGTTTACAACTGATCCAGTACTTGTTTATTTTCAGATTTTACCCAGATAACAAAGTAATGAAAGTGGTTGCCAGTTAGTGGTATGGATATGATCCAGTGAGAATGTCATTAAAAGAGGCTTTACAACCACAGAATACCAATATGAGGAGAAAATTCCCATTGAGATTGAACAGATAAAACCATTCTGAAAGAAGGCAGTGCTATTCAATAGGAGTGCTTTCATCAGTCTAGCAGGAAATATACAAACATGGGTGAACCCGAGGGCCGGTTGTTATATCTGTTATTAAATGTTCCTGACTAATAGCAGTGAATGAACTCATGACTGATGTATCTCCCTCTGGAAAATGCTTTTGACTGGGTAGCTCTGAAGCAGGGAAAGCTTCTTTTGAAATAAATTCTCTTATATTAGTATTTTAGGCATAGAAAGTCAGTTATATCGCCGGTCGCGGGTGGGTGAGCGGGCGAGAGGGTCGCGGGAGGGTGGGATTCACGGAGGGTGTCGCGGGGGCGATCGTGGGGTGTCGCAGGAAATAAGAAAATAAAAGAAATAAAATTAAACTTACCTTTCCGCCGGGTCCCGCGTATTCTCGGATCCTGCTATCCTGCTCTCCTGCCTCCGACAAGAACAGGAAGCAGGCAGCCAGGCTCCCTCCTCTAAGCCAATCACAGCGCTGCAAGCAGCGTTGTCATTGGTCAGGATGGCGCCCAGCCAAGGGGTAGTGGGGTGGGCATGTACTCCATGCAGGCTGCAATGCAGCCTGCATGGAGAAGGGCAGAGTGCATATGACTGGTTTGGGCGGCCCGAGAGGGCCGACCAAACTGTCTTTACGCATCAGGAATGGGCAAACCACTCCTTCCCTGCCCGCCCACAATGCGCAAAGCAAACATAAAATTGTAAAAATTAAAAGTTATTACCATTTTATGTTTTGGCTTTCTCGCACTGTGAGAAAGCAGTGAGGCAACGCTACTCCGCCCTACTGAAGGAACCGCCCCTGCATATCGCTATATAATTGAGAAGAAGACTGAATGCTTCAATGTGGGGTTTTTGATTCCGCCGTCATATGAAATGGTTCTTTTTTGAGATTCAGAGCCATTTGAAGCCTATTTCATTTGTTTTCCCAATCACACAACTCTCTCAGGAGTCCAGGGGCCTGCCCTGGCTCCCGTAGGACTCCCACGGGATCACACCACCCCAAAAAGAAAACTTTAAAAAAAAATTGACCAGGGTGTCTTTCTGAGACCCCTACAAAAGGCACTACCCCTACCCTGACCCCGTATAACTTATCTTCTTTTAACTTTCAGGACATGGGCACAGAGTCCTGTAATGGCAACCACAACATTTCTCTTCATGTTGAGGCCAGCCAATCAGAGCACGAGCTCCCGCAGGACTCACACGAACTTATCCCCTAGCCTCCTTAATCTTTAGTTTATAGGTTGCAAAATCATTCTCATAAGCTTTTATTTCTATGTCTAAATGTTTTCACTGTTGTCTTTCAGCTCCTCAAGCTTTCAATTTACGATAACTAAACTCGGGGGGGGGGGAGAACCAATGATTCACTATTGTTTTGGGGGTCAGCTGTGTACCACTATGAAGAGGAAGAGTCTGACAATAGCTCATTCAAGTCTAAAAGGTGAAAAGACAACAAAGAAGCTGATGGCTAATTAAGGCTTACAGTCAAAGCATCTGAATTAACTTTTTTCCTGTTTCATTTATATATTCCCGAGTGAGGTACACATGAATGGGATGGCAAAATGATCTCACAGGGGGAGTGGAATAGCTGTTTAGACCTCAATCAAGTTGTGAGAAGAAAAAACTGTCCTAAACAAAGTTAGAGAATGCAGCCAGGGGATTCAAAGCTGCACTGCCTGGAATAATCACTACAGTGTACAGAAGAACTCTTAAGAAGTACCATTGCCCTCCTCAACGGTCCACCGCCCATTGGCCATATATTGCAAACATTGAATACACAAAACGAGAGGCAACAGAAACTTATATTTAGTGTAGACAGATGATCATAAGTCTTGAGTGTTGATACAGAATTTTTCTTTAATATATATTTCCAAACAAGCGCAGCCAACGCATTTCACATTAAGAAAGGCTTCATCAGGGCTGCAAATATGAAAAATTACATGTGCCATAAATTTAAAATATGTACAGGCTAATATGTGCAAGCTAATAGTTAAAATAATGTTATAAAAACAAGTCAACTATGCATAGTACTATATTAACTTCACAATCTATCACATAAGAAAAAAGGGAAAAACGAATCCTATTTTCTCAAATCAAAAAGACATAAATATTTGAGCACAATTTCTTCAATCCATAATAATGGAAGAGTAAGAAAGTTACAAAAAGCTCTTTCTATGCCATGCTAGACAAACTGGCAACTCACACCTGTATAGTTGCCTTCTCAAGGACTCAAAAAACACAAAACCATAAGTATGGATTACTGGCAGAGGAGTGTGAAAAGTAGTTCAGTATTGAGCCACATGCACACACAAGTCTAGTAAAGTGATCTATAAAATTAAAAAAGAAGACACCTAGACAGGTTCCCATGCAACTGTCCATGCCATGTGAGCTTGGAGAAACAGAGAGTCCACATTTATAGTGGGTCTCTTACCCAATGATCTGAACCACTGTCAGCACCAGAAAAAGTCCAGGTGCACCGTAATCTGTATCGGCATTCTAAAAGGCTCCAAAAATCAACATAAGTTTATAAAAAATATGTAACCCACAATCTAGTCTTTGCTGTGTGTAGCCTCAGTCAAAGAATGTCTTAATATTTAAAACTTGCATGCAGTTCTAAATTAGTTTTGAGTCAAAAGATATTTGTTCAGGGGTTGTAACGTTTAACTCCTGATCTGACCCAGGGGGGGCGTATGTTCAAATTCATCATACAATTCACAAACCAGTGGTTCTTGATTCCACACTGTCTTCTAAGTAGGAAAAACTAATCAATATATCATTTGATCGTAAATTAATAATCACTAGAGAGAAGATAGAATAACACAGTATTCATTTAGTCAATGTCAACAAATATTTTATTTGTGACAAGTTACTTATAATAAAATGAATTCAAGACGTAAGGTGCAAAATGCACTCTGGTGTAAAAAACTCGAATCTTACCAAACATCTAGAAAATACCTAAAAAACGAATTGATAGCTGTTTGTCCTCATAGAGAACTTACAGTACGATTGGAAAGCATCTAAATAGGCAACATAAATCCCTAGGGATCTTATTTCCATTCAATCCTGCAACCTTAAAGCGAAAAAAAACTAATTTGTATATTAACTTAAAGGTAAAATTTCGGGGAAATTCTGGCGAATCGACTGGTTGCGGCCGTCCCTCTTCTGGTACACGAGGACCAAAATGGTTTTATACCAGGAAGGACTACCGGCTTGAATCTGCGATGGCTGTTCGCGTCGCTAGACTGGGTGAAGGGAGAGGCGGAAATGTCCTGGATAGCCTCGCTCGATATCGAGAAGGCGTTCGACACGCTGACCTGGGACTATTTATTAGCAGTGCTGGCGGGGTATGGTATAGGCCCTAACTTCCTGCGGTGGGTGAGGCTCCTGTACTACAAACCACAAGCCAGAGTAAAAACGGGCCGCACCTTCTCCTCACTCTTCACGATCGCGCGGGGTACACGCCAAGGTTGCCCCTTATCACCGATACTTTTCGCTTTGGCGATGGAACCGTTGGCGTGCAAATTACGCCAGCGGGTGGTGGAGTGGGGCCTGCATGCTGAGGATCGGTGGCATATAGTGTCGCTGTACGCAGACGACGCCTTGATTTACCTACGCGGCCGCACCTCGATATTGCAGCTCATAATGGATCTATTAAATGAACATGCGTGGGTCTCCGGTTTACGGGTCAATTGGTCTAAATCTGTAGTGTTTCCAATGACTCCCATGTCGCCAGCTCCGAGACAGGCTGCACCGATCACGCCACTGGCATGGGCGTTCGACACCTTTAAATACCTGGGGGTTCAGGTTTACCACACTGGGCGTGACATTATAGACGGTAACCTGGGGCGAGCCATTGCCAGAGCCCGGTCGACCCTACCGTTCTGGCTGGCCCTACCTCTGTCCCCCATGGGGAGGGTGGCTATTTCCAAGATGTTGTTCCTCCCGCGCCTTCTATACTTCTTCTGCACACTCCCTTATCGCTTACCGCGGACGCTTTTCAAGGACTTAGAATCCCTTTTGATCTCCCTAATATGGGGGAAATCCAGGGCCAGGGTGGCCCTCCATAAGTTGTATCTGCCACTCTCAGAAGGTGGCCTTGGGGCCCCAAATTACGAGCGCTACTACGCCGCAACGCAACTACAATGGCCGATGCGATGGTTAGCTAACAGTAACCTCACTGAGCTACCCACGGCAGCCATGACTTGGGGTCAGCTGGTATTACTTGAGTGGCTATCGGGTACCGTCACATTAACTCAGAGGCAACACAGTAACCTGCTAATGGTAAGAGGCCAGACGATGCTGGCTTAGATATGTGCTACCCACAGGCCGGTCCACACCATATGCCCCTGTCCTGCCGTTGGAGGTACTTCCGGGATTGTTCACCTGCCACGGACGCGTGGAGCTGGGCCCTTGGAAAGAGAAGGGCTTGGATACATGGGGAGACATGTACGCGGACACACAGCTGCAGACGTTTGTGGAGCTAGTGGACTCATATGAATTGCCGCAAGGTTCATTCTTGCTACATGCGCTGCTCACACGCCAGGCCCTGCGAACGTGGGGCAACAACCGCGCAGAGCCCCACACTTCATATCTCTTGCAAACGCTGCTTACACACAGGCGGGGCAGACATGCTGTAACGGCCCTGTACACATCCCTTCGTCTAGACGCTCCCCCCGCGATGACAGCAGTTAGAGCACACTGGGATGCTGAGCTAGGCCTAACCATCACCGACAAACAATGGGCACAGTGCACCACCCACCCGAAAACTGTCTCGACCAATGCCAGGTTGAAATATACCCAATTTAACTATCTACATCATACGTACCTCACACCCCATCGACTGGCCCGCATGTACCCGACTGCGTCGGATAGATGCCCTAGGTGCCGCGGCCCGGGGGCCACGTTCACTCATATGGTCTGGACCTGTGTGATCATTCAGGTGTACTGGTCTGAGGTGGCCACTATCCTCACGGAGGCAGCTGCTGCTCGAATAGTGGCGCAGCCCACCCACTTCTTGTTGGGCATTACGAGGCGCACCGTGCCCCGTAAAGGCCTAAATAAGTTTATGGACTTGGCCCTAGTCCTGGCTAAACGCGCAATAGCGATGACGTGGAAGGCACCACTGGGCCCAATCGTACACACATGGCTGCTTGACTTGCGTAAGGCACTGGTGTCGGAGCACACGAACCAGCTGGCGATGGCCGTGAGAACGACAGCACCCCCACGACCGAGCTCTGCCGCATGGCAGGAATACTTGACACTGATTGAGACTCGATTGGCCTCGATGCGCCCCCCCTCCCCCTGTCTCCCTTGATCCCTTTGCTTACGGCATTAGCAGGGAACTCTGCCCCCCCTTCTTATGCGAGGAGCTGTGATTCCTCCTCCTGTATATTGCTGCCCCGCGCCCAGCCCCCCCCCGCTCCGGACCATTCCCCCTCCCCTTTCCTGGTACCCGCCCTGCCTCTCCGCGACCCTTCCCGGGGAGCCCAGTGCACCTACTTGACCGCTAACGTGTAGCCTACTGATACACCCCACTGACACCTGAGCACTGGCCTGCACTCACGCACAGTGATCGATCTTCAGTTTCTTCTCTTCTGTTGGGATTGCTTTGCTGCCACTATACGACTTAATGTTCAAATTGGTTTGTATAGTGATGACGTATTTACCTTCTGCTAATATACCTCTCGGTACCATTGTTAAACGCACCATGTCATGGAACTGTATAATGGCATGGGCGGCAGAGTGAACTTTATCTTTTATTATATTGGATTCTTCTGGTCTCCTGCCTGAATTACTACACTTACTGTCAATACAGTGTTATTGCTGGATGTTGTTGTCACGCAGATGTTGATGTTTTCATTATGTCAAAACTTAATAAAAATTATTTTTAAGAAAAAAAAAAAAAGTACAATTCGTAACAAGTACCTTTAAAACAGTAATCACACAAGAAACAGCTGTCCTTGTAGCTCTGTTACCCCTGTCTTTATGCAAGAATAGAAATGTAGTTTACATCATGACATCCCAAACCTCCAAATGTATAAACTTCTTTTTCTTAAGGACTGCTGAAAAAAGGGATCAAGCCTTTTTTATAAAGACAAAGTTCATTCAAATGGCAAAATAAATGTGTTCCAAGTGAAGCAAAGAGCATTAGAATAGCAGGAATCAGTGTTGCCAGATTGGACTATTTCCCGCACAATTGGGCGACATTTTTCCCATTTGTGCGGGGGAAAAACCCACCTGGCGGGTGGCTACTTTTTGGGCTTATTTTCACCAGTTGTGCGCAAATTTTTAGCTGGGGCGGCGCCGACACTTTGTCACTCGCAGGGCAGGCAGCATGGATGGGAACCAAGCAGCAACTGAGCCAACCAGTGGTGGGCAGTGAATGTCAGCAGCCAATAAACGCAAAGCGCGCTGCATGGCTGAGACATCATTGGAGGAGGACACAGCATGGGTGTGAGGTGTGATACTTTCGAGATGTTCTGCTGAAGGCAGCAGTGCGTGTGTGTGCAAGTGCAATCGCACCTGCTGCTGTTGCCAAACTTCACCCTAGCATAGTGGTGCACAGGAGTGTTGGGCACAGTCTCTTTGGGTAAGAGTGCCGTCAATCTAGTAGCGCGCGAAAGCGCTACTAATGACGGCCCTGGGAATACTGTTTGCCCATCCCCGCGCGCTTTGTTAAAAGCAGTCAAGCGAGTGGAGAGGGTGGATCCGGACCATCTCTCGCGCGCCAGACCACGGCAGTGCAGACGGTGGACCAGACTCATTGGAGGATGCGTGGAACTGTGTCATCGCGGCCCGCTCTGGTTATTTGATTGCTGCGAGCCTGCGACACACACAGTCCTCCTCCTGGATGCCCTGTCCTGCTTTACTCCTCATAGACCTGTCCCACTGAGGTCCCTGAGTCCGGCCGGAGTCTCACTAACTGTGTGTGGAGACTAGTCACGCTCAGACACCTGACCCCACCCACGCAGAGTTGGGCTCGGAGATGGCGTGCACCACTGGCCTGGCCACCGGCGCCTGGCCTGGGTGCTGCTGTGGCCCCGCGGGCGCGTCCCGGCTCCATCCTTCCCTGCTGCTGCCTGCCTTTGAGAAGTGGCACGCCAGGACGGTTGAGACTAGACAGAGCAGTCTGACCGGGGCCCTGCAGTGAAGTGAGTCCACAAGGGTGAAGTTTCTTGTGCGGAGGACGACGAGGTTGGATCATAGGATGTAAAGCGCAGCGCAGGCAGCTGAGCAGGCCAGGTCGCCACCATTAGCGCGTAGCACAAGGTGACGGCTTGATCAGGGTGGAGGCAATGGCACAGATAGGGCCTCCCAAGTAAGATTTAGTCATCGTCGCGAGCACAGTCTGAACGCGGTTCATGTTGCAGGTAGCGGTTCAAATACGCCGCACACGGCCGCGGAGTAACACGTTGAAGAAGATCAAAGAACAGTTGAAAAGCGGGCGAGTGGAGATTGTAGAGGTGAGAGACGAGATGCCGGGGGCATTCTTTGGGTTTTTTCAGTGTGGTTTAACAGGATTCGGGGCATTAACCCAGTGCGGTTTGTGTTGCTTAACAGGACCTTGCCATCCTTTGGTTTTTTCATCGTTTCCCCATCGCATCTCCTTCAGTGCCATACAACAAGTAGGAAGGTTAGTATCGCTCCGTTGACATTTATTTATGGTTCGGGTGATATCCGACAGTGTTTGTCTAGTAGGCAGTGGTATCTGATAGTCCACAGCATATTCATTGAGCACTTTTGTTTTAGGTAACAGAGTTGGATTCAAATCACGGAGGTAAAGTCCAGCACGTACGGGGGTGTATACGTTTAGAGAGGAGGTGTAATGATATTTATTGGTTGCACCTGAGCATGTGATTGTGAACACAGGCTTTGTCAAGTCACATCGGACTGTTTGTTTCAGTGGTTTCAGAGTCACTGCGGTCTGTTTTCATTTCTGTCCTTTTCATTCCTGGTTATTGCGGTTGGATTTTTTTTCACAGTTTTTTCAGTTACAGCGGACTGTTTTCACTTCTGTCCTCTTTATTTCTTATAGGCTGACCTAAATGCATGTTCATTTCTAGAACAAGTGATCAATATTTTTGAGTATATTTCCCTGCACAATGAATTCATGTTATACCAATAAAGTGTTTGTATTATTTATAGACTCAAGCCCCTGAAGAAGGGCCCGAAATGCATTGGGCACAAGCATGAAATAGTTTCAAGCGGAAATGGAATTTCTGTCATGTCATGAATACCCAAGAATGTGTTTTCTGTGATTGTAACAGATCAAACGACGAAGATTATGTTCATGTTATATTTCATTTTTTTCATAAAGCTATGTTGTTGAATATGCAATAATTGAGGATTAGTTTGTTTGGGAAAGGGTATTAAGGGATTACTAGGAAGCAAAAGCACCACAGACATAGTGCACAGAGGTCAAGTAGCAGTACTTAGGATGTGGATTAAGTAGGCATGACTAGACAGCATGTCAGCCTCTGTGGCACGCTAAGTTTACAGTGATTATAGTAGATAAAACAGTTCACAAAAAGGAGTGCTCCTCTTTCCTTCATAAGTAAACAGATAGGGATAGCACACAAATCGAATAAACTGAAATTATTCAAAGCAGATCATTCGCCGAACCTGCCTCACACAACAAATCGGCCAAAATTAGAGTCCCCGCTTCCTCCATTCGTAGGCATCCTCAGCCTGCCACAATCCATATATAAGCGATTCCCCTGCCTCGCTCCCTCCCCAGCACTGCAGATCATTCTCTCTCTCCTCCCTCTGTAGCAGCACCTCCCTTGCTGGCAGCCAAAGCCCGTCTCCCCCCTATTTAAAGCCTTGGCCCGGATGTATAAATGGAGAGGCGGTGAGTGACGTGGGCCTGCAAAGCACCTTTCCCATCCTGCAGAGTCTATATTAGGTGCCAATGCAATCTCAGAGGGAGGGGGCCCAGGAGATGGGGACTCTGACTGGCAATCAGGAAGGGGGCGGCCAAGCACAAACTCACTGCCCTAGTCGTAGCGATAGGGGCAGCTAAAAGTTGTGTGTTCCCCACGCCGTCAGGCCCAGTGCACCACAAGCCAGAGAATTCATGTCGGAACGGATTGCTTCCAGTGTACCGTTGCGACCAGATTGTGCATGAATGAGTGAGTCCCTTAGTGTGTGTGATGGGTCAAGGCCAGGCGACGCCACTTTTTCAGAACAAGTTTAAAGCAAAATTTGTTAAATCTCATAATGCACATGGTTGTACATCTGTTATGCTTAATTGGTTGCAAACATTTTATGGTGTTAAGGCATCTGCAGAGGTGCCCAGTAAATATCAGGGAATAATAATTGGTGAGAACTCTGGAGGTTAAAGTATTTGTTGGAGAGATCTCGGTTTTGTGTAGTCCCAGATCTGAATCAAAGTAGTTTAGAAGGTGAATGTGTCTCCTGCAAAGCACCTCATGTAATATGCAGATGACAGATTTTTTTTTAATGTAGCTAGGTTAGTGGGCTACTGCTTTGAACACAGATCCTTTTGTTACTTGCAGTTCATAATTAGTAAGCCTTTTAATACTGCACAGTGAGCTATGTAGGATATGTGACTGCTACATCTTTTAACCCTCACTGAGTCATGCAACATATCTTGTACAATGATTTACACACTTGCATGATTTATTGTCAATGTGTATGGTATGTAAAGCACTCTGACACCCTGCATTACGTTGAGTAGCGCTATAAAAGAAATAAAATTGTTTTATTTAAATTCTGTGTAAATATTTTATTTAAATTCTGTGTAAATACTTGGACAGACCAACACATCTGACATTCTTACATTTCATGCTCTTACATAAAGGGACTGAAAAAAGTCATGCATGCCTCTCTTAAGTACCTGTGAAGAGATAAGCTGTGTACTTTTGTTTCCCTCCGTTGCATTTAAGTCTGAGGTTCCAGGCCACTCGATCAAAAGGAGGCCTGATGGCCCCTTAACTTGGCCTTTATCTATAAATGAAAAACTGGGACTAGACAAAACATGGATCCCTCCAGCAAATACATTATCCTCCATAGTTTTCTTACCAGAGGCCTGCATATGTGCAAGGGAAAAGACCATTCTGGAAGTTAAATGAGATGTTGTTTTTTTACAAGTGTAATATGCATTTTGAATCAATACATCATGCATAAAGACTTTCTTAAAATACAGTTTAGAGGGATAAGTAATTTGCACATGGCACTATTGCTGCCTTTCTTAATCTCTTTGTTTTCTACTATTGTGATATGAGCAGTGCCTGTTTCACGTTACAAAGTCACAGTGAGGACTGGTCTTAAAAATGAGTAGCATTAAGACAGGTGCCCAGTTAACTCCCTCCCACTATCTGTATATTGAATAGAATGTATATTTGTCCTTAAAATGGTTTCTGATGACTATTTCTGCATAATTTGAGACTTGCTACTTTGGGCTGGTTTTTGGGCTTAGACTGGTCTGCGTTGGGCTGAATTTGGGCTTATACTTGAACGGCTTTGGGCTTGGGATGGGTCTCAAAATCTGGCAACACTGGCAGGAATAAGTCAGTTCGGAGTGAGGCCTGCATATTATGGTACTAGATGTGACTACTGCAACGTACCGAGCTCTGCCGCATGGCAGGAATACTTGACACTGATTGAGACTCGATTGGCCTCGATGTGCCCCCCCTCCCCCTGTCTCCCTTGATCCCTTTGCTTACGGCATTAGCAGGGAACTCTGCCCCCCTTCTTATGCGAGGAGCTGTGATTCCTCCTCCTGTATATTGCTGCCCCGCGCCCAGCCCCCCCCGCTCCGGACCATTCCACCTCCCCTTTCCTGGTACCCGCCCTGCCTCTCCGCGACCCTTCCCGGGAGCCCAGTGCACCTACTTGACCGCTAACGTGTAGCCTACCGATACACCCCACTGACACCTGAGCACTGGCCTGCACTCACGCACAGTGATCGATCTTCAGTTTCTTCTTTTCTGTTGGGATTGCTTTGCTGCCACTATACGACTTAATGTTCAAATTGGTTTGTATAGTGATGACGTATTTACCTTCTGCTAATATACCTCTCGGTACCATTGTTAAACGCACCATGTCATGGAACTGTATAATGGCATGGGCGGCAGAGTGAACTTTATCTTTTATTATATTGGATTCTTCTGGTCTCCTGCCTGAATTACTACACTTACTGTCAATACAGTGTTATTGCTGGATGTTGTTGTCACGCAGATGTTGATGTTTTCATTATGTCAAAACTTAATAAAAATTATTTTTAAGAAAAAAAAAAAGTACAATTCGTAACAAGTACCTTTAAAACAGTAATCACACAAGAAACAGCTGTCCTTGTAGCTCTGTTACCCCTGTCTTTATGCAAGAATAGAAATGTAGTTTACATCATGACATCCCAAACCTCCAAATGTATAAACTTCTTTTTCTTAAGGACTGCTGAAAAAGGGATCAAGCCTTTTATAAAGACAAAGTTCATTCAAATGGCAAAATAAATGTGTTCCAAGTGAAGCAAAGAGCATTAGAATAGCAGGAATCAGTGTTGCCAGATTGGACTATTTCCCGCACAATTGGGCGACATTTTTCCCATTTGTGCGGGGGAAAACCCACCTGGCGGGTGGCTACTTTTTGGGCTTATTTTCACCAGTTGTGCGCAAATTTTTAGCTGGGGCGGCGCCGACACTTTGTCATTTGCAGGGCAGGCAGCATGGATGGGAACCAAGCAGCAACTGAGCCAACCAGTGGTGGGCAGTGAATGTCAGCAGCCAATAAACGCAAAGCGCGCTGCATGGCTGAGACATCATTGGAGGAGGACACAGCATGGGTGTGAGGTGTGATACTTTCGAGACGTTCTGCTGAAGGCAGCAGTGCGTGTGTGTGCAAGTGCAATCGCACCTGCTGCTGTTGCCAAACTTCACCCTAGCATAGTGGTGCACAGGAGTGTTGGGCACAGTCTCTTTGGGTAAGAGTGCCGTCAATCTAGTAGCACGCGAAAGCGCTACTAATGACGGCCCTGGGAATACTGTTTGCCCATCCCGCGCGCTTTGTTAAAAGCAGTCAAGCGAGTGGAGAGGGTGGATCCGGACCATCTCTCGCGCGCCAGACCACGGCAGTGCGGACGGTGGACCAGACTCATTGGAGGATGCGTGGTACTGTGTCATCGCGGCCCGCTCTGGTTATTTGATTGCTGCGAGCCTGCGACACACACAGTCCTCCTCCTGGCTGCCCTGTCCTGCTTTACTCCTCATAGACCTGTCCCACTGAGGTCCCTGAGTCCGGCCGGAGTCTCACTCACTGTGTGTGGAGACTAGTCACGCTCAGACACCTGACCCCACCCACGCAGAGTTGGGCTCGGAGATGGCGTGCACCACTGGCCTGGCCACCGGCGCCTGGCCTGGGTGCTGCTGTGGCCCCGCGGGCGCGTCCCGGCTCCATCCTTCCCTGCTGCTGCCTGCCTTTGAGAAGTGGCACGCCAGGACGGTTGAGACTAGACAGAGCAGTCTGACTGGGGCCCTGCAGTGAAGTGAGTCCACAAGTGTGAAGTTTCTTGTGCGGAGGACGTCGACGACGAGGTTGGATCATAGGATGTAAAGCGCAGCGCAGGCAGCTGAGCAGGCCAGGTCGCCACCATTAGCGCGTAGCACAAGGTGACGGCTTGATCAGGGTGGAGGCAATGGCACAGATAGGGCCTCCCAAGTAAGATTTAGTCGTCGTCGCGAGCACAGTCTGAACGCGGTTCATGTTGCAGGTAGCGGTTCAAATACGCCGCACACGGCCGCGGAGTAACACGTTGAAGAAGATCAAAGAACAGTTGAAAAGCGGGCGAGTGGAGATTGTAGAGGTGAGAGACGAGATGCCGGGGGCATTCTTTGGGTTTTTTCAGTGTGGTTTAACAGGATTCGGGGCATTAACCCAGTGCGGTTTGTGTTGCTTAACAGGACCTTGCCATCCTTTGGTTTTTTCATCGTTTCCCCATCGCATCTCCTTCAGTGCCATACAACAAGTAGGAAGGTTAGTATCGCTCCGTTGACATTTATTTATGGTTCGGGTGATATCCGACAGTGTTTGTCTAGTAGGCAGTGGTATCTGATAGTCCACAGCATATTCATTGAGCACTTTTGTTTTAGGTAACAGAGTTGGATTCAAATCACGGAGGTAAAGTCCAGCACGTACGGGGGTGTATACGTTTAGAGAGGAGGTGTAATGATATTTATTGGTTGCACCTGAGCATGTGATTGTGAACACAGGCTTTGTCAAGTCACATCGGACTGTTTGTTTCAGTGGTTTCAGAGTCACTGCGGTCTGTTTTCATTTCTGTCCTTTTCATTCCTGGTTATTGCGGTTGGATTTTTTTTCACAATTTTTTCAGTTACAGCGGACTGTTTTCACTTCTGTCCTCTTTATTTCTTATAGGCTGACCTAAATGCATGTTCATTTCTAGAACAAGTGATCAATATTTTTGAGTATATTTCCCTGCACAATGAATTCATGTTATACCAATAAAGTGTTTGTATTATTTGTAGACTCAAGCCCCTGAAGTAGGGCCCGAAATGCATTGGGCACAAGCATGAAATAGTTTCAAGTTGAAATGGAATTTCTGTCATGTCATGAATACCCAAGAATGTGTTTTCTGTGATTGTAACAGATCAAACGACTGAAGATTATGTTCATGTTATATTTCATTTTTTTCATAAAGATATGTTGTTGAATATGCAATAATTGAGGATTAGTTTGTTTGGGAAAGGGTATTAAGGGATTACTAGGAAGCAAAAGCACCACAGACATAGTGCACAGAGGTCAAGTAGCAGTACTTAGGATGTGGATTAAGTAGGCATGACTAGACAGCATGTCAGCCTCTGTGGCACGCTAAGTTTTCAGTGATTATAGTAGATAAAACAGTTCACAAAAGGAGTGCTCCTCTTTCCTTCATAAGTAAACAGATAGGGATAGCACACAGATCGAATAAACTGAAATTATTCGAAGCAGATCATTCGCCGAACCTGCCTCACACAACAAATCGGCTAAAATTAGAGTCCCCGCTTCCTCCATTCGTAGGCATCCTCAGCCTGCCACAATCCATATATAAGCGATTCCCCTGCCTCGCTCCCTCCCCAGCACCGCAGATCATTCTCTCTCTCCTCCCTCTGTAGCAGCACCTCCCTTGCTGGCAGCCAAAGCCCGTCTCCCCCTATTTAAAGCCTTGGCCCGGATGTATAAATGGAGAGGCGGTGAGTGACGTGGGCCTGCAAAGCACCTTCCCATCCTGCAGAGTCTATATTAGGTGCCAATGCAATCTCAGAGGGAGGTGGCCCAGGAGATGGGGACTCTGACTGGCAATCAGGAAGGGGGCGGCCAAGCACAAACTCACTGCCCTAGTCGTAGCGATAGGGGCAGCTAAAAGTTGTGTGTTCCCCACGCCGTCAGGCCCAGTGCACCACAAGCCAGAGAATTCATGTCGGAACGGATTGCTTCCAGACCGCACAGTGTACCGTTGCGACCAGATTGTGCATGAATGAGTGAGTCCCTTAGTGTGTGTGATGGGTCAAGGCCAGGCGACGCCACTTTTTCAGAACAAGTTTAAAGCAAAATTTGTTAAATCTCATAATGCACATGGTTGTACATCTGTTATGCTTAATTGGTTGCAAACATTTTATGGTGTTAAGGCATCTGCAGAGGTGCCCAGTAAATATCAGGGAATAATAATTGGTGAGAACTCTGGAGGTTAAAGTATTTGTTGGAGAGATCTCGGTTTTGTGTAGTCCCAGATCTGAATCAAAGTAGTTTAGAAGGTGAATGTGTCTCCTGCAAAGCACCTCATGTAATATGCAGATGACAGATTTTTTTTTTAATGTAGCTAGGTTAGTGGGCTACTGCTTTGAACACAGATCCTTTTGTTACTTGCAGTTCATAATTAGTAAGCCTTTTAATACTGCACAGTGAGCTATGTAGGATATGTGACTGCTACATCTTTTAACCCTCACTGAGTCATGCAACACATCTTGTACAATGATTTACACACTTGCATGATTTATTGTCAATGTGTATGGTATGTAAAGCACTCTGACACCCTGCATTACGTTGAGTAGCGCTATAAAAGAAATAAAATTGTTTTATTTAAATTCTGTGTAAATATTATATTTAAATTCTGTGTAAATACTTGGATAGACCAACACATCTGACATTCTTACATTTCATGCTCTTACATAAAGGGACTGAAAAAAGTCATGCATGCCTCGCTTAAGTACCTGTGAAGAGATAAGCTGTGTACTTTTGTTTCCCTCCGTTGCATTTAAGTCTGAGGTTCCAGGCCACTCGATCAAAAGGAGGCCTGATGGCCCCTTAACTTGGCCTTTATCTATAAATGAAAAACTGGGACTAGACAAAACATGGATCCCTCCAGCAAATACATTATCCTCCATAGTTTTCTTACCAGGGGCCTGCATATGTGCAAGGGAAAAGACCATTCTGGAAGTTAAATGAGATGTTGTTTTTTTACAAGTGTAATATGCATTTTGAATCAATACATCATGCATAAAGACTTTCTTAAAATACAGTTTAGAGGGAGAAGTAATTTGCACATGACACTATTGCTGCCTTTCTTAATCTCTTTGTTTTCTACTATTGTGATATGAGCAGTGCCTGTTTCACGTTACAAAGTCACAGTGAGGACTGGTCTTAAAAATGAGTAGCATTAAGACAGGTGCCCAGTTAACTCCCTCCCACTATCTGTATATTGAATAGAATGTATATTTGTCCTTAAAATGGTTTCTGATGACTATTTCTGCATAATTTGAGACTTGCTACTTTGGGCTGGTTTTTGGGCTTAGACTGGTCTGCGTTGGGCTGAATTTGGGCTTATACTTGAACGGCTTTGGGCTTGGGATGGGTCTCAAAATCTGGCAACACTGGCAGGAATAAGTCAGTTCGGAGTGAGGCCTGCATATTATGGTACTAGATGTGACTACTGCAACGTACCGAGCTCTGCCGCATGGCAGGAATACTTGACACTGATTGAGACTCGATTGGCCTCGATGCGCCCCCCTCCCCCTGTCTCCCTTGATCCATTTGCTTACGGCATTAGCAGGGAACTCTGCCCCCCTTCTTATGCGAGGAGCTGTGATTCCTCCTCCTGTATATTGCTGCCCCGCGCCCAGCCCCCCGCTCCGGACCATTCCCCTCCCCTTTCCTGGTACCCGCCCTGCCTCTCCGCGACCCTTCCCGGGGAGCCCAGTGCACCTACTTGACCGCTAACGTGTAGCCTACCGATACACCCCACTGACACCTGAGCACTGGCCTGCACTCACGCACAGTGATCGATCTTCAGTTTCTTCTTTTCTGTTGGGATTGCTTTGCTGCCACTATACGACTTAATGTTCAAATTGGTTTGTATAGTGATGACGTATTTACCTTCTGTTAATATACCTCTCGGTACCATTGTTAAACGCACCATGTCATGGAACTGTATAATGGCATGGGCGGCAGAGTGAACTTTATCTTTTAATATATTGGATTCTTCTGGTCTCCTGCCTGAATTACTACACTTACTGTCAATACAGTGTTATTGCTGGATGTTGTAGTCACGCAGATGTTGATGTTTTCATTATGTCAAAACTTGATAAAAAATCTTTTTTTTAAAAGGTAAAATTTGTAACAAGTACCTTTAAAACAGTAATCACACAAGAAACAGCTGTCCTTGTAGCTCTGTTACCCCTGTGTTTATGCAAGAATAGAAATGTAGTTTACATCATGACATCCCAAACCTCCAAATGTATAAACTTCTTTTTCTTAAGGACTGCTGAAAAAAGGGATCAAGCCTTTTTATAAAGACAAAGTTCATTCAAATGGCAAAATAAATGTGTTCCAAGTGAAGCAAAGAGCATTAGAATAGCAGGAATCAGTGTTGCCAGATTGGACTATTTCCCGCACAATTGGGCGACATTTTTCCCATTTGTGCGGGGGAAAAACCCACCTGGCGGGTGGCTACTTTTTGGGCTTATTTTCACCAGTTGTGCGCAAATTTTTAGCTGGGGCGGCGCCGACACTTTGTCATTTGCAGGGCAGGCAGCATGGATGGGAACCAAGCAGCAACTGAGCCAACCAGTGGTGGGCAGTGAATGTCAGCAGCCAATAAACGCAAAGCGCGCTGCATGGCTGAGACATCATTGGAGGAGGACACAGCATGGGTGTGAGGTGTGATACTTTCGAGACGTTCTGCTGAAGGCAGCAGTGCGTGTGTGTGCAAGTGCAATCGCACCTGCTGCTGTTGCCAAACTTCACCCTAGCATAGTGGTGCACAGGAGTGTTGGGCACAGTCTCTTTGGGTAAGAGTGCCGTCAATCTAGTAGCACGCGAAAGCGCTACTAATGACGGCCCTGGGAATACTGTTTGCCCATCCCGCGCGCTTTGTTAAAAGCAGTCAAGCGAGTGGAGAGGGTGGATCCGGACCATCTCTCGCGCGCCAGACCACGGCAGTGCGGACGGTGGACCAGACTCATTGGAGGATGCGTGGTACTGTGTCATCGCGGCCCGCTCTGGTTATTTGATTGCTGCGAGCCTGCGACACACACAGTCCTCCTCCTGGCTGCCCTGTCCTGCTTTACTCCTCATAGACCTGTCCCACTGAGGTCCCTGAGTCCGGCCGGAGTCTCACTCACTGTGTGTGGAGACTAGTCACGCTCAGACACCTGACCCCACCCACGCAGAGTTGGGCTCGGAGATGGCGTGCACCACTGGCCTGGCCACCGGCGCCTGGCCTGGGTGCTGCTGTGGCCCGCGGGCGCGTCCCGGCTCCATCCTTCCCTGCTGCTGCCTGCCTTTGAGAAGTGGCACGCCAGGACGGTTGAGACTAGACAGAGCAGTCTGACTGGGGCCCTGCAGTGAAGTGAGTCCACAAGTGTGAAGTTTCTTGTGCGGAGGACGTCGACGACGAGGTTGGATCATAGGATGTAAGCGCAGCGCAGGCAGCTGAGCAGGCCAGGTCGCCACCATTAGCGCGTAGCACAAGGTGACGGCTTGATCAGGGTGGAGGCAATGGCACAGATAGGGCCTCCCAAGTAAGATTTAGTCGTCGTCGCGAGCACAGTCTGAACGCGGTTCATGTTGCAGGTAGCGGTTCAAATACGCCGCACACGGCCGCGGAGTAACACGTTGAAGAAGATCAAAGAACAGTTGAAAAGCGGGCGAGTGGAGATTGTAGAGGTGAGAGACGAGATGCCGGGGGCATTCTTTGGGTTTTTTCAGTGTGGTTTAACAGGATTCGGGGCATTAACCCAGTGCGGTTTGTGTTGCTTAACAGGACCTTGCCATCCTTTGGTTTTTTCATCGTTTCCCCATCGCATCTCCTTCAGTGCCATACAACAAGTAGGAAGGTTAGTATCGCTCCGTTGACATTTATTTATGGTTCGGGTGATATCCGACAGTGTTTGTCTAGTAGGCAGTGGTATCTGATAGTCCACAGCATATTCATTGAGCACTTTTGTTTTAGGTAACAGAGTTGGATTCAAATCACGGAGGTAAAGTCCAGCACGTACGGGGGTGTATACGTTTAGAGAGGAGGTGTAATGATATTTATTGGTTGCACCTGAGCATGTGATTGTGAACACAGGCTTTGTCAAGTCACATCGGACTGTTTGTTTCAGTGGTTTCAGAGTCACTGCGGTCTGTTTTCATTTCTGTCCTTTTCATTCCTGGTTATTGCGGTTGGATTTTTTTTCACAATTTTTCAGTTACAGCGGACTGTTTTCACTTCTGTCCTCTTTATTTCTTATAGGCTGACCTAAATGCATGTTCATTTCTAGAACAAGTGATCAATATTTTTGAGTATATTTCCCTGCACAATGAATTCATGTTATACCAATAAAGTGTTTGTATTATTTGTAGACTCAAGCCCCTGAAGTAGGGCCCGAAATGCATTGGGCACAAGCATGAAATAGTTTCAAGTTGAAATGGAATTTCTGTCATGTCATGAATACCCAAGAATGTGTTTTCTGTGATTGTAACAGATCAAACGACGAAGATTATGTTCATGTTATATTTCATTTTTTTCATAAAGATATGTTGTTGAATATGCAATAATTGAGGATTAGTTTGTTTGGGAAAGGGTATTAAGGGATTACTAGGAAGCAAAAGCACCACAGACATAGTGCACAGAGGTCAAGTAGCAGTACTTAGGATGTGGATTAAGTAGGCATGACTAGACAGCATGTCAGCCTCTGTGGCACGCTAAGTTTTCAGTGATTATAGTAGATAAAACAGTTCACAAAAAGGAGTGCTCCTCTTTCCTTCATAAGTAAACAGATAGGGATAGCACACAGATCGAATAAACTGAAATTATTCGAAGCAGATCATTCGCCGAACCTGCCTCACACAACAAATCGGCTAAAATTAGAGTCCCCGCTTCCTCCATTCGTAGGCATCCTCAGCCTGCCACAATCCATATATAAGCGATTCCCCTGCCTCGCTCCCTCCCCAGCACCGCAGATCATTCTCTCTCTCCTCCCTCTGTAGCAGCACCTCCCTTGCTGGCAGCCAAAGCCCGTCTCCCCCTATTTAAAGCCTTGGCCCGGATGTATAAATGGAGAGGCGGTGAGTGACGTGGGCCTGCAAAGCACCTTCCCATCCTGCAGAGTCTATATTAGGTGCCAATGCAATCTCAGAGGGAGGTGGCCCAGGAGATGGGGACTCTGACTGGCAATCAGGAAGGGGGCGGCCAAGCACAAACTCACTGCCCTAGTCGTAGCGATAGGGGCAGCTAAAAGTTGTGTGTTCCCCACGCCGTCAGGCCCAGTGCACCACAAGCCAGAGAATTCATGTCGGAACGGATTGCTTCCAGACCGCACAGTGTACCGTTGCGACCAGATTGTGCATGAATGAGTGAGTCTCTTAGTGTGTGTGATGGGTCAAGGCCAGGCGACGCCACTTTTTCAGAACAAGTTTAAAGCAAAATTTGTTAAATCTCATAATGCACATGGTTGTACATCTGTTATGCTTAATTGGTTGCAAACATTTTATGGTGTTAAGGCATCTGCAGAGGTGCCCAGTAAATATCAGGGAATAATAATTGGTGAGAACTCTGGAGGTTAAAGTATTTGTTGGAGAGATCTCGGTTTTGTGTAGTCCCAGATCTGAATCAAAGTAGTTTAGAAGGTGAATGTGTCTCCTGCAAAGCACCTCATGTAATATGCAGATGACAGATTATTTTTTTAATGTAGCTAGGTTAGTGGGCTACTGCTTTGAACACAGATCCTTTTGTTACTTGCAGTTCATAATTAGTAAGCCTTTTAATATTGCACAGTGAGCTATGTAGGATATGTGACTGCTACATCTTTTAACCCTCACTGAGTCATGCAACACATCTTGTACAATGATTTACACACTTGCATGATTTATTGTCAATGTGTATGGTATGTAAAGCACTCTGACACCCTGCATTACGTTGAGTAGCGCTATAAAAGAAATAAAATTGTTTTATTTAAATTCTGTGTAAATATTTTATTTAAATTCTGTGTAAATACTTGGACAGACCAACACATCTGACATTCTTACATTTCATGCTCTTACATAAAGGGACTGAAAAAAGTCATGCATGCCTCTCTTAAGTACCTGTGAAGAGATAAGCTGTGTACTTTTGTTTCCCTCCGTTGCATTTAAGTCTGAGGTTCCAGGCCACTCGATCAAAAGGAGGCCTGATGGCCCCTTAACTTGGCCTTTATCTATAAATGAAAAACTGGGACTAGACAAAACATGGATCCCTCCAGCAAATACATTATCCTCCATAGTTTTCTTACCAGGGGCCTGCATATGTGCAAGGGAAAAGACCATTCTGGAAGTTAAATGAGATGTTGTTTTTTACAAGTGTAATATGCATTTTGAATCAATACATCATGCATAAAGACTTTCTTAAAATACAGTTTAGAGGAGAAGTAATTTGCACATGACACTATTGCTGCCTTTCTTAATCTCTTTGTTTTCTACTATTGTGATATGAGCAGTGCCTGTTTCACGTTACAAAGTCACAGTGAGGACTGGTCTTAAAAATGAGTAGCATTAAGACAGGTGCCCAGTTAACTCCCTCCCACTATCTGTATATTGAATAGAATGTATATTTGTCCTTAAAATGGTTTCTGATGACTATTTCTGCATAATTTGAGACTTGCTACTTTGGGCTGGTTTTGGGCTTAGACTGGTCTGCGTTGGGCTGAATTTGGGCTTATACTTGAACGGCTTTGGGCTTGGGATGGGTCTCAAAATCTGGCAACACTGGCAGGAATAAGTCAGTTCGGAGTGAGGCCTGCATATTATGGTACTAGATGTGACTACTGCAACGTACCGAGCTCTGCCGCATGGCAGGAATACTTGACACTGATTGAGACTCGATTGGCCTCGATGCGCCCCCCTCCCCCTGTCTCCCTTGATCCATTTGCTTACGGCATTAGCAGGGAACTCTGCCCCCCCTTCTTATGCGAGGAGCTGTGATTCCTCCTCCTGTATATTGCTGCCCCGCGCCCAGCCCCCCCCGCTCCGGACCATTCCCCCTCCCCTTTCCTGGTACCCGCCCTGCCTCTCCGCGACCCTTCCCGGGGAGCCCAGTGCACCTACTTGACCGCTAACGTGTAGCCTACCGATACACCCCACTGACACCTGAGCACTGGCCTGCACTCACGCACAGTGATCGATCTTCAGTTTCTTCTTTTCTGTTGGGATTGCTTTGCTGCCACTATACGACTTAATGTTCAAATTGGTTTGTATAGTGATGACGTATTTACCTTCTGTTAATATACCTCTCGGTACCATTGTTAAACGCACCATGTCATGGAACTGTATAATGGCATGGGCGGCAGAGTGAACTTTATCTTTTATTATATTGGATTCTTCTGGTCTCCTGCCTGAATTACTACACTTACTGTCAATACAGTGTTATTGCTGGATGTTGTAGTCACGCAGATGTTGATGTTTTCATTATGTCAAAACTTGATAAAAAATCTTTTTTTTTAAAAAGGTAAAATTTGTAACAAGTACCTTTAAAACAGTAATCACACAAGAAACAGCTGTCCTTGTAGCTCTGTTACCCCTGTCTTTATGCAAGAATAGAAATGTAGTTTACATCATGACATCCCAAACCTCCAAATGTATAAACTTCTTTTTCTTAAGGACTGCTGAAAAAAGGGATCAAGCCTTTTTTATAAAGACAAAGTTCATTCAAATGGCAAAATAAATGTGTTCCAAGTGAAGCAAAGAGCATTAGAATAGCAGGAATAAGTCAGTTCGGAGTGAGGCCTGCATATTACGGTACTAGATGCGACTGCTGCAACGTATTTGTTAAAACCCGATCGCAACAGCATAATTATCGTATTCACGGCAGACAACTTTATTTATAAAGACAAAGTACATTCAAATGGCAAAATAAATTTGTTCAAAGTGAAGCAAAGAGCATTAGGATAGCAGGAATAAGTTTTTTGGGAGTGAGGCCCGCATATTATGTTACTAGATGCGACGAGTGCAACGTATTTGTTGCAACCTAATCGCTGTGGCACAATTGTCGTATTCATGGCAGACAACAACTACCAGTTATTTAAAAGTTAGATGTTTCAATTGTACAACGTTGCAGGAACCTATAATGCTACTGCTTATTAGTGCAGCTGTGGGACATAAGATAATGCCCCATTACTAGAAAGTAAGACCCATGTAGGCCGAACGGGAGCCTATGGTCATGCCACACACTCATAGCATGCGTGCTATTAGTGTTGACTGAACTCGGATTAAATGGTTCATTCAGATGATCTTAAAGTTATTCCACAGTATGTATTATAGTACAAGCATAATCTATTTTCAAAATGATTATTGTAGAAAAGCTGAAGAAACCCTTACGTGTGCCGTGCCCTGAATTCCATAGATCCTCACTTTTATGCCATCGAAAAAGTAATACAAATAAAATTAAATTAAACCCAAAAGGCAGTACCAACAGGCCAGCGCACATCACAAACAAGCACCCAGACTTACCCTTGTGCGGCTTAGTGAGTCGCGTCCTATCTCCTGTAGAGTCCGGCGTTTAAGGCAGAAAAGCAAATAGTATCGTACATCAAACTTCTAAATCCTGCCTCTTATTTATTGCTAACCAGGTGACTAAACCCAACCTCCGGAAGCATACGCACAGGATCGTCACGTCATGCCCTCCCTTTCATAAACACTAGACTGAAAACCACCAGAAGTGGGGTTAGTTGCCAAATGAGTTTCCTCCCTCATTTAATTGAAATGTTTTCACCGCGACTTTGGTGAAAAACAGTGCCAATCACTGTAAAAATTAGAAAAAATATCATATTATAGAAACACCTCTGCTGCAGTATTAAGATTGTGGTTCTCCAAATTAAATCTACTGAAAATATGAAATAAAAACAAGAACAAACAAACAAAAGTAAGGGAACTCCATAAGTAATCAGAAACCCATGAAAAAGAATTAAAAGTAAACATCAGAATACAATTTAAAAAAATGTGAGGAAAACAAGATATAAGGTAGTTCAACGTGCGAGAATTTCTTTTGTAAACAAAGCAAAAGGTAAAGTAAAATAGAGTGTGAAAAAGATAGGAACAACATCTACAAAGCTTTTAAAGGTACAGAAACAAACAAAGTCAAATTTGAAGAAAATAGGAAACAACATCCACAAAGTATTTAGAGGTACGAAACGAACACAGGCATCACTGCAGTATTTGATTACAAAGTATTAAGACATATTAATTTTTCATAGCTAAGTGCATGGTTCTTCACAAATTTGTTCAGCTTGTGTCATTGAATATTTGTTGGCACTCCACAGATAAATATAAATCTGAAAAAGGTGTTTTTACAGCATAAAAAGATATAAAATGGGGGTGTCTGAACACACACGCTTTTCAAGGACTTAGAATCCCTTTTGATCTCCCTAATATGGGGGAAATCCAGCGCTAGGGTGGCCCTCCATAAGTTGTATCTGCCACTCTCGGAAGGTGGCCTTGGGGCCCCAAATTACGAGCGCTACTACGCCGCAGCGCAACTACAATGGCCGATGCGATGGTTAGCTAACAGTAACCTCACTGAGCTACCCACGGCAGCCATGACTTGGGGTCAGCCGGTATTACTTGAGTGGCTATCGGGTACCGTCACATTAACTCGGAGGCAACACGGTAACCTGCTAATGGTATCAGCCAGACGATGCTGGCTTAGATATGTGCTACCCACAGGCCGGTCCACACCATATGCCCCTGGCCTGCCGTTGGAGGTACTTCCGGGATCGTTCGCCTGCCACGGACGCGTGGAGCTGGGCCCTTGGAAAGAGATGGGCTTGGATACATGGGGAGACATGTATGCGGACACACCGCTGCAGACGTTTGTGGAGCTAGTGGACTCATACGAATTGCCGCAAGGTTCATTCTTGCTACATGCGCTGCTCACACGCCAGGCCCTGCGAACGTGGGGCAACGATCGCGCAGAGCCCCCCACTTCATATCTCTTGCAAACGCTGCTTACACACGGGCGGGCCAGACATGCTGTAACGGCCCTGTACACATCCGTTCGTCTAGACGCTCCACCCGCGCTGACAGCAGTTAGAGCACACTGGGATGCTGAGCTAGGCATAACCATCACCGACAAACAATGGGCACAGTGCACCACCCACCCGAAAACTGTCTCGACCAATGCCAGGTTGAAATATACCCAATTTAATTATCTACATCATACATACCTCACACCCCATCGACTGGCCCGCATGTACCCGACTGCGTCGGATAGATGCCCTAGGTGCCACGGCCCGGGGGCCACGTTCACTCATATGGTCTGGACCTGTGCGATCATTCAGGTGTACTGGTCTGAGGTGGCCACTATCCTCACGGAGGCAGCTGCTGCTCGAATAGTGGCTCAGCCCACCCACTTCTTGTTGGGCATTACGAGGCGAACCGTGCCCCGTAAAGGCCTAAATAAGTTTATGGACTTAGCCCTAGTCCTGGCTAAACGTGCGATAGCGATGACGTGGGAGGCACCACTGGGCCCCAACTTACACACATGGCTGCTTTACTTGCGTAAGGCACTGGTGTCGGAGCACACGAACCAGCTGGCAATGGCCGCGAGAACGACAGCACCCCCACGACCGAGCTCTGCTGCATGGCAGGAATACTTGACACTGATTGAGACTCGATTGGCCTCGATGCGCCCCCCCTCCCCCTGTCTCCCTTGATCCCTTTGCTTACGGCATTAGCAGGGAACTCTGCCCCCCTTCTTATGCGAGGAGCTGTGATTCCTCCTCCTGTATATTGCTGCCCCGCGCCCAGCCCCCCCCCGCTCCGGACCATTCCACCTCCCCTTTCCTGGTACCCGCCCTGCCTCTCCGCGACCCTTCCCGGGGAGCCCAGTGCACCTACTTGACCGCTAACGTGTAGCCTACCGATACACCCCACTGACACCTGAGCACTGGCCTGCACTCACGCACAGTGATCGATCTTCAGTTTCTTCTTTTCTGTTGGGATTGCTTTGCTGCCACTATACGACTTAATGTTCAAATTGGTTTGTATAGTGATGACGTATTTACCTTCTGCTAATATACCTCTCGGTACCATTGTTAAACGCACCATGTCATGGAACTGTTTAATGGCATGGGCGGCAGAGTGAACTTTATCTTTTATTATATTGGATTCTTCTGGTCTCCTGCCTGAATTACTACACTTACTGTCAATACAGTGTTATTGCTGGATGTTGTTGTCAAGCAGATGCTGATGTTTTCATTATGTCAAAACTTGATAAAAATTATTTTTTAGAAAAAAGGTAAAATTTGTAACAAGTACCTTTAAAACAGTAATCACACAAGAAACAGCTGTCCTTGTAGCTCTGTTACCCCTGTCTTTATGCAAGAATAGAAATGTAGTTTACATCATGACATCCCAAACCTCCAAATGTATAAACTTCTTTTCTTAAGGACTGCTGAAAAAAGGGATCAAGCCTTTTGTATAAAGACAAAGTTCATTCAAATGGCAAAATAAATGTGTTCCAAGTGAAGCAAAGAGCATTAGAATAGCAGGAATAAGTCAGTTCGGAGTGAGGCCTGCATATTACGGTACTAGATGCGACTGCTGCAACGTATTTGTTAAAACCCGATCGCAACAGCATAATTATCGTATTCACGGCAGACAACTTTATTTATAAAGACAAAGTACATTCAAATGGCAAAATAAATTTGTTCAAAGTGAAGCAAAGAGCATTAGGATAGCAGGAATATGTTTTTTTGGAGGGAGGCCCGCATATTATGTTACTAGATGCGACGAGTGCAACGTATTTGTTGCAACCTAATCGCTGTGGCACAATTGTCGTATTCATGGCAGACAACAACTACCAGTTATTTAAAAGTTAGATGTTTCAATTGTACAACGTTGCAGGAACCTATAACGCTACTGCTTATTAGTGCAGCTGTGGGACATAAGATAATGCCCCATTACTAGAAAGTAAGACCCATGTAGGCCGAACGGGAGCCTACGGTCATGCCACACACTCATAGCATGCGTGCTATTAGTGTTGACTGAACTCGGATTAAATGGTTCATTCAGATGATCTTAAAGTTATTCCACAGTATGTATTATAGTACAAGCATAATCTATTTTCAAAACGATTATTGTAGAAAAGCTGAAGAAACCCTTACGTGTGCCGTGCCCTGAATTCCATAGATCCTCACTTTTATGCCATCGAAAAAGTAATACAAATAAAATTAAATTAAACCCAAAAGGCAGTACCAACAGGCCAGCGCACATCACAAACAAGCACCCAGACTTACCCTTGTGCGGCTTAGTGAGTTGCGTCCTATCTCCTGTAGAGTCCGGCGTTTAAGGCAGAAAAGCAAATAGTATCGTACATCAAACTTCTAAATCCTGCCTCTTATTTATTGCTAACCAGGTGACTAAACCCAACCTCCGGAAGCATACGCACAGGATCGTCACGTCATGCCCTCCCTTTCATAAACACTAGACTGAAAACCACCAGAAGTGGGGTTAGTTGCCAAATGAGTTTCCTCCCTCATTTAATTGAAATGTTTTCACCGTGACTGGGTGAAAAACAGTGCCAATCACTGTAAAAATTAGAAAAAATATCATATTATAGAAACACCTCTGCTGCAGTATTAAGATTGTGGTTCTCCAAATTAAATCTACTGAAAATATGAAATAAAAACAACAACAAACAAACAAAAGTAAGGGAACTCCATAAGTAATCAGAAACCCATGAAAAAGAATTAAAAGTAAACATCAGAATACAATTAAAAAAAATGTGAGGAAAACAAGATATAAGGTAGTTCAACGTGCAAGATTTTCTTTTGTAAACAAAGCAAAAGGTAAAGTAAAATAGAGTGTGAAAAAGATAGGAACAACATCTACAAAGCTTTTAAAGGTACAGAAACAAACAAAGTCAAATTTGAAGAAAATAGGAAACAACATCCACAAAGTATTTAGAGGTACGAAACGAACACAGGCTTCACTGCAGTATTTGATTACAAAGTATTAAGACATATTAATTTTTCAGAGCTAAGTGCATGGTTCTTCACAAATTTGTTCAGCTTGTGTCATTGAATATTTGTTGGCACTCCACAGATAAATATAAATCTGAAAAAGGTGTTTTTACAGCATAAAAAGATATAAAATGGGGGTGTCTGAACACACTTCTTTCTATGGCATTAGACATCAGTATATTTAGACATGTAGGATCTCTATGTTATCTGACACCAGTGTATTAAAGTGTATCAATTCTTGTGAGCTGAAAACACTATACATCACATATTAGCCCACTTTTATCATTGCTTATTTGGTCACTCCACTGTTACAAGAAGTAGTGTAATTCATTGTCCGCCTTAGCCCACTTTGAACTGCTCTAAGTCTACAAATCCATTTAGCTTCATACTGTTGCAGCCATAGTTCCCTATACCCTCCTCTTGGATTAGAACCAACTAAGTCAACACCATGGAACCTTAAATTTGCTCTATTTGAACCAAATTCACAGTCATTTGATGATAATGCCTTATGCGTCAGGTCATGTTGAATGCACGCTCTGCAATGTTCTTGGATGCGTGATCTCAGTTGTGTTGTAGTGCTCCCTACATAAAATTTGGAACAAGCACAAACAATAACATATACCTCAAAGGTTGCCTGACAGTTCATGAATTGAGTATGTCATAATTATGGCAACTGTTGTAACAAAACCCTTTTTTCCTATTCAGGCCTAGGTGACACACATTACATTCCCCACATACATAGAAACCCATAGAGCGTTTTAGCCAAGTTCCTTGTTTTGTGCTAATGGTGCCGTGTAGCTTGGACATAGAAGTTCCCTGATGGTCTTACTTCTCTTGTATGTAATAGAGGGCTTTTCCTCAATTAAAGCCCCTACTCCTGGTACTCCCTTCAAGATTTTACAGTGTTTATGTAGAAATTTGTATACCTCATTATTAATTCTAAAGTGGGAAGTAATGAAAGAGAGGCGGTCCTTTGACCCTGGTTTGGACTGAATCATTAGTGTGTTGGCTCTTGTTGTGTTTCTTGCCCTATTTGCCACTTTCAGGAGATCCTGTCTCCTGTAATCCCTTCTCTCCAGTCTGATAATCGTGTGTTTCATGTGTTCTTCAAACTGGTGATCTTCACTACAGCTTCTGCTTATCCTAATCATTTCTCCAAATGGTATTGCATGCTTCGTGCACGGAGAATGTGCACAGTCATGATGTAAAATACTGTTCACAGCTGTATCTTTCCTGAAGAGGGTACTATGTAGTTTGTTTCCTACTCTGTAGAATTCTACATCAAGGAACTGGATTCTAGATTTTGACATATTGAGGGTGAACTTGACATTAAAGGGATTCTCATTTAGAGAGTCAAAATAGGCCCTAATTTTCTCCTCTGTACCTGTCCAAATTATAATCACATCATCGATGTATCGACTCCAGTAATGTATCTCTTTAGTCCATTCAGCAGCCATATGTGCCCAGGCATATGTGTGTTCCACCCAACTCATGAAAAGGTTCGCATTGAATGGGGCAAATTTGGAACCCATGGCAGTGCCCTGTAGTTGTTGGTACCAGTCCTTGTTGTACAGAAATAAGTTATAGGTTAAAATAAAATCAATCAATTCCAATAGCATTTTATTATGCTCCCGATAGTTGGCCCTTCTAGTGGACAAAAAATTGTCCATGGCCATGTGTCCAAAGTTCTTTTTAATACAAGTTTACAGAGATCCCACATCTAGGATTACCAACCACATTGTGTCATCCCATATGAGATCTTCAAATTTATTTAGGATATATGTTGTGTCTCGGATAAATGAGGGAAAGTTCCTCAATAAGGGCTTGAGGAACAAGTCCACAAATTGTGACATATTCTCAGTTAAAGATCCAATTCCCGATACAATGGAACATCCCGGTGAACATTCTGTTGCCTCTCATTTTGTGTATTCAAAGAAAAAACTGTGACCTGCCGTATGGGTGGCACCTGAGCTTCTCAGTTCAAGATTAGGAACAAGTAGTTTGTTTTAAAGCAGCACCTCAGTATTCTACCAATCATAAATTGAAGTCTTCTAATAATACAAGTCTGTCTCTCAAGAAACCAATTGATAGGAATGACTCCATAAACAAAGAGATAAGATTATCTCTGTATCTAGGGGTCTGTAGACCAAAGTGAAAAATATAGATGTAGAGCCCTGTAGGAAATCTGCATTTTCTGAAATGTCATCCCACAATTTTCACCTTTTACTGGACGCTATTTTTGCTGGACTTAGAACTCTGTGTGCTGTTACCCCTGCTAAGCAGGATTTAAATTGCCGTGCACCCCCCTTTAAGCATAGTTAAATCAGTTTATCCCTAATTGACTTATTTAAGTCCCTTATATATGGTACAGAAACTGTACACAAGGCCTGGAAGTTAAATGCCACCCGTGGACTACAGTGTCTATTGTGCCATTCACAGAATGGGTCAGGAAAATATGACTCCATGCCTATCATATATAGCTTGACTGACGGAGTCTAAAAACCTGCAGTCACACCTTTTAAAAACAATCTTTTTTGACAGGTGGGAAACCCTGCATTTGAATATTAATAAGTCACCCCATAATATATCTTGTTGCCCACAAGGTGGGGACCCTGATATTTAAAAATGAAACATGTGCAAAACTAAAGTTGGCACATTCTTCTAGTGGCCAGGTCCTAAAGAATATTTTTCCCGACATTGCTGTAGCTGAATCCTAGAAAAAGTCAAAACCCAGATTATAAACTTTAATCTGAAGCTTTTGAACCTGCTACAAAAGTCATTGAAAGACTATTCTTATTATTTATTAAAATCACAATTCAAAAGTGAATTCAAATTTTTTATAAAAATTCTGTTATGTGAATTTGTAGAGCGTGGCTAGTCACCTGTGAAGGTATCCAGGCGCTGAGTAGGGCAGGCCTGGGTGGAGGGGGAGTAGATCATGCTGTTTGGTCTGGAAGAGTCATGTCTTGAGGTTCCTTCAGAAGTCCATGAGGGAGGGCGAGGTTCTGAGGTGTTTTGTGAGGTCGTTCCCGGTCTTGGCTGCGAGTTGTGAGAGTATTTAGGAAAAGCAACTTTTAGAAGGTTGCCCATTTCCTGACTGAAGGTCCTGACGGTTAATTTACATTAGCTTTCCAGCAGATATCCAAGCGCCTGATCTTAATGAGGTGTGAAAACTGCTCCCTGAACAGAACAATGGCTAAGGCCTGTTGACAGGATGGACTGGGTGTGGGGGATTTGATCCCTGTCAGCTCAAGAAGGATAGCTGGGGCGGATGCAGGAACTTCATTTACTTGAAAGAGATAGAGGTGTGGTCTGCCCATTCATAATTTAGTGTAAGGAGAGACCTGAAGATGGGAAAGCCTTTGTCCCCAAGGCCCTCACTAGCCAGGCTGGCTATGAACCTAGTGAGAGGGAAGCGGAACGGGTAAGCAGTGGACACATGGGAGTTTAATGCTCTTTTCCCTGGGCCACACCTCTGGTTAGACACAAGAACTATGCACAAAGGAGAAAGTGTTCCTCATCTTGGCTTTTAGGAGTCACAGGCACCGTGGGATTGTTCACAGCAGGGCAAACAGAAACCACTGAGAAGGTGGATAGGGCTGCCCCTAGAAACCTTTTCCATGTTGGTTAGGGAGTATCCAGGAGTCACTACCTCCCACTGGCTAGTAGAAACCGTAACCGAAACACTTTCTGGACCTGCAGAAGATCCGAAGAGGACAAACCCTTCTACCTGTGACCTAATGGGAGCCCTTAAAGGAAGAACTTGCTCCCTCTTATGCCTAGGACAAATAAGTAGTTGACCTCCACTGTGGTCACAGGGACACAACAATCTGCAAGAGGCCTTTTTCCTGAAGTTACCAGCTGACCAATACTAATTTACCCTGGACCGGACCTTGCTAGTAGACTCTGCTGAAGTGAGTCATGGCGCCTGTGTGTTGTCCATGAAGTTCTGAAATAAAAGTGATTCAAAGGATCTGCTTCATAAACTCTTAAAAGTTGGAACTTTTGGACTTCAAAGACCTTAATAGCCACCAGCAGAGCGCAAAGCTGTTCAATTTTGATGCCCCTTCCTGGGATACAGCTTCAGGTTCGCCTCACTGCAGGATTTTTGAGTGCCATAAAAAAGTCTATTTCAGAAGGTAAAACCTTTGAACCAGGATAAACCCGCTTGATTTATACAACCTGAGCACCATCACAGTCAGCCATCACATCTACGTCCTGGTCTGCCCCTCCTATAGACATACATTGGAGCTTAATGCTTTTGGTGTTATTTTATTTAAAACCTTAAAAATTCATATCTCAAGTTCCTTTTGGATTTTTGTTGTTTTGGTGTCATTTTGTTTACTCTATATTCTAATTTGGTTTGGGGTTCTTATTGATTAGTGGTTTGAATTTTTACTGTTTTGGTACTGGATAAATACTTTACACATTGCCCTTAGTTAAGCCTGTATCCACAGTGCCATAGCTACCAAGGGGTTGAGCCCAGGTTTATTGACTTTAAGGTTCGTCCTGACAAGTTAGTGTTATTATTCCTTGAGGTGGGTGACAACCCACCCCAAATAATAAATAATTTTACAACCAAGCCACATTTAAAGCAAAAGCACCTCGAACAACAGCCACATGCATTCTGTGGGAAACAACCTATACAACACTGTCCGAGCCACGCATGCCTCAACAACACAGGCTTTACAAAGCATGCCTTTACCACTCAAATGTGACCATGTCATGAGTGATGTAATAAGTGAGGTCATTAGCAGTGCATTGCGGGGGCGCGAGTTATAGTTTTTTAAAAAGTTATTTTATTTAAACATTTTACAGAGTAACATTGTTTCCACACAGTATACAGTAATTTAGAGAAATGAAAAAACCAGACTCTAGGCAATACAGCATCACTATTGGCGTCATTATATGAAGAGTTGTTGCCTTGCGAACATTTAACCACCAGCTACAAAGAAAAACACCCCTGCATACACAATGACTGTTATTGGGATCACTAGAACCTATCTGATTCCACCTTGCACTTGTTCAATCCAATCCCATAAAACAGAGCGGAGAGAGGTCTAATATGGCCATACAGTAACATTTACTTCCGGTTCACTGTATTTTTTCCCCGACAAGGTATTGCTGGTATAATCCCCAAAAACATTTGGGACGGATTTGAGGGGCAATAGCTCATTGTATAGTTCGGACTGTGTATTGCAGTATACCATGTCCCTGGAACAGTCTGCCACTTTCGGAGCCGGCCCACGGGCCCAACACATTGCAATTCTGCGCTTGGCGAGTAGTAACCCCATATCTATCAATCGTCTGACTCCCTTCTTCAGATTTTTAGTATACCCCCATCAATGCTAATAGTGGGTCTGGAGTTAATGAGAGCCCTGTGATTTCATTTAAGGTATGGATGACCTTCTCCCAGAACTCAGTAACCTTCGGACAGCACCAGGCAAAGTGCATGAACCCCGCCGTGTCTGTCCTGCAGCGCTCACAGCCTGCTGTATCTCTCAGCCCATATCAAAACAACCTCTCTGGTGTATAATAAACCCTCAATAATACACAAAATGGCAGTGAGGGTGGCAAGCAAAGTGCGCACAGGTGTCTGTTCTGGGATACTTATTCTCAAAGTTCTGATTACGCTCTACTTTATGTGGTCCCACCGCCACTGGGCCACCAACAATAACTACAATCTTTACAAAAAGAGCGGGTGATTCTTCAAAATAATGATAGCGTTCCAAGCAGTGCGCTCATATATCGTCCATTCTCTGTGTAGCCAATCAAGAAAATCGCAAGCGAGTCTTGTTTAATTGGAAAGCCAATTCTGAATTTAATATTCAATCCAATTTTTCAACACAAAGGTACATTATCCAAATTATCCAGCCGAATTTATTATTCAGTCCAATTTTTCAGCACAAAGGTACATTCTGCAATTTAGCCAGCCAACGCGTTTCGTCCTACGCGGACATCATCAGAGCTGTAAATTGAAAACAAGCAAGTCAATAATCGTTTTTTCACATATATATTCACACTTCACCATAACTTAAATTTTAAATCAGTCACTATGAATATATTAACTCAGACTCCCTACCTATATCCAATCTAAAAAACAAAAAGACTTGCTCATTCATGAGTTTAAAGCAACACAGTTGCTAGTTCCAAAACATAGAACCCAGTGTCCCCATTTTGACCATTATAATTGCTTCATCAATATTACATCATATAAAAAGTATACATTTTAGACCCGCTACATTACTACATTTCTTCAATTCTGCACCCTACAATGAATAATATTGTGTTACCTTCTAATATCATGATAATCATATGACTTTAAATTCCATGTCGTGCGCCCATCCTTCTTCTAGTATCAATCTTTGTTTATTGCAAACGTCTAGAATATGAGAGAAAACACCAAGTTGCTCCAGTGTATGTAATGTTAGTCCACGTCTGCTATGCAAGACGACCCTGAGGCCACAACTTCCCATGCTCCCACGGGGCCCCATGGTCCTGCTGTGTCTCAATAACCTCCATTCTGTCCACAACTAGTATACCCACCATTCACTACCTGTTAATAGTCCTCAAGGTCAGTATCATGATACTAAATAACTCCTTCTTATTGCACTGTCCCATATCAGTTCATCTCTATTTATGCCCTCTGTCTCTATGAACATTTCCTCAAAAAAAACCCGTGCACTCACCAATTACGTTCCACGCTTCCTTCTAGCACGTCCCAAACACTGTCCTTCTTTCGTACACCGTCATGTCCAAACTGGTTTTTAACCCGCTCTTTTATACTCCACATCCATCAATCAGTGTTCATTCAAAGTCATGTGTGGACCTTTCTGGTCCACACATCTTTCCACCAATCCATAACCTTGTTACTCAGTAGGTTCAATCTACCGATCACTCAATTCCCGCTAAATTCAGCCGTGTTTCCATTTTGCTAATTCAAAATCTACTTCCACCAATCAGCATTCATTCTGTTTTCCGAATCAGGTTTCTTCTCTGGTCCTCCTGTCCTCCAGCCAATCACGTTCATTCTCACCAGCCCGGGGTGCCGCCTTCCACCTGTCCTGCCTGACCCAAGGCGTTGCCCGCACAGTCATTAGACAATTCATGAGCCTTCCCTTTTCAACTAATTCAGCCCATGACAAGTCGCCCCCCCCCCTATGTAATCCGCACAGTCCGTGGCATATTCTACACAACCTTAAACTCTTATCACAATGGGTGCACGGTCCTATTAAAAATCCAAGATTTTATCACTGAATCTTTACGTAAATCAGCTGTATCCTTTACTTATCTTAAACATTCATTCACCCTGTTTAAGGACAGTACTTTGTGTTCCTCTCATCATTCCTGTTCCAGCAGATACAAACCATCATACAGATCTTCACTTGTCAACTTGATATACATAACCGCAAATAATCAAAATCAACATGACCTACCCGCCGTAAAACACCACATCCATGTTTACTACTAATCCTGTAATATAACTTCTTTTTTTCTCTTCGCACCGCACTCATTATCCACTTATAATACCATACCATCCAACTCCAATATCCTCTTACTTCTCAACACTGTTTCAAATAATATTACCCAGCATATTCTTCCTTTTCCAATTCTTCCTATCAAGATACGAATCTCAGTAATTCCTATTCGTTCTATCCGGGTACAATCACCCCCTCTCTATCAACAAACCTGGTCCCTTATGGTGCCAGTTGGAAAAGAAACTCCGAAGGGACACCACCTGACATCCCAGTCACCTCAATATTATTAGTCGGCTCGTTAGGGGAACAGTGATTGCTAACACCGTGGTCCATTCACCCATGACTCTTCATCGCTACCAGTGGCTCAAAATGTGCTCCAGAATCTTTCATAGAGAATAATGGAACGTGTTCAATATTATATCCTCTATCATCTGACATTACCTGACAACCCAGTCATCTCATTAATACTAGTCAGTTCTATCTTGTCGTTAGGGAAACAATGATCGCTATAGCCACGGTCCATTCACCCATGACCTTCCATGGTTACCAGTGGCTCAAACATGTGCTCAAAAATCTTCATAGAAAATAATGAAACTCATTATCACTGTTCAGGCCTTTCTCTACAGATCTTAATCTGCTGATCCATGCAGCAAGGTGGAGGATTTTGAGAAAGGGTTGCAAGACTTGAGAAGGAGACAAGTGGCCAGGGGTTACACTAAGTCAAGTCTAGATGAAGCAAAAAGACAAGTGCAGAGAATCAGAAGAGAGGAAACATTGGTGCAGAGACCGAAGCGAGAATCACAGGGGAAATTGGCCTTCATTTCCACTTATAATACTGAGCATAAAAGGATTTTTAGGATTCTGAACAGGAATTGGAATCTCTTGAGGGGGGTCCCAGGTTTAACTGACATCATTCCTGACAAGCCAGTAGTGACATATAGGAAAAGCCCTACTATAGGGAACTTGATTACAAGAAACTATTTGGAATGTGTACAAGAACCAGCAACTAACAGGTTGCCAAGCCAACCGAATGGTTTTCATACTTGTGGTTCATTTATTATTTGTGATTTGGGGATGAATCGTATGAAGTATTTCAAATACAATACAAACAAACAATATTGTATTAATGGATTCATAAATTGCAACAGTTGTGGTATAATTTATGTAATCAAATATGAATGCAACAAAATTTATGTGGGAAGCACCAAGAGGGCTCTGAAAGCCAGGATTCAGGAACGTCATCGTGCCATTATAAATAGTGATATTAGATCCCCCATTTACCAACATATTCAGGATAATTATCCGGCTTTGAGCGGTTTTAAGGTTCATTGAATTCAAAGGGTTGTAGCTGATGGAAGGGGTGACTGGGAGCTTAAAATACGTCAAGAGGAGGCGAAATGGATCAGCAGATTAAGATCTGTAGAGAAAGGCCTGAACAGTGATAATGAGTTTCATTATTTTCTACGAAGATTTTTGAGCACATGTTTGAGCCACTGGTAACCATGGAAGGTCATGGGTGAATGGACCGTGGCTATAGCGATCATTGTTTCCCTAACGGCAAGATAGAACTGACTAGTATTAATGAGGTGACTGGGATGTCAGGTAATGTCAGATGATAGAGGATATAATATTGAACACGTTCCATTATTCTCTATGAAAGATTCTGGAGCACATTTTGAGCCACTGGTAGCGATGAAGAGTCATGGGTGAATGGACCACAGTGATAGCGATCACTGTTCCCCTAACGAGCCGACTAATAATATTGAGGTGACTAGGATGTCAGGTGGTGTCCCTTCGGAGTTTCTTTTCCAACTGGAACCATATGGGACCAGGTTGGTTGATAGAGAGGGGGTGATTGTGCCCTGATAGAAAGAATAGGAATTACTGAGATTCGTATCTTGATAGGAAGAATTGGAAAAGGAAGCATATGCTGGGTAATGTTAGTTGATACAGTGTTGAGAAGTAAGAGGATATTGGAGTTAGATGGTATGATATTATAAGTGGATAATGAGTGCGGTGCGAAGAGAAAAAAAGAAGTTATATTACAGGATTAGTAGTAAACATGGATGTGGTGTTTTACGGCGGGTAGGTCATGTTGATTTTGATTATTTGCGGTATGTATATCAAGTTGAAAAGTGAAGATCTGTATGATGGTTTGTTACTGCTGGAACAGGAATGATGAGAGGAACACGAAGTACTGTCTTTAAACAGGGTGAATGAATGTTTAAGATAACTAAAGGATACAGCCGATTTACGTGAAATTCAGTGATAAAATCTTGGATTATTAATAGGACCGTGCACCCATTGTGATAAGAGTTTAAGGTTGTGTAGAATATGCCACGGACTGTGCGGATTACATAGGGGGTGGCGCCTTGTCATGGGCTGAATTAGTTGAAAAAGGAAGGCTCGGGGACTGTCTAATGACTGTGCGGGCAACGCCTTGGGTCAGGCAGGACAGGCGGAAGGCGGCACCCCGGACTGGAGAGAATGAATGTGATTGGCTGGAGGACTGGAGGACCAGAGAGGAAACCTGATTCGGAAAACAGAATGAATGCTGATTGGTGGAAGTAGATTTTGAACTAACAAAATGAACGTGATTGGCTGGAGGACAGGAGGACCAGAGAGTAAACCTGATTCGGAAAACAGAATGAATGCTGATTGGTGGAAGTAGATTTTGAACTAGTAAAATGGAAACTAGGTGGAATTTAGTGGGAATTGAGTGATTGGCAGATTGAACCTTCTGAGTAATAACGTTACGCCTTGGGTCAGGCAGGACAGGCGGAAGGCGGCACCCCGGTCAGGTGAGAATGAACATGATTGGCTGGAGGACATTGGGATGTTTTGAAACAAAAATAAAAATCTAGGGAGGATTATCATTTTCATAAGGGAGATGCGACCTATTAACGACAAAGGTAGACAAATCCATCGAGTGATGTCCTCCTCGCACCTGGAAATGGCTTTCCCATAGTTTTTATTAAACACCAATTCCGAATCCGTATGGATCTGCACCCCCAAGTATCGTACTGAATCAGAGGACCATTGTAGTGGGTAGTCCAGTTCACTTGGTGTCATGGACGGAGTTAAGGGAAAAATGGACTTTGCCCAGTTGATCCTGAGGCCAGATATTTCCCCAAACAGCATCAGCTCACTAAGCATCGGGCTTAGGTTAGACTCTGGATTTCGAACTTACAAAAGCGTGTCGCCAGCATATGCCGATACAATGAGATTGTAGTGAGGGAAGCGGAGACCTCTGTGCCCATGATACTCTCTTAATGCACACGCCAGTAGCTCCCCTACAATGGCATATAACAACGGAGATAGTGGGCATCCCTGCTGCGTACCTCTCGATATAACAATGGGAGTCGAAACCACGTCGCCCACCCTGACCCTGGCCCCTGGTTTGTTGTACAGAACTGACACCAATCTGAGGTAAACCTCACCCACCCCAACCCGTCTCAATACAGCTTTCATAAAGGCCCATTCCACTGAATCGAAAGCCTTCTCTGCATCCAGGAAGACCGCAGCAGCTTTGATCAGGTTTTACATGCTGAATAGCGCAAAAGATAGTCATCAGATTGTATGACAAAGTACGCCCCGGGACAAAACCCGCCTGCTCCAGCCCAACCAGAATCGGGACTAGAGGAGCCAGCCTGTTTGCTAAAATTTTAACAAATATTTTTGTGTCCACGTTTAGAAGTGACAGTGGCCTATAGGACAAACATTCACTTGGGGGCTTCCCTGGCTTCAGCAGAGTTACTATTAAAGCTTCCCTCATCGAGGGGGGCATCTCCCCTCTTTCCATTATCTCTTCAAACCGAGTGATCAAGTGCGGTATGAGAAGTTCTTAATATGTTTTGTAAAAAGTCACTGTGAGTCCGTCCTGCCCTGGAGCACTACCATCATGCTTGGATGTCAGTGAGGAATGTATTTTGCTAGCCTCCAGCGGGCCCATCAGGTGCTCCCTGTGCTCATTGGTGAGCCATGGCATTTGTATATGCTCTAAGTAACTTAGCGTAACTGCATCATCTGCCACCACTTTAGAGCTATAGAGATCCGAATAGTAGCTACTAAATCTGTCAGCTATCTCTGTTGGGTTACGCAGCAGGTCACCGTCCTCGTCCCGCAATTCAACTAATTTGCCCCGTTCTCTGTTACGACACAGCAACGCAGCGAGTACTGAGCCTGGCCGCTCACCCTCCCCATAGGTTTTGCGGTAGCATATTTCCCCATATGTTTCACCTCACTTTTTGCCACCTCATAGTATTCCTCAAGTGCTTTTTTGAGCTCCTCTGAGACCTTAGAGTCACCCCCACGCAGCAGAGTCTGCTCCATACTAAATAATTGTCTCGCTAGTAACCAGTCTGTTTCTTATTGAGCGGAGGACGCATGCATGCATGTTTGGAGATAGCCACTCCCCTGATGAACACCTTAAACGTTTCCCAGACTGTAGAGAAGAGATTGACTGTGCCTGTATCAGTCTCTGACCGGAATACTTCGCCACAGAGGGAATATGGGGGGAATCTCCACGTGAAAGGGGCAGCCTTTCTGGGGGGAACCTCAATATCCATCTTTACAGGGGAATGGTCAGAAAAAGAGCGGGGGAGTGGGGTGCAAGAGCTCACACGAGGAAGCAACGTTCTGGAGAAGAACCAATAGTCAATTCTGGTGTGGATGTCGTGAATGGCCGAATAGTGGGTGAGCCCTCCTGCTCCTGTCGATCTCACCCGCCAAACATCAAGAAGATCCAATCAAGAAGATCCAACTGAGTGGCAAGATCATGAATTGCTCTAGCTGCCGCCGATAGGCTGCGGGAAGGACCCCTGGATCAATCCAGATTCGGATCTAGTACACAAATAAGGTCGCCCTGCCCCCCCCCCATATTTGTGGGATGGATGTTTCCTTCTGCATGCGTTCGAATAGTGTGTAATAAAACTGCGGGTCATCATAGTTTGGGCCATAAATATTAACAACGTGCGCATTCACCCCTTTCCCGTGACATCTTGAGAGCACATATCTGCCATTGGGGTCTATGTCTAATGTTTCCAGCTTAATACCTGATCTTGGATTAATCAATGTAAGAACCCCCCTAGCATGTGTGGTGAACCCTGCGGCTTGGAATTGACCCAGTTGTCGTTTATGTGTGAGCCTTTTGCTGCTTGGAGGCAAGTGCGTCTCTTGTAGTAACGCAACGTCGACCTTGTGTCGCTTAAGGTAAGCAACAACTTTGCACAGCTTCCTGAAATCGTTACGGCCTCTGACATTCCAGGTCAGGAACCAGATTCTGCATAAATGACCATGAGTTGAACCTTGTGGTGTAATTTATACCCTACTACTATTATGTGTGACAACACCCTCTGTTGCATCAATTCCAATGCCTGAGTTCTCTGCATGTTTTGCATGTATACTGTTGGGACCAAAAACTAAAAAACATAACCCCCCCACCCACACTATGCAGTCCCCAACTTAGCATAGTCGATACTTTACCCTCCCTCCTGCAACTAAGCATTGTACTGATTAGTAACATAACAACAAAAGGGTACAATAGGCATCTTGCCATGTGGTGGGTAACACACAGGGGCGGATGTTACCGGCTAAGGCACTTAGTCCTCCTGTGAGGTCTTACCGTCCAACAACGTAATATAGACCATCTGAGGGGAGGTGTCTCGGTTCATTTATAGTTTATATAGATAACAATTCACGTCCGGAGACAACACTGTATAGCAGGAGATTGACCCGGCGGGCAACAGCTGTGACAATAATATAGGCATTCTATATCCGGCCTAATCAATACCTTCTAGCAGGCCCTTACCGCATCAATCTGTCGAACTCTAGGCATTAGCTGAGTATAACATTCCCTACGGGCTCCCATTTCAATCTACCCTGTATAATATGCCAAATGGAGTATTTGAGAGGAGTGCAGCCTGGGCCCATTTTAATCCTGTTCCTCCATTCTAACGCTAGGCGTGTTGGCCCGGTCGTCGACCTCAGTTGCTTGCTTTTGCTTGTCCATCTTGCTGTCGTCCTTGAGGGCCTTTTGCAGTGACTTGGGATCCGTGTAAATCTTGGACCTACCGTTGATCATGACCTTTAGTCTGGCTGGGTAGAGCATTGTGGACTCCAAATTATGCTACCGTAACTTGTGTTTCATAGGCGCAAATTGTCGTCTCGCCTCTTGGACCCTCAGGGTGAAGTCTGGAAATAGTGAAAGTGAGGAGCCCTCGAACTGGAGATCCCGCAGCTCTCTTGCACGCTTCAGCGCAGCGTCTCTGTCTCTATAGTTTAACAGCCATGCTATCCCAGGTCTGGGTGGAGTACCGGGGGGTGGCTTTGAAGCTAAGGAACGGTGAGCGACTTCAACTATGAACATAGGAGAGAATATATCTCAGCCAAGGAGATTCACCAGCAGCTGTTCCGTGAACATCTCCATGTTGCCTGTTGCAGTTGTCTCGGGAAGGCCAACTATGCGAATATTGTTACGCCTAGATCTTGCTTCCAAATCCTCTGCCTTGTCTTGCAGCATAGTTAGGAGTTTCCCCATTTGTTTCTGGGCATTGTCTGACTCCATTTGAGCTTCTTCCACTTCAGACACCCGTCGTTCTGCCATGTCCAGTCGCACAGCGTGCTTGTCAATCCAGTTCATCATGCAGTCCATTCAATAGGACAAAGAATCAATTTTCCCATCGATCGTTGTGAGGCTTTTTTGCATGGCCGATAAGTCAGATTTGCAGTTTAGGCTGCGATTTGTCAACTTTCCCCATAACGACAGTTCTCGCTTCTCCCGCGGCGCCGGTCCTCAGCACGGGGTCACCAGAGATCCTGCAAGCAGAATGTGTTGCGCGTTGCTGTAAGAAGCAGAGTTCGAGCCAGTGTCTAGGAGGGGATCTACCAAGCAGTGTCCAGCGGCTTTCGCATGAAGAAGGGCACTATGGGCAGCACACTCACTGCAGTATTTATGCTATTTTCAGACAGAGTGAGGCCTTCACGGCAAGGAAGCAGGAGCAAGGCCGCACCACGTGTATCTGACCCGTGTATCAGTTTCTCATTTCCTAAGGGTGCGCCTCAGTTGTGCTGCCTGCTGTGTTTCCTTAGGGCTCTCTCCATGTATTTCGGGTCCCTCCAGCTTCCAGGATCACTGGTCGCTTCACATAGTGCAAGCATATCTGACATCACATGCTATCTTCACCCCTCACCAGGGGCCGTGTCTCTCAGCGCTTCTCCACACTGCAGTGGACCCCTAGTCTGACGCTCTGCACCAACGTCAGAGCACCAGTGGGATCGGGCGGCCCAGTGCTACAGCTCGTTCCTCACCAGGTGAGGCAGCGGCTACAAGCACTCCCCGCCGGGTTGCGTCTCACCAGAGCCCCACAGGGGGCCACGCCGTACTCACCGTTGGGCCGCTAGGTGCGATCAGCAACACCGCCAGACGCCGCTCGCGTCTGCAAGTCTGCAATAGCCGCAAGGCCCTCATCTAGCCGGGGTTGGGTCACCGGGATCTCCACAGCAACAGGGCAAGTCGCGACACCGCCAGTCCGTGTCATGTCACTGGGCCAGGCCGCGCTGGGATCCTCTGCGATGCAGCCCACCAGCGTCGTCTCCAGGGACAATAAACACTTTACTGCAGAGCACCTCTCGATTCAGGGAGACAGCGTGTGTTGCAAGGCGTCTTCTCCCTCAGATGCAGCCAATACCTTTAGGATAGTTTAGCCGGTTAACAGAGCTCATCTAGGCTGGGGCCATCTTGAAGCCAGGCAAGCTCCACCCCCCGGCGAGTTATAATTAGCTCAGTTAACTATAACTGCTGAATTTCTCTAGTTTTGTATGAGTACAATCTCAGCCTAACTATAACGTCCCCGTAACTTTTTACTTTTTCAGTGAATATATATATACATATAAAACATACATTTGCTCCATTTAGGGGCCCCCAGGCCCTAGCAGGGTGGCTTTGATGAAGTGGGAACAGAGTCTCCCACTGACATGTAAACACACAGCACTCCACCGAAGACGTACATCAAAGCCTGATTCCAGGATTAAAAGCACTTTATTACACAAATGTGTACTTGGCAGCCTGCTGAAATACCAGTCCCAACGCGTTTCTGCTCTGCTTTTGAGCCTTGATCACGGGTGAACTGAAAGTCTCTGCATTGAAAATGACCATCTGTTTTGATGACTCCTTTAATTAATTGGTAACATTGTATTCTGGTCATTCTTACCAGCATGCACAGTGAGCATCAATGAATCATATAAACTTCTGCAGAGTTAAAATAAATCCTTGCCTAGAAATAGCACTGCATAATATCCTCATTTGTGCAAATTCAGTGCGCAGACAATAATTCAGTGGTACGGACGAGGGGTATAACTTCATAAATGAAGACTTCAAGTGAAATGACTGTTTGTTTTGCGACATGCCCACTGTGATAATATCTTCCTCCCAAGGTTCATCAAGGGCAGCCCATACAGGGTTTTATTTCAAAGAAGGACTGAGTAGCCCTGTGCGTGTTCCGGAATTAAGGGGCATTTTTTAAAATTATTTATTGAAGATGAATTATGAGAATGTGATATGAAAACATAAAAACACTGTCACAAAATACGCCAGTACTACTATAAAGTAGCTATAATGTATCACATGCTGACATGGTGGTCAAACTACGTGGTATTTACCACAATAATGGTGCAGTCCTCTCTTCACTGCCCCTGAGAATCCACCAATGGGAGAGCTGCGAACAGTTTAAACACAGTGAAATGTGGTTGTTTTAACTTTTGACAAAGCATTGACAAAGGCAAAAGCCGAAACGTGTTTTCTTGACATCAATGAAAGAATCTATAAAGATTCCCATTAGTGCCAGCCTCTTCCTCCTCTTCCTTGAGGAGTGTTTTTGGATATATATATATATATATGTATATATATACACACACACACACACACACACACAACAGCAAAAGAAGACTTTCACTCAGGGATCCATGGATCCAGAGTATAAAGGAATTTACTCCAACATGAAGCATTTCGCCCAACCCAGCAGCCTTGCTCACATGCATAGTTAACATAGTAACACGGTGTATATACAACAAAGAGTCATAGTGAACATGGAAAAGAGACTGAATGTGCTACCATACAAACCACTGAAAACAGAAGTACCATCTTGGCATTATACCAAGTACATAAACAAAAGACGATACTGCTCATCAGAAATGAAATGCAAATCATAGTGTACACAAATGAGAGAATAATTATCAAAGTAATACACATGGCAACAAAAGCGCGTCACAGAGTGAGACACATTGTAAATCGTACTCAGAATCGGCAGATGTATTTCAAGGTAGCAAGAAAGTGTGCACGGTACATGCACTCTGGGAATGTAAGTTCCCAGAAACACCGAACAGGAGGCTCAGAGATGTTGCGCCGAGCCATGAAGATCAAAAAGACCATGAAATCAAGTAACATGCAATCTGGGAAATTGAGCTCCCTGAGAAAACACAACACTGAGTGCGAAAACGGTAAGCCAATGGTTTACTTGACAGCAAAAATGGTGCTTCCTATGTATTGCAGAAGACATGGGCACTCGAGAACATAAATCACATACTGCAAGTTAGGAAATGCTTGATAATGCAGGTGTTACAATTAATGGTGTGGTGGACCCATTGTGACTTCCAGGGGTAGTGTTTTGGAAAATATCTAAATACGTTGATTCCAATATCAGGGAGTTTTTTACTAGTCTGCCTTCGCATGTGAGAGACACCAAGGACTTTTTGGGCAAAATTTCTGGTCTCTCATGGGAAGATGATTTCCTCTTAATGACTCTTGACAATAATTCCCTGTATATGGTCACAGACCATGAAAAAGGGATCTCTGCCTGCAAACATGTTTTACGAGCAAGACCTATCAAATTTCTGGCTCATACTGAAATGGTCCTGGAAATGATGAGATTGTATTTGCAAAATATCATCTTCATGATCAATGGTACTCTGTACAGGTGGACCTTCAGCACAGCGATGGGTACTTGTTTTGCCCCAAGCCTGGTAAACCTCTTCCTAGGATGGTGGGAGGAACAGGTATTCAGTGACACTACTCTCAGCTCTGACCTTGGGAATATCACTCTGTGACTGAGGTATATAGATGGCTTCTTCATTATCGGGAGGGGTTCAGCCACCGATTTTGTTAACAATCACAACAACAACACTTTGAACCTGGTTTTCACTCATACTACCAGCAGGAGTAGTATTGAGTATCTTGACGTTGTTGTGGAAATTATGGATGGGGAGATACATCCACATCTATTTAGGAAACCCACAGCTTTCTATACCCTTCTTCATGCTCTCAGTGGACACAAGAGTATCCCTTATGGTGAGTTACTGAGGGCACGAAGGAATTGCTGCACTGAAGAGGCACTTCTCAAAGAACAAAAATTGATGGTTCAGATATTCAAAGAACGGGGTTTCCCACATTGGGTACTCCAAAAGGCAGTCAAGCGGGTGAATGGGATCAACAGAAAAGGCCTCCTTTTTGACAATACACAAGAGGACACTGAAAAACCTACATCTAGAGTCATACTCACATACAATAGCAGTTCTAAACAAGTGAGGCAGATACTTACAACAAACTGGGATATTTTCATATGTGATACAATCACTAGCCATGACACTGGCGAAAGACCCAGCACTAATTATCGCAGAGCGAGATCACTCAGGGAATTGTTTGTCGAAAGTGATATTACTCTGACTAAGGGTATCAAGGAATACAATCTACAAGGCTTTTTTCCAAGTGGACATTGCAAAGCCTGCAAGAACAGCCACATCAAAAAATAGTACCATGCTATTAATGGTAACACCTGAATTATCAGACAATTCCTAACTTGCAGTTCACAGTATGTGATTTATGTTCTTGAGTGCCCTTGTCTTCTGCCATGTATAGGAAGCATAATTTTTGCTGTCAACAACATTTGAGGGCTATTGATCGCAATGACCCCAAATACCCAGTGGCCAGACACTTTCGTGACAAACATTTCAGTGACCATACCAAGTTGACTATTTATGCCATCGAATAAATCACGCACAATCCCAGATGGGGTATATATGTTGTAAACGTTTGTGTGTTAGAAGCATGCGTTGTAAATCCTGCGTTGCTCATGCATGCATGGTAATGGTATGCATAGGCCTGTTATACAACCACATTCTGTTGGTCCTGTAAGTTAGCAATAACTTTTTACTGCAAATGGCACATAATTATGTGTAGTGGTGTGATGGCATAATTTAGAGTATTTCATATGACAAGCATAATGCGAAATTCACTAAATTATGTGAAAAACACCAGAGTTATTTAGATTTCATCCAAGCCTAATCAGAAACCCAGCAGAAGTCCTGTCTTTTTCCATTTGAACTCTTTATAAAAGTTTGCCGTTAAAGTGGTAGTCTTCTGTACATCATTTGCAGAGCAATGCAAGTTGAATAGCTCCACTTCCATCCATCTGTTTCAATATCCTTTATGTCCATTTAAAAGCAATGCTCTTTTTGTTGCGCGTTCAAGATATCCTATTTTGACAGTGCCTTTGGGACTTTATGAAATGCCAAGAAGTGAAGGTTGCTTTTTATCAGCCCGGTATGGTGGCTTAGCGAACTAATGTGCTCACTGTAGGGGGCTGTGTTTGACCTCATGGCCACAGGTTCAAATCGCGGCTGGTCCACACAGACGTTCATCCTTCTGAGGTCGATAAAATGGCTACCATTGAGTTGGAAAACAGTAAACCTCTGTTATTCAGTGCCAAGATACCCTTCTGCATGAACATGCGCTGTACGAATGCATATGTTATGTTGACACTGCTGCTTGCGTTTTCAGTGGCAGCATAAACTGGATGTTTTGATGTTTGGATCAATAGTATGCTGCATTGAAGTTGCTAGGTTGGTCTCAGTTGGAGCTGAAAGTGATAATGCTTCAAACATCCAGTTGACCTATTAATGCGGGTTATTGGCTTTCTCCACAGTTGATCACCAAGCGTTCGTTTTAGTAGGTAAGACTGTTAGTCCAGTGTCTGTTGTAAAGCATGCTTCCTTATCCTGACGTCACCTACTTGCGAAAGTACTGGCCTAGAGCTTTCCAGATTGACGTCTTCTAGGAGCTCTTTGTGGGCAAGATAAACAAACGCTGAGGGTCCCACCAACTTCAAATTGATTTCTGAATGTTCTTCCTTGTTCTGGTTACTCTCCTGCGCTTTGTTTTTTGTCCACCCTCGAGATGCTCATGTAGTGGTTGGTCACGTGTGACGAAGGTTCCTCATCAGTTTGCTATTGCAAGAAAATAGTCCAGCTCGGTCTTATGAAGACCGCGGGGTTGCTGCATTTTGTGGGTGGTCAGCCTCAACTCCATACCATGTTACCATACAGGGAAATAGGTGGAAGTAGGTGACGCATATCTATGTTTGTCTCTGCTAGGAGTGAGCAGGTGCCTTCTGATGGCAGCCTCCTGTGATGTAATCCCACAGAGAGACACACAGACTAGGATATCATCACTAACGCTGATCACTCCAAGTAGTCCTACCGTTTCTATCCTTGACATCCTCCTGAGACTGAGATACTGACTCTGATCACACTATAAGGCTGAGCCATAGTAGCGAGGGAGCCAGGGGTGTTAAAGTTGAGATAAAGGGCAGGTCCAGAGACTGTTTTACTTCACAAATGACTGTATGCAACTTTGTTTAGCAGCGCTTCTGAGTTTAAATGCAGACGTTTCCGTGAGCAGAATGACAATTGAGGGAGCGGGGACTCATGCCTTCGTCATCAGCTGGGTACCCCATCCTCCCTCGAGAGTGTTGGGGTGTGAAGGAGTGATTCTCCATCTGCTAGATGACGGTGTTCTTCCATCACAGCTTCCTGGTGCTGCTCTGAGTAAAGAGCATCTTGTTGCAACAGTTCGTTACTGTGTCTTCAGTGTTCCTGTAAGTGCATTTTTCGTTAGTTACATGTGAGACAGACCCGTGTGCAAGGAACTGTTGTGCTTACAACTGCAGAGAGCAGCTTTAAGGCGAGATTTTGATGAGATCAGGCCTGCTCTGATTCTCAGAGATCACATCAAGGATGCACCTGCGATTCGGAATGTCCCGCACTCAAGGACAGCCTGACAAAACTTGCCCAGCTTCCAACAACGAGAGAGCACAGCAGTAACACACTCCTAACAAGCTTGAGGCTAACTCTCTGTTGTTCCATAAAAGCGCATTGAAAATGACACAGCAAACTGATTCACCATGAAATGCACCCACACTAGAAAATAGACCAATCATCACTTGAGCTAGAGCGTCACAGGGACCATCAAGAGGCCACAAAGCTGCCACTGCCTGTCCAGGTACAAGTGTGAAGTCAATGAGCCCTTCCTCCATTTCCCAGTGTTTCTTTGTTAGTCCTGACAGCATTTCTGGATGAACTTTGACCCTGGGCGCTATCTTATCTCCATCTTGGGACTTCAGAAACCCTCACCGGAGATTGGAACGAATAAACTCTTGGCAATAGAAGAATGTAATTCAATCTACCCCTTATCTCCTGTGTAGGGGAAGAGTCCTGGTAACCCATCCTGACACTTGCAGGAACACTTCCCAACCCCTCTGAGGTAGGGACATGACTTTGTTTCTACAGTATGATTGTAGGGTCCCCTGTACCCCCAAGGTACTGGAGAGTACCTCTTTCCGGTGCATTTGTAATCCTTATGCAGTTCTCCAGACCTTCTTTTATTTAGTTCCATACGATGTACTTTTGCTTCTGTTCTATGGGAATCAAAAAGCCCCTGAACACTTTGGGTTTGTTTCATACACCTAAGCAATTTTCTTTAATATTTTAGGTTATGTGACAGTTCCACTTGCGAAGCATGCTGCGGCTAAATGCTTTCTGGTATCAATAGCTTCCAGCAAAGTGAAGCAGGTGTGGGACTGCACACAGGAGAACATCGTGCTTTTATTTGAATTTGCTAAAACTCAAGTAATAATTTAGGCTACAGCTGCAGAGCCAGAGGCAGGCCATTCCAGAAGGTGCTCGCTCCAAAATCCAAGGCACAAAGAGCTCGGCCACCCAGGCATTCATTTTGATAATGGTGTACCCTCAGAGAGCAGTGAAATTCAGAATTAAATGGTCTCTTCTGGAGGTAGGCATTCAATTGTTCCAACAGGAACCAAGCATTGGCAAGGCTAGTTGATACGGCCGTGGCACTTGTGCGATGGCTGTTTTTTTATATATATATATATATATATATATATATATATATATATCTCTCTTCACCAAATAGCTTACCGATTCATGTAAGCATGAGCCGCACCGACCCAAGTTTGGCCAAAGATTTGTTTATTGTTTTTTTTTTATATATAAATATATATATATATACATATAATATATATATATATATATATTCACTGAAAAAAACATAGGTTTTAGGGACAGTTATAGTTAGTTGGACATTTCACTCATACAAAACCATAGAAATTCCCCCGTTATAGTTAGTTCAGCTAACTATAACTCGCGCCCGCAATGCACTGCTGATGACGTCACATATTACATCACTCATGACATGGTCAGTGACATCACTGATGACATCACTGATGACATCTCAAATGACATCACTGATGACATCATCCAGTGACTGTGTGTTTCTGTAAAGTTTAAATATGTTTAATATATATAGGGAAAGGCGTATTGAAGAATGAGTGGGTGTATAAGTGTCTGAATGGATGATTTAGTACGTGTGTGACTGACTCTACAAGTGAGTGATTAAACGTATCTTACTGAATGCATGGGTTAGTGACTAAACTGTGTGAATGTCTGTATCCGTCTGTTTGTTGGTGTGTAAGTGGATGCATGGATTTGCGAATAGCTACATGAGTGTCTATATGGGTTATTGATTGGTTCTCTGAGTATCTGTATGGCTGCCTGAGTGTTTGTGTGGGTGGGGTGTGTGTGACTCTGTGTGAGTGGGTGATTCACTGGGTGCATGATTTCAAGAGTGCATCTGTGATGGACTGCTTGGGTGGGTGAGTGTGTGTATGGGTGTGTTAGTGAGTGAATGTATATCTCAGTGGTACATGTGCGAGTAACTACATATGTGAAAGGCAGTATATATGTGTGTTAGAGTATTTAAATGGCTATAAGTGAGAGTGAGTGATTGTGAGAGTGGCTGTATGGATATAGTGGCGCTATAAAGGGACACCCACTGCCAGGAGGGTCGTGGTGGCGCTTCTGCCTCCCGAGACATTGGCACACGTCTCGGAACTCTTCAAAAAAAAACTTGAAGAGGACTGTACCAACCGCTCTTCGGCACTTCCGTTTTTAATTTTAATGGAGAGAACTTTCGCCTTTCAGTAGGGCAGAAATACATTCACGAAGGCATTGGCAACTGAAACACAACCGAATCTGAATGCTTGCAGTTCTAGCCCTACAGACACCGGCTGCAAGGGCGTTGTGCGTGTTGTATCTTTCCAGGCTGTGCGCTCCGGCGCTGTGGCATGGCGGCCTCTAAAATCTTGAGCCTCTGACAAGTTCGCCAGCTGGGAGTCTCCGCGACTGACGTCTGTAAACATGTTGAGGGTCTGTGTTTTTATCTTTTCCACTCCGTAGCCCCTGGTGCATGTCTGGCGTGGAACACGTTTGAAATATATATATTTTTTAAATGCCCGGCATGTCTAGGCAACGGGGAGCAGATCGTAGCGTTTCAGCAAAACAAGATTTTTAAGTTCCTTTTCACAACGTGTCTGGTCAGTGCAACAGTAGTTGACAAGCACCCTACGAATGTGAGGTTGGGTTGGTGCAACCCGCGTAGGGGCCGGTGAATGCGTCACTTCGTGGTTAAGCAGGCAATGGTTTGTAGTAGCTCTTCATTGGGGCACAGTAAATACCGCATAACGGATGGCACTTCCTCGTTCTCCCCGCCTTGAGTCATTGAATGTCTTCCCGCATTGTCGATTTTTTTTTTTTGCAGTTTTGTACAGCGTGAACTTGACCCGAAGGTTTTAGAGTGCTTTACATGAGGACCAGTTGCATTACAGACGGACACATTCATTTTTAGGCACGGGGAGATTAAGGGATTTGCCCAGAATCACAGGATGTTTGAGAGTCCCGCCAGACTCGATTCTCGTTCCCCAGCTTCAAAGTCGGCCGCCCTAGCCCTTAAGCCACACCCTCTCCTCTGTTTCCACCCAGGGGAGGTGGTGCCCCCTGCATTATGGTCACTATGGAGAACCCAAGGGTTGATGCCCTGCTTGCTTGTTGTCAGGGCACACGTCCTAAACAAGCATTTGCAATGCAATAGGTCTCGCATTTACGCGAGTTTAAGCTATTGGCATTGTAAATGACAATGCCTTTTATTTTATGTTTTAAAAACCAAAACATAAATAAAAGGCATTGTCATTTACAATGCCAATAGCTCAAACTCGCGTAAATGCGAGACCTATTGCATTGCAAATGCTTGTTAATGTTGTTTTAGTATCCCGTCCTGCTTTTCCCTCGATGGCCATAGTCTTGTTTGTTTTGGGGGCATATACAGTAACTCTGGAGGGGAGAATCACAGACATCCCATCGGCCAATCCCTGCCGCATTGAACCGGGATCCCAGCCACGGCACTCCTCGTATTCCTGCCCCAGCTTTTGTTTCAAGTGTTGTCAGGAGCCCCACCCTCTTTTTTAACTTTCCAATTCAGCATCTTAAAGAAGCTCAGGACTGAGGCAATCAAAATTACACCTGTGCCTCTCAGGGTTGTTGCTAGTGTTGTCCATGAACACACGGCACTGTACAGCCCCCGACTCCCCTCTCCAAAACCGCTGTCTGAGATGCTTGTGCACACACGTTATGGGATTTGCCTACTAAATACGACCCTGTGAATGGGCAGTGTGGACTGAGTTTTAGTGTCTTGCTGCTTAAATATTCCTGCTTGAATAGTATACTAATATTTCTGGTACCGAATACTACATTCTCGTCGGAAATGTTTCATTAACAGAAGGAAATGCCGGTCCTATGTAAACTGTTAGTTTCAAGCCAATCGGAGAATCATTTAAATGAAACTGCAGCAAAGTTCGAATTATTTGTAAAAACAAGCACTGGTGTGTTAACTATCCTCCCTGGAGTTTGCTTATTCAGTTCAAGATAGAGATACTGCTCCTGTTTCCATTGCACCCACTACCCGTCCCTGCTCTGATGTCATTCCATTATTCGATGAAGTGCGCTTAGTGGTTGGGCGTTCACCCAGTGTTGACTCCTCTTCTTGGCCGTCACTTTCCACCGTAGGACAGTACAGCGGCTCCAGGTACCCTGCCTCTCGCACGGAGCCCCAGCCATAGAGTAAACGGGTCTCTAAGTGGTGCAGCCCCACAGACTGCATTAGGTGTGAGCAGCGTCATAACGCTCAGAGTGTCATTGACTGCACGCATGTGTGTGTGAAAATGTTCCTCCCCGGAGTCACACCTGCATCTGCAAACGTGTATTTCTCAACTTTGCTCACTGTCGTTAGCTTCTTATTTCTCCTCTACGCTGCTTTTTGCTGCTACTTGAAGATGACTACAGGAAAAGCTATTTCTTTGCTTTTCTTTCTTTTTTTTGTCTTGAGAAACTGCTTAATTTTTTAAAGAATTCTAGCTGTTTCCTTCCCGTGGTTTTAGAGCAGGGATGGTTTTATAGGATGTGAATGTCCCCACGAACAATTTGCCTTTTTACTGAATCGCAATTTTATACACATGCCTTCGGATGATAGAAATTTAAGCACTTTCTGTACTTTACCCACGTAATGACATACTCTTTGGTAACTTTGCATTAGTCAATTTAGCCCGGGATGCTATACATCGGAGTTTTTGTTAAGTAATTTCAAAGGCTGAGCAAAATTTGTTTTTCTATCTCTAATTTTAAGGCACAAGAAAGGGCACTGAGGGCTGCGGAGGAGAGGAAGGATTCTTTCCGTGAAGAACTTTAAAAGAATGGGATTGTTCGGTCACACATCTAAACATTAAAGCCAGTGGAAGTAACAAGCACATGAATTGCTGGGTTAGTTGTGCATTGAAAATCTAAGTGTGGGATTGTGTCAGCTTTAATTTTAGATTGTGGAATTTCATATATTTTTAGTGTAAGGTGCTTGTAATCTAAAACTGATTCCCAAGGCTACATATTTAGTAATTAATTCATCCTACAATGTTATCCTACCTCCATCACTGTCTGTGCTGGCCTAGTCCCTTCGAATATCAGCACAGCACCATCTCAGCATCAGCACTGCACCACTTCCTCATCAGTGCACCACCAGCAGGGCAGCACCAGCGCAGCCCCACCACAGCATCAGCACAGTGCCACCTCTGCAGCATCACCTCTGCACAAGTTCAGCATCACCTCTGCACTAGTGCAGCACCAACTCAGCATCACTCAACACCACCTGAACACCAGTAAGCACCACCTGAGCACCACAATACATCACATAGCACGAAATCAGTATCACTCAGCACCAACTGAGCACCACCTCTGCACAAGCACACCACCACCTCAGTGCCACTCAGCACCACTGCAGCACCACCACAGCATCAGCGCAGCACCACCTGAGCACCACCACTTAAGTTTCACCTCCGCACCTCTGCACCAGCACACAACCACCTTAGCACCACCTCAGCATCACTTAGCACCGCCTCTGCACCAGCACACCAGCATACCACCAACCAGCACCACCTCAGTATCATTCAGCATCACCTTTCAACCATTGCACCACCACTTCAGCATCACTCAGCACCACCTCAGCTTGCCTTCGGAATCTGTCATCTGTTGATTCTCCCCTAGTGTCCGTCTGCTGCTCATGTTGTAATTCATGTACTATTTCTCAATCTGCACCCTCCCATTGTTTAGTTTTCCCCCCACATACCAAAAAATAGTTATAACAAGCATTAGAACAGGCAGGAAGAAGTTGCCAGCATTGGAAGGAAAAAAAAGAACTAGATAACAGTTTATGTTAATTCTTTTTTAATAGGGTCATTCAGTTGTACATAATGTCTTCTTTGTTATATATACAGTAACAAAAATACTTATTACACTTTTTATTATAACTTTTCAACATGCTGCACAGCAGCCACGCTGCTCTACAACATAGCTTAAAAACATTGGCAAAGCCAATAGCTCTGGCTTAACACTTATAAGGTCCCAAAGGTGAGACCTATTGGTTATGCCAATGCTTGTTCGCTCAGGAGCTAATGTCAATCAGCATTTCATGTTATAAGAACTATCTTTTACAAATATTTTGGTTATATTAGAAACCCAAAGTTACAGAACATTTTTGCAAAAATTCAGCTGGGACAAGTTTGTACAAAGCAAATCTACCAAAAATTGCACTTATTGAACATGGCCTTTAGAGGAGCGAGAATGAACGGCTTGACTTTTTACATTAGAAAATATTGCAGCTAGAATAATACCAGTCCCAACATTAAGCCACTGGTGGACCTGCCCTGAGACTCTCATTTGCGTTTCCATTGGTATTCTGATGACACAAATGATTTTGCACCATAGGCTTCAGGGGCAGTTTTACACTGTGTCAACCCTAGGAAATCAAATTAACTCTAACAATGAACTGCCCTCCCCCCCCCCAAAAGCACCTTGAGACCCTAACGGGTGATTAGCCGTGCTTTACAAGAAACCTGATTGATTGATGTATTTTGTGTGTTCTAGCAACATTCACCAAGTGACCTACAGGAAGTGAACAGTGCACAGTTGCAAGAGAGCATACTCACAAACAGATGTTGAAAAGCCACGAAAGTCCTCATTTTCTCTTTTGTATCACAGGTAAAAGCTGTACCTTTTGTAAAAATTACAGATAGGATTGCAAAGTAAACATCTTACGTAACTTCACCCACCCTTACTTAACACACTGTTACAGAGGAAAGGACTTTCTCCTAATTTAAGCATTGTAGCTGTTAGAACTGGGGGTCTCTAGTTGGCAGAGGTAGGTACCTTTGTCCAAATAGGGACCCTTGCTTCTAGTCAGGGTAAGGGGGATACACTACTAAAATAACCCCTGCTCACCCCCTTGGTAGCTTGGCACGAGCAGGCAGGCTTATCTCAGAGGCAGTGTGTAAAGCATTTATGAATACATACAGTAATACAGTGACAACACTACAGATGGACACCACACAAGTTGTATATAAAAATAAGTACTCTTTATATAGACTTAACACAAGACCAGAACGACAAAAATCCACAATACAATAGAAATATGACTGTCAAAATGGTAGAAAATAGTTCAATTCAAATGCAGGTGATAAATGCGACACTCTACGTTCAATGTACCTTTGGATGCGTAACGCAATACAAACAAAAGAGTTGCAGGGAAGGTGATGCGTCGGTTCCTTACACGCAAGAACTGTGATGCGTCGGTTCCTTGCTCCGGGGGAGGTGATGCGTCGGTTCCCTACTGCTGCGTAGGGGACGGTGATGCGTCGGTTCCTTACCTTAAAGGAGGTGATGCGTCGGTTCTTCACTGCGTGGGGAGGTGATGCGTCGGTTTCATACTGCGCTTCTGTGGCGATGCGACCAGCAGCGCCTTGATGCGATGACGACCCGGTGCAATGAAACAAAATGCCGTCTTCCTCTCGATGTGACAACGAAGGGGGCGATGCGTGCACGCCCGGTGGCCGTGCGGCGACTCAGTGAATCTTCTGAGCTGCGACAGGCCCTGCGACACTCTTCTACGATGATGCGACGGCATCTGCTTCGACTGCGACACTCTTCTCCGGTGATGCGAGGCGCTTCGGTGATGCGATGGCGACAGCAGCAGCGGCGGCACGCTTTCTCGGCGATGCGACGACAACTGCTGCGGCGGCGACACGCTTCTTCTTCGTGAATCGCGCTTCCAGCTCCCAGCGACACGCAGTCTCTCAGAAGGCCCAACACAACAGTAGGCACTCCAAATTCCCAGCAAGGGAATTCAGGGGAGCTGGTTGGTGAAGTCTTGTATCCCTGAGACTTCAGCAGGAGGCAAGCTCACTCTTCAAGCCCTTGGAGATTTTCTGCAAGATGATGAAAGTAGGCACAAAGCTCCTTTCTCCTTTCTTTGGCAATCAGGCAACCACTGCAGGCCAATCCCTCAAACAGCACGCAGCATAGGGATAGTCTCCGCCTTCAGTTTCTCTGGTTCCTCTCCTCAGCAAAGGTTCTTCTTGTTTCCCAGAAGTGATCTAAAATCTTGGGGTCTGGGTCCCAATATTTATACTAGAAAATCCTTTATCCTCTGAAGGCAGAGGGTCCTGTACCTAGTCCAAACCAGTTCTGGGTGCATTCTGCCAGTGCACACCTTCTTCCTTTGTCAATGTGGGCCAGGGTCATCAGACACACCACAGGAGGTGGAGCCAGCATTGTGGAAGGCAGGTACGGCCCTATTCAGGCCCAGGTGCTACTCCTCCCACCACTCCTCATGCTGATAGGTCTATTCAGCCTAGTGCTGACTCACCCTGCCTCCTGGAGTCCCCCAGCCCCTGTCACTCACAAACCCAGACACACAATACACAAGCTAGCAGAGGCAGGCTGGATGGTTAGGCAAGAAAATACCTTCTTTCTAAAAGTGGTATTTTCAAACACAGAATGTTAAAACCAACTTCACTAAAAGATGTATTTTATCATTCTGAGGTCAGGCATACTAAATTCGTTTTTCTACCATGTTCCCTGAGTCAGTTAGGATTATAAGATGTTATAATCAAACTGCCCATTCTGGCCTATGGGAACAGGTAGCCTTGCAATAGTGAAAAACGAAATTGGCTGTAATTCACTATCAGGACATGCCACACATACCAGGGCATGTCCTACCTTACACATACAATGCACCCTGCCCTAGGGCCTACCTTAGGGGTGACTAATATGCAGGAAAGGGAAGGTTTGGGGACTGGTAAGTGGGTGCACTTACCAAGCCGACATGGCAGTACCAGACTGCACACAGGCTCTGCAATGGCAGGCCTGAGACACACTTTACAAGCTGCTTCTGTGGGTGGCACAACTAGTGCTGCAAGCCCACCAGCAGCATTTGATTCACAGGCCCTGGGCACACCCAGTGCACTGTACTAGGGTCTGACAGTGAATCAAATAGGCCAAACATGGAGTCACTAATCCACACATCAATTTATAACAGAGAGCACATGCACTTTAGCACTGATCAGCAGTGGTAAAGTGCCCAGAGTCATAAAACCAACAAAAACAGGTCAGAAAAAGTACAGGAGGAAGGCAAAAAGTTCAGGGATGACCCTGCAAAAAGGGCCAAGTCCAACAGTAGCGAACGGTGATTTTCCAAGCGGGTCACTGCAACGTTCAATAACACATACCAGAAATCGTTTTTTCAGCAATGCAGCTTTCTACCAAGACGTGATGCTAATTGCAATTTTGGTGAATATGTTAATGTGTGTTTAACTACGCCATTCATTTTGACATTTTCATTAAAACGTGCCTTTTTTAATAACAGAACTAAACATAACAATCATGTCTACATGTAAAGCTCACATTCATCCCTTAGGGCACCTTCGTGCTGACAAACAGATGTTTATTTATTTACTCATATTTCAGATGCATTTCTGATTTATCTGCAGTCCCTCCTTCACGTAATGATTTTATGTGCATCAATTATTTAACACACAGCATGCCATTACTGGGCAATCGCCTGCATTGTTCAATTTATTTCTTCTACAGGAACATGTAACACTGGAAGGATTAACTGAAATTAGATGAGATGTTGTAAACGTTAGCTATCTCCATGAATGAATGAATGAATATGAAATTTGTAAAGCGCGAACTAAGCCCAAGGGCGTCAAGGCGCTATAAGCGGACCTAAGGGTGCAGACAAAAAGACATGCTCATACCGACGTCTGTGAGAAAAGCCAGGTCTTTATGGCCCTGCGGAAAAGAGAATGGGACACCTGACTTGAGAGCTGTTCCGGGAGGGAGTTCCACAGTCTAGCAGCAGCAGTGGAGAAAGCTCTACCTCCCCATGTAACCTTCTTGAATCTCGGTACTATAAGCAGATTCTTATCTGCAGACCGGAGCCGCCTGCTAGGAACATAACGATGGATAATGGCCTTAATCGCCTCAGGACCTGACCCGTAGTAGGCATTGTGAGTCATGCACAAGGTCTTGAAGAGGATCCTACCTTCCACAGGCAGCCAGTGCAGCACCCTAATAGCGGCTGTGACTGAATGATATTTAGGTAAATTCATCACCAGCCTGGCTGCGGCATTCTGCACCATCTGCAGACGTCGCACTAAGCCTTTGTTAATGCCCAAATAAAGGGCATTACAATAGTCCAATCTGGATGCAGCAACTTAACGATGCAAAATTCTCCCTCCACAATTGCTAGAAGCTTTGCACTTGGAATAATGAGCTGGGGAGGGAGGGTGTTATTTATATTGTACTGTGCCATTGAGGAGATGCAGTAATATAATGGAGACTGAGCCACTGTTTGTGCTGCTGGGTCTTTGTTACCCATGGGCCTTCCAGCTCCGAGGGAGTCTTGCTCCATCATCCTATCCACCAGTCAGTTCAGCTGCTGCCTTGAAAATGTCGTGGTGATCCGTCAAGCAGGGGCCGAAAAAAAGGGCAGGTACCAAAACATGTTTTCCCCATGTTAATTTCCATAGGAAACTTTAGACATGGCTACAGCCCGAACTGCTGAATGGAATTACACCAAATTTGTCAGAAAGGTAGCTCTTGGTCCAGAAAGCGACTTTTTTGTTCTCCCAGCTAGATTGCTAAGAGGTCTTCGGAGGCCACGCCCCCTTTCTCCACCACTCTGCAATTGCAGCTCGTGGTGCACTACAGGTTGGAGGATGAAGTCCACTTTACGCCTGAGGGACCTTGGGGGCCAAGAAGCCCTCCTGGGATACCTCCTGTAAGTCATATACAGTGGGATTCCTGAGAGCTGGTTGGAGGCCCAGCCCCTTTTCTCCACCACTCTGCAAACATGACTACTAATAAAAAAAACATAGATATTCCATGACAAATCAAAAGGTTACAGGGACATTATATTTAGGAATTAGCATTTAAAAAACCTTAGAAATTCACACAAAAAAACAAAGGTTACAGGGGCGTTATAGTTAGGGGCAGATTTTACTCATACAAAACCAGATAAATTCATCCGTTATAGTTAGCTGTTTTAACTATAACTCGTGCTGCCGCAATGCACTGCTAATGACCTCACATATTACATCACTCATGACATGGTCAGTGACATCACTGATGACATCAGTCATAACATCTCAAATGACATCAGTGATGATATCATCCACAGCATCTCTGATGCACCCACTCACACCCCTATAGAATCTTTTATACACCCAATGCCACTCCCACACAACCATTCACAAACCCATTCACAGAGCCATACAGTACTTACACACCTACTCACTGGATCATAGATCTACACACACATCCACTCGTTCACCCATACTGCCACTCATACGCCCACTCACTCACTAATACAGCCATTGACATATCCACTGATACACCCATACAGGCACTCACACTGAGTGAGTCACTGTTAGACCCGGGATCCCTGGTTGGCTAAGGTAGGTACCTTAGGCCAAATAGGGACCCGCGGTTCCACATCAGGGAAAGGAAGGTCACCTTCTGAGATAGCCCCCGCTCACCCCCTCGGTAGCTTGGCACGAGCAGCCAGGCTTATCTTCAAGGTAAAGGTGTAAAGTATTTGCAACCACGCTCACAGCAACCCAATGATGACACAGCAAATAGACTCCACACGAGTTTTGTAAAAACGAGTATACATTTTATATAAAAAGATATAAGATAAGACCACATGATATAAATCCAACATATGAGTATGGGTAACCCTGGCTGGTTGTTAGGCCAAAAGGTCACAAAGAATCCCCCCTTGGGTAAAAAACACCTATACAACACCACATTCACACGAGAAACCTAATTATCACCAACACGTTAACAATAAACAAAGGATCCAAGAAATGAACAAATCAAGTTAGTTCTCAATGAATAGTACAAATGTATTAAATTCAATATACAATAATTAAAAATTCATCTTAAAACTTCACAGTAATTTTCTAACGTTCATCATAAAACAATAATCAAAGAAGCTTTATCAAATTAAAAAGGATTAGACACATATATCTTGAGGGCAGATCAATACATACAATTAAAAAAACAAGACACAAAAAAACATATATGGGAGAACGAGCAGGAAAATTGTTTCCACGTCACAGGTATAGCCACATAATCATACACAGATCAAATGTCAACTCATGAGAGAAATCTCTACTTTGTTTTGTACTCAGTAACAGTTGTCCACATCGATTTAAAATGGGCTTCCCTTATCTGTGCATCGACGCGTTTCGGTGGGCACTATGTTTAGGCCAACACCTTCTTCAGGATAATAAAATTGCTCCCAATTTATCAATCACTTTCTGTAATAGCAATAACAACAAAAATCAGACACATATAAATCAATAAACATAATCATTGATTCTTCACTTCTTAGTCCTAATAAATAAATAAGCACTTGCGCTTTGACACTGTTTAGCTGTGGCAAAATGTCCAAAGCATCTAAGTTGGCAACACAATGTCAGAAAAAAGGTCTAGGGGGAAAGTAAAAAGTTTAGGGAACTTTAGCCAAAAAGGGCCATGTCCTACAGTCACCCATAGAACTACTCACACACCTAGACACTCACCTATACAGTCAATCACACAACCACTTACTCACCCAAACAGTTGCACACACACCCACTTACTCATACAAATAGTAACACGTACTCAGTCACCTATACAGTCACTGACAGAAGCATGTCTCATCCATATAGCCACCCTCACATTCACTCACTCATGCATAGTCACTCATATACACCGTCACTCACCTATACTGCCTTTCACATACCCAGTTACTCACCCATACTGACACATGCACTCAATCACCGACACAGCCATACAGACACCCATACAGCTTCTCACACACGCACTCAGTACCCCATACAGCCACTGACTTCCCCACTCACTCATCCATACAGGCATTCACACACCTCCTCACCCACACGCACAGACAACCATTGAGGTAGTCAGACAACCAATTAATCACCCATATAGCCATTCACGTACCCCCTAACACACTCATACACCCACTTAGATATCAACTGACAGACAGATACGCACATTCACACAACCAGTCACACACCCACTGAGTCTTCCATACAGACACTCCTACTCATACACCTACTGATTCACCAATACACCTTGGTATATATATTAAACCCTTTCGCTGCTAGGCCTTTCCTCCCCCCTGTGCTAAGCCTTTTTTTGGCTATTTGGGGTAGTTTGCGCTTAGGGCCCTGTAACGTTTTGTCCACATAAGGTATCCACACCAACTTTGCATCCTTTTCTTCCAACACCCTGAGGATTCTAAAGGTACCCAGGGTTTGTGGGTTCCCCTGGAGCGGACCCAGAAATTAGTCAAAATATAGCTAATTTGTTTTTTTAAGAAAAATGGGGAAAAAGTGCTGCAGAAGAAAGCGTCTGTTTTTTTCCTGCAAATGGTATCAACAAAAAGTTTGTGGTGCTGAAATCATGATATTCCCAGCTTTCAGGGACAGCGAGACTTTTTTTACACAGTTTGGGTATTTTACTGGGACATAGCCTATTTTTGCTACTTTTTGTGCTTTCAACCTCCTTCCAGTTAGTAGTAGAAATGGGTGTGAAAGCAATAATGGATCCCAGAAAGCTATACTTTTCTGAAAAGTAGACAAAATTCTGAATTCAGCAAGGGGTCATTTATGTAGATCCTTCAAGGTTTTTTTCTAGAAACTAACAGTTGAAAATAAGAAAAATTTAAAATGAGTTGAAAAAAACAGCCATTTGTGCCAACGTTTTAACCTGTAACTTCTTCAAAGTATGACATATTTTTGAAAGCAATATACCGTTACCTCCGTTGGTCCCTTCTTGTTGTGTGGATATATAGGACTTGTAGGTTCACCAAGAACCAGAGGAACCCAGAGCCAATAACTGAGCTGCATCTTGCAGTGGTTTTTCATTGTGTACCGCGTATATAGCAATTCATTTGGTAAAATATAAAGAGTGAAAAATAGGTATCAAGGACACCTATGTATTTCTGAAATGGTAACAAAATATAGAGTTTAGAAGCAGTAGCTATTTGCACATCTCTGAAATTGTGGGTACCCATACTAGCATCTGAATTATAGGACATTTTTCAAAGTAACTTCTTTTTTACACATTGTCTTACATTTGGAAGGCAGAAATGCATAGAATGTCAATAGGTGATAAACGCTACAATTCTGTGTTTCCCTAGGCCTCCTGATAAAAATGGTACCTCACTTGTATGGGTAGGCCTAGTTCTCGCGACAGGAGATGGCCCAAAACGCAACGTGGACACACCACATTTTTACAGTGAAAACAGACCCTTTTTTAGCAAAGTGCCTAGCTGTGGATTTTGAACCCTACCTCTACCGGCACCTAGGGAAACCTAGCAAACCTATACATTTTTGAGAACTAGACACACAGAGGAATTCAGGATGGGGTGACTTGAGTGGCTCTCACCAGGTTGTGTTACCCAAAATCCCTTGCAAACCTCAAACTTTGTCACAAAAACACATATTTTCCTCACATTTCTGTGATGGAAAGTTCTGGAATCTGTGTGGATCCAAAAATTCCACCCACCCGGCATTCCCCAAAGTCTCCCAATAAAAATGGTACCTCACTTGTGTGGATAGGCCTACTGCCCATGACAGGAAACGGGCCAAAACATAATGTGGACACACCACATTTTTACTGTGAAAACTGACCCCTTTTTTTGCAAAGTGCCTAGCTGTAGATTTTGAACCCTAGCTCTGCCGGCACATAGGAAAACTGAGCAAACCTGTATATTTTTAAAAGCTAGACACCCAGGGGAATCCAAGAATGGGGTGACTCGTGTGGCTCACACCGGGTTCTGTTACCCAGAATCCCTTGCAAACCTCAAACTTTATTAAAAAAAACATATTTTCCTCACATTTCTGTGATGGAAAGTTCTGGAATCTGCGTGGATCCACAAACTTCCACCCACCCCGCATTCTCCAAAGTCTCCCGATAAAAATGGCACCTCACTTGTGTGGGTGGATCAAGTGCCCGCTGCAGGGAAGGGCCCAAAACGTATTGAGGAGACATCAAAATTACCTATCACAAAACGACCTAGTTTTGCAAAGGGGCTCACCTGGGTTTTTGGCCCTGGGCTCAGTAGCATCTAGGGAAACCTACCAAACCCACACATTTCTGAAAACTAGACACCCTTTGGAGTCCAGGGAGGTATGGATTGCATGGATCCCCCAATGTTTTCCTACCCAGAGTCCCCTGCAAACCTCAAGTTTAGTTGAAAAAATCAAATTGTTCTCAGATTTCTGTGTGGGAAAGTTGTAAGATCACTGGGCTGACACAAATTTCCTAACACCCAGCGTTCCCCCAGGTCTCCCAATAAAAACGGTACTTCACTTGTGTGGGTGGGCCAAGTACCCGCGACAGGCAAGGGCCCAAAACGTATTGGGGAGACATCAAAACATCAAAATTACCTATCACAAAACGAACTGGTTTTGCACAGGGGCATCTGGGTTTTTAGTCCCATGCTCGGCGGCCATCTAGGGAAACCTACCAAACCCACACATTTCTGAAAACTAGACACCTATTTGGAGTCCAGGGTGGTATGGCTTGCATGGATCCCCCAACGTTGTCCTACCCAGAATCCCCTGCAAACCTCAAATGTAGCTGAAAAAAATCTAATTTTTCTCAAATTTCTGTGTGGGAAAGTTGTGGTATCACCGGACTGACACAAATTTCTTACCACCCAGCGTTCCTCCCAGTCTCCCGATAAAAATGGTACATCACTCATGTGGGTGGGCCAAGTACCAGCAACAGGCAAGGACCCAAAACGTATTGGGGAGACATCAAAATTACCTATCACAAAACGACCAGGTTTTGCAAGGGGGGGCACCTGGGTTTTTGGCCCTGAGCTTAGCGGCCATCTAGGGAAACCTACCAAACCCACACATTTCTGAAAACTAGACACCCTGGGGAGTCCAGGGAGATATGGCTTGTGTGGATCCACTAACGTTTTCCTACCCAGAAGCCCCTGCAAACCTCAAATTTAGCAAAAGAAATCACTTTTTCCACACATTTTTGTGTAGGATCACCATGCCGGCACAAATGTCCTACCACCCAGCGTTTCCCTGGTTCTCCCGAGTAAAATGATACCTCACTTGTGTGGGTGGGCCAAGGGCCTGTGACTCGGAAGGGCCAAAAACACAGGTATTAAGGGTATAGCACAGCGAATTCTAAGCGCTACATTTTTTAAACAAAAATACGTTTTTAGCCGATTCTGCATTAGACAGCCACACAAGTGAAGTATCATTTTACTCGGGAGACCAAGGGGAATGCTGGGTAGTAGGAAATTTGTGCCTGTGCTGTGACCCTACAACTTACCCACACAGAAATGTGAGGAAAATGTGACTTTGTAAGTAAATTTGAGGTTTTGCGGGGGATTCTGGGTAAGAAAACGCTGGGGGATCCATGCAAGCCACACCGCCAGCCAAGAGTCAGTACATGCACACCACCATCAACACACACCACCAGCCAAGTGCCATCCACGCACACCGCCAGCCATGCGGCATCCATACACACGCCAGCCAAGCGCCATCCACGTACATCGCCAGCCAAATGCTATCAATGCACAGTCAGCCAAGCAATATCCACACATACCGCTAGCCAAGCACCACCCACACACTCCACCAGCCAAGCAACATCCCCACGCACCGCCAGCCAAGCAAGTCCGGACTGGGAACAGCAAACATCCCTGGAAGTTTGCTGCTCAACTGCCCTGGGAGGGGGGGTGTGCCACTAAAAAGCACTGCTCCCGCTTTTGTTACTATGGCCCGATATTGCAGCACTGCAATATCGGGCCATAGTGACAAAACCACCCCCCACGGCCAGAAAACTGGCCCCTACCCCTACGGCCCACCGGGTAAATGTCCGGTGCCTGCTACATCCAGTCCAGACCTGCAGCCAAGCACCATCCATGCACACAGCCACCAAGCCCCAGTCCACTTACACCACCATCAAGCACCACTCAAAGCACACCACTGGGCAAGCACCAATCTATACACACTGTCATCAAGCGCGAGTCCACCCACACCATTAGCCAAGTGCAGGTCCACACACACCATCAGCAAAATGCCAGCCAAAAGTCAGTACACGCAGACCGTTAGCGAAACTCTAGTTTACACACACATGAACTCTCCCTGGTTTCTAGAGGTTTTCTGCCCCCACTTGGGTGCAGATGAGAATAAAAATATCACTGAAACAGCCAAAATGTGTGCCTAAAAAAGTGAGCGACCTATGCTTCTCATTGGTATGCCTATAAACATATCCCTGGTGCCTAGTGGGCTTTCTGCACCCGCGGGGGGCAGATAAGGGACTACTGCCCCAATCTGCCTTCCGGAGGGGCGCAAAGCCTTTTATTGGCAGTGGGAGCATTAGCATGCCCATTCTCGGCAGCCCCCACCACTACGTATATAAAAGAATCCCTGGTGCCTAGTGGTCTTTCTGCCCCCCTGGAGGGCAGATTAGGGACTATTGCCCCATCTGCCTCCCGGGGAGGCAGAAAGGCTGTGGCAGTTTGTTTAGGATGGGGGGCATTGGCATTCCCATTTTGGGCAGCCCCTACCTCTATGTATAAAAAAAAAATGCCTGGTGCCTAGTGGGCTTTCTGCCCCTTCCGGGGAGCAGATCAGGAGCTATTGCCCCATCTGCCTCCTGGGGGGCAGAAAGACTGGGGGATTTTTTTGAGGGGTGGGGGCATTGGCATGCCCATTTTGGGCAGCCCCCAACCCTATATAGCGTAACAAAAAATCCCTAGTGCCTAGTGTGCTTTCTGCCCCCGGGGGGGCAGATCAGGGCTATTGCCCCCATCTGCCTCCCAGGGGAGGCAGAAAGGCTGTGGATTTTTTTGGGGTGGGTGGGGGCATTGGCATGCCCATTTTGGGCAGCCTATACCCCTTTGTATAAAAAAATCAATCCCTGGTGCCTAGTGGGCTTTCTGCCCCCTCAGGGGGCAGATCAGGGGCTATTGCCTCATCTGCCTCCAGGGGGGGCAGAAAGACTGTGGAATTTTTTTGGGGGGTGGGGGCATTGGCATGCCCATTTTGGGCAGCTCCCACCCCTATCTACGTAAAAAGAAATCCCTGGTGCCTAGTGTGCTTTCTGCCCCCCAGCAGGGGCAGAAATACTGTAATTTTGCATTGGCATGCCCATCTTGGGCAGCCCCACCACTAAATGGAATGAAAAACAAGTCCCTGGCATCTAGTGGGCTTTCTGCCCCCTGGGGGAAGATCGGGGGCTAATGCCCCATATGCCCCCGAAGGGGGCAGAAAGACTTGAATTTTGATGGGGGTGGGGGAGTTGGCATGCCCATCTTGGGCAGCCCCCACCCTTAAATCAAATGTAAAACAATCCATGGCTCCTAGTGGGCTTTCTGCCTCCCCGGGGTGAGGGGCAGAAAGTCTGGAGTTGAGCTGGGGGGGTTGGGGACATTGGCATGCCCATCTTAGGCAGACCCCGCCCCTAAATCAAATTTAAAAAAAATCCCAGGCTTCTTGTGGGCTTTTTGCCCCCCACGTGGGGGCAGATTGGGGGCTGCTGGCCCTGTCTGCCCCCCAGGAGGGGCAGAAAGACTGTAATTGTGTGGGGTGGCAGTGGCATGCACATCTTGGACAGCCCCCACCCCTAAATTGAATGAAAAAAATCCATGGCATCTAGTGGGCTTTCTGCCCCCGGGGGGGTGAAAGACTGATTTTCCCCAATTAATTTTGGGGAAGCAAAGACTATCGCACAAGGGGTTGCTCCCCCCTCCCTGGTGCCTAGTGGGTGGATCCCTGCTTTGGATTCTCCCCTTTCCAACGATACCTCTCCTGACTTCCTACATCCTCAGGGGGCTGAGATAGCCCCCAGAGCACGTAGAAAGTGAAACTGAAATGAGCCTATTGGCTCATTTCAGTTTCGGTTCCTGTGAAATGATGTCAGCGTGACATGCACGCTGATTGTCATTTCACAGAAACCAAAGCTACAGCCTCAGGAGCTGGGAAAGCTCTTCCCCAGCTCCTGAGGCTGTTGGGGGGGGAAAGGGAATCTCTCTGGTGCACGCACCAGAGCGATTCCCTGTGCCATGGCATCGGACGTGTGGAAGCCGTCCGATGCACATGAGCACTTATGCGTCGATGGCTCCCGCGCGTCCGACGCATGGAAGGGGTTAACAAGATGCATGGAAGGGGTTAACACTCATAAACTTTTTTTAAAACACTCACAGTCACTCGGTCATCAGTGATGTCATTTGAGATGTCATCAGTGATGTCATCAGTGATGTCACTGACCATGTCATGAGTGATGTAATATGTGAGGTTATAAGCAGTGCATTGCGGGGGCACGAGTTATAGTTAACTCAGCTAACTATAACAGCTGAATTTCTGTTTTTTGTATGAGTAAAATCTGCCCCTAGCTATAACCTCCCTGTAACCTTTTGTTTTTTCAGTGAACATATATAAATATATTCACTGAAGAAACCAAAGGTTACAGGGAGGTTATAGTTAGGCTGATTTCACTTGTACAAAACCATTGAAATTCAGCAGTTATAGTTACCTGAACTGGTAGGTAACATCACTCATGACATCACTCATGACATCTCAAATGACATCACTGATAACATCATCAACTGAACCACTCACACATCCACTCACACACCCACTCATACACCCACTCACACACCCATTAAATATTTCCAATGAAAATACACTCCTGTGTCTAGGAGCATGAAAACAAGCCAACCCCATCTGATGATGTACAACAATCTTTCATTACAGCGGGCAATCCAACATGATGCATTTCAACCCCACTCAGGGTCTTGATCACATGTCAGTTAGGGATGGTCAATTGTTGAGAACAAACAGAGAAAAATACAGACTCTCAACAGAGTCACTCACTCACCATACAACCACTCAAACACCCATACAAACACTCACACAAATACTCACTCTCCAATACAGCCACTCGGACAACCAATCAGTTAACCAAACACCCACTCAAACAGCCACTCAGTCACCCATACAGCCACTTAAACACACACTCAATCAATCAATCAGGAATTTGTGAAGCATACTACTCACCCATAAGGGTCTCAAGGCGCTGGGGGGAGGTGGGGGTTGCGGGCAGCTCCGTCTCATCCGAAGAGCCAGGTCTTGAGGCTGTTCCTGAAGGCTTGCAGTGTGGGGGTTCGTCTGATGCTGAGGGGGAGTTCGTTCCAGGTCTTGGCTGCGATGTAGGAGAAGGATCGCCCCCCCTGCTCTGGTTCTGCGGATGTATGGGATTTCGGCCAGGGCAAGATCGGCGGAGCGGAGGCTTCTCTGGGGTGCGTAGAAGGAGATTCTTTCATTGAGGTATTGGGGTCCGATGTTGTGGAGGGATTTGTAGGTGAGGGTATGTAGTTTGAAGGTCACTCTCTTTTCGATGGGGAGCCAGTGGAGTTCTAGTAGGTGCTGGGTGATGTGGTCTTGTCGTGGGTTGCAGAGGATGAGTCAAGCTGCAGCGTTCTCGATGGTCTGGAGTTTTAGGAGTAGGGATTTGTTTATTCCGGCGTTGAGGGTGTTCCCGTAGTCCAGTCTGCTGGTTATGAATGCCTGGGTGACGGTCTTTCTGGATTCGGGGGGATCCATTTAATGGTCTTGCGGAGGACGCGCAGGGTGTTGAAGCACGAGGAAAACACAGCGTTGATCTGTCGCTTCATGGTGAGGGAGGAGTCGAGTATGATGCCGAGGTTGCGAGTGTGGTCTGTGGGTATGGTGGGGTGGCCGAGGGCGGTGGGCCACCAGGTGTTGTCCCAAGTGGAGGGGGTGGATCCGAGGACGAGGACTTACGTTTTCTCTGAGTTGAGCTTTAGGCAGCTGTTGCTCATCCAGGAGGTGACGTCTTTCATTACTTCCTGGAAGCTGTGTCTGGTGATGTTGGGTACATTGGTGAGGGAGAGGATGAGCTGGGTGTCGTCAGCGTAGGATACTATGCTGAGTCTTTGTTTTCTGACGATGGCGGCTAGAGGGGCCATGTGGATGTTAAAGAGCATGGGGCTGAGTGAAAATCTTTGGGGTACACTCACTCACCCATACAGCCACTCACACAACCACTTAGTCACTGATACAGCCACTAACATATCTACTCACAGACCCATACAGCCACTCATACAGCCACTCCCTCACCCATACCACCACTCATATACTCACTCACTCACCAATACAGACACTCACACACTCACTCATTCATCCAAAGAGTCACTCACATAGCCACTCACTCACCCACACAGCCACTCACACACCCACTCATTCACCCATTTAGTAACTCACACACCCACTCACTCACTCATTCACTCACTCACTCTCTCACCAATACAGCCAGTCAGACAGCCACTCCCACACCCATACAGTTACTCACATACCCACTTATTCACCCATACAGGTACTCCCACACCCACTTATTCACCCATAAAACTGCTCACACACCCACTCACACACCTATATAGTCACTCAGACATCCACTCACACATGGATACACACAGTCACACAGCCACCCACATAATATATGCTAGAAATAGTATCACTCATTAGTAGTACATAAAGTATAGTAATTTAACTTTTGTAGTACCTTAGTATATATGTTTAACAAGCATAAACATTTAGAAAACACTCACAATCACTAAATGATGTCATCAGTGATGCCATTTGAGATGTCATGAGTGATATCACTGACCATGTCATGAGTGATGTAATATGTGAGGTCATAAGCAGTGCATTGCATGGGCATAAGTTGTAGTTACTTCAGGTAACTATAACTGTTGAATTTCACTGGTTTTGTGAAATCTGAGCCATACTATAACATCCCTGTAACCTTTGGTATTTTCAGTGAAAAAGAAAATTATATATATATCACAATGATATGCTTTTAGAAATGATTGAGTTATGTTTGTGCAATAACTTTTTTGGTTTTAACCAGGCTATATATCAGTAGTTGAGAGGTGTGGCTATGGGGGCATGCTTCTCCCCCAGTTACGCATGTTTACATGTCGGCTGGTGGGAGGAGTGTGTCCTCAAGACTACTCACAAAGAATGGCACAAACAAATTGCACACTATTGGCGCTACATTGATGATGTGTGTTTAGTCTGGAATGGTAGTGAGCAGGCAGCATTGGAATTTGTTGATAGCATTAATTCCAATAATCTTAATTTAAAGTTCACTGTAACGATAGACAGGATTAGTGTGGAGTTTTTGGATGTTTTAGTGTATATAAAAGAAGAAAGAATACACACTAAACTACATCGTAAATCCACGGCAGGAAACTCTATACTTCATGCTGACAGCTCACACCCACGCCATCTAATTAGGAGCATACCGTATGGCGAATTTGTACGGATTCGCCGTATCTGTAGTCTGGACTCAGTTTCTGCTGATTGTCAGCAGGAAGCAGTATGTCGATTTTTAGATCGAGGCTATAAGAGGCCACATCTGATTCAGGCATTGACAAAAGCTAATAATCAACCGAGAAATTCACTTCTGCTTCCAAAACAGTCACATTAGTAGTTTAGACCTTGCCCCACAAAAAGAGAAGCTGAATATTCGATTGATTTATCACCTTCAGTCAACAGGAAGAGAAATTACGCAAGATAATATATGCTGAATGGCCCATAGTTCTTACTGACATCACATTGGGCCCTATTTTGCCATCTCTTCCTACTATTACTTACAGAAGGGCGCCATCCATGAGGGATGCGTTGGTTAAACCTATGCCGGAAGTAGTTCCTAAAGGTACTTGGCTTAAGAAAATGGGCTTTCACAACTGTAATTCCTGTCGGGCATGTACATTTGCCACTAATGCAACTCATTACAAGACAGCTTTTAGTGAGAAGGAAATTGAAATTAAGGAAAGTTTGAATTGTCGCACAGAGTTTGCTATTTACAAACTTAAATGTAGTTGTGGTTTGGAGTACATAGGGAGTACTAAACTCCTGTACACAAACGTATCTTACAGCATGTACGTGCCATAGTAAATTCCGATGGCAACTATCCGGTTGCGAGACACTTCAAATTAGTACATAATAATAAACTAAAAGATTTAGAATGCACTGTTTTGGGAGCTGTTCCCACACCCAGACGGGGTGGGAACCATGAGAAATTGCTTCGGCAACGTAAATCTCAATTTATTTTAGCTCTTGATACCCGGATGCCTAATGGATTAAACATGAGTGAAGATTTACATAACTTCCTTTAATGGATTTATTTATACTTCTGCTGTACATTAGCTTATGATACAATTTTTAAGAGATCTACAGATTTTTAGTCAACTTATCCTTCTGTATACTTCCCTAACTGTGATATCCCCGCACTGCAACGATTGGGCATGTCTCATAAGACTTTTTATTCTAGTTCAACTTGGTTTCTTTAAGCTCTCCCCATATGTCCATTAAATATAGGATTTTGATTTTAATAAAGTTTTTCTGGTAACTACATAATATTATTGTCACTTGCACTTAGAATCATTAAGTAGTAATGATTAGGTTAAGGCTGCTATGGATATTGTATTTTGCACAGCACTGTTTTGCACTTTTTTATCACTATTTTTAGCATTTTTAGATGAGGTTTTAGACTGGATTAGGCACTGTGTTCGATCTATATAGATATTTGGGTTCAGACTATCAGCAGGATACTGTGACCAATTTTGGTGTAAAAATATCTTTATCCATCATCTAATTAGTAGTAGGATTAGCCTGGATATATATAATAAAACACTGGTTTCCTGCATATAATCCTAACATATTATTATATATATATTGTGTCTATAATGTTGCTTATTTTGCACATATAATATGAAATTGACATGCTTATTTGCACAAAATATGACGTTAAGAAAATCTAAAGTGATTTCACTTTTTATTCTTTTCATACCTTGCAGCAAGTATCGCTATTGGACTTTTATGTATTTATCATTAGCTATTTATAACAAATTCAGCATTGTCTGTGATATATAGATGAATTTAATCATTTAGTTATATTTATGATATTTACATTTTGTTAATTGTGCTATAGACTGGGCTTGAAAGTATTTAAACTCTTATTTACTTGTGCATCTTAATTGTTGTTTTCTTTATTTGACTTCAAGCTATTTTCCAGTCTGCCTCCTATGTTTATTAACGATGGGTGTTGTTTTCACAGGCGGTTGTGCACGCAAATGGGTTATATGTGGTTTTCTAATTGGAGGCGCATCATGTGATCAAGCTCGCTTTGACGAGTGAAACGCATCATGGCAGGCATTATGCCTGTGTTAATTTTGTGGTGTATTCTACAATAAATTTTCTGCATACTCCACGAACAACTTTGATTCGAGCCTTTTCTCTGAGTGTGGCTGAGGTCAGTGCCTACTGGGTCTGTCGACATTTGGCAGACAGGAAGCGTTACGAGATATATATATATATATATATATATATATATATATATATATAATTTATTTTTATTTTTTTTGACCTGTGATCCAGACAACGCCCTTCCTCGCAGGTCGGGCCTCATATACGGGCGTCACCATTAAATATTTCCAAAACACACTCCTGTGTCTAGGAGCATGAAAACAAGCCAACTCTATCTGATGATGTGCAACAATCTTTCATTACAGTGGGCAATCCAACATGACGTGCTTCAACGCCACATCAGGTCTTGATCACATGTCAGTTAGGGATGGTCAATTGCTTTAAAACATGAAAGTTCATAAACAGAGAGAAAAGACTACAAATGGACTTTAGTAGGGTTAGGACCAAATACTGTTCAAACAAACAATGGAACATTCAGTACTAATCTCTTCAAAGATCGGCATAATACACTGCCATATGATTCATGCATTCAAATATTTCCACTATTTCGGGCTACTTTGGGAGGCAAGATGGCGACAGTGTGATTGCAGCAGCAGCAGCTCCTCTCTTCTGCTCCGCGCTTTCGGGCCCCGTGCACTCACTTTGGTTTTGCGGACTTGGGATTCCGTTTGGGGGTTTCGTCCTGATTTGCCTCGTCAGCCCCAGGGCTTGTACGGATGTCCTGGTTGGGACTGGGACCGATCAGGCGATTTGGAGCTGTAGCGCCGGCCGGGATTTCAGGCTCCTGTGTGCATAGAGGCGGCAGGGAGAGACCGGTAGACGCTCTGGTGAGAGCAGCAAGATCACTGGGCTCCACCTGGTGGGCGCTGGCCAGAATTGCAGTCAAAGTGGGACAAAGGCTGTCATTACAGAGCTCCTGCATCATAACAAGAAATAATTTGGTTTCAGGAAGGATGCCACCCAAATCGGCAAAACAAGTGAAAGAAGCAGTGATTAGAAACTCACCACAAATACATCTGTCCCAAGATAACAGTCTGGACTGCCCCTCAAGCACTGGTGCTTTGGCAGGCAAACCAAATGAGCCTCGTAACGTTAAAAAACAAGCAGAGAGCGGAGGGGTAGGGAGACGGAGGATTCAGACCGAGCGCACCGCGGGGTGGAAAGGGATGAATACAAAAGTTTCAGAAGAAGTGGGGGCTGCCCCTGTAGGGGATAAGATAATTACACTTTCTATACCACCTCAACCTACTATTACTGAATTCTTCAAAAAACGGGAGATGGTATGCTGGAACATATAGTGGAACCCCTTGACAATTTAGACTCAGAAATGGTCCTCCACAACCTGAGCACTGATCCCGTGGACGTTATGGGTGAAAATTTTGTAAATATGGAAACACAGGATGAGATTGTCAGGAATAACAAAGAAAAAGAAACAGGAAAAGAAACAGAAAAAGACACAGAACTTGTTGACAACAGGGATGATAATGAGGCTACGATTGACCCCCAAACCTGTGGGCCAACAATTGACGAGGCTTCCGGAGTGATGGGCGCTGTTATAGATCCCGAAGATCTGCTCCAGGCAGTAGGAGATATCATCTCTGATGGAACAGATAAGTTTTATTCCCTTACTGAGGAGTCACTTTCAGGTGTAACCGACTCAGATCACAGTGAACTTGACGATAGCTTGTCTTCGTCCGGCTCCAGCACTTTGGAAGCACCAGAAACAGCACAGAAGCGACAGAAATCTCGGACGAATCCTAAAGGGGGTACTGAGACCCAGGGGAAAAATAAAGGAAGACGCTCAGGCGGCCCTGGTTTGAAGTGGTACTATTCACACACAAGGATAACTGGCCCAATGGCACCGACAACTGAACAGACGGTATCCCCCATTGATGCATCTCAGGCAAAGGGGATAACAGAAATGAACTCTGCATTGAGAATGATATTGGATACTATAAAAGAACATCGTGCTGAGACTCGGGCAGACGGAAAAAAGCAAGGCAGGCCTCTAAAAACTGGAGGGGCAGTACGTAAAGTTGGAAAAACCTGTGTAGAGATCGGCGAGCGGATGAACTTCCTGGAAGAGAGAACAACGATGGTCGAAAAGGAGTTGTCTGACATTAAAGAGGATACTAAAACCCATGATGCCCAGCTCACCGATGCTATGTGGAAGCTGGAGGATATGGAGAATCGTATGAGGAGTAATAACCTCCGCTTCCTAGGGATAAAAGAAGGCCTGAAGGGGGAGGACATACGTTCCTTCATAGTAAATCTTCTTAAAGAATCCTTCCCCGAGCCTACAGGGTGGGAGTGGGAGCGGGAAGTCCAGAGGGCCCACAGGTTCCCCTTCACCAGACGTACAAACTCTGGTAGAGATACAATCCATCCAAGGGCCATATTAGTCTTTTTTGGTAATTATATGCTTAGGCAGGCCATGTTAGAAAAAGCCCGACCCGAGGCCAGACGGCAATATAAAGAGTCTTCTTTTTTTGTACGCCCGGATTTTTGCCATGTTACCGTAGAGCGCAGATGGCCACTCCGGCAAATGATTAAGCCCTTTCAGGATGCTGGGTTCGAGGCCTTTTACTTTCCCTGCTAGACTGAAGACGATTGTAAGAGGGGCGGTTAAGTTTTTCACCTCAGAAATCCAGGCTAGAGAGTATCTAGATCAAATTCGGTCAGATAAACGAAATGTCTGAGATCTCAATGTAACTGTGGGGTTAACTTAAAGGAAAATGTTATCTCCTTTTTTTCACATTAGTAAAGGTCATATATGCATTTCACCTACTATGTGTTTCTTTTTTTTTCCCCTTTGTTTCTTTCTCTTTCCTCCCTCTCTTTATTGACACTTTGGGTTTAACAAGGTGCAGAGGGAGTTCAGGGGAGAAGAGCGCTGTGATGCTTTTTTTTTCTGTCTCCATCACGCAGACCTACCTTGGCCTGGCTGCCTCTAAGGGTAGGGGAGGGAGGGGGGGGTTGAGAAGGGGTGGCGGGGGGGATGGGACAGGGGGGGATATGTTGACAGCATGAAGTGTAAATGGCAGCAGAAGCAAGAAGCATATTATGGAAATGATTTAATATGGTTATTAACGGTCAGAGAGCAGTTCGGTAGGAAGGCTATACAAGACGGTCTGCAGGAACAGTACAACATATGTATTAATGCAGATAATTTAGATATGGTAGAACAGCTGGAAGCATTTTTTCTGGGGAACCATGGCTAAAGTTCGTATTGCGTCTATTAACATATGTGGGCTCAATGATGGGGCCAAAAGGAGGAGGAGGATACAGGAAGATCTCAAGGTATTAAAGGCAGATATTTATTGTTTACAAGAGACCCACATTGCCAGGAACGATAGCAATTTACTTAATTCACTGGGGTTGAAGGTTGCTGCATACACTACACAAGATGTGAAGACTAAGGGAGTTGCAGTTCTTATTAAAGGTAGTGTTATTAATCCTGGTAGGAAAGCGGTTGATAGGAATGGTAGATGGGTATTATTGGAATGTAGGCACATAACCGGTTCCTTCACATTATGTACAGTTTACGCTCCTGTTCTAGATGACCCTGGGTTACTCTGTTTTTTGGCCAATGAACTACCATCCTGGCTAGCCCCGTTTGTGGTGTGTGGGGACCTGAATCTCAATGGGTCTAGAGACATTCTGGGAACAGGCGGGACTACTAGCAAAGAGCGGAAGCCACATTCGATGAGGGCGTTTAAAAATCTTGTAATGGATATCGGTTTGGTAGATGTATGGCCTAAACTTAGAGCTCCTGAGCCCGGTTATACTTTTTATTCAGCCCCACATGGCAAGTTTGCCAGACTGGACTACTTTTTAACCTCGCCATGTATAATCCAAGAGGCACGAATAGAACTCTTCCCCAGAGTTATGTCTGATCATAACCCGGTAGTCCTCGAGGCTTCAGTAAAAGGCATAAGAAAGAAATATTCTAGATGGACTTTTGAGAGGGCTCTGCTTACAGATCCAAAATTTATTGGATATATGAAGGATTGGATCTGGGAGTTTTTCGATATCAATAGTGGTACTGCCCCCCCAGGTATGGTCTGGGATGCTTTTAATGTGGCAGCGAGAGGTGAGATCTTGCAATTCTGTTTAAGTGAGCGAAAAAAAGAGGCAGAACAGATTAAACAGTTTTATCAAAAGCTTGCCCAACTAGAAACAGAATTGATTAGTACCGTGTCACGTGGTGGGGAAGTATCAAGAATTCTGAGTTCTATTAACATTACTAAAGCTTGCCTGAATGATTTTAATACGGAGAGACTCGCGGGAAAATATTTAGCTAAGAAGCAGGAATGCTATGAATATAGCGAGACGGTGGGCAGATTACTGGCAATCAGGGCTAGACAGCGGGCTTCAGCAGGATTTATTGACCGGATCAGGAATATGCAGGGTAAAGTTGTGACAGAGCCTGCGGAGATCAGAAAGGCTTTTAGAGAATTCTATGAAGACCTGTATTCAGCTTCATCAGGAGAATGTCACTTATTAAATTTGGAAGTACAAGAGTTTGTACCGACTGGAAGGGTCCCACAGGAGGAGGTAGCCCGAATTGGGGCAGAAATTACACAGGAGGAGTTATATAGTGCCTTACAAGCCCTCCCCACGGGCAAGGCATCGGGAACAGACTGCATTCCTATAGAGTTTTTCAAAGTTTTTTTCGGTGAGATATACCCCCCTATGCTTAGTTTATTTCAGGAGATCAAGGAAGGGGCTACACCACCGGGCTCCTGGGGATCGCGAACATTGTCATCTTTTTAAAAAAGGGTAAAGATCCAACGAACCTAGGCTCATATAGGCCTATAACGCTGTTAAACAGCGATGCTAAGCTTTATTCTAAGATCTTTGCCTCACGCTTGAATTCTGTGATGCACCATCTTGTCTCAGCATGGCAGCACGGTTTTATACAAGGAAGAGGGACTGTAGATCACGTTAGGAGGTTAATCACCCTCTTTGATGCTACTGAGATTGCTGCTAAACCTATGGGGGTAGCTTTTTTAGACGCGGAGAAGGCCTTCGACAGGGTGTCATGGAATTTTTTATGGCAGACCCTGAAGGCTTACGGTCTAGGGGAATCGTTTGTGAAAGCAATACAGGTCTTATACGTTAACCCAGTAGCAAGATTACGAATCATGGGGGAAGAAACGGCTCCTTTCTCAATCGGTAGGGGAACATGACAGGGCTGCCCTGCTTCCCCTTTATTGTTTGCCATGTATTTAGACCCCCTTCTTAGGCGCCTGAAGGTTTCCTCAGAAATTATTCCGGTCAGTCTGCAAGGCGGCGACACTAAGCTATTGGCTTACGCCGATGACGTGGCTATCATAACATCTGATCCAGACCGCGCAATGACAGCGGTTGAAAGTATCACTGAAGGCTTTGGGACCCAATCGGGCTTTTTATTAAACAAAGCTAAAACGCAGATCATGACAAATAGGTTCGTCATAGGTATGGAGAATAGAACTGTTGAAAAAGCGGTTTACCTAGGCATCACCATCACGGCTAAGGTGGATGATATAGTGGACTTAAATATTACCCCTATAATGGGGAAAATTAGAAATGATCTTCAACGTTGGGACAATCTGAAATTGTCTATAGTAGGGAGATGTAATCTCATTAAAATGATGATTCTGCCAAAACTTCTATATATCTTTCATGCAATTCCTTTGGAAATTAAAAATCTTTGGTTTAAGCAAATAGAGAAGGAGGTAGCTAGGTTTATTTGGTGCTATCAGAGGACTAGGAGAGCGAATGTATACCTCTCCCTTCCCAGGGATAGAGGAGGAAGGGGGCTCCCGTCTTTTAAGCTATACTATTTAGCGGCTTCATTCCAATACTACCGGCTTCTCTTTGGAGTCAAGGAAATGGATAGGGGGGATCCTGGACAAGTACCAACGATATATGAACTATTGATAGGCGCTCGGGCTAATGGCTGTCTCCTGAAATTCTATGAAGCAAGTTACTTTAAGAAAATGCGCTTCAAGGTATTGATTGCTGCCTTCCGGTTTTGACAATGGCAGTCTGTAATTTAGAGTGGGTGTATCAAAAGTTATATTCGGGTGTGAGAAGATGCATCAAATTATCACATGGATGATGTCATCAGTGATGTCATCAGTGATGTCATTTGAGATGTCATCAGTGATGTCATCAGTGATGTCACTGACCATGTCATGAGTGATGTAATATGTGACTTCATCAGCAGTGCATTGCGGGGGCGCGAGTTATAGTTAGCTGAACTAACTATAACGGGGGAATTTCTATGGTTTTGTACGAGTGAAATGTCCAACTAACTATAACTGTCCCTAAAACCTATGGTTTTTCAGTGAATTTCTAAGGTTTTTTAAATGCTAATTTCTAACTATAACGTGCCTGAAACCTATGGTTTTTTCAGTGAATATATATATATCTATATATATATATTATCTACTGGCGGTCGCCAGTAGATAGTTATAGTTACAACCTATTATCCATAGGAAATCCGCGACATTCTATTTGAAATAACTCTCTTGCCGGTTGACGTATCTTCGCAAAATTTTCAAACTTTGTGGGGCGCACCGGTCCGCTCCTACCCTGAAAGTCTCGGGGATTTGTCAAGCGGGGCCGAGAAAAAGGGGGTCCCAAACCGCGTTTCCCCATGCAATTTTCCATAGGAAACTTTAGACACGGCTACAGCCCGAACTGCTGAACGGAATTACACCAAATTTGGCAAAGAGGTAGTTCTTGGTTCAGAAAGAACCCTTTTGTTAAATGGTGTAAATCCGTTCAGTAGTTGCTGAGAAAATCAAAAGTAAAAAGATAGTGATATCTATGGCCGAGTAGGGTCCGCGTACCCTCCCGATCACGAGCTGCATGTTAATTGGTTGTCAGCTGGCTGTCAACATTCCGATTCAGGAAATGTTGGCAGCCATTTTGTCCCTCGGTAGAACCGAGGACAGAAACAAGTGCGCAAAGCGCACAAAGGGGGCAGGGTAGAAACACCCTGACCCCTAGGTTTGCTCAGGGGTCCTACAAGGACCCCCTGGGCAAAAAAGATTTTTTTTTTAAATCGGCAGGATGCGCTCAGGGTGCGCGAATCCTGCCAAAAAATCGAAGCGCGGTCTCCCGCGCATCGATTGTATTTTGCCCCCGGGTGGCCCAAGTCCCGGGGGCATGGTGGGGGGTTAATTTTATGTGTGGGGGCCTCAAAGGGCCCCCAAGCCCCGGGACCGCCACCCCCGGGGCTTTATTGCAAAAATAGTGCGGGAGGGCTCTTCTGCCCTCCCGCAGCCCCGGGGACCGCCACCCCCGGGGCTTCTTTTTAATTTGAATAAGGTGTGGGGGGCTCCAGCCCCCACACACCCCGGGACCACCACCTCCCGGGGCACTTATAAAATAAATGTGGGGTCCATTACGGACCCCCAGAGCCCCGGGACCACCACCTCCCCGGGGCTGTGCAATTTAAGGGAGGGGGCCGTGTGGCCCCCCTCCTGGAGCCCTTGATGGCCCTGGGGACCGCCACCCCCCAGGGCCGGCTCCTGCAGTGTCCCGGGGTGCCCTCAGGATTCAAGGGGAGTTAATCCCCCGACTTAAAACGCGCCACGGGGCGCGTTTGCACAGTGGTGAAGGGAGGGGGCGGGGCTTCAGGTGACATCTGTGCAAACGCGCCCCGTGGCGCGTTTTAAGTTGGGGATTAAATCCCTTCAATCCTGAGGGTCCCTGGGGGCCAACTAGCCCAACAGGTACATCCAGAAAGCGCCACAGAGCTGCGTTGCAGAGAGGTGTAAAAGGGTGTGGCCTCTCTACACGTCTCTGCAACGCAGCCTCTGGCGCATATTGGAGGTTCCTGGTGGGCTAGTTGGTCCCTAGGGACCCTCAGGATTCAAGGGGACTTAATCCCCCAACTTCAAACGCGCATCGGGGCGCGTTTGCACAGATGTCACCTCAGGCCCCGCCCCCTCCCTTCACCATTGTGCAAATATTCTTCTAAAATCATCCGAAATACGAATTCCGATTTACTCACCTGTTATAAGGAGAGACCTCAGTGCTGTATCTTTCAGTCCAGTACTGGTCCTGAAAAGTAATTTTAACCGTACTTACCAGTAACTTGAATTTCCTTCCATAGGATATCATTGCCTGCTTTTTGCTGAAAAAGTTTCTAAGTGTTGATTTTTGAAACCTACAAATATTCCTCTAAAATCAGCCGAAATACGAATTCCGATTTACTCACCTGTTATAAGGAGAGACCTCAGTGCTGTATCTTTCAGCCCAGTACTGGTCCTGAAAAGTAATTTTAACCGTACTTACCAGTAACTTGAATTTTCTTCCATAGGCTAAAATTGACTGGTTTCACTTGGAAATTCTTCTAAGTGTGGAGTTTTGGAACTTTAAAATATTCCTCTAAAATCAGCCGAAATACGAATTCCGATTTACTCATCTGTTATCAGGAGAGACCTCAGTGCTGCATCTTTCAGCCCAGTACTAATCCTGAAAAGTAATTTTAACCGTACTTACCAGTAACTTGAATTTCCTTCCATAGGATATCATTGCCTGCTTTTTGCTGAAAAAGTTTCTAAGTGTTGATTTTTGAAACATACAAATATTCCTCTAAAATCAGCCGAAATCCGAATTCTGATTTACTCACCTGTTATCAGGAGAGACCTCAGTGCTGCATCTTTCAGCCCAGTACTGGTCCTGAAAAGTAATTTTAACCGTACTTACCAGTAACTTGAATTTCCTTCCATAGGCTAACATTGACTGGTTTCACTTGGAAATTCTTCTAAGTGTGGAGTTTTGGAACTTTAAATTATTCTTCTAAAATCAGCCGAAATACGAATTCCGATTTACTCACCTGTTATCAGGAGAGAACCCAGTGCTGCATCTTTTAGCCCAGCACTGACCCTGAAAAGTAATTTTAACCGTACTTACCAGTAACTTATCTTTTCTTCCATAGGAATCCATTGTCTGGTTTTCAGCAGAAAAGTTTCAAAGTGTCGATTTTCACAAACTACAAATATTCCTTAAAAATCGCCTGTATGACTTAAACGCATTTTTTCAACTGTTTACAGGAGATGCACCAGTGCTGGATCCAGGATCCAACACTGAGTAAGAAAAAGTAACAATAACAGTTTTTACCTGCTAAGTGAATTTCCTTCCATAGGATAACATTGGTGATTCTATGAGGAAAAGTTTCTAAGTGTCAACTTTTAAAATACAATAATATTCCTTAAAAATCACGACTGTAACCAAAACGCTTTACTCAACTGTTTACAGGAGATGTCCCAGGACTGAATCTAGGATCCAGTCCTGTGGTTAGAAAAGTAATCCATAAAGTAACTAATTGCATTTAACTAGAAATTCACATTGAGCTGAATGTTGCATTGTGTTTGAAAATGTGTTGCCCATTGCAACAACTGTAACTACTGTACTTAAAAGTCTATTGCCTATGTGCTAAGTATTTAAACTAAAGTAATTCATTCTGAGAAAGTATTTTTTGTAATGTAATGTATAATGTAATTACAATGTAATTTAAAAAATAAAATATGTAAAAGAAATTGTTTCTAAAAATGTAGTAAATCAGTATGAAAAAAATTAATATAAAAATTAATACATTTAAAAAATGTCATTTAAAAACCTTTGAAATTCACTGAAAAACCGTAGGTTTCAGGCACGTTATAGTTACAAATTAGCATTTAAAAAACCTTTGAAATTCACTGAAAAACCATAGGTTTCAGACACGTTATAGTTAGAAATTAGCATTTAAAAAACCTTTGAAATTCACTGAAAAAACCATAGGTTTTAGGGACAGTTATAGTTACAAATTAGCATTTAAAAAACCTTTGAAATTCACTGAAAAAACCATAGGTTTCAGATATGTTATAGTTACAAATTAGCATTTAAAAAACCTTTGAAATTCACTGAAAAAACCATAGGTTTTAGGGACAGTTATAGTTAGTTGGACATTTCACTCGTACAAAACCCGTAGAAATTCCCCCGTTATAGTTAGTTCAGCTAACTATAACTCGCGCCCGCAATGCACTGCTGATGACGTCACATATTACATCACTCATGACATGGTCAGTGACATCACTGATGACATCACTGATGACATCTCAAATGACATCACTGATGACATCATCCACGTGATAATCTGATGCAGCTCCTCACACCCTAATATAACCTTTGATACACCCAATCTAAATTACAGACTGCCATTCGCAAAACTATAGACACTCCAACACCAATAACTACATACCCACTCACTGATTCTTAGGTCTACACACACACATCCACTCACTCACCCGTACAGTCACTCATACTTATGGTCACTCAGTACAGGACTATCATATGCACTCTTACTCCTATATAGACACTCAAACACCGCCACTCATCCATAGAGGTACTCACACACCTAGTCAGTCATGCAAATAATTAAACACACTGCCATTTACTCACCTATACAGTTATACACACACCAGCTCACTTAATCATACAAATACTAGCACATTGTTACGCTCTTATACAATCACTGATACAAGCACACACTCATCCATACAGCCACTATCACAATCACTCACTCTCGCTTATAGCTATTTATATACTCCAACACACATATATACTGCCTTTCACATATGTAGTTACTCACACATGTACCACTGGGACATACATTCACTCACTAACACACTCTTACACACACTTACCCACCCATACAGTCTATCACAGATGCACTCTTGAAACCATCCACCCAGTGAATCACCCACTCACACATCTATGCACAGAGTCGCACACACCCCACCCACACAAACACTCAGGCACCCATACAGATACTCAGACAACCAATCAATAACTCATATAGACACTCATGTAGCTATTCACAAACCCATGCAGCCACTTACACAGCAACAGACAGACGGATACAGACATTCACCCAGTTTAGTCACTAACCCATGCATTCAGTAAGATACGTTAAATCACTCACTTATACAGTCAGTCACGCACCTACTAAATCATCCATACAGACACTTACACACCCACTCATTCTTCAATACGTCTTTTCCTATATATATTAAAAATATTTAAACTTTACAGAAACACACAGTCACTGGATGATGTCATCAGTGATGTCATTTGAGATGTCATCAGTGATGTCATCAGTGATGTCACTGACCATGTCATGAGTGATGTAATATGTGACGTCATCAGCAGTGCATTGCGGGGCGCGAGTTATAGTTAGCTGAACTAACTATAACGGGGAATTTCACGGGTTTTGTACGAGTGAAATGTCCAACTAACTATAACTGTCCCTAAAACCTATGGTTTTTTCAGTGAATATATATATATATATATATATCTCGTAACGCTTCCTGTCTGCCAAATGTCGACAGACCCAGTAGGCACTGACCTCAGCCACACTCAGAATAAAGGGTCGAATAAAGTTGTTCGTGGAGTATGCAGAAAATTTATTATAAAATACACCACAAAATTAACACAGGCATAATGCCTGCCATGACGCGTTTCGCTCGTCAAAGCGAGCTTGATCACATATATATATATATGAAAACAAAGCTTGCTCTCTTAACTTCTAGCCGGCGATAAGAGAGATCCGGACTCCAATTGTGGGTGGCAAAATAAGTTGTTTATTCTTAACACAAAGCCATTACGACGCGTTTCGGACAACACAGTGTCCTTGATCACATACGGAAACGCAGTCCGCTTCTATTTTTTATATATGTTGCTGTGAATTACCTCCCCCGTGTCACATGATATATAGACATAGACATCATACTGTGTTGTGTCACCGAGAGTAGTCTGTTTTCTCTCCAAAAGTGCTTGCTAATTTGTACGCTTAGCTCTTAATCTTTATGTTGTTCAAAGTTATGGTTAGCCAGGTGATATTGCAGTGGGTCATCACATTAATATTAGAATCTATATAAATGCATGGATGACATTTGTTATTTCTCAGCAATACATTACTAAAACCATGTATACAATATAAATAAATAAATAAATAAATACCTTCATATTTAAATATTTAAAAACTTTAAAACAATTATAACTGCTTAAATGCATTAATATTTCATGGTTATCACATCAGATTTTGTGTTAAGACTGATGGCCCGACCTGTGCAAAAATCGCCTTTCATTAAAACCATAAAAACAGGATTACTTACAGAGGGCACCTAAAAGAGAAATATCATGTCTTATAATAATATTAACCCTATGTCTGCATAAGTGCTTGATTGACATGGTTCCTCAGTATTTCAGTTGTCATTAGATCCTCGAATTAAGTATAGCTAAGAATAAATACCTTACACTCGGCGAAAAACATTGAATTATTTTAAATGCATTAGTGAAAAACAAGTGTTGATAAAAGTGCTATTGTCATGGTAGGGCAGCCGCCCATCATGTAATAAAGTGCTAGTGCAAACCTAAATTCTATATGTCTAAAATTATTTAATGTGGGGTTAAAAATTGGATGAATGTAGCAGCAGATGAACTAAAAATCCTAAAAGAATAATCCTAAAAGAATGATCCTAAAAAGAATGATCCTAAACGAAGAGGGATACCTTGATAGTTACAGAGTCATTTTTCTTTTTATTTATAATTGTGTCCTTATTCCTTTCTCCCTCTCATTTCTACCTTTGCAAGTGGAACTAGATATGGGTGAGTAAATATCAACACCACATTATACCCTATTCATAGAGTAACAACTCTATAACAGAAATGCATGTCTACAAAAAATTGTGGAGATCTTCCGTATTATTGAGCCCATTTGGAGCCTTACTGTCGAGCTCAAGAATCATACGAGATTCCAATTGGCGCAAAGATCTTTCCCTGTTCCCTCCTCTACGTGGAATAGGAACCGCTGCTATCACAAAGTACTTAAGGCAGCCCAAGTTGTTGTTGTGTGCAGTCCTGAAATGTCTGGCGACTGGGTACGCTGTATCATTATTCACTATTGCTCGTAAGTGCTGTAATATTCTAACATGCACCTGTAGCTTTGTGCTCCCCACATATCGTAAGCCACAGGTGCATGTTAGAACATAGACAGCGTACTCAGTTCTGCAATTGTAACTGCCTTTAATGGGGATTTCAGTCTGTTGGAAAGGGGTAGAGTATTTGGTGGTGTTCTCTCCAAATCTACATGCCCTACAAGTCGAGCACTTCGAGAACTCCTGTCTCGGCTGCAACCACATTTTTTTAGAATAAACCTCAGGACTACTTTTAACTATTTGGGACCTCATTGACCTCCCTTTCCTGAAAGTGATTGTGGGGTCTGCTGCAAGATTTTGTGCCAAGACTGCATCTGTGCGTATAATCGGCCAATTACGCTTAATAATAGATCTTATTTTTCTTTCCTGTCGGTTGTAAGTTGTTATCAGTCTAGGTGTGTCATTTCCTTTTTGAATATTCCTGTTCTCAGTTTTAGGTTCAAACAGGGATTCCCTAGATCTAAGTGTTACTTTGGCCACCGCTTTCTTGAGGACAGACTCACTATATCCTCTATTTTTGAATCTCATCACAGCCTCTTTAGTGCACATATTTAAGTCTTGTTGAGTGCTGCAGATTCTTTTAAGTCGAAGGAGCTCCCCATATGGGATACTCCGTATCAAGTGTTTTGGATGTGCGCTATCGGCATGAAGCGTGGAATTTCCTGCTGACGCTTTCCTATACAAGGTGGTTGCTATTTTGCCTTCCTTAATATATATCCTTACATCCAGGAACTCTACGCTTTCTTTATTAATGTGTGATGTAAATTTTAAGTTTGCAGTGTTCACATTGATACTGTCGATGAAGGAGGCCGCACTATCCATATCACCCTGCCACACAATAAACACGTCGTCTATATATCTAAGGTAATGTTTTACGTGTCTAGCATACAACTCTGAGTGTGCCGCTCTGAGAGCCTGCTCCTCCCACCAGCCAACCAACAAACAGGCATAGCTGGGAGAGAAGCAGGCTCCCATGGCCACCCCTCTCAATTGCTTGTACATTTTGTTGCTATACATGAAAAAATTGTTATTCAGGCACCATGATATTAGATCAATCAACATCTTATTGTGTTCATAACATTCAAGTGGCCTAGTGTCCAGAAAATGTTTGACTGCCAACAGTCCCGTAGAATGTTCAATGCATGTATACAAGGACTCTATATCCAGAGTTATGAGCAACATATCTGTCGGTCCATTCAATATCCTTCAGTTTCTTTAAAAAGTCTCCTGTATCCTTTACATATGTGGGGAGTTTTTTAACCATGGGTTGCAGAAAGAAATCCACATATTGGGATATGTGCTCCCCCATGCTATTAATGGCTGAGATGATTGGTCGCCCTGGGATGGGATTTGTATTTTTATGAGTCTTAGGGATGAAATATATGCTTGGAATCGATGGATATTCCACCCATAAGTATTTGAATTCCTCTACTGATATCAGTCCATCTCTTTTGTATTGATAAAGTTTTTTAGTGAGGAATTCCTTTGCCTTAATATATTCTTTAAAGGAAGATTTTTCATAGCAATCTGGGTCTGTCAGTTGTCTTTTTGCTTCTTTCACATACTCTGCTTTGGGCCAAATCACGATGTTTCCACCTTTGTCTGATTTCATAATTACCACCTCATGATTATCCTTCAATTTTTTCATTAGTTTAGCATACTCTATTTCTTTATATTTTTTGTTTAGTTGTTTGTGTTTCACTTGACGGTAGAGTTGTTTGATGTCATCTATCACTCTCTCGTGGAAAATGTCTATAGAGTCTTTGGGCATCATCGGAATGAATGTTGATTTTGCTTTAAAAGGGCTACTTCCTGCCCCTTGTTCTACGATATCCATTTGTTGAAGGTGCTCCTGAGTAGAATTTAAAGGTGCGGGATTCTCATTGTTGATATTTCATGGTCAAGTTCTTGTAATGTCAGTAAGGCGGAAATATCTGACGCTTGTAGGTTGCTCTTGGTGCCTTGCTGTCTCTGTTGCTCAATTTTGTTTGCCGCCAAACCATTTTTAATTGTGAAGAATTTTCTAAGTTTCAATTTCCGAATAAAGCAAAACATGTCCACTCTAGTTTGTGCGTAATTTAAATCATTTGGTGAGCAGTAGGATAATCCCAACATTAAAATTTGTTTCTCAGCCTTAGTAAGTGTTAATGATGACAGATTAATAATGGTATTGTCTTCCATGTTTATCATTTGCGCCAATATTTTCTTTTGGGTTTTTGATTTGTGCTTTCTCGTCTCTCTCTCCTCCTTGTGTTTCTTCGTATTCTGGCAGTTTCTTTTGCTTCCGTGGCCTTAGCGTGTTGCGACGTTCCAAGGCTAAAAAATCAACTTCCTCGCCTAGGTTTAAACGTGTTGCTTCTGTTGTTCCGCTGGCATAGCTCGCGCTGCCACCCTCTGAGCCTGTATCGCTAGTTAAGGAATCTGCCTCTGAAAGTACCGTAGTATCATCCGCTGTGACTATTGGATGGTGCTCGGCGGATTCTGTGCCTTGTTTGAATTTGGCATTTAGTCTTATTTTTTTAGCATTTGCATATTTGCGGGCAAACGTGTAAATCTGACCCTGCTCATAATCCGCTCGATCATGTGCAAACTTATACACTTTGCGAAGTTTAATCTTTTCTTCCTGCTTCTTGAGGCGCTCTTCTATTTCTTTTCTTGTCTTAGCTTATATAGTCACTTGGCTCTAGTTTGCTGATTTGTTCATTGATTTTATCAATTTCTTTAACTAGCTCTAATCGATCTGTCTCTGCGTACTTGATAAGGATACAAACAAGATTCATTGACGCCGCAAGGTTGCTTTCACCCCATTCCTTTAACATGTTATATACATTTCTTGAAGCATCATAAGACAATACATAGATCCTGTTTCCGGAATGGAATGTGGGTCTTTTCATGAAGCCATAAATTACACTCTCCTGCCTATTTATTTATTTTTATTTATTTATTTATTTATAAAGTTTTATATAGCGCGAACAAGATCCCGAGGGATATCAGAGCGCTTTACAATATGATGGAAGGAAGGACATAAATGCAATATCCACATCAAGCAAGGAAAAACTAAAAAAAAAATATATATATATACATTCGCAGATTACAGGACAAATGTACCCAGGAGGGAAGCACAATCAGCAAGTGTCGGCGGGCGACAAGTGAGGGTCAAGAGTATGCAGTAAAGAAGAGCCGTAACAAATGGTGGTACAATGGTAGTAGGCACAATGAAAACAGGCAAGTGAAGCCTATCCCTCTTAGGGTAAGAATTTGTTCATTAGGAATCTTTTGGCTTCCAATTTGAACATTGTCACTGAAGAGATTCTGAATACTTCCGGTGGAAGGGAGTTCCATATCTTTGGGGCAGCGCCTGAAAAAGCTCTGTGACAAGTTCTTTTTTGTTAAGAATGAGTGGTTTCAGGAGGAAGGTAGAGGCGCTTCTTGAGGCTCTTACCCCACTGGATAGTTCAAGTTTTTGAGCCAGGTACAAGGGAGTATTGAAGTGAAGGGCTTTGTGCGTCAGAACAGCAATCTTCAACTGGATTCGTGCTTCATAGGGCAGCCATTTGAGAGATTTTAGTACAGGGGATATATGCTTGTTTCGTTTGGTATCTGTAACCAGTCTCGCCGCAGCATTTAGGGATGCCCTTAGTGGAGCCAGGGCGTATTTGGGAAGGCCACAGAGGGTAGCACTGCCGTAGTCTAGCCTCGGCAGGACGAGCGCTTGGACCACCTGCTTGAAATCATTTAGTGGAAGGAAAGGTTTGATATTTCTGAGTGATCTCAACAAGTGATTTGCTCCCTTACATACATTGCTGATATGAATTTTCATATTCAGGTGCTTGTCCAAGGTGATTCCAAGTGACTTGGCTGAGTCTATGATAAGAGGAGTGCAGTTGAAAGCAGTGAGGTGAGTCAGCCATTGGTCTAGTTTGGGGATGTGGTTCGGAGGGGAGATGAGCAGGAATTCCGTTTTTGAAGTATTGAGCAGGAGGTGGTTCTCGGTTAACCAGTTTTGAGTAGATGTTAAGGTAGTATTGAGTGAGATGATGTTTTCCGGGGATGAAATTTTCAGATAGAGTTGCGTGTCATCCGCATACATGTGAAAAAGAATGTTCATGGAGGTTAGTGAGTTTGCCAGAGGTTCTAAGAAAAGGTTGAAGAGAATAGGAGATAGAGCGGACCCTTGGGGGACCCCCATGAGTACAGGAGAGGGCTTAGAGAGAGAGTGGTTTGCCTTGACTCTCTGTGATCTGTGATGTAGGAAGGATGAGAACCATTTTAGCACCAGATCCGAGAAACCCATTCTGTGTTGCAGGATGGATAGGAGGTTGTCATGATTAACCGTGTCGAAAGCGGAAGAAAGGTCCAGGAGGATCAGGAGGCAGGATTCGTTTTTATCAAGCATTTTAGAACGTCATCTATTACGTGAGTGAGAGCCGATTCGGTGCTGTGCCCCTTCCTAAAGCCGGATTGATGTTGGTCTAGGAGTTGGTAATTGTCTATATGAGCACAGAGTTGGGATTGTACACATTTTTCTAGGAGTTTTGCTAGGGTGGGGATATTAGAAATGGGGCGGAAATTATTGAGATCAGATTTGACAGCGTTAGGTTTTTTTAGTATAGGAGATACCTGAGCTGCTTTTAGGCACTCGGGGATCATGCCTTGAGACAGAGAAGCGTTAACGATCTTTGTCCAGGTGGGGATGAGTGCAATCTTGATTTCTTTGAAGATGGACGGGGGCAACGGGTCACTGAAGTGGTTGGAGGGGTTGATATTCTGCAGTAACTTGTAGATGTCATTTTAACTAAATGGGGTAAAGGTGCCCCATGACGCATTGTTCTTGGTGTTTGGGGTGGTCGAATTGTGCTTTTCAATGGGGTCAATAGATGAAGCTGCACTGGAAGAAGGTAATAGAGCCTTCTTAGAGGCGAGGTCAGTGGAGATGAGTCTTGATTTCTCCGTGAAGAAAGCGGCAAATTCATCGCATAAAGGTGGGTTGTCACCAGGATTCGCGTGGTTAGGACCGACGACTGATTGCTGTTTGACCAATTCGAAAAGTTTCTTGGGGCGGTTTGCAGCTTGATCCAATTGGTATCTGAAATAGTCAGCCTTAGCACTCTTGATTTGCTTGTTGTAAAGGCTCCTGACCTCTCTAAGGAATTTTAGTTGATCCGAGGAGGGATTGGATCGCCAGGAACGTTCAGCTGCCCTTAGGTTGCGGCGTTCCGTGTTTAAGTTGTCGTTATACCACGGTTTGGATATCTTTGTTGACGCATTTTTTTGTTGGAGTGGAGCAATGTTTTCCATGATGTCGGAGATGGTCGAATTGTAAGCGTCGGTGAGTGATTGCACCTCAACCAGGTCAGCTTGGGAGGAGAGGGCAGATTTACAGTGGGCAGCTAGTTTGTCAGAGTTTATAGATCTGAGGTCCCTTTTCCATATCTTTGATTTCATTGGTTGAGCCTTCTTTAACAACACTTCCCTGTTAATATAGAAGAGGATGCTGTGGTGGTCGGACCAGTCACACGGGGTAATGGAATCAAGTGTGATAGACTGCCCTTTGGAGATGATGAGGTCTAGAGTTTCTCCTTTAATGTGAGTTGGTTGGTCACAGTGCTGAGTCAGATCTTGATCATTTAAGAATGATTTAAGGCAAGATACAGCGGGGTCATTGGGGTTAGACCAGTGAAGGTTGAAATCACCAAGGAAGATTTGGGACACCGCTGAGTCAACATTGCTAGTGATGATTTCCATTAGCTGCTCAATGAAGGGGAAATTATCACCCGGGGGGTGGTAAAAGGTGTGAAGTCTGCAAACCGGTAGGTTCTTACTTGAGATGCTGAGACAGAGGTATTCGCAGAAGGAAGGCGTAGAGGACTCTAAGTGAGATATCGAAAGTGTGTTCCTGTGAATACAGGCTAGGCCACCACCCAACTTCAGAGATCTGTCTAGCCTGATTATGTCATGAGTGGGAGATACTAGGAGGTCTAGGAAAGGAGTGGAGGCGGAATTTAACCAAGTTTCAGTGAGAATGATAATGTCTAGATCATTGTGTTGGATGAGGTCGAAGATTTCGGAGGCGTGTTTACTGGCTGATCTGCAATTAAGTAATACACATTTAAGTCGTAGTGGATTAGGGGGGAAAGGAGTCTGGGTGATGTTCACACGGGTGAGGTTGTCAGTATTGCTGCCTCTAAGATTGCGAGGAGGTACTCTGTTCGGGTTGGAAAGGATGGGGTGTATTTGTCTCGGCGGGCTCATGTTAGATTTGGACCATGTAGGGCAGGAGTTGTGTTGGTCAAGGAGATCAAAGGACGCCGGGTAGGACTCAAATCTACTGTGGCTGGCGGGCGCGTTGGGTAGGGGAATGGATTTCGAGATGGAGGGGGTAAAAGGCTGACCCAACTGATCACTATCCCTGGTGGACGCTTTGGGCCTATTTGCAGAGGTGATGATAGAGCCGATCATGGGACTATTTGTGGGACTAATCTGGGTTTTACCTCTTAGTGCGTTTGTCCTGCTGATTATGTGCCACCCCTCCTGTGATCTGTCAATCAGTAGCCTCAGGCCTAGGGTGCAGGGCCTGCCTGACCACTTATTTCAGACTTGGGGTTGATGGAGAGGTCATATCAGGGGATTTCGGCAAAAGGAATAAAGGATTTAAAGAAGGTAATGTTATGTTATGTTAAATCGACTTGATATAGCGCGCAAATCACCCTGGGGCATCTTGGCGCTGAAAGCGGGTCAAGAACAGAAATTACACGCGGGGGTAGTTAGAATAGATGAGCTTTAAGTTGTTTCCTGAATTTACAGTAACTGGGACAGGAACGGACGTGAAGAGGGAGCTTGTTCCAGTACAAGGGGGCGAGATAGGAGAAAGCCTTACCACCACTGCGTGTAAGACTGATGCGGGGGATCCATAGCAGTACATTTGAGCTGGATCTTAAGGTACGACTGGGGGCATATGCTTTTATGCTCCTCTGAAGATAGAGTGGACCTTTACCCTTTAAGGCATTGTATGTAAGGCAGCAGATTTTAAAATGTGAGCGTTTCCTCATAGGAAGCCAGTGTAGTTCTTTCAGCAGCGGCGCCGAGGGGGTGCCTGCCGGGCAATTGAGCACAAGCCTTGCAGCAGTATTTTGAACCACTTGAAGCTTAGAAATGAGTGATTCAGTGACCTCGGCCAACAGGGCGTTACCATAGTCCAATCTGCTCATTACTAAGGCCTGAACCAGCGTTCTCCGGGCGGTGATCGGAAGATACGGGAAGATTCTACGCAGAAGGCGTAAGTAGCGGTAGCATGAGCCAGTGGTGGTCAGGATATGATTTCTCATGGTTAGGTCTTGGTCAATTTTTATCCCCAGGTTTCTCACTGCCTGATTGGGTACAGGGGGGGCACCCAGCTGCTGCGGCCACCAGTCGTCAGTCCACAAGGCAGGGGCTTTACCGAACAGCATAATCTCGATCTTATTTGCATTCAGCTGGAGATAGTTCTTGCGATTAATGAGTTCAGGACCCTCCGAACCTTCGGGCAGCCCATATATACGAAGATTATTCAACCTATTTCTGTTCTCAAGACCTTCAACCTGCTTCTGAAGAGATGAAACTTGAGCTTGAAGAGCATTCACTTTGAGATCAGTTGAATCAAGAGACGCAATATTTTGTTCAGCAGTATTAAGTCTTTCCTCCATCTGAGACCACCGATCAGCAAGGTGCTGTAATTTGTCATTCGTCTCCCCCATTTATGGATGCAAGGCACTTATCTCTTCCAATAGATGATCCAAGGAGACACCAGGAAGAGATTTCATGGGAGATGACGGATCCTTTTTCAAACGCTTAGAAGAAGCCTTTCCAGTAACAAGTGAGGCAGAGGCTCCACTAGAACTTGATGAGGAACTACCCTTATGCACAGAAACAATAGACTCCTCCATCTTTGAAAGTTGCGAGAAAAGAGTGGAACTTTTAATACATTTATGAGCGGAGAATAATAATGTAGGTTTCGTCTTTTTCAATTTTCCCATATAGGAAAGAAAACAAAAAGGTTAGCAGAGTCACTGTTATTTTCAAAATGAAAGCTCCTTAGCAAGACAGATGTTGCGACGATATATGAGAGAGGGATCTCAAAAGAAGGTCCAAACAATAGGTGAAGCAGAAGGAGGGACCAACCTTGCAAGTCCAGACATCATTCCACTTTCAATAATAAATATGGTGATAAAATTATGCAAGAAAATAAAGCTTGATTAGAAGCTCAAAAAAGGAAAAGTCACAGGACCCGTATTAAGAAAGACCAGTGTCTGCACTTCATAGAGAACAATGTATCTCATTCATGGCAATGTGAATGGGACTTGCCTGCCATTCCAGGGGCAGCAGGATCAATTGTACTGGAAATGAGCAGAGCGCTAGGAAAACTAGCTGGAAAATGAGAAGGTGTCCCTGAAATAGCGCTGACAGAATCCCACCGGGTTGACAAATTGGCAGCCATCACCGTGAGGTGAGCCATGTCTGAAAGAGAAATGCAGCTCTACATCCTGTCAGAAAGCTGCGACCCAAACCAAGGCAACCGCCGACGCTGGCAACACTTCCGTGTTCAAAGAAGTCAGGCCGTCATTGGAAGCGTCGTCGTAATTCTGCAGACATCCTGTGCCCTTCTGAGGTGTACTACTCGGACACCGCCATCTTCCGTGGGCACCAAGCCACGCCCCCAAAATGGATCAAACTTAACCTAAAATAGGTAAGAAGGGAATAATACAAGTGGAATACTCAAATCATAATAAATAAGTTTCTATAGTACGAACAGTTACCATTTGTAAATAAACCTCTACTGTCTGCTTTTTCTGGGCACATACTAATCTTTTAGCCATCCACACCTCACAGAAGTGTTGTTTCTCAATCATCTTTGCATTTGTGCCAAGATTTTGCGGGTCAAAAAATATTTCTTCCAAACCTAGTATTTGAAACATATTTTTAACATACCCAGGAAGTTGCAGTACACAAAGGACCCACCCACACCATTCACAAGTATGAAACAAGTTTTTGACTCCCGTGCTCGCACAAGAGTGTCGGACAGGTACTACACAGCCCCCATAAGTGGGCCCCACACAAAATACCAGTTGATCAGTATGAAAAAACACATATTTGGCAATGGCCAATGGCACAGAAACAAAAAATAAATTACCTCAAGAGCAGCATGATGCCCGAACGCAAGTTATTCAGTGTGTTGTGTGCCTCCCTATACATAAGTGCTGAATTTCTGTATTCTGTGCGTTTGAGCCTCTAACATAGCCCACCTTTTAACTGTGGGTTTTTGTTTCAGTGAATATTGATTCTTGTATTTCCCTAAAAATTACACTCAGGGTTGCTCAATGTGTTCTTTATTCAAAACTATGGAGCAGGCAAAACATTAACATGATTCAGCTGTTCCCAGTTTCACTCGTAGCTGTCATAGAACTTACTTAGAGGCTTATTTATGAAAACTGTTGCATCGCTGCGTGAAAACAGCGATGCAACAGTTTTCACTGCGCCCTCCTTGCGACATGATGGATGCGTCATATTTACTGTATGACCCATCATGTAGCAAGAAATTACAGATACGTCAGTATTACTGACATATCTGTTGGAGCAAAACTGACACATTGCTGGAGTTGTGTTGGAAGCATGACGCAAATTCAGCAATGCAGGGAGAGGGCTATGAATATAGCACTGCGTCAGTGTTACGCCTGCTGTGAGGCAGGCGTAAGATATTGATGCAATGGCGTCCTAGAAGTGGTGCACTAAAATCTCATTGATTTCAATGCGCCACTTCTACAAGGCTTTTTGTGGGGGATCGCCCACCCTGCATACATTAAACCTGGTGCAGGTATAATGTGGCGCAGGGTTTTACAAAGTGCCGCATCTGCCTAGATGCGTCACTTTTTAAATAGGGCGCAACAGGGTGCATTTTTAACGCCGCCTGGGCGTCACAAAAAGTGACGCACCTGCAGCGCAAAAGTGTTGCAAGGCATCATAAATAATGCCCTTAATCTCCAGTTCTATCAAGATCCCACAGGATATTGCGATTTTGCAATTTGTTAAAAACACTTTTATAAAAATTCTGCAATTTTTACAAAAGTGCCTGCAAAATTTGTTTTAAAAAAGAAAAAATGGGGCTGACCTTTTCACTAGCTTTGTGCTGCCGCTGAGCCTGTAAAAGGAGGGTAAGCAACAGGCTAGGAGGAAGCAGAGATGTTAATATCCCCTGTTGCCTGGTGTTGAAATGCACAAAGCCCCCTCCTGTGCAATTAACCCTAGCCCACCTCAAACGTTTCAGTGTGATCTATTGGACTCTGCAGGTTCGTGTAAGGCACTCCTTCACCCCTCCCTCCACATCACTCTTCTCCCTCGATTGGCTCCCTCTGTCTCCTTTTAACCCCTAACCTCTCCCCATGTCTCTTTTTTATTGTCTTTTTTTTGCATTTTTTATATGCCCCCAAACACTGCAGCCCCCTCCACCACCAATCCCTGCTGCCCTGCACACTGCAAGGAACACAGGTTTTCTGAAGCAAGAAAGAACACGTTTCATATCGTCATAATCTGCTCTCTTTGGCACCATACATCCTCCAGTTCAAGGCACTGTGCTGCTGGAGACTCTGCAGGGTTACATATTGTAACATAGTTCAGTCTCCAGCAGTGACAGACCAGGGGTCTTGCATTATTATTGTGGCAGGCACAGTTTTTCCTACCGTAAAAATGTCCTGAATTTTGAAGATTTGGGATGCAGATTTTGCTTTTTTTGGTCTCAGAATTTACCTCCCAAAGCTGCAAACTCCTGAGGGGGTGGTGGGGCTCTGTCTATCTTTGTATTCACAGAATCATGATGCTATATACAGAGAGATGTCCTGCCGCTGCAGCATGTAGATTACATTCAGCTATCCCTGCAAGTGGTGTCTATTAAGCATGGACCTAAAACTTAATTCTTTATTGATTTCCAACAATAGAAGTTATCTATGTGTGACTGTGGGAGGTGACCACTGACTAGACTCACTCCTTCACTTTTCTCTTTCATTAAGCTCCTGGGGTTTTGTTTGAATGCACAACTTATTATAAAAACATGAAAACTTGCATCAAAACGGTATTACTGCCAGCAGCCTCATTTCTACTCCTGTGCAATCTCCAAACTGACTTTTTGGAGTAGTATCCTGGTAGGTCTGTCTCAAACCATTCTCCTGCTATTCTGTTCACTGGTGCCCATAGATATCAGAGACCATAACTTCTCTCACGATGAAGTGACAACAATAGCTCCAGTTTTTTCAGCTGCAGCTGCCCTATGTTCTGTCCCCTTCAGGCCCCGCACGTACTGTTTGTAAAGCTGCATAATGAATAACATCACATAAACACAGTTGGCCCAAATTCACAAAGGTAGGTTTGAATGTGTAGATCTACTCCTACACCTAGGTGTAAACCTTCACTTTCGTCTAGTCACCATTTCCGAGTGGAGAGTTACACCTGGTTGTAGACTTAGGATTCACTTTACGAGTCTAAAGATACTTTTCACCTGTTTGTGATGATCTCTGCCACAAGGGTGGAGATTTTCGTATAGAAAAAAATTGAAACTAATTAAATGTCAAATAAATTTCAACAAATATTATTAAGCCAGATACAAAATGCTACTTCCTAAAAATAACTTTATACTAGATTTTAAATTCATTTAAATATATTATTAAATTTTTGAATTGTTACTGTTTAAATATTTTACACATAAAGTAACACCCTCATTTTTTATTTGTATTTAATTTGTAAAATATGTATAAGTTATGGTCTTCACTTTGATAATTCTAATTCTTAGACTTCCTAAACTAAGTTAATAATTGTAATTTATTATTACATATAAAAAAGTAACAAAATACAGTGACATGTTTACATTTTATAACTTTAAAAAGTATATATGTTTGCAGTTTAGAATTTAATGTATTTTACATAATTTCCTTAGGGTGCTAGTTATGGCGTGCCTCCACTGTTTTCTATGGTAGTGTGTTGCAGCACCAGTGTTTGGTCATGTATCAGATTTTGCTTACTCAAAGGCGAAGCTAGAGTACATTTAAGCCTGTTTTGTCACTATAAGGTCTGTAGAAAAATTTGAAGTGTATTTTGTGAATTGCAATTGTCTTACTCTTGTGTCAGTGTGTGTTTTGTATTAGCTTGTTCCTGCTGAATAGCCCTTCTTAAATTTCCCTAAGGTTTTCCATTTAATAGTAATGATTCTCCATTTTCCCACCATTCTGCTTTGTTTCTTCCATATTTACTAGTAAAGTGCACACATACATGTGCAGAAATCACCTGGGTGGAGATCTTGGCACAGGAAAGATTGGCACAGTGGAGGCTGATATGTCTGGCTGTAGATTTGTGTATTACACTTTGTTGTAATTGAAGTCATACTACTGGAGTACTACTTTACGCTCTCCACAATGCTTTTTGTGAATCAGGCACAGTGAGTCTAGTAGTCTGAGGGCGTGATTCAGAAAGGGACTAACAACTCTTAAAGTTACACCTGCGTAGAGTGTGTTGCTGTAGTCGAGTCTGCTGCTGATGAGTGCATGGGCGATAGTTTTCCTGGCCTTAGTGGGGATCCATCTGAAGGACTTTCGAAGCAGGTGAAGAGTGTGGAAGCATGATGAGGAGACAGTGTTGATCTGGTGGTGGTACATAGTGAGCGAGAAGTCCAGTAACCGTCGGGGATAGCGGTGGCGATGTCCAGGCCCGAGCTGGGGTTCGTCCAGGTTTCCGTGAGGAAGGCGATGTCGGGGGAGATGGAGTCAAGGAGGTCCCAGATTTCTGTGGCGTGTTTGTGGAGGGCGCGTGTGTTGAGGCGGATGCAGCTGAGCCGGTCAGGTGCAGTGTGGGTCAGCCGGGTGGTGGGAGGATCTGGAGTGCAGAGGTGGGTGAGGGTGCAGCTGCAGTTTCGGCAGGAGAAAGGTCCTTGGGTGTCTTTCGGCAACGCGAGGTGGCAGGCGGCTTGGCATTCGGCGTTGAGGGCGAGGAGGGTGCTAGCGTTGTATCGGTGGAAGGTCCGAGAACCAGGGTCCGTGGCGCTGGGTGCGGTCCAGGCATGGTTGGGCATAGATGGGCTTCTGCGCACAAGCGGCATGGCCTACATTAAGTAGTGTGAGGCGGAGGGCAGGACAGCTGGGAGGTGGGAAATGGGAAATGCGGTGCTGGTAGGGGGCAGGGCCATAGTGGTTGAGCAGTGGCAGGGGCACAGTGCAGAGAAAGAGAGTGAAAAAGTGAAAAAAGTATGCAAAAGGGGGAAAAAGAGAAAAACTAAAAAGATTGCAAAGAAGGCAATGGGGAAAAAGAGGCAGAAAGCACAAGGACAGAAGGCAGGCCAGCAGCAGTGCAAAGATGCTCCCCACTAGACCACCAGGGATGAGGCGGAGGCAAAAGCCTGTGGGTGGCGGAGGGCCTTGTACCACCAAACAGAAAGTCAGTGGACCTGCAAGGAGAAGCAGGTACCAGGCGGATCTGCACGGGGAGGGAAGCAGTTCACTGGCATGGTCAGTGAAATTGCTCCTTTCACCTCGCAGCGGCAGCTATAGTGTGAGGGAGAGGGCTGGACATCTCGCAGGCGGGAAGAGGTAAATGTGGCACTGGAAGGGGGCTGGGCTGTGGGAGCCGAGCAGAAGCAGGGGCACGGCGCAGAGAAAGAGAGTGAAAAAGTCAAAAAAGTATTCAAAAGGGGAAAAAAGAGAAAAAGTAAAAAGAGTGCAGCAGCAGGGCCATGGCACAGAGAGAGAGAGAGTGAAAAAGTGAAGAAAAGTATGCAAAAGGAGGATAAAGAGAAAAACTAAAAAGTGTACAAAGAAGGCAGAGGGGAAAAGAGGCAGAAAGCACAATGGCAGAAGGCAGACCAGCAGCAGAGCAAAGATGCTCCCACTAGACCACCAGGGATGAGGCGGGAGACTACGGGTGGAGGAGGGCCTTGAACCACCAACCAGCAAGAGTCAGTGGACCTGCAAGGGGCAGCAGCTACCAGGCGGAGCTGCGAGGGGAGGGAAGCAGTTCACTGACAAGTCAGTCACAATAAAGTCACAATACTTCTGAGAATGCTAAGGATGAGGTTGTAATAAATATATGGATAACTCCACTATTTCTACAGAATTTTCCACCATTGCGTGAGGCTCAGTATCAATAGGGGTAGTCACGCAGGGAACTTGCCCCCACAGCACTATCCTTAGACAGTGAGCACCCTGACATAAATGAGTCTTTCAAAGAGACAGTAACTAGAGGACCCATTTGACAAAAATTCATTCAGCCTTCAAGTTACAGCACTGACCCTCTTGAAATCCAGCACATTTATCATTGTCATTTCACTACCACACTCAACAGACACCATTGTTCCACTATGAAAAATTACAGCCCATGGAAGTCCTTGAACATGCTTCCAGGGAAGCTGTCACAATGTAGCGAACTTTGTTTCCTGACCTAAAGCAACATCTCAAGACAACCTCTTGTGATTTGATGCCTCATCTTTGTTGTGTTCACTAGGCGTGAACTACCGGTGTCGATCGGCCTCTAGCTCAGGCTTACAATAATGACACAGACACTGTGGGTCACTGCTTTACTTATTTAATAACTGACTCGCAACGTGCCGAGTCATGCTTAATAAACCCCCTGCGTCCCTACGTCACAGTCGTGACTATCGGGACTGGAGTACAGAGGGGGAACTCTCAGTCGCCTCACGTGGCAACCCTTCCGGCAGACCGGTATCCCCACTCACAGACGGCAACAGCCTTCGTCTTGGATGCTTGAGATGGTCAGGTCTGTCATTCTCCTCGAGGTCATCATTGGGCACCAGTTCAGGATCACTCGGGATCCCCCGACCTCCTTCTTGACTGATGCCAGGACTCTGGTAAACTTTGAAAAAAGATACATTCCGGGTGAGTGTCACTCCACCCCTCACCACGGTGATCCAGGTCCCCTGCACTTTCTTGACTGTCCAGGGCTCAAGCTCCAAAGGCAGACTGAATTTTCCACGTGGGTATCGGTTTCTCACCATGACAGTATCTCCAACTTTCAAGTGACTGTCTTGCTCCACGCCTCCGGGACACTTGTTTATTCCGCCTTTGGCGCTGCTTTAGTTTCTCCTCCACCTGCTTTTGCCTGTCTGACACCACCTCCAGGTGCGGAATCACATATCCCACTGGCCGGTTCATGCACAACAACATGGGACTCACTTGAGTGGTGGAATGAAGGGTGATCCGATACTCCTTTAGGAAACCGTAGATGGCACAATCCATTTCCTGTCTGTTCGCCACCGCGATCCGGATGGCCTTGTTAAGAGTGCGCATGAAGCGCTCTGCCTCTCCATTGGCTTGAGGCCATAGAGGTGTGACTTTTCGGTGACGGACTCCCCTGGATCGTAGGTACTCCGCAAATTCTTGGCTTGAGAAAGGAGGGCCATTGTCTGTGCGCAGTTCTTTAAACAACCCATGAGTTGCCATGATCTTTTCAAATCGCGGAATGGTCTGGCTGGCAGTGGTGGATTCCAAAATCTCTACTTCAGGATACTTCGAGAAATCGTCAATGACCACCAGCATATGGCAACCATCCGGAAGACTCCCAAAATCAGCGCTCGCACGGTGCCAGGGAAAAGGTGGAATGGCCTCGGTAACTATGGGCGCAGGAGAATCAGCAGGCCCTGTAGCTTGACAAAGCGGGCACCGATGCACCATTTGTTCCACTACGGCATCCAGATTGGGAAACCACACCTTGCATCTTAGTCTGGACTTCGTTTTGACGACTCCCTGATGAGCTAGGTGCGCTAGATCCACTACCCTCTGTTGCAGACATCCTGGAATCACCAATCTCGATCCTCTCATCAAGCACCCTTCAGGGGATATGAGCAACTCGCTCCTCATGTTGTGTAATGACAACAGCATTGATCTAGCCTCCCCGTGCGATAACTCGTCTTGTCCAGCAGGGTATTCCACTTTCCTGATTTCACGGCAGAAACGCAGATCTGGAGGCATTCATCCCTTTCTGTGGCTTCCTTGATTTCCTCCAGAGCGATGGGAAGGGGCCGGGACCTTTCAACCACCAGGCGGACATACTCTTCCACTTCCTTTGCAGCCAGTTCTTCCCCTTGGGTGGCGGGATGGGCATGTCTCGACAGATAGTCCGTAGGGTTCTGAGTTCCTGGACGGAATACCACAGTGAAGTGATAGTCCTGTAATTGAAGGATCCATTTCTCGAAGCGAGGTGTTGGCTTAGAGGATGACCCCATGAACAAGGGAAGGAGAGGCTTGTGGTCCGTGTGTACAATGAACGGGTGACCATACAGGTATAAATGAAAATGGCGACAGCCCCAGTGGATAGCTATTGCCTCCTTTTCAATTTGGGAATACCTCTGTTCCGTGGCCGTTAGTGCTCGGCTGGCATAGGCCATTGGGGCCCATTCCCCATTGCACTGCCATTGAGAGAGAACCGCTCCAAGTCCCGTAGGACTGGCATCCACAGATAGCTCTAATTCTTTTGCTGGATCGAAATACACCAGCGTCGTGTCGGCTGAAAGGGCTTGCTTCGTGGCCTGAAAGGCAGCCTCCTGTTCGGGTCCCCAGTTCCAGGCAGCATTGGACTTGATCAACTCCCTCAGCGGTGCCGTGAGATCGGTGAGGTTGCGGATAAACCGACCACAATAATTCACCATTCCCATGAAGCTTCTCACTCCAGTGATGTTGGTGGGGGCAGGAGCGGTTTAGATATCCTGGACTTTGAGGGGGCCTGGGGACACCCCTTCATGCGAGAAGTGGTAGCCGAAAAAGGATATTTCGTTTTTTAGGAAATCGCACTTTTCTTTATGGAGCGTCAGTCCGTTGTCCAGTAACCTTTGGAACACCGCTTTCAGGCCGGCGAAATGTTCCTCCAGGGTGGGGGCATGAACAAGAATGTCATCACTGACATTAAACACCCCCTCGAGACCGGACAGTACCCCCCTGATGGTGTCCTGGAAGACCTCTGCAGCACTCGAAATCCCCAAACTGAGACGCTTATACCTCCTGAGGCCCACATGAGTAGAAAACATGGTGATCACCCGGGATGCTGGGTCCAGCATTAACTGGTAGTATCCGGCTCGTAAATCCATCTTCGAGAACCATTTCGATCCACTAACCTCAGCCACGATATCATCCACTGTTGGGGTGAGGTGTCGCTCTCGCTTTATGTCAAAGTTGGGTAAGCGCATATCTACACTGATCCAAACTTCTCCTGGCTGCTTCGGCTTGTGGGCCACGACTATTGGAGACACCCAGGGGGTTGGACCTTCCACCTTTTCTATGATACCAGCTTGTTCCAGTTTGACCAGTTCCTCCTCCACTTTTGGCCGAAGGTGGAATGCTACCCTTTGGTGTCGTAACGCCACTGGCTGGATTGACTCGTCAATATGGAGCTTTATCATTCGATCCTTCAAACAGCCTATGCCCTCGAAGAGTGGTGCAAACTGGGCCATTAAGTCCTCCACATTTTCTCGATGCACGCTGAGCGCAAAGGCGATCAACTGAAGGAGCTCTGCCGTCCGGCAGCTCAGCAACATGCCCTGGCATTGGAAATATGGAGCCTCTTAGACCTAGAGAAACCAGATATCTGTTTTATTACCGAATCTTGGCTCCATGAACATGCTTTCCCTGATGTGGCAACTGCATTTCCTGCAGAATATCATCTAATTAGATTAGACAGAGAAACCAAAAAAGGAGGCGCGATTGCGATAGCCACCAGGGAGGGATTAGGCATCACCACATTAGACGCCTCAACCACAGAAATGTCTGAAATTTTAATTTTAAAATCGACACTCAATCAAAAGGAACCTGGAGAGGTGCCCTAGTGTATAGGCCTCCACGCCAGAAAACTAATTTTATAAACCACCTACTGGAGACTATTGACCCGCATGTATTAGCCTCAGATAATTTTCTCCTAATTGGTGATTTTAATTATCACGCGGATGTTATCTGACCCGACACAAGTCAACTGGTGACAAACCTGAACACACTGGGACTAGCCCAGATGGTGGTGGGCCCCACGCATCTGGCTGGCCATACTCTCGATCTTTTGTTCACCAACTCAACCAATGTAGCAGTGGAATCCCCCTTCCCTCTGCTCTGGTCGGATCATAATTTGTTAAAATTCTCACTATCAATAGACACTAAAAAATCTTTTTCCAACAGTGAACTTACATGGAGAAGGCCATGGCGTAAAGTTACGCTAGCTACTTTTTCAGCTAATTTTAACCCCCCTCCACTAGCTCACATTGAAAACATTGATCATGCAGTAAAGGCCGTTGAGGACGCAATCTCATTGGCCTTGAACACAGTAGCACCTTTGTCAAAGGTGAAGGTCAAGCCCAGAGACTCACCCTGGTTCACAGAAGCCTTGAAAGCTGTAAAAATGTCTAGTAGGAATGCCGAGTGTAGATGGAGAAAAACTAAGACCATAGAAGATCGTCAAAAATATAAGCAGATTCATTGAGGCTATTTAGACAGCATTAGACACACCAAAAAGCTGTATTTCATTGACAGGATCGATAAAGCCGCCTACTCCAATAAGGAGCTTTATAAAATATTAAACGAGTTTATTACTCCCGCTTCTGTCCAGAACATTAATATACCATCGCAAGAATGGGTTGACACTCTGTCAACATTTTTCGACGAAAAGATTAAATCTATCCATTGATCCTTTCCAGTTTTCGATACAAAAAATGTTGATAATAATTCAGCCACCAATCTGGATCCCACTACCCCCCTTTTACTAGAATTCACTATGTTTACCTTAGATGAAGTCTCAACCGCGCTGGCAAAGATCAAATCAGGATCTCCATCTGATCCATTCTCACCTCGCTTCTTTCCAACAATTGCCCCTGTGCTTACGGATAAACTTACAGACTTATTCAATATGTCACTAGCCCAAGCAAAGATCCCGGTTAGATGGAAAGCAGCACAGGTTAAGCCTATCCTAAAAAAAACCTCTGCCGATTCAAAGGAACCTAGTAACTATCGGCCTATCTCGTTGCTCCCGTATTTTGGAAAGGTACTTGAATCCTTGATCAATAAACAGCTTACCATCCATTTGGTGAGTCATGGACTCCTTGATCCATCACAGTCAGGGTTCAGGGCATCACACAGTACCGAAACCTCCTTGGTGGAGGTTGTAGACAACATCAGACTTGCCTTAGACAACGGGCAGTCAGCCATGCTCGTTCTGTTGGACTTGTCGGCCGCCTTTGACACCATCTCCCACAGCATTTTAGAACATCGGCTTTAGGAGGTGGGTGTCGGAGCAAGGCCTTGGACTGGTTCAGAAATTATCTAATGACTCCTTCTTCATAGGGCAGATCTGGCAACAGAAGGACTAATTTGCTAAATGGGGTATTGAGTTAAAAAGGTCACTCCTCACCCCTATCCAAGCCCATTGCAACCGTTAAACCGCCCAGAGTGCCTATTAAAGGGAGCCAAAGGCCCGGAGCTCCTTAGTTCAGCGAAGGGCACAGACTCCACAGCAAGGAAAATCACCATCACCATTGCTCATCCAGAGGCAATCAAGCCTCCGGGTTTTCGACAGTCGAATATAGATGGTACTACCCTTGCAGCATCATGAAGACTCCTATCACCAGCCCCCAAATTAATTCGGGGCAGTAACATCTGTTCTTGGAACGTGCACAGTCTCAGCACGAAATTAGAAGAACCAGATTTCATGGAATTCATCACCAAGTATAACATCCTTCTCTTCCAGGAAACATGGCAGATAAATCCTTCGCCGATTGTAGGCTATAAAGAATTTCTTACTCCTGCTAAGCGCTCAACAATACACGGGAGAGCAAAAGGTGGCCTTTCTACTTTCATTTCTACCGACATTCTATGACAGGCCTCAGCAATAGACCTGGAATCGTCTTGGATGCAATGCACAAAATTCGAGTATTCGTCCATCAACAGCTTGCTAATACTGAATATCTACATTCATCCAGCTTCCAATCAAAAAAGGTCAAGAATTGAGAAATTAACATTTACATTAGAAACACTCCAACTCGCTTACTCAGATGCCAACATCATACTATCGGGAGATTTTAACATGAATCTACTTCACGACACCAAAGAAAGTACAGTAGGCAATTTATCAGCCCCAAACCGAAGCGATACACATGGCAAGAGATGCTCAGTCCGTCTAGAGGAACTCTCAATGTACAAGCTTAACGGACAAGGCCAGACTGATCGCCCCGCAGCTTTCACTAGGGTAACTCAAAAAACAAGATCTACTGTAGATTATACATTTGTGGACAAGGAACTGATTTCACACATCACAAACTTTCAAATAATTGACAGGGCGGAAAGCGATCACCTACCACAATCCTTCACTCTGTATAGAAACATGGCAATTCCAGTTAAAAATAACACAATGTCCCAATCAACCCAAAGTTACAACCTTAAACGGCTAATCTGGAAATGTGAACGCATCGACGAAATCATGTGCACATGTATCAGCCTCTCAAAGAGTGTCGAAACAGCATCATCGTGCCCAAGGGCCTGGGAGTCTTTTATTTACGAATTACACAACAAATTCCCGAATCGGACTAATGGCCGCAAAACCGAAAGACAAACAGGGGCAGCTTGGTTTACCAACAACTTGAGAAAACAAAAGCAATGTTTGAATAAATACTCAAGACAGTTAAGAAATAGGAACCCAGAATCTTCCCATGAAATCCTGTTACTTATATCTAGAACAAGAAAAGACTTAAAACGGGATATCAGAGGGGCCAAGAAAACATACAACGAACACACCTGGGCGAAACTCCTCCACGCCAGCAAACAAAGAGATTCAAAACTCTTTTGGGAAACCATCAACCAACTAATAAATGGCAGGCACCGACATCACAACTCGGATATAATGGAGGACACCTGGAGAGCCCACATTGAACTTCTATATAATGAAACTCCATCCCCAGGTAATCTAATTCAAGGAATACAATCAGGGGATTTCAGTACAGGACCAGGCAATCACACCTTAATTCTAGATACATCCGACTTCGCCCCGCAGATATCACAAGAGCAAGTCCTTAAAACCATCAAAAAGTTGAGAACGGAGGGAGCACCAGGCCCTAATGGCTTGCCAAATGCCCTGTTTCGTCACGATACACCATTTTGGTCTAGGCTCCTGACCCCCCTCTTCACCCACGCCCTGGTGTCCGGTACGCTTCCCGACTCTTGGCGAGGTAGTATCCTAAATCCAATCTACAAGTCGGGTGCACGCTCAGACCCAACCAACTACAGGTTAATAGCATTAATCGATGTGGAGGCAAAAATGTACGCTTCGAACCTGCTGATAGATCTAGAGGATTGGGTTCGCCGGTCAAACCTTATTCCTACCACGCAAACTGGATTCAGGGCAGGGATGGGCACCCTCACAAATATCTCTGCAGTCACAATCTTAGCTAATAAAGCCATATCAAATTCCAACACCTTGTACGCATGCTTCATAGACCTCAAAGCGGCGTTCGATAAGATATCAAGAGCCAAACTATAGGCCAAGATGCTAAGCTGGGGGGTACCAACTAAACTTTTGGCGGCCATCATCAATCTGTACTCGGATGCGTGGGTCCAAATAAGGAAAGGAGATGGGCGCAGTATAACCAGTAAGATTGCAACATCCAACGGGCTAAAACAGGGGTGTGTATTGGCCCCCTGTTTATTCAACATTTACACCGCAGATCTAGACAAGCACCTCCAGCTTGTTCAAGCCGACCCCCCCAAGATTGGGCAAAATCCCAACTCCAAGTCTTCAATATGCGGACGACATAGTCCTATTAGCGACAAACCCCAGTAGGTCTGCAGCGACTAATCTCCAAACTTGGAGCCTATGTCACTTCAGTTCAACTTACTATCAACCAAAAAAAAACGAAGGTGATGTGCTTCTCCAAACACCATTCAACAAGTAAAAAAGTAAATTCATTTGGAAATTAAATGAGAAACCGCTGATCAGGGTGTCTTCGTACAAATACTTAGGCTTCCAACTGGACTGCCACCTCAACTACACACAACACCTGGACCAAGGCCGCACGAAAGCCAAACAACTGCTCTTCGCATTCAAAAGTCTACAGCAAAAGCTCTCAGGTTGCTCAACAGGGCACTTGCTCAAAGTAATCGCCGTTAAATTTCTACCTTCCATCGCATACGGCTCAGAAATATTGAATACTAAAGATGCTACAGCACTAAACACAGCACAATCCACCCTATTCAAACGCCTGTTCTCAATTCCCCGATATATCTCGCAAGCCCAAATCCGACTGGAATATGGATTAAAAACCAGCAACCAGCCAGACAAGGTGCACTAGTTAAATACTACTTGGAGGATGAGAGCTGCCGAAGAGAACACTTTAGCACATCGCTGTTGGGTGGAGATTGAAATGCAAACTAGGCTAAAAAACTCCATCACATCAGTGCTAAAAAATTTGCTTCTGGCACTACAGGAGGAGGCATGGTTGACCATCACAACGTTTTCCGGATTCAAAAAAGTCGTGAATAATACGATTAAACGAACATCCTTACTAATCGATAAAACAGCCATAACAAAAAAACATCACGTATGGGCAGTGATACAATCGTACCAGACTCTAAAACCCCAACAGTACTTTCTGAACACTTCTCATATCATAATAAGCACTATTTGACGCTGCTGAGGCTGGGAGCATACCCCATGAAGGACCTGACCCCCAAATGGAAACACACATGGACAACCAAAGAATGTCGACTATGTGGACAGGGGGACGAGTCTTTGTTGCACCTCCTATGTATCTGCCCTGCACTATTAGTAATCAGGAAATCTGTCTTGCGGGAGGCACTAAGAAATGCACAAATAAGGACATGCAGAGCGGCAGTTATAAAATGCCTCGGAGGGACGTCTATCCAACTGTCCTGCAGAGCGATAAACTTTTGGAAAATAGCGGCAAAAGAACTGGACAAAAATAGCGATTTAACATGAGCAGATGGAAAATAATTGTACACAGCTATTTAAAATGCACTGATTATATAATCGTTTTAATGATTTAGCGGCTAACTGTCCAGGACGGTTCCATCATGTCACAAATTTTTGGAAAAAGGAGGCAAAAGAACTTTTAATTTCTTAAGTATTTATTGCCCGTTGACACGATTCAGCTTCAATCCTCTTCTGTCTCTTCACTGTCCTACAACTATTGTATTTTCTTAAATTCAAGTCTCCAAATGTTGATCCTCGGTTTTATGAAACATGGTGGTACGCCCACCCTTTTATGATTTTAATGAAATCAAATAAAAGTATTTTTGATTGATTGATAATGGATCGAACGACCACATTACGAGTTGGCACCCTGGCCTCTTGCAGTCGGTCTGTAAGTATAGGAGTTCCTCAGGGTTCCATCCTGAGTCCTATGCTTTTTAACCTGTATGTGACACCCCTGGCCAGGGTAATCAGGTCCTACGGTTTTAAAGTGGTGTCATACGCTGATGACACGCAGCTACTGATTACCCTTGGCCCTGACCCCTCTGACACTAAGGTTCGCTTTAAAAACTGCATGACCCATATTGACAATTGGATGTGTACCAATCACTTACAACTAAACGGTAGTAAGACAGAGGTCATCCTCTTTGGTAAGGCGGATGAACACTGGTCCAGTGATTGGTGGCCTCAGAAGTTGGGCTCCTGTCCATCGCCCAAATCCGTGGTACGAAATCTTGGAGTGATCATTGACAATCAGCTGTCTATGAAAAGCCATATAAGTCACATAATCGGCATTTGTTATGGCATTTTACATAAGCTACGCAAAATTTTTCAATGGATTCCCATTGAATCTAGGAAACCGCTGGTCCAGGGACTCATCATGAGCTGTATCGACTATGGTAATGCCCTGTTAGCCTCCATAAACGAGGAGCTCTACTCCAAGCTGCAAGTCTTGCAAAATACAGCGGCTAGACTAGTGTTAAACCTCCCAGCTAGAGCACCATCAGTGCCTAGTCTGAAGACCCTCCATTGGCTCCCGGTTAAAAAGCGGTGCCGCTTCAAAATCCTTTGTCTTGTCCATAGGAGTATGTATGGAACTGGGCCAAGTTATTTGGCTAAGAAACTTGGCTGGTATCAACCAAGCAGGACGCTTAGGTCCAGTTCCAAATGTCTTCTTACCCCTCGCAGAATTCGCACTGCCAGAAACGGAGGTCGATCTTTTTCCTTTCTCGCACCTGCTTTCTGGAACAAACTGCCATCTCATCTCCTCTCCATCACAGACCATAAGCTTTTCCGCAAAAAACTAAATACCTGGTTATTCGATCATTCATAACTTGCTAATCCGACTGTAAGTCTCCACGGAGTCTTCGCTAGCGCCATGAGACCCTAGGGTGATATGTGCGCTTAACAAGTTCCTCTGAAATTGACTTGACTCCTTCCGTGATGTAGACCTTGGCCCTCGTTTATCGGGACCCATGCGCAATTTCGGCGGTGAACACTCCTGCCAGCGGGAGGGGATCAGTCGACCCATAGGCATAGACTCTTGTAGTAGTGTGGCTCAGGACCGGTTGGACGGGTAACGTGAGCATTATCGACCGGGCCATTATGTTGATAGACGCCCCTGTGTCAATTAAGACTTGCACCTGGTGGCCCTCGATCAGCACGCTACACTTCAGAATGTATTTTCGCGCGCCCGGTTGCAGGGCATGGATGACATGAACCGCCCCTTCCACATCATCATCATCCATGTCTCCTTCCTCTGCTGGACTAATACAGTACCTCCCCCTCTGTTCCGTTATTTGGAGAGCATTATTACATCATGAGCAAATACATGTTTATGAGGAGAATCACTTTATGCCTTGTTTGAAGTACGTCTATTATAAATATATAGACTGGCATACCAGTAAAATCATATGAATGTTCGCCATGCCTGCCACGTCACCCTTAACAAGAATCCTTTGAGGTCATGTCCGAGATACATTGGAAATAAACTTACAAATTTGGAAAACCAACTAATTGTTGCAAACATCTGCATAATTTCCCACGGCCCTCATAAAGACGTTGGGCGTGCCCCTACGCATTGATGATTTGTGTATGAAACAAGAAGGTCCTGAAGAAGTTGGTCTAAATAAGGTCTTTCTTACCACCGAAACGCGCGTCGACCATGCAGTAGGCGCTCAGCCCACGACAGGGTCAAGGAGACCGAGAAACATCTTATTTTCTTCTGACCGGATTGTATATGTGTATGTGGGTTGACTGTTAGTTTGATTGGTATGGTTGAGTATGGATGTTAGTGTATTATTGAGTATAAAAATGTATACTATCACTACGTAGATAGGGGTTCACAATTGTATAAAATTATATATGTGCTATGAAATGTGTACAAAAAAAAGAGAAAAAATAATATATATAAACTAAATAACTGTTGTTCAAAAATGTTTTAAAAAGAAATTGTGTGTCTTTTATATGGATATAAGAAATGAGTATATCTTTAAAATAAAAAGAAAGTGGATTGAAATACAGTATGTTGTAGAAAGATGTTTCTGTAATAGCCCGTGTGGAGCAGTCATTGCCCAGATATAAAGAAATAGAGGTCAAGTGGGAGGTACTGTATTAGTTTGGTTTTTGTAATTTTTCCCTCTTTCTCACAGACCTTATTATTCCTTAGAGTCGGTGCCCTTATTCATTAGTCCTTCCTCTGCTGGACTATCATTTGTGTATACCTGGCAGATCGGCTTCCTTCAAGGGTTCCTCTGCGTCGTGGAGGAGCGACAGAATTTCGCAAAGTGATTCATCCTGTGGCAATTTGAACACCTCTTCCCATGTGCCGGACACGGACCCTTGTGAGGATATGGACCACCACAACCGTAGCAGGTTCTCGGGTCAGATGATGGTTTGTCCCTCGGCTTTCTCTTGTCGGGGGCTGTAGCGGTGACAGTGTTTACCGGTTCTATTTTTACCGCCTATTGAAGCACCGCCTCCATGTGAGCGGCCCGTACCTTGGATAGTTCTTTCGATCTGCCCATGGTGAGCATGTCTGCCATCGACATCCCCGGGACTTGCAGAATGTTCTCGCGTAGCTTCGTGGACGAACAGCCTTGAATAAATTGAGCTCGAATCTCATCCGCTGCATCTGGCAACATGCACGTGCTCGCCAAGTCTCTTAGTCGCGCGTAAAACGTGTCAACTGACTCCTCTGGTAGTTGACGGGCTTGATGCAGCAGGAAACGCTCATAATCGGGGTTTGCTAGGGGTTCAAAATGAGCTGTGAGTGCTGCCTTCAACGTGGTATATGTGTGTGGTGGCCCCGCCTCGACCACCGACTTCCCCAACTTGTGAATAGCCGGCCCCCCTAAGTGTAACAGCATAGGACGCCTTCTCTCCTCCTCCAGGTTGATGGCAGCAAAGTACGTCTCCAGGCGCTCCACCCAGTCCTTCCACTTGGCTGCCTGGGCTGAGGGAGGGCCATCGAGCAGGAAAGGCTCCACCGGGTGTCTGGGTGCCACCTTCAGCAGGCGCGTTATATTCCACCCCTTGGTCCAGACTTATGCGTGCAATCTGGTCTGCACTCTTCTTTGTACACCCCGTGTGTCACTTGCCTCTAATAAGTGATGCCTTCAGTGGGAGTCCTGTATTTTGACCCACAGTCTTCCTCCGTGTGGCTTCTGCACACAACTCCCCCAATCTCTTCTCCTGTGCAGGCAAACAAAACGGGCCTGGGTGCTCGCAATGCTCAGAGCGCCCCAGACAGCCTTCCACAGCAGTGACAGCTCACTTGCACTTGACGGGTCACCGCGTGCAGGAGCAAATGCTCAGGTCTCCTCCTACCCGACCAGGAGACTAGGCCACGCCCTTCACTCCGGGCTGGGCCGGCCGGCTGACACGAGGCCTCCAACTTGCTGCCGGATGCCCCTCACCACACTTCCGCCCTCAGACCACGGGCGTGATTCTCAACACAGCGAATACCTCGGGGATGAAGCACAGGCACGCTTACACCCCCCGCTGCACCGCCACACTCCAATCCAGACGCCCGGAATCACCCTTTGGGCGCACACGGCGCCGACAGCTAACGGCCTCCCAGCGCACCAGGCTCCGCACCAGGGTAGGTCGCGGGATCCACCCGCTCGTCGCCAGTTTGTTGTGTTCACTCGGCGTGAACTACCGGTGTCGATCGGCCTCTAGCTCAGGCTTACAATAATGACACAGACACTGTGGGTCACTGCTTTACTTATTTAATAACTGACTCGCAACGTGCTGAGTCACGCTTAATAAACCCCCTGCGTCCCTACGTCACAGTCGTGACTATCGGGACTGGAGTACAGAGGGGGAACTGCCCAGACACCCCTATCTGGGGAAACATAGTGGCCAGACCCATCCGGGCCCACGTAACAATCTTTATGTTGTTAGAACTGATGCCTAAACATATGAGCGGGAATATGCTGCCTAAACATATGAGCGGGAATAGTGCAACACGTTTGTCAGCCTAACACAATCACTCCTGAAGTATTGCACGTATTGTCAAGGGTGTTGCAGTACTCGTTCAAGAAAATATATCTAGACCATTCATTGTTGTCATGTTCTATGTCAGCAATTCTGAGAACTTTATTTAATTGCTTATTAGCCTTGTGCCATTGAGGGTTCATTTTCTAGTAATTAATAAAGACAGATGTTAGGTAGGAGGCAAAAGTATTCCCCTGGAATGGTAGGCTGTGTACATTCAGATTTATGTTGGTGTACCGTGTGCAGTGAGCATCTTCTATAGAACAGGTATCACTTCATCTGCAAACATTCAGTGATTCAGTTCAATTTTATGTACCTGCTGTCAACAACCACTACAGTGGAAGCAAGTTTGTGCTTTTGACTTTGTATCTGCTCTGTTACTTCAAAATGCTTTACACATTTTCTAAAGTTAAGCCTGTCTGCAGTGGATCATAGCTACCGAGAGTTTAGCTCAGGCTTTAATTATTGAAATCTTTACTGCTGCTGCACATAACAAGATAGTGCCATTATTACATGATAGTGCCATTATTGCTTGTGGTGAACTCCTATCCTCCCCAACTAATCTACTTTCTCACAACTTTTATACTCTGTGTTTCTTTTCCTCTTCTCTCTACCCTTTTACTTCCACTCCTTCTCTAGCTACTGTACTTCTCGTTGGCTCTCCCTCTTTAGAACCCCTTCATAAACCTCTCGTTTTCAAATTAATTTGCTGTCCCGCTATACTTCTGCAGGTGAATTTGCAATTTGTGCTGTTCATACGGCTTTTTTTCTTTCCTTCCCTGGAAGAATCTACCACAAGAACTCTTTCACCCCCTTAGTTAACAATCTTCCTGTCTCCCCTCTACCTACTCTTTTTTTACTGATAGAGCTGTCGGCATTTCATTCCATAATTACTCTATCATGCTTTGATTCCTGAGTTCATTAATGATGACTCATTACTGATAATCTGCTTTATGCATGCGTTGACAAAAGCTACATCTTTCATGGAAGAGAGTGTCACACGATTCCACATTGCTGAGAACAGGCACACTCCATCCTGGTCAAGTGGCCCTCTATAAAAAGGTGAATTAAATAATGACTGACGGATAGACATACAGAGAGATAGATAGATAGATAGATAGATAGATAGATAGATAGATAGATAGATAGATAGATAGATAGATAGATAGATAGATAGATAGATAGATAGATAGATAGATAGCATGCAAAGTTTTGTGAAAGATCCGTGGAAGGGAAAAAAGGGTAGTTAAAAAGAAGTCTTTACCATTTTAGCTTCCATAGGAAATTCAGCTCACTCCTACAGCCCAAACTGCTGAATGTATTTACAGCAAACTTTCCATGAAATTAAAACCTTTCTGAGAAAGCTTACTTTTGTTGGATTGATCTAAATTCATCTTCTAGATTTTGAGTTATAAGCTCAAGTTTTAAAATAGTTGGCAAGTAAAAGCTTTAAAGGGTTAATACTTTTGTATATCTCTACTGTTTGGGATTTGCAAATTATTTTCAAATTAAAAAAATAAAGGCATATCAGATCCACAGGTACCTGGATCTGTGGATCCAAGCAATCTGATTGCCTGCCACAAGAGACACTGTCTCGGGTGGCAGCGATTTCAGGATGTGGGGCACAGTCCTCTTGCAGCCTTGCCAAGTTCCATAAATCACGTGTTAGACTAACGCATATATGTAATGTCATTGCATGCCTGTAGGGCTAGAAGATTGTCACACAAATGTATCGCTCTTGGCAGGGCTGAAAACAGCTCCTTAAATAAAACTGACTCTGTGTGGCTGGCGTTGCTGCGTAGAGGTGAATGGCCACAGACACGGCGCCAATGTTTATGCAGACACCATTTATGTTTGATGGTTTGCACTAATGCATTAGAGACTGGGTGGTTTAGTGGCCCTCCCCTCCCTTGAACAGTAATCATTGGTTAATAGAGCTGGTGCCCACCGTCTCACTGTTTCCCAGAGAGGGCATTGCTGAGGGAATAAAGTTCTGAGGAGATCAAGTGGAACCCCCCTGACCTAATCATGGAATAATCATCTCTGGCCCATCCATTCATGGACGTTATCTGGCTGTCAGGGGAGACAGTATTATGAGTTTGAGACTTGTTTACTTTGCGGAGGACAGTACCGGGCCATACCTGAGAGTCCTGTCACCTGCTAAAACTCACACTGTACTTCAGTCATGGAGCGAGTTTCTCTGCTGACCGGCATGAACTGTAGACAGCATTGTTTACACACTCAAATTTGTATGGTAATGTGTTTGCCAGAAACCAGAACCAAAGACCAGAAAGTCCGCGGCTGCTGAATTCATATGCAGTCCCCGAGGATCCACTGTTTTCTGCCAAAAAATATGATGTTCAGCTAAACAATTCAGATAGTCTGACCCAGAAAACAACACTTTCGCCTTCATAAAAAGGTAAAATATCAGCTATCCTCTCATTTCTTTTACTAAATTTAAAAAGTATTTCTCCATTTAGGTGAAAGGCCAATAAAGAATTTTACCTTCTGACTGTCTTGGTCCTCATTCTAAAACAAAACCTTGTCCGGCCATACAATGCTGAAGGTCATATCTGAAGAGGCTTCTAAGACCTCGGATACACTAATAAGGAGCCTTTTCTCCCACCACATCAATCATCACCTAAGCCGTTAAGGTGTGGGGTACCACAGGGTTCCGCACTAAGCCCCCTGCTCTTGAATATCTACTTGGTACCACTCTTCAATCTGATCGACACCTGGGAGTTGAGGGCGGTTTTGTACGCAGATGATACACAGCTGATATTCTCCTTTAAGGATCAGTCAAGGGACTCATTTGCTAGATTAACGGGCTGCCTGAAAGACATCACCAGCTGGATGAACAACAACAAGCTGCAATTAAATGCAGACAAGACGGAGATCATGTTCTTTGGTCACTCCTCCCCCCTGTCCGCAGGACTCTGGTGGCCGGCTGAATTGGGAACTCTGCCCTGTCCGGCTAAGAAAGCTAGAAATCTGGGCGTCAAGTGGGACTCAGCTCTATCTTTTGAAACCCACATACACCATGTCTCATCAGTCTTCTTTGGCAAGCTGAAAACTTTAAAATAATTCCTGCACCTCTTGCCAGAGGACAGCAGGAGGACAGTAGTCCATGCGACGGTGACATCTCATCTAGATTATGCTAACAGTCTGTACCTGGGACTCCCCAGCTATCTGATTCACAGAATTCAGATGATTCAGAATGCGGCAGCAAGACTTATTCGCAGAGTGCCGTTCCGTCAGCACATTTCTCCTCATATCAAGCTCCTTCACTGGCTCCCGGTTGCAAAGCGCATCGAATTCAAAGCCTTGACCCTTGCTTTTCGGGCAATGCACAACATCGGACCTAGATACCTCAGAAAGAGACTCCTCCCGTATCCATCGGTCCGCACTCTTAGATCTAATTCCAAGCACCTATTGTGCGTTCCCCGGTTTTCCAAGGCCAGAAAGGGAGGAAGGGCCTTCTCGATCAGGACAGCTATGCTATGGAATGCACTTCCCCTTCATCTTCGCATACTGGAATCTGAATCCGATTTTCGAAGGCACCTGAAGACGTGGCTCTTTGGCTAGGCTAGTCTCGTCCCTTATCTGCTCACCTGATTACCGCTAAGCGCCGGGACAACTCTGTTTGAGGTAGCTGTATGCGCTATAGAAGTAACATTATTATTATTAATATTATTATTATTATTGATGAACAGAAGAATGTCAAGACCAGAGGGTCTAGTGGGGATAAAATTACTTCTGACGGGTAAATCCACAGGCAGTGTTGTTTTGTTCTGTTGTTGCCTTGGCACTTGGCAGTTCTTCTTTTGTGGGTTTTCTGGAGCTAGTGTCTACCAGGTGGGTGATGATGGGGGGCCTATATCTCACCTGGCTAACAGGACCTTGAATTGTAGTTAATGAGTGTCACACTGGACAGCTTTTGTAGAGATGGATTTCCTCCAAGTAGGACAAAACACCTTTCTACTCCAGGCTGCATCTTTCTCAAATGAGTTCTGCATGATCTCTTCGGTCAACTGAATGAAGTTTAAAAAGGATTGCCATTTTCTTAATCAGTAAAATTACTTCTTAGCAGTGCTTCAGTGTTAGTTGTAGTGCCACATAGATAGTATTTGCTAAATATTTTGCACTAGGTCGGATCAACCCAATACACTTAGTCATGACTGAGCCACTAGCCCTCAAATGCTCCACCAGGGCATGCAACATCCTAGAAGTCTGAAGACTCCCTTTGTGTTCATCACCTTTCTCCTCCTATATCGTTGAGCCCCACTCTTTTTAATGTCTATATGGCCCCGTTGGCGGATATTGTATCCCCCTTCGGGATCCATATAGTAACATACGCTGATGATACACAGCTGGTTGTAGCATTGAACCATGCTGACCAGATGTCCAATGGCCTCCACTCCTGTCTCGAGGAAGTTGCCAAGTGGATGAGTCTGTCACATTTAAAACTTAATGGTGAAAAAACCGAGCTTATGATTCTCGGCAACCCTTTAAGCTTTAAAGCAAGCACTATGTGGCCGGTGCCGGTGCCAAAAACCGAGATAAAAAGACTGGGCATCTGGCTAGATCAGGACCTCACCTTTAAAGCTCATGCCAGGAATACTGCTGCTTCATGCTACGGCTTGCTTAGAATGACCCGCAAAGTGCTTCCCCTTCTACCCTTTCAAGCAAAAAAACTGTTGATTCAGGCACTAATTCTTTCGAGGATAGACTATGGCAATGCCCTATATTTAGGTGCCCCAAACCCAGTGGTTGCGAAACTGCAGACTGTACAAAATTCTGCAGCAAGATTGCTTATGGGGATCCCCAATCGTTGTTCTGCAAGGCCCGCGATACGCTCTCTCCACTGGCTCCCAGTGCAGGAGAGAATTAACTTTAAGGCCCTCTGCGTTGTCCATAAGTCTATGGAAGGGAGCGGACCACCTATCAATACAGCCATGATTCGCCCCTATAGGGCAAACAGAAAACCCCGCTCAGATGAGCTCCACCTAGTAGTGGTTCCCAAGATCAAGAAAGCCAGAAGTGGCGGCCAGCTTTTTTCATATAATGCCGCCAGGCTCTGGAATGCCCTACCGCTGTATCTTCGTAGGGAATCCAACCATCTTACCTTCCGAAAACAGCTAAAGACCTGGCTCTTCCCTTAGGGCGTCTGTCCGCTCTAGTTTCTGCTTCAGCGCTGGGATGCTCCCGGGTAGCCATGCGCTATATAAATGCCATTTCATTCATTCATTCATTCATACACTGCTGATTTGGAAGATAACCTCTTATAGAAGGTTGTAGGCAGCAAAGTAGACCACTGGACCTGTAAGTTAGTCATGAGGCTAGCAGAACCGACTAAACCTGGAGGGCAGTTCTTAATCTATGATGTCTTCTAGAGTTAGGACACCTGGTAGGGTTTTTCTTCAATGAGAAACTCTAGCTGCCCTAATGTGCCCCACTCTCCCCTTCAATATAGCGTGATGTTAGCCAAAGGATCTCAAACATGTCTTCTGCTTGGTAAACACTCACAGGCCAGTTTCTGTGCCATCAAAAGTGACTGGTATTTCGATACCCAAAACTAGTGGTGCCAGAAGGTTTAGCAAAACACCCAGCAGATAAAAACAAGCATGCCTCAATTCAAACTTTATGTCTTAAATAATGCCAAAGTCTTCTCTCCATTATGTTACTGGAAGCCAAGGAGTCAGATGAATCCCTCAGGTGATCACGTGCATCCCTTAATGAGGTTCATCTTCCAGCTACATGTGTAAAGCTGTCTTAATCACATGGTGGCTCAATAAGAAAGTAAAACTTTAACCCATCACAAATGTATTTCTAAATTAGATGATCCAACTATGACGTTAAATTTCTCGCTTTGATGCCCAAGCTACAGGGACCCGTCACGGGAGTCAAATCAAAGGTTAAAGTTGTGAAGCAAGAGAATGATACATACTCCACCCTGTCTAGTCATAAACATATGAGTGGACAAGGTGATTTTGTAGCTCTATACTTAATGTGCAGGTCACTGACTATTATTATGTGTATACCGCAGACTGGTGGCCTGCTAAATGCCCGGTCAGACCATTGTTATCAGGAAATGGTCCGTTCTTAAAAATACCATATAAGTGTTTGAGACCTAATTAACAGTCATCTGATTTGAAGAGCGATCCTGGAGCAAATATGTGGGGTAACAGATTGAATGAATATCTGGATTCAAAAGCAGATCATTGCATAATTTTTGTTTCCATGAAGTGTTTGCAAATTTAGCATTTTCACTCTGCAAAGTTCTCCACTTTAGGACTGTAAAAAGATTTATTGGAATTGACTCAGCACATGATGAGGATATTCAGCCACTGCCTTCATTAGTGTAGCAAGCATGACCTTAATTAGAGTAAAGAGCATAAATAAATAAAATCGGGTCCTATACGGAGTGCATTACAGGTGACTGTTAAGCTTGACAACTATGGGTCCAATGAACACAAAATTAACTAATTTAATTTCTCCCTAGCAACTTTGGAAGATGCTGATACTATATTAAGTAAGCTGAAAGGTGTTGATGCCACATACAACTCACCCCTAGAGTGCTTGCTAAAAGATTGATTTCCATGCAGTCTTTGCAACTACATTCTCCTGAATAATACATTTGTCGTTTGAAAGGATTTTTCCCAAGTGACTAAAACACAGTCATCAGAAGAATCCTTCAAAACCAATCTGTGGATTTAGATACCATTGACTGTGTATGAAAGATAATGTAACAATCCTACAGTTATATGTATTACTGCATGCTTGAAAGAAATCATACAGCACCTAATTGCCACTAGGAGAGGTACCCTTATAGGAGCCATAGTGAATGCAGTAGACTATGGCTATATTTATGTACCTCAACGTTTCGTTTCCTCTAAGGGATTTCTTTCCTGTTTTCACCATTATTACTTATAAAGCAGAGATATTACTCAGTTCTTATATGATGTTATGTTATGTTATGTTAAACAGCATTTGTAGAGCGCTCGTACACCAAAAAGGTTTCATGGTGTTAAGTAGAAGAAGGAACACCAGAGTCAGGCCTAACCACAAGCTTGTTTGAAGAACCAGGTTTATAGAAGTGACCTGAATCTCAGATAGGCAGTAGTAGTTCTTATATCAGATGGCAGAGAGTTCCAAAGGTGCGGAGCAATCACAGAAAATCTGGAACCACCCAATCTCTTCTTTTTCAACTTGGGGACAGTTAACAAATTGGTGTGGGCCGATATGAGATTGGAGATTGCGTTTTGGGGTGCGTTTTGGGGTGAACTCTGGAAGACACAAAGGTTAGGCTTTTCCCATAAAGTGATTTAAAAATAATACAACCCATTTTAAAAATGGTCCTCTGGGTTACTGGGAGCCAGTTTAGCTTTTCCATCAGAGGCTTGATGTGGTAATATCTTGGCAGACGCCAGACCAACCTGGCTGCCTGAATTTGTACTATCTGTAACCTCTGATTCTGTCCATTTGGTAGTCCTAGATATAGAGAGTTAGCATAGTCGATCCGGGACATCACAAGTGCCATTCCAATCTGAATCATGGCTTCAAAGGTGAAATATTTCCTTATTATCTTAAATTGCAGAGTTGAAAGGAACACGAGCAGATCATTGCTCGTATCTGTGGCTTCATGGATGTCCTCATCGATGAGAATTTGAAGGCTTTTGACCACTTTTTGGGAGTGGGAGATAGACCCATTTCTGGAGGCCAGAAGCAGGGGTTCTAGTTATGAAGTTTGTTGTTAATAATCACAATTTCCGTTTTCTCCGAATTCAACTTTAATTGGTGGCTTTTCATCCACTCCCTTATGTATAACATAGTATTTTGGAATTGCTCCATGGATTTCACAGTGTTGTCGATATTGAAAAGCAGCTGAAAGCCATCAGCGTAGTTAGAAATTTTCACCCTCTGCTTCTGTTGATCTACCAGAGGACGGATGTAGATATTGAATAAATGAGGGGGTAAAGACGAGGCCTTAGGTACTCCACAGTCTAGACAAAACTTTGAAGAGCAAAAGGGGATAAGGCGGACTGACTGAGAATGATTAGAGAGAAAGGATCCCACCCAGCCCAGTGCTGCGCCCTGCAAACCTGTGGCCCTGACACAGTTGATCAAAATAGCATGGTCAACCCTGTCAAAGGCCGCAGGCAAATCCAAAAGGACCAGTGTCTGGGCTCGTCCTTTGTCTGCTTCTTCTCTCATGTCATCAGCTGCAGAGAGGATGACAGCCTCAGTGGAATGAGCGGGACAGAATCCCACTCGATGAGGACCAAGAAAGGCACACTCCTCAACAACAGAACAGAAGGGTTGGGAAACATAAGCCTCTAATAGGTTCGCCAGGTGGGGGAGTAAGGATATAGGGCGGTCATTTTTTCGGATTAGTTGGATCCTGTCTCGGTTTTTTAAAAGAGGAATTACTACCGCCTTCTTAAAGGCAAGGGGCACAGTGCCCTGGCTCAGTGACAGGTTAAGTAGGGAAATCACTGTATCAGGAAAAAGGGAAAAGGGAAAATATGTTTTTCAAAATCCGAGGGGGACAAATATCCTCAGGAGATCCAGATTTAGCTTTAGATAGCAAGTCTAGAAGCTGGTCTTTGGTAATCAGTGGAAAGCTGTGCATGTCATAAGATTTTTGTCTTCCGTGTGAGTAGCACTAACAATAGAGTAGTAGGGAATGCTATCCTTTATAGTTTTTATTTTATCAATAAAAAGGAAATCAGGCCACTGCATAAGCTTTGAGTAGGAACAACAGGTAGTTTTACTCTCTCCGGATTGGATAGTTCTGTTACAATTCAAGGCAGCTCTTCTCACAGTACTGCACACAAGAGTAATATATTGCATGGAAATAACTACAGAAACACAACATCCTAGAAAAAAAAGAAACCACAGGTAATTCAACAGTAAATACAATGTGAAAAAGAACAACAACAACTTGGCTGTTCCCAGGCTGGGAGGCCAATTAGTTTTTTTATTCACTGCAGCTAGTGATGAGGCAGGGGATGTGGGTCAAGGCAATTACTGGTAGTGCTCCACAAGGACGTCTACCTCCCTAGGGCAACACCACAAATTGTAATGCTCTGCAGAGGCCCAAACACAGTAATTAAGTCACCCTCATTATTAACAGCAATCCTTTTTTATTAACAGTGTCGGACTGGGACAGAAAATAGACCAGGCACCAAACTAGAAGTGGCCCCCATTCGTGAATTAAGTCAGTAAAAAACAAGAAATCAACAGTAGAAACTGGCCCAGGAGACTGTAAAAAAAAGTGGGCCAAGTTTACCAGATAAAAAGTGTTGTCATTTGCAACGACATGCTGTATAGATTTTTGCAAGGTATGGAAGACTGCAAGGATCTGAGCTTGCTGCAGGCAGTAGGCCTGATTCACAAAGGGCCTCCACAGTCACGGCCGAGGCCCCGCAGTTGTGGCGGGGGTCCCCCACTCATGGCGGGACCTCCGTACTGCAGTTTCCCATTTGAAGTTCCACCACAAGTGCAGGACCCCCGCCACGCCTGCAGGGCCTTCATCACAACTGCGGAGGCCCTTTGTGAATTAGACCCAATGTTAGTTTTGATATCAGGGACATCAACAGTAACAACTGGCCCAGGAGACCGTGAAAAAAAGTGGGCCATGTTCACAAGACAAAAACTGCCGTCATTTGCAAAGACATGATGTATATGTTTTTTGTAAGGTACGGAAGACTGCATGGATTTGAGTTTGCTGCAGGCAATGTTAGTTTTGATATCAGGCAAATTAACAGTAAAAACTGGCCCAGCAGACTGTAAATCAGGCTCACAAACAGCCAAAAATCTGTCAGCACACTGAGCTGAAGGCCACCAGCTGAGGAGGGCAGGCTAGCTGGTGGCGATCAGGAGTGAAACAAGCTGGTTGGCGGGCAGCAAGGAGGGGAGCAGGCTGGCCTGATCTACGGCAGGCCTCTGCTGCATGTGAAGTCCTCTTGGCAGAAAACGTCCTCAACAGAGGAAGCAGGAAGATTGCAAAAAGGCTCCTTAAAAGTCAGCTGTGAATGCCAACAGCTGACTTTTAAAAAGCCTTTGCTTCCCGCCACTGCCAGGCATATGACATCACCCATAGTGGGCTCCTCAATGGCCGATGATTTCAGTAAACACAAAAGAGGGCCTCCGGGGCATGTGCAGTAAAGTTGCTATCACGCGTGCTCCAGTGGCCCGCTTTTGTGTTTATTGAAAGTATCGGGTAGCCCGCTATGGAGGAGCTGTGCAGGGCTTGCCCAAGAAACGGCCCATAAAAAAGGATTGCGGGCCACCAAGCAAGGTCTGCCGCGCTGCTGGAGGCCTGCGGGCCGTACTCTGAGTACCACGGCTCTAGATGATACCTGCAGGACAAGGGGAAACAGCTCCCCAGCTCATTTGGTCCTACTTGCAAGCCAACTGCATTCAATAGGATGCATCACTCCAAATTCCTCAAATATCTTAAACAACTTCCTGAAGTAGGAGGGAAGTAAACTTTGATTTTTTTTCTCCAACAACATGTGCTTAGGACTGTTGTAAACACTGCTTTTTAGCCGCCTCATTTTCTCAATGTTTATTCAATCAGTATATTATAGAATCAAAGTCTCTAGGCAGTAGCACTCTGCCATCCTCATCAGGATTTCCTCATTTCTGATGTATCAAATATGTTTCCTGCACAGGAGACTTGGTTGATGACTCTGTTGATATGATTGATTTTTAAGGTGGATGCTCAGAGCAATGTGTTCAGTTTTGGATGTAGATTGGGTCCTCTCAAAGTAGTTCTCCTTTTAACATGGGTCAATACCATATTTGTGCCAAGACCATGAATTTACTTATGCTTGGCAGCAGATGATTAATATTTGTGGGGGCATGCCTTTTGAGAAGGTTTAGTACTTGTGGTTTTACGCAGTCTGCCATCACTGAAACTTCTCACTTCCCCTACAGTGAGACCCTCTTGTGTATGTATGTATGTATGGCATCACATTTGTGTTCGCCAGACATTTGTCTGTGTTGAAGGCCCCCTAGTATATGTGTAACCCAAGATGATGTGGTGCCATGAGAGACATTATCAACTAGCATAGCTATCTGTCAATAACTGGATGCAGAGAAAGAGTTCCTTTGGTTTTGATCTGTCCTGTCTGATGCAGAAGTAATGTCCTTCAATATCAGCTTTGCCCCACTCTAGAACAAAACATCTTAAAAGCTGGTGTTCACAGGAATGAATCTCAGAACTGAAGAAAAACAGCCTTAAAGGCATGAAAACATTTTCTAGGACTGAATAATCATGGAGAAGGCTGGCAACCATGAGAAATGGAGATTCAAAGACTTTAGGATAAAAGACACAAACAATGCTCACTAAAAATCAGGCGGAACGTAAAGTACCCACAAACTTGAACTTAAAGAAAGAAAACAAACTAAAGGGCAAAATATCACAAATTGGGGGTGATAAATCCATTGAAAAATAGACTTTGACTGTTTTGCGATCAGTAGGTAGAAGCTCAATCAACCAATCGGGGGTTTGTTAAAGCGCGACTACTCAACCGTAAGGGTCTCAAGGCGCTAGGGGTGGGGGGGGGTGCAGGTTCCATTCCATCAAGGAGGGGGTCTGTCGAAGAGCCAGGTTTTGAGGTTTCTTGCGAAGATGGGGAGCGATGTTGTCTGTCTGAGGTGGAGCGGAAGGGCGTTCCATGCTTTGGCCGCGAGGAAGGAGAAGGAGCGGCCTCTCGATCTGGTCTTTCTGGTGCGGGGGACCACGGCGTAGGAGAGCTGGGCTGATCGTAGGGTCCTTTGGGGTGCGTGGAATTTGAGTCGGCTGGTCAGGTATGCTGGTCCTGTGCCGTGGAGGGCCTTGTGTGCGTGGGTGAATCTTGAAGGTGATTCTCGCCTCGATGGGGAGCCAGTGGAGTGTGCGCAGGTGCTGGGAGATGTGGCAGTGTTTTGGCAGGTTGAGGACCAGTCTTGCGGCGGCGTTCTGGATGTTCTGTAGCTTGCGGCTGAGGTTTTTGTTTATTCCGGCGTAGAGTGCGTGGCCGTAGTCGAGTCTGCTGGTGACCAGGGCGTGAGTGACGGTCTTTCGGTGTTCGAGGGCGATCCATTTGAAGGTCTTATGAAGGAGGCGGAGGGTGTGGAAGCAGGAAGACGAGACAGAGTTGATCTGGCGGTCCATTTTGAGCTCGGAGTCCAGGATGATTCCCAGGTTGCGTGCGTGGTCTGTGGGGGTTGGCGGGTTTCCGAGGGCTGGGGGCCACCAGGTGTCGCTCCAGGCGTCGGGGTTTGGGCCCATGATGAGTACTTCTGTTTTGTTGCTGTTTAGTTGTAGGCAGCTGTTTTTCATCCATTTGGCGACGGCTTCCATGCCTTCTCGAAAGTTGCGTCTGGCGGTGTTGGGCTCGTTGGATAGGGAGAGGATGAGCTGGGTGTCGTCTGCGTATGACACGATGTTGAGTCCGTAGGTTCTGACGATGGGGGCAAGTGGAGCCATGTAGACGTTGAAGAGCGTCGGGCTGAGGGAGGAGCCCTGGGGGACTCCGCAGGTGGTAGGTGTGGGGTCCGAGAGGAAAGGGGGAGTCTGACCCGCTGCGTCCTGCCGGAGAGGAAGGAGCGGATCCAGTCGAGGGCCTTGTCCTGGATTCCTGCGTCGTAGAGTCTGCGTATTAGGGTGCGGTGGGAGACTGTGTCGAACGCCGCTGATAGGTCGAGGAGGATGAGGGCTACTGTTTCTCCTTTGTCCAGTAGGGTGCGGATGTGATCTGTTGCGGCGAGGAGGGCGGTTTCCGTACTGTGGACATCCCTTATATACTGCTAAAAATCAGAAAATAAGAAATGCAGAGTTTGGATGGATTACTTATACAATAATAAAGAGTTCTCTTATAAAGGGATTCAATGGAGAATTTTTCCAATCGATAGGAAGAACTTTAAACAGGCATTCAGTACCTATAAGACTTGCCCTATAGAGCCTACAGCAACTGCTGACCACACATTAAGACACAGAGACAACTGGAACACCTAGGAGGAATAGATGTTACTGAAGAGGGCAGGGCTTGACATGCCTGAGTCAAAGGAGAGAGGTGGCTAAACAGAACTGTGTGGGAGAATACCTGCTGCTGGTAAGAGAAATGAGACTGAACGCCCAGTGTCTCCTCAATGCGGAGTTAAGGAAGCAGGTTGTAGCTGCAGGTTTACGCCACTCATTACCTTCAATACATTCTGCCTCACAGGTGCAACCCGAAGCTTCCTTCACTTACAGTTACAACAGTGTCTACCCGTTCACTGCATATCCCAGTGCTGCTCACTTCTCTCATTGGAACTGCTCAGGCCATTGTAGCTAGGATGATGTGTGTCACACAAACTCTCATTGGAACAAATAATCTGCCTTTATGGCCAGCTTACTGGATCAGACCAGTTTGGTTAGGTGAACATGCGACCTGCAAGAATGCCCCATCTTGGCAAAGACTGTGGCCTGGGGCATGCCACTGCTCAGCAGGATAAATATGTGGAGTGACCACCCTCTCACCATGTGATCAGCTCTGGCACAAGAAGACTAGAGCACAGCCACATGTACCTGTTCGGCTGAAGAAATGTCTGAGTACAATGCATGATCCCTGGTGATATTATAGGACATCTTCCATGAACTAGGAACCAGGACTCTCAGCACAACAGATATTTTTGCCAAGACAACAATTTGAACTTTGAACAAAATGCATTGGGACTCAATTGGATCCACCCAAAATGTCATAACTGCATCAGTTCTGATTGCTGTATTGAGTCCCCATGATTGCCACTCAGTGAGGATTCAAGCAGATCCTACTAATCATGTAATGTTTTCACATTAGACTCGATGAGAAGTGATACACCCATGCAGAGGAAGTATTCAATCACAAATCCAAAGATGGACTCTATTCCCTCATGCCAGCACCAGGGTAGAAGGAGGAAAAGACTTGTTTTGCCGCAATCTGAAGAAGAGAAGGTAGACTGTCCTGTATGCTGGGACCCTGTTTTACTAAGTTAAGAAACATAGGGGCATATTCTCAAGGACTTATCGCTGATTTATCGGCACTTTAGCGCCGCAGAAGTGGCGATAGATTTATCGCCCTATTCTCAAGCTGGTGCAAACTGCCGATATCGCCAGTTTTCCAGCGATAGGTGCCGCAAAAAACATCGCCATGGATGAGAGCGACAACTAACGCTAATGATATGCAGAGTAGGCGTTCCCGTGCAAAAACACACAAAAACACCACGTCGCGATATTCTCAACGATCAGCCAGATCTGCGATGCGATCCAAAAACAGGCGATAAGGTGCGTTAGCAGCAGGGATTTAACACCTGCCTTTTACTGGTGTTAAGCAGGACGACAACCTGCAGTATGAAAGGGAGCCCAGCCCAGAGCCACATCTGAAGACCAACACATGTCATGGAGCTACTGATCATGCAGCTCGGATACCCAAGAGGTCCACAACACCCACCGCCACCACCCCCAGGCTCCCCCCCCCTGTCCCCCAGTCCCTGGTCGTTACTCATCCTGTTGCTGTTGGCTCAGGTCATGTTGTGCAGTGTCCGGTCCCCCAACTCCTGCCACCATCTACCCAATGATGACTCAGGTCACCATTTCCTCCATCTCATCCAGCACCTGGTGTGTCGCTGGACTCCCACCTCCAGTCTGCATTGCTGCTTTCAGGTTGGCTGCGAGTTTCAGCTTGGTTTTGCACTTCACATCAGTCCAGCGCTTCTTGCAGTCGTCCACTTCCCTTCTCTTCACTCCGACTGCATTCACCTTGGCCAAGATGGACTGCCATATTGTATTTTTAGTTGCCAATGACACAGTGGAGGTGATGAACAGTTGTTGGTGGTGTTCTATCACCTCCGTAATGAGGATCTGGTTTTCCTGCGTTCTGAAACGCAGGTTCCTCTTCTTCTTCTCCTTGCCCTTCCCTGACCCCGAGGTCCCAGGCTGGTCCTTCGTGCGGCTTGTGGGGTTCTGGTTGTCCTCTGTACTTGCTCCGGCTACCTCCTTGGTGCTTCGCAGTTGTTTGTGTTTTGTTTGTGTTTTTTGTTGCCGCTTTTATAGTGGTTTTTCCCGCCTGACTTGTGGGACTTGCAGGCCTGGCGCTGCTTATCGCTGAATTTTTTATCGCAGTTGGGCCCATCGCAAATTTTTTCACGCTCGGGTTTAGATTTTTATCGCCGTCCCGGTAATTTTATCGCGGACATTTGACGCGTTATCGGGAAACTATCGCATGTTACCGCCGTGTTGAGAATACGACGTTAACACAGAGTTATTTTCCCGCGATAGACGGCGATATGAAAAATTGCGTTAACCTATTTTGGCGATGATTATCGCACGTTCTTGAGAATATCCCCCACAGACCACACTGAGTGTTGCTGTATGGCTGTCCAAAGAATGAAGTACCAGTGAGACCGATGATGTGTGCTAATGATACGCCCATCACTAAGTATGAAATTGTATAGAGAGAGTAGTCATCAGCTGTGAAGGCAGAATGAATAGATGTCTTGTGCCCACCACCAGAAGTGACAGGGAAGAGCTTAGTTACAGCAAGATTGAACCTTTGTGTCATTATTCTTTTTCAAAGTGCGTATCCTCCCTCTGGGTAAAGAATTTCCTCTGCGTGTTGATGACATTGAGGCAGTGATTGATACCTCTGTGTGGTTGGCCAAAAGCTGACTCACCTAACCTGGAAGAATTCATCATCCATCTAAGGTTTCAGACACCACCTGTATGTGTGTATGTATGTCGTATTTGTATAGCTCAAACCTATCCCAAATGCAACAAAGCTCTATATAGGGTCAAAGGCAAGGATACAGTCACGTAAGTTGATAGGTAGCTCGTTTGTGGGTGGTTACTGCATTATGATGTTGTGTTCTTTAAAGAGGAGCATCTTGAACTTGTTCCTGAATTGGCCTTGACATCCACCTATTTTGGCAAGGTCTGCATGGCCGATGGTGAGATTAGATTTATTCCAACAGGCATATCTTATCACTGTCATGCCAGAGAATCTGTGAATGCCAGGCTTTAGCTCTTGTAATGTTACATGTTAACAGTATAGGAGGGGTGATATAAGACCAGTTGTGAACAGGGATTTCTCAGTTTCGAAATCAGCATTAGAGTTGTTCAAGGATTTTTAAGGGGACGTGTTAAATTGAGCCATTATAGTTTGAAATTTATAGTATACTTAGAGATTATGCGCTAGTAAGCACAGGCTCAACCAGCTGAAAGGACAATTTAGCATCACAAGCATAGGTGCCAATTTTCAAGCTTGCCTATATTGAACATTTCCATATCTTCAGCATGCTTTTGTATGACATTTCGTTACCTTATGTGTGACATTTGAAGTGACATTTATCTAATTTAGAACAAAGCAGTTAAGTTCATGTAATAATATACACTAGAGAAATGACCCACCTTTGAGCACAGTGATTGCCTAGAAGTCTTTTCAAATTGATATGCAGTGATGCAAATCCACATTCTTTTACTAATATGATTCTACTGAAATGTTAGTCGTGTCAGTGTAAAGAATATACACGTCATTTACTGGCAGCACTCTGGTTTATTTAAATTACATGTTATTTTTGTTTTATTCAGTGATGGAAAGGTGAGGTTTGTGGTTTTCCTCTGGAAATGGAATAGATATGCATGTTTATTCAGTAATGGAAATGAGTGTCCACTCAAAGGAGCTAGTGGCAGTGATTTCTTCTCTCCCCAATGAGTTATTGTATAGTTTAAAATTCAATCTTTTCCATCATTTCTATGGAGAATGCCCTTTGAAACAGAGGTGGGTGCACCAACACCATACATTTATTGCAACAGTTATTTCTTTGATGGCCCCCTGGCTGGTTCCCCAACAGCAGGGGCATCACTATCATTGTTGCAAGATAAGGTGGCCCCAGATTGAGGGGTGTGGGGGCCCATTAAACTCCCAACTAAAGCAGTTTATTTCATATACAACTTGGGGACTATTTCCCTGGCATGACAGCCCATGGCACCCTTGCTACACCACTGTCTTGCAGGGCTGTCTCACTGCTGCAACTCTCAGTAAGGCCATGGACATGCCGCAGGCAGTTCTCTTCACCTTCCACACAGGAAAGCTCTCACACAAGTTACACATTGACCTGAATGCACAACCCTAATGTGGTAGCAATTGGAGCTCTGTGATCACAAGTACCCAGCATTTGTTCACCTAGACTGGTGCATCACAGTCCAAGGCCCTTCTATGCAGAATTTATTTTACTAGTGAAGCCAAGAGTGCGACTCCAAACACCACCATAGGCTTCACCGTTCCCACTGCTAAAAGCAGACTAATATAAAACAATGCTGAAAGAGACTAACCTGACTTGAAGCAAAACCCTAATGCAGTCATGACACCATCAGAATGCACTGAAATGAGCAAACTACTGCTGCTGCTCACAAGTACAGCCTGCCTGTATGTAATTGTTAAAAGGAGCAACACTTTCATTGCACTACTGGTTTACTTTCCTTCAAAAACTGTTTAGTAAGAACACAAACACAATCAAGACGCTTAAGAAGCTAAAATTGTTTTTAGACATAATTAGAGACGTAAAGAAGCTGGTAGCTTCATTACAGATCCACAGCTGTTCCATTAATAACTATCATCTCGTCCCATGCAAGCCAACCTGTCCCACTACCATTCTGATAAAGCCGTATGAATACAATCGACCACACACCAATCCAACAATTAGTTAACCTGAAACAGGATAGATTGCTCCTTACTTGGCTTGACTCTGACATATGGGCACTGTTTGCACTGTAACCCCATGGTCCAGGATAGGAGACTGGAGGGGTGCAGGTCCATGTTAGCACGTTGTCACTTTGCATTTTTAGTCCAGCTCAAGGGCATGGCAATTTCTCTTTAGTATGGTGAAGTGAATATGATATCCAAATGCCTTTGTTAAACCCTGTCCCCCGTGTGTGACAATTGCCAGAGCTGCTTAATGCTGGTATGAACGCCACTGAGCTGATGACCATGCACACCCTAGAGCTGGAACCAAATCTGCAGACGTGGGAGGCGCATGGGTATTGGACAAAATATTGAGTCAAAAATATCAAGTCACACAAGTATCGAGTTTTTAATACTGTGAGACATAAATATTGTGATGCAGAAATATTGTTTAAAAAATAACGATTTTTTAAGGTGAGTAATATCTTTATGTATTTTAGTTTATATTTTAATTGTATATGTTATAAATTGTTTGCATAATTGTTGTTAATATTTTTAAATATAGTTTGTAATGTTTAGTTATTTTTAAATGCAATGTAATTGTTAATTGTAATTTATAGTATTGTAGCTGGTTGTGAGGTTTGTAGGGGTACAGGTTGGGAACTTAATTATAATTAATTAATAATTTTTTTAAAATTAATATTAATTATTTGATTTATAATTATATAAATTGTGTAATTAATATATTTTGTAAGTTAGATTTTAGGTGCAGGTTGTTGGGTTTGTAGGGGTAAGGGTGGGAAGTTAATTAATTATAATTAATTAATAATTGTTTTATTAATAATTGTGTAATTAATATATTTTTAAGTTATATTTTAGGTGCCGGTTGTTGGCTTTGCACAGACTAGAGTGGGAATAGTAAATTTTACCCCTCCAGTGTCCAAAGCTTTCCCTACTGTTGTATAGATTGGAGTTGGAATAGTAAATTTTACCCCTCCAGTGTCCAAAGCTTTCCCTACTGTTGCATAGATTGGAGTGAGAATAGTAAATTTTGCGCCACCAGTGTCCAACGCTTTCCCTACTGTGGCACAGACTGGAGTGGGAATAGTAAATTTTACCCCTACGATGTCCAATGCTTTCCCTGCTGTTGCACAGTTTGGAGTGGGAATAGTAAATTTTACCTCTCCGGAGTCCAGTGCTTTCCCTATTGTTGTATAAATTGCAGTAAAATAGTAAATCTATTTTTCACAGATATCACTATTTTTTAATATTGTTAAAATATATATAATATTATTATTTGTTTGGTTACAAGTATATAATTTTTTATATATTTTTTAAATATTTTTAGTAAACGTATTTTTGTCATTTAATTGAATTATTTTATGTGGTGTATTAGTTTAAACGATATTGTTTTTTTGATATTTTTATACTTATCTTTGTATGTACAGGAAAATGATATTTTTTGTGATCAATATTTTTGACACAATATTTATGTATCGCAATATTTGTGTTCTCGATATTATGTTACTGAACCAGGCACATGCATCTACCCAGCTGTCTCACTCTCCTTTTTGTCACATCATGCATAAATGCATATTCTCAAAGATGCAGTGCGAGCAGCTTCTGGCAATCAAGCACAACACGAAGACACCCCCTTCTTAAGCCATACTACCTACCTTCACCCTTCTATTAAACCAACGACCTCAAGGCTGTATAAGTTGAAGCCGTCTGTCCTTCACTCGTTTTCAATTGACTATGATCTGAAGCTCACTGACAGACACAATACACACAAAATATTGCTCATGAGATCACCTCCCACATAAGTACAAACCAACAAAGGAGAGGCAAGCATGCCCAAAAGAGTAATGCTTCTGCACCTTGTCTGATTCAGGAAGTGAATGCAAACAGTAACTATAGTAGAGTATATAGTGGCTTTGCATAGGAGTGATTTGGGCTGTAACAATAAGTTATACAAACAGGTAATAGCAATAATTTAGCACGGGTAGTCTATTGAGGTTGTGATAATAGGTACTGTATGGCTATGTATGTGCAGTGTCCATCATAGCTTTGCTTAGGAAGTGTTCCTGCCCTGATGAGAGGCCCTTGAAGATGCTTTTGGTCAGCAGGATGGTAGGAGGGACCTGCCAAAGACTATTTGGAAAAATCTGGTCTCTCCTTACCGAGTCAAAGCAGCATGTACTGGGTCTACCACGACTTGCAAAGGAGTGTGTTCAGTCATAGCAAACCACACTCAAAACTTCTACAGAAAGTCAGGAAAAATGAATGACCTAATTTGCAAGAAGAACCTTTGGAAATGTAGAGTTAGGTTATAGCATGCGCCTCTTTTTATAAAGAAGGATTGAATGGCCAGCTCCAGGGACAAATTTGTAGACCTACCAGAGCGGGGCTTCTTGAAAAGGAGGATATTACTTTTTCTCCCACAGATAATGAGGAATATTGTTCAGCATTTTTCAAGTATCAGAGAGTTGCTTATCCTTGGGGCACAACCTGATCAGGATTTGTGACAATTGGAACAACCATTCAGAGCTCTTCTGTGCTGTGCAATTACCATGATCTACTAATGATTAGTTTGTCAGGTATTTATGGGTATCTTACTGTGGGGCACCCCGCCAATCCGGTTTCCGTCCTAAGCACTCAACCGAATCTGGAAATGGTGGATACATTCAAACTAACCTTAGATAAAGGAAAAAATGTGGTGCTGATCTTATTAGATTTGTCGGCCGCATTTGATACCATTTCCCATGACATTCTTCTATCCTGAATAAAAAACTACGGCATATCTCGTACCGCCTTAGCCTGGATGAAATCTTTTCTTACCAATCGGAGACAAACAGTTGCCTTAGGATAATTTCTTTCATTCGAATGCCCCATCACTTCGGGCATCCCACAGGGCTCTTCTCTAAGCCCTCTTTTGTTTAACATCAACATGACCCTGCTAATCTCGTTAATATCCTCATTTTAAATTGAAGCAACCTCCTATGCGGATGGCACACAACTGATTTTGGTCTCAGTCAAAGACTCTAATGAAGCAGAGCTTAACTTCAAGCACTGTCTAACAGAGGTCATCCATTGAGTGAGACTCAACTATCTCAAATGCAATACGGATAAGACCGAGATAATGCCAATAGGCAAGGATAATCCCTTCAATCCAGTCCAATGGTGGGCAGAAGACGTGCCTGCTCCACCCAATACAGTAGAAGTAGTTAAGACTCTTGGGGTAAAATTCGATGCCTCTCTCTCGTTTCGGCCACAAGCCCTCACAGTGGCTGGGATGTGCTTCAACCTTATCAAAACTCTTTAAAAGTTTTTTTTTATCTCATTCCCTACTCTGCAAGGACGACAGTGGCAGTAGCACTTATCCTGTCTAGATTAGACTACTGTAATAGCCTGTTTGCATGGGTTAACAAACAAGTACTAAAAAATCTACGGATAGTACAACATGCCGCGGCCCGCCTGGTGTTGAAACTGCCCAGCCACTCTTCTGTCTCAGCAGCCCTTAAAACCCTTCATTGGCTGCCTATTCAAAAAATAATTCTATTTAAGCTTCTGTTAATCACTTTTAGAGCCTTTAGAAAATCAGGACCCAAATACTTAGCGGCAAGGTTCACTCCGTATATCATTGCTAGGACACTTAGATCTTCCTCAGCAAACCTGCTAAAACCCCCTCACTTTAGGTACAAAACCAAAGGAGGAAAATCCTTGGCAGTCCTGGGATCCAGAGCATGGAACCTCATGCCTACACAGTTGTGGCTGATGGAATCAGAAACCCAATTCAGGAAAGCCTTGAAGACTTGGATCTTTGGGTCCACCAACGCATTCTGTTCCTCACTCGTATAAATTGAGATACATCACATGCCTGTCTGATTCTCTTTGCTTTGCTTATTTCCGCACAGCGCCAGGTTGCTCCTTTCGGAGTGATATTTGCACTTTACAAATACATAAATCAAATCAAGATATGTCAGACTAGCAGTTACTAATAACAGGATTGTAGTCTAATAAAATCATGTGTTCAGAAAATGTGTTCGATAATCCATGTGGCTGTTCCTTTAATTCTGCAATCTAGAATACCGATCACAGAGACCCCATGATCTCAAGCCTCTGCCTCTGCAATAAAAACAATAGAAAACTACCCTAAGGATAAAACAAATAACATTCTTCTTACGCTAGGCACAACCACCGCAATGAAGGACACCAACAGTCTTCCATCTCTCATCATCTTCAACACCCACTCTAAAAAAGAATTCTACAACATTATCAGTGCAAGCAGACCATCAGGATCACTTCAGGCTCATCCCCCCAATAACTCTTCAAATATATCCTTCGCACCACCTGTTCACGGGAAGTAGACCACTCCTTAAGAAGAACCTCGACCCTTCCAATCCAAACTACAGGTCAAAATATAACGACCCACTGCTAGGTAAACAGTTTGAAAGAGATGTTTTACTCAACTTTCCAATATTATGAAGGAAAATAACTTGCTGTCAGGTCAACAATGTGAATTCAGATTAGGTAGATGCACAGTCGGGCCTCATATCCATAATGGATAACCTAAAACTCACACTAGACATGAGTGGCATGGCTGCCCTACTTCTTCTGGACTTAGCAGCATGTGTCACTGTAAGCCCCCATTTGATACTGCAGACTCCATCATCTTGTGATATGTGAAAATGCTCTTGAATGGATTGCCTCATACTCAGAGACACGCTCAACCTTGCGGTGTCCAGCAGGCATCCATCATCTCTCCTGCTCAACATCTGCCTAACCCGCTTGCCATGCCTAATCATATTGCTCAGCCTTATCTGCTACAATGATGTCAATGATACTCAAATAATTCTAAAAACAGATGAGCCAGAAGACATTTAGAAATCAAGACCTGACAATTGCCTACAAACATATAGTCCAAGAAACTTATCAGCTACACCAAGAGAAGTGAGAAGCCTAGGTGTAACCATGGACTCAGTCAAAAGGGGCACGATCTACACAATGAATACATTGCCACACATCTTTCCATACATTGGATAGTAGTAAAAACTAGCAACATTCCTCAGATTTGTGACTGCTGCCTCATCATGCATAAAATACAATGATACCTGTAGCTCGATGATACATGTTAAAGGCACTTTGCATCACCCACAAAGCCTCCCCAGGAAATCAAGCACTATACTGACAAAATAAATTTCAGCAGTACAAACAAAATGTCACTGCACCTCAGACTAGCACAGTGGACTGTCACCCCGCCTTACAATAAAAAAACCATAGGAGGCTCTGGATGAATCAATGAATAGTTTTATTGAATAATATTATTCAAAATCATTACAAAGCAGCACACCCACGATGCATACACAGTTTGAACTTTTTTGTAAACATAGTTAGAATCATAAAGGAGGTAAAAAGACTATCAATAGCATATTCTTATCCTGCCATTCTAGCCATATCCTACCATTCTAGGAGGCTGCATGTCCTCGGTATAAGCTACCAAGCTCTTGAACTCATCATCAGCCAAGATTTGAAGCATCTAGAATGTAAATCTCAGAATAGAGAGGAAAACATGGCTGTTCCTGAGAGAATTACATCAACCGCTGACCTGGTAGAGAACCTGAAACAATAAAATAAATATTGTCCAACCGGAAAGTCACTCCAAGACAGACATCCTACTGACTCTAGGACCTGCACTCAACATAGCCTCAGAAAAACCTTGACATAGGAGTGGAATATGATAACTATGCCATCAAAACCATTGATATGCTTTCTAACTTAATATTAGACGTACCCACTGCCACTCAGCAGCTGAAGATCCGCATCATGCCTAATGAGATGGAGGACTTAAATCATAAACCCCACACACATCACTGACTGAGTAAACGACGACTGCCCTGCCACCTACCTCCAATCACAAAACAGAGGACAGTAATTGTAATCTTTCTAACAGTCCTTCTAGTCTCTATCTATTACAATATCTACCTTACCATATGGTATCATATACCAAATCGTTACCTGACCCCTTGTCATCACCGAGACAGGCATATAATGTATGAAAGGACGTGTGTAATTTTGCTGCCAACTGGCACAGATGCAAGCTACACCAGTCCACATAAATAGCCTCCCAGTACTATCCAGACAGGCCTGCCAAGACCAAAGACATCTGCCACAAATGTCTGATTACTGGAGGGCTCTAACAAAGCCCCTGTAGGGCCCAAGTAGTCACAAACCCTGAGCACCAGCATTCTTATAATGACAAAAAGATGATTCAAGTTCAGTGAATCTTGTCAAGCAAGGTGTTTTGGTATCTCATGATGGCAATCTTATAATGGAGGAGCATAATCCAACCTATCCAGGCAACTCTCTTGTTCCCCCCTCACTCTTTCTCTACCACCAGGGGATCCATAAGATCTCAGAGTGGACGACCTCTTGCCACAGCCAGTCGTATTGAGAGCTAAACAAGAAGGGGACATGCTGCACTAGTCAGCACTGGCAGCATCCCACAAACTATAGAAATACATGTCTATATCCAGTGCTTAATTTGAGCTGGTGGTTTCCGGTGCTCAGCACCAGTACTTAATTGTCAGCACTGGAGCTTGCCGGACATGCTGCCACAAGGTGGCATTGTCTGGCTAATTTAGAGAAGACCACAGCAGTGAATTATGAATTCAATATCCTTTAAAAATTACTATTATTTGCCGCCCAAGCCATTCTTATAGCTTTGGAGGCCTGAAATAGTCCGAATTGTCACACTTGTAGGAGTGTGATAGTTATTAGTTGTGTTGTTACTATCATTGGCAGCATAGCAGGGGCAATGTGTGGTGCAAGTTGCAGTGGCCTCCTGACGAGAGCCCTGGCACTTTTTTGACAAATTAAGCACTGTCTATATCTCTCACTTCCTCGTCCATCACACTGCCAAGCGCTGCGTCCCTAACACGATTGCTGCACCTCGATGGTCACCACACACCGCATGGAAACACTTCCCAGAGCGAATCTAAGCAAAGACAAGCACCCTTCCAACCACACACCTACACAGTGTGTATGTAGCATGCTACCCGTGTGCCTATGTGCTTTAGCGCCCAACATAGGGATAATAAGAGTTATACAACGACGATAATACAATACAGCAGTCACTTGTACTGCTCGTGACGTCACCAGACCCCGGAAGTTACGTTCCTAATATATCGACACACGCACCGTCATGAGGTAAACGGTCTTTCCCTACATTAACACTGTGCTGCAGCAGTAGAAGCACAAGGGAAAGGTATCCATTTGAAACTTTTCCACTGGTCCTCTCCTTTCATTTCTTGTTGCCCACTCAGCATGCCCTCCACCCCTTCCACCCCCGTTGTTCCGTGCTCGTGCACGGTCCTCTCCAAGGAGTTTTTACCGGCTGTCGCTGCCGTTATCTTCCAGATAAGGCATTATCGAGGTCCACTCTTCTTTGTGTCCTTCACCCGGGGTTTCTAGGCCGGTCTATCCTTGGAGCGCGAATCATGGCGTCACGTTCCTGTGCAGCACGCGCCCCCTCCTCCGTGTCTCCAGGCGCCCTCGAGCGACAGCATATTCTTTACCTCGTTATCTTTCCCTTTTCGAAGACATGAAAATTGTCCTCGGCGCGTCCTCTAGACCCACAACCCCAAAATGTTTTACTAGTATCAGTGTTTCCATGCATTATTTTCCGTTCTCTTCTCAAAAATCATGCTGAAGAAATGGTCTGCCTGTGCGCCTGTTTCTGCCAGGCCTTCCTCGTGGCACATGTGCGTCGAGGTGCTTAGTCGTGGATCCGGTCTCGGGGACTGAAGCAAGGTATCTGTTTCTGTGTTTCATCTGTATAACATTTATTTCAGACTTACAGTTATCTCATTTTTAAAGCTTTATAAAGCACGACCAGGCCCCAGGAGACATCAAAGCGATACAAAGGAGATATTAGAATATACTGCACAGAGCGAACACAATACAATCGTTAACTCGGAAATCAACGTTTAAAAAAGTTCCTGGACTGGTAAACTTCAGCAAGAATAGATAAATAGTTTGAAAACGAATTTCAAATCTGGCACTTTGGAGAGTGCTTTCGTATCCAGACGAGTCTACCGCAAGGGGCAGGGGGCGGAGCCTTAGAGAGCAATTTAATACCTCCAGAGTGTAGGGAGGGGTGCCACGAGCCAGCTGAATAGGTAAGTGTTAGAAATGGGGTTTCTGGTTGGCTAGGATATGCACCTAAGTCAGGGAGGACCCACCACTCTAGTCGGGGCAAGTAAGTTACCCACCAAAGATAACCTGTGCTCACCCTTTGGTAGCTTGGCAGAGCAGTCAGGCTTATCATCAGAGGCAATGTGTGAAGCGTTTGCCCAACACACACACACAGAAACACAATGAACACACCACAAAAGAGACTCCACACAGGGTTATATAAAAATATATAAAGTATGCTTGAGCATAAAACAAAAACAAAACTACATAAATCATAAATACTGTGCATACTATGCAAATCCTGAGATAATGCTCATTATCCTGATAATACAAGAATCAAAATGACATACATTATAACATCAGTGAGGACTTAGGGCATGGAATGCAACAGATTAAGAAAAAGCACATGAATTATCACGAGTGTCAGTACTGTAACATTATTTTAGTAACAAGACCCATGAATCTTCAGGAATCCATAGGATACGGTGTACCTGTGCTCCTATTACTCTTTATATGGTAATTAGGCCTCAAGCATAGGACCCAGTGGCACCTGTGTGCCTATTACCCGTGTTACAGTAATTTCCTAAATCAACGAAGCGGGGGCCTCCGTGAGATCTCATCCGGAAGACTACAGCGGAGAGAAAAGGTGCCCCACAAAGTGAATCTTTCAGACAAAGGAAGGAGGCATACACGCTGCTAAATTCAATGGGGGGACCTCGCTGGGTCCCCTGTATGCAGAGTAGGAAAATGTAGCTATCCGCGAGCACACGGTACAGCTGCTGAACACACACAAGACAGCCTTTCATTGTAGACTGGCTGCACAAGAAAGGAGACGCGAGACGAGGGCCAAACTCCCCTGGGGCCCGACTCACAAGAGTGGTCCTAGAGCCCATGGGGACCCGCTCTCTCTTGGTCACGGGGTAGCCTGAGCAGACGGCGGAAACAGGAGAGATCCTCACCCAGCCCTCTGGCACGAGCTCTGCTCTCCGTGTCTCTCGCGGCAGAGGGGTCTCGCCAGGGGATTTCTCACGGTGCAGCTGCAGGGCACAGGGGCATACATCTATTGCTCTCACTTGTCCAAGTGAGACTTTGGTGCCGGTGGTCGCGTTTCCCCCTCCTGGGGGGAGCGGCCGTGCTGGTGAGAGGCTTCCTTTGTCAAAACATCGGCTCCAGGCACAAGTCAATGGAGGCTTGAAGAAAAGGGTAATACGAGTGCTTTTAGGCACCACACTCAATTCTTGGCAGTGCCAGCTACCACACCGGTATGCCATTACACAACGGAGTGCTAGCAAGGCAAATAAAGAACCGTTCAACATGCATTGGCCAGGGGGAGCAGCTGATCACAGCTCCTCGCTGAAATGGCAGTAATGTTGCGATCAGGGAATCCTGTAGGTCTCTGGGATTCCAGACGAGGGGTGGGGGACAAGCCCACAGGCCCCTGGAGAGCACAGAGGATACAAAGAGCAGGTAGTTTCTTTTAGCAGAGTGGCAGTTTCTCCAGCAGCCAAGCAGGCAAGAAGGTCAGCACAACAAATCACATAGTCCCAATGGCGGTTCCTTCTGGCAGCACAGCAGTCCTCTGGCAATGTGCAGTCTGTAGGGCCAGCAGCATCTGTTTACAAGTCCACACAGTTTAAACAAGCATTTGCAATGCAATCGGTTTCGCATTTACGCATGTTTAGCTATTGGCATTGTAAAGGACAATGCCTTTTATTTATGTTTTAAAAACCAAAACATAAATAAAAGGCATTGTCATTTACAATGCCAATAGCTCAAACTTGCGTAATTGCGAGACCTATTGCATTGCAAATGCTTGTTATACCCAGGTGCCCTTTTTCTAGAAGGTGGTAGAAGGTTCTAGAGAGGTTCTCTGTAGTGAATGCTTCCCCTGTCCTGGCTACAAGCTGGCTGCAGTGACAATGGTAAGGTGTTGGGTCCTTAGTGTGAAGGCAGAGCACATCCTATTCAGTTGCAAGTGGAGCAGTGCTGAGCTGCACTCCCCTATCCTGCCAGCAGATGTCCCATTGTCAGTGTGTGTGCGCGCACACACACACACACACGCATGCATGCACACACACACACAACATTTTTGGCTGATTTTATTTCACCCACTGAAGTGGGGTAAAAATGCATATTTCACAGGGACCCATGAAATATGGAAACTATTTCATGGGTCTCTATAAAATATGGGTTTCATCTTCATAATGGCAGGTCTTCTCAAAACATACTGCAGAGCTTTTGCATTGTCATGGCAACTACGATTTTATGGCAAGGTAGGACAAAATTATGTAGTAGACGTATCTACATCATGCATCAAGACAAGACAAATTATACATCATTATCAGACACATTCTCTGAAAGTATTATTTTGATTCATATGAGCCAGGAACAAAATTTTGGTTGAAATTTGCAAATTATGTGAAAAGTGTGGGAAAGCCATAACTATGCAGGGGGCGTGAGATATAGTTACTTTAGGCCAGCCTTCTCCAACGAGCAGCTCGTGAGCTACAGGTAGCTCTCCAGCTACCTAAAAGTAGCTCTCCTATGTGCAGTGCAGTTTACTAAATTTGAACCTTCTGCTTGGCTGAATTAATATATGTATACCAAAATTGAAATGTGTTAATCTGAGACAAAAAGTGTATGTTTTTCTGAACTTTTAAGCTTGTTTGTAGATAAATGGTTTATTTTCCAAAATATATATGAAGCTGATATGATAAATCATGTGGCACTGAGGGAAACATATTACTAATGTTATTACCTTTGTGACAGGGGTTGCAGCTATGGCTGCTATGTATTACCCATGTAAAGGCATTCCAAATTGACTTCTGGCAACCCTGCCTTATGTGATGCATTGAAGCGATCATTGCTGGCAACCCTGTGCTGAGGTGACCACTACCAGTAATCTTCCATAGGGTGGACACCAATGTAATCTTGTCTGGTCAACACTTACAATAGTAGTAGCTCTCAATGATTTTCATTGAGCATAATTAGCTCTTATTACAGAAACGGTTGGAGACTAGTTATAGTTAGTTGAGATAACTATAACTGGTGAATTTCAGTAGTTTTGTTAATTTCAAATGGTATGTTTTAACTGACATTTTCACCTTACCATAACGCCTCGTTTACTTTTGTGTTTTTTCAGTGAATTTCTAAGATTTTTTTAAATGTAAAATAAGATATTACAATTCCTAACTATAACGTCACTTTAACTTTTGGATTATGGGGCAAATCCATTTGCAGATAATACAGTAGATGTTGGGTTATGTGGTAAATATGTAATTATGCGGAAAACACAGTGGCCGCAGAATCGCATAATTCCAGTGGCTCTGGCTACAGGACATTGCAGGAAAGATAGAATCTCTGCATGTTTCTACATAATTTGGCCCATAGCAATTTTTAACCTGATTTACATTATTACCAGTTATTTTGGTATGATTAATTTCACAGTACAGATTCTGCTTTAATTCTTCTTATATGCAATGAACATGAAAGAACAAGCCAAAGGGGGTTAAAGCAATTTGAGGGAAGGGTGATGGCATGACCATGTATTACTTGAAATAAACTACACCCTGCATTACGTTATAAGGACATTATAAGGATATTGTAGGTCAATTCATTGTTCCATGACCTTATAAAGGAACTGAGCCTTTTACTTCATTCCCCTATATGATCACAGAATTTTTTGATGACTTGCAATATCCTTGTAACATACAGCAGGAAGCACTTTATCCCATATATGACTAAGTCTCATGCATATCATTAATAGCCAAAACTGTCAACATATACGATTTCTCAAACCAAGCACTCAGAGACAAGCTTTGTGTTATTAGATTAGCATCACAATTGTATTTATCTACTAAATGTCTTGCAAAAGATTCACAGAGACTGCAATTTCTTTGTGAAGGTATCCATCGCATTTTGAATCGGCCAAAGAAGAGTTTCTGTCTCACGATCATACTTTTGGCTGTTAGTATACTTCAGACAGATATAGAGTGTGTCTATTGTAATGCAGGAGGTCTCTTGTTTTGAAGAGCAGTAGCATCCGATGGGGTCTATTTGCTGAATGCAGAGGCCATCTTAAAAAGAAGGCTTTTAACACTAAATGCATCACACTGTGCATTTTAAACAAAGACTTACTTAAAAATAAGTATGTTGATGTACTAAAAGATGTCAGAACATAATTTTCAAGAAAACTGTGTGTGAATAAACACACTACATCATTAATACAAAACCAATGATTTTATTGACAAATGAGACCTAGCAGGATTCATAGTACGCTTACATACTCATTTAGATGATTAAGTGCATCAACCCACCTATGGACTCTGTTAACTGCAGTGTGTATACTATGAAAGTTTATTGCACTGCAATAGAAGCCCATAGTTTTCTCATGGCAGAGGATGTGAGAAGTGACACTGGTTCTTCAATGGACGTATTTCACCCGCATTTACGCGAGTTTAAGCTATTGCCATTGTAAATGACAAAGCCTTGTATTTATGTTTTAAAAACGAAAACAAAAATAAAAGGCATTGTTATTTGCAATGTCAATAGCTCAAAGTAGCGTAAAATTTCAAAACCAACACATAGATAAAAGGTTTGTCATTTACAATGCCAATAGCTCAAACTTTTGCAAATGCGAGACCTATTGCATTGCAAATGCTTGTTGATTCTGCTGTACTCGAACCACCAGACAATGGAAGTAGTATCTACATGCAAAATATGCCACACAGATGAGGGAAAAGGATAAGATTTCAGGATATATGTCCAACAACAGTGCAGTGGTTAATCTGGCTTCTGGTAAGAAGTCACAATTGTGTCCCCTATTTATCGAATTCACTTAGCTCCTTTCATGCTTTATTTGTAATAAAAAAAAAAAAATCAAGTACTTTTAATACTATAACACTGAGCTCGGTATTAAGCCCAAGACATTAAATACTCTCTTAGATGCTAATAGAAAGAAGGTATGTTTGCACACCAGTGATGTATGGCAGGAAACAGTTAGACCAATTCGATATACGTTCCTGCATGAGACAAATATTATGCCTAAAAGAAACCAAGGGGGGAATACTTAATGTTAGAGGCGTGGCTGTTTTTATTTGGCAGTCACATAGTACAGAAGCATTAAATGCGGCACTCTGTAGTCCATGGATGACTTTCCAAGTGGTTATTAAGATTCCATCGCACACTGAATTCGGATTAGGCCTGGTCGAAATCTGCATTATGCTGACTTAATCTTATTTAATTTTGTTAATTTCACGTTACATTTGTTATGCAAAATTGAAATTATCAAAATTACACTACTGTGCCATGTCACGTAATTACGTACCATTCACTGCAAAAATGTAACGCATAGAAAGAATGCCACTGGTACAGCAGGTGCAGTGGCTACTACAGCTACTGTTTGAAGCACTTTTGTTTCTGCCCTTCTTTTTAACGTGAGGTGAGCCCTCGTGTCCAAAATGGACGTGAGGGTGCATTTCACACAACAATATAGCACCAAATATCAGTTATACATTTAGCATAATTACATAAAACTTATCAGGTTGGGCTTTCTCCTGGCTAACCAAATTAGTACTAAATGGGTTATAAGCTTAAGGACGAAGATCTATACATCAATAATTGGTAAAGTTGGCAAGAGAAGAAAGATACGAGAATTAACATAATGCTGAGTGACAGTAGACTACTTACACATCATATGGGGCAAGTGTGACTTGATGCCACCTGCCGCATTGAATGCTTTCTTGAGAATGTATGCTGAAATAAATGAGTCAAGAGTCGAACTGAATTCAAGAAGTGAACGTACTAACATTAGGACAGCAGTGCCAAAGCCAAAACAGAGACTTCACGTTTTCGGCGCTGGAACCTGCAACATTCCTCTTCCTCTTGAAAAACAGCGTCACCGCAAACGGACAATCCCAACAGGCTCCCGTCAGCCAGCCCTACTCGACTGCTTTTGATGAAAGATGGTTATGATAGGGAAAGACTGCACTACTTGGCATTTCTTTTTGTGGGATCCTTTGTAAGCCAGCTATTTGTTTGAACAGAGTTTACAGGAGCCAAAGGCAAATATTTAACATCGGGACTATCTACACCTCCTATCATGCTTGAGTGGAAACACAGGCTCTCGCTTAGGCAGCAGTGGCCGTTTATCCGTTGTCTCAAGAGGGATTCCAGCCAATCGGATTTTTCATGCACCCATCTCTTGGTTTCGATTTCTGAAAGGGGGCATGAACCAGCTGCAGTTTTAATCAAAAAATGTGTTTGTTCAAAGTGACGAAAAACACTACTGCCCAACAAGCAAAAATATTGTTCCTAAACTTAAGCGCGCTTCTTCATAACGCTCACTTTAGCCTTTAGGTCAGCCTGTGTACTAGATAGAGTGGCTATACTGGAAGGCGAAGCACCTACAGAGAATGGAGGCCCAGGAAACCCCACCCGAAGACGCGAGTCATAAATGCCAGCTTACGAGTCTGCCGCAGCAGGAAAAGACAACACGCTCGGAGGAAAATGCTGATGTGCAAGAAAGCAACCCAAATGTATAAGTAAAGCCAACATCGTCAATGGAAACAAACATGAATAGGGCGCCGCACAGTCAGAAGGCACCCCAGAACAGGTAAACACTACCAAAATATGTTTTTAAAAAAAAGGCTTATACGTTTAAAAAGGGATACAAGTTCACCTGTAATGCGCCTAACAAACCAGAGAAATGTTTTCACACGCTCCTCGTCTGCTCTGCATACTGCGAACATACCGGGAGTGGCTCTGCCTTTCGGTATGACAGTTTTGGCAAATGATCGGGAAAAGTGGTGGTGCACGGCACGGGTTGGGTAGAACGGCGTTTGATGTGAAGAAAGTGGGAGGGATACGGCGCTCTTTGCCAGCAACAGCCGGTTTCAATATTAATAGCCGCTCTAATGCAGCAGCAGGAAAAACAAGGAGCGAGGGGCGGGTGGTGGTGGGGGGGTGACAACACCGAGGAAAGCGGCCGTGCAACACCGAGGAAAGCGGCCGTGCAACACCGAGGAAAGTGGCCGTAAACAACGAAGTAGTCCCTACATTAAAAGATACCGCCCTGCAGCGTAAGTTAACTGCAGTTGGTCGAAACGAGAGAAAACGGAAGTGACGTATGGGACCACTAGCCAACAATGAGCGAGATAAGAAGAGCAATGCAAGATTACACCAATGGCAAGCAACAAAACAAAGAGAAACGCAATGGGTGGAGTTTCACTAGTAATACTGATTACTTGGTGCCTCGGAGAGGCAGCGCATGCGCTGCCTATGCGAGACCTAACAATGGACATGCTCACTTACTCCAGAAATAACAACACATGTCCCATTGACATTCAGGAGCCCTACACAAAGCATCATTTCAAGAAAATTCTTCAAGCCTATCTTCACATACACTAGCCTCAGCACAAACATTAAATACATGTTTTCACTGTGAAGATGGCGTTGAACCAACACAGTGAACCATTACCTCTCACTACGGTTGCTTCAAGTTTTTGGTTTCGTAACCAAGGTATAAACAACGGGGCCGATTCACAGACATAATCTGAGACAAAATCCTAAACTTACTACTTTTGGTATTCACAGAAAGCACTTACGATTTTTGGTATTCACAGAATGCACTTACGACTCCTAACTTTACGTCCGCACTCCGGCCGGAAATTCCGCACCCGGACCGTACTCTCCGCACCCAGAGTGTACTCTCCGCACCCGGACTGTACTCTCCGGCTAAGGCCGTACTCTCCGGCTCGAGCCGTAATCTCCGGCTGGGGCCGGATAAAGTGTAATCAATGGGCTGGATTGCAATTTTTACAAAAAGGAACATTAGGAATGTTCCTTTATGTAAAAATTGCAATCCAGCCCATTGATTACACTTTATCCGGATCCAGCCGGAGATTACGGCTCGAGCCGCAGAGTACGGCCCTAGACGGAGAGTACGGTCCAGGTGTGGAGAGTACGGTCCGGGTGCGGAGAGTACACTCCGGGTACGGAGAGTACGGTCCGGGTGCAGAAATTCCGGCCCGAGTGCGGACGTAAAGTTAGGAGTCGTAAGTGCATTCTGTGAATACCAAAAATCGTAAGTGCCTTCTGTGATTACCAAAAGTAGTAAGTTTAGGATTTTGTCTTAGATTAGTTCTGTGAATCGGCCCCAACAGCAACAGCTCTGCACCCAGTACCTTCTGTATGTTTTCTTTGTAGTAGACTGCAGAAGGGACATACAAGAGCCCTGTACAGAACGACTGCCGAAAGAAAACAATGTAAACAAATCCTCATTTAATGCACATGATAAGAAGCACTTTACACTGTAGAAGGATGAAAATGGTAGCATTAAAACATAGAGCAGGTACGCCACCCACACGCCCATTCAGTGGGTGGATACCTATGTGATACAGTATGCTTGGAGAGTGTATACCTTCAGCATACGTGTCCGTGTGGATGGTAAATGCCCCTAAGGTGTGGTGTAGTGTGATGGTTTTTATCCCTAGGATGCAGTGCTTTGTTTTGGGTTAGTGCCCCACCAACATTGAGGAGTGTTGTTGTTCAGTGGCTCTAGTATTCATTGCCATGTAGTGTATCAGCTTCCCTAGCGTGTAGTACCAATGTTTACTGCCCATATGATGTCATGAAGCATGATTGGTTAGTGGCCCTCGGATTTAGTGCTGGATGCTGTGTCAATGAACCTTGGATGCAGCGCAGTGTGGTAGTATCATTATGGTGGTGTGGTGGGTTAGGGAAGCTACGGTGCCTTGGAGTCTGTTGGTTTAGTTCCCCCTCATGCAGAACACTGTGGTGCTTGATTGCAGTGAAGTGTGGTGGGTTATTGTCCAAGAGGTCCAACCAGAGTGGTGGTTTAGCATCAGTACGGAATTGTTGTAGATCACCGTCCATTGGATGCTGTAAGTGGGTCACTGTCCGTAGCATTCAGCGCAGTGTGGTAGTCTAGGCTCCCTAGAGGGCAGCAAAGTAAGTTAGAGTTCCATTGATACAACTGGGTGGATTATTGGGTTTATTATACAGTGTGTTAGGTAATATAAGTATAATATGGTGGGTTAGTGTGCCTATGTGTGGTTTTCATTAAATCACTGAGTCATGGGATCATGGTTGCACAGAGGCCCCCTGTGATCGTGAGTATGCATGAGCATATATGTGTGGGCGAACCTGTGTGTGTTTATTGTGTGCAAGGGTCACTGCTTGTCTGGTGGTCAGTGTGCATGTTTTCTGCATCTCTGTGAAAGTACTATACAGAAACCAGCCCTATTGTCTTTTTCATCGATTGTTATTGCATCCTCAAAAGCCTGCCTGTTTTTCTAAATTGCTGTAATTAATGTTCTGACAATGTTTTGGATTTTGTTGAAAATCGCCATGTTTCATCCCAGTCATGCCACACCAAAGCCGGGTTGGTAGGAGGGGCGATCTCACATGCTGTTCTCGAGCTCTATTTACGGTTGACAGAATCCGCGAGCATCGGAGACCACAGTGCTCGTGGCTTCTTATTCTAGTGCTTAAAAATCACAGGACTCAGTCAGGTGCTTTTGCAGTTCCTTTCAGAATTCTCTGCGTGCGTTGTTCTCTCCGTACTCTCTCCGTACTGACCTACCACAGCTCTTCGCAGAGCAGCGCTTGCGCGCTGGCTCACACTCGACCTAAAAAACATGGGGTCAGAGCCCCTGTACTTATACTCATAACTGTCTTTGATGTAGGGGGTGACTTCACAAGAAACCTTAGAAGTGCACAACAATCCCTTTTAACCCAGTCCTGGCTCCAACATCAGTAGGGGGTAAATCAGCCCTTGGGTTGAGGGCAGGACACAGCCTATACAAATAAAAAGTGAGAACGACCTCTCCCAGCCCAGAAAGACTATCCGTATGCAGATGGATGCAGATGTAACCCCTGTCACACCCAGCCCTTACTGTGCTGTGGCTGTCTGGAAAGTATGCACCAAGAGTAGCTGTCACCCAGACCTATATTAGAGTCAAGCTGCAAAGCACAAAGAGTTATAAGAACAGAAAAAATGCCCACTTTCTAAAAGTGGCATTTCTAAAATAGTAATGTAAAATCCGACTACACCAGTAGGCAGGATTTATCACTACCATTCTAAACATACCAAACATGGCAACACCACTACTTTCAAATCATGAATTACCACTTAAAAGTATATAAGGGAATTCCCAATGCTAGCCTATGAGAGGAGTAGGCCTCATACCAGTGAGAAACAAAATAGGCCGTTTGTCACTACCAGGACATGCCATACATAAAGGCACATGTCCTACTTTTTACTTACACAGCACCCTACTCATGGGGCCACCTAAGGCCTACCTAAGGGGTGAACCTTGTGTAATAAAAGGGGAGTTTAAGGCTTGTCAAGTAGTTTTAAATGGCAAGTTAAAGTGGCAGTGCAGTGGCAGACCTGAGACGGGTTTGAAAGGCTACTTCTGTGGGTGGCGCAATCAATGCTGCAGGCCCACTAGTAGCATTTAATTTACAGGCCCTAGGTATATGGGATACCACTTTACAAGGGACTTACATGTAAATTAAATATGCCAAACAGGTGTAAACCAATCATACCATGTTTAGAGGAGAGGGCACATGCACTTTAGCACTGGTTAGCAGTGGTAAAGTGCCCAGAGTCCTAAAGCCAACAAAAAAGGTCAGAAGAATTGGCGGAGGAAGGCAAAAGTTTGTGGATAACCCTGCTAAAAAGGGCAGGTCCAATATTAAGACCCTACAATATAAAACAAGTTCAGGAAAGAAAGCGAGAGGAGATCCCTTAAGGAGTGAGTACAGTAACATGGAACTTGGCCAGCTCTGCCGGGTCATCACCAAACATTTGCACCCTCCTCTTTTCTGAACATGTTTTTGTTGGCTTTAGGATTCTGTGCAATTTACCACTGCTAACCAGTACTAAAGTGTGTGTGCTCACTCCCTTAAACATAGTGAAATTGGCCTACACCCAATTGGCACATTGACTGTGCTTGTAAGTCCCTAGTAAAGTGGCAGTATGTGTACCCAGGATCTGTAAATGTAATGCTACTATGGGGTTTGCAACACTCATTGTGCCACCCACTTAAGTAGCCTTTTAAACATGTCTCAGGCCTGCTATTGCAGCCTGTGCATGCAGTTGAAAACTGCAATTTTGATCTGGCAAAATAAACCTTCTGCCAGGCTTAAACCATCCATTTTAATACATTTAAGTTTATGAGTCCTGGTCGTGAAAAACAACTCTCAAATTTGTTTTTCTCTATTGCAAGGCCTGCCTCGCCCCGAGGATAACATTGGGTTACTGTTATGGTTTGTATATATAATGTGTTCTATTGGAACGGGGTTACATTGTTGGATTCCAATACCTCTAGCATTCTGTTGGAGGATAGTTTGCTATGGGCAGAGGAACCGTGAGAGCCTGTTTCCTTTGTCTGGAGTTTCTACATTAAGGAAGCCTTTATATACACACTCTGCCTGTGTGTCATGCTTGGTGTGTATCTTGGAGGGACACAGGACAGTTTGGCTACGAGCTAAAAACAAACACTAGATCACTCGTAAGTGAGGCAGTACAACGTGGAGATCATCTTGAAAGTTAGAGGTGATATTCTGACTGGACCGTTCTGGAAGTGTGGCACAAAAACAACGATAAGGCACAGTAAGGAATTGGGAGAATTGCCACCTTTGTTTTGAAATCAGAGTCTGTGTAAAAGATCGCCGCATTTTTCAAAAAGCAGCACGCCAGCAACTGCACTGCAGCGAGCATTCCACATCTTCATCTGCACCTGCTGAGCGCTCCGTACCTACAGGCGCGACAGTGTCGGCCACTGGGAATGCGCACGTCTGTGATGGATGCCTGGAACTGACAGACCTAATTGTTTCATGCACGCTACATTGCAAGGCGGTGGGTCACATTGCATGACCTGATGTGGGGGGGCCATTTTGACTCAGCTAATACACGGGCACACGATACGGTAGTATGCGTGTCATTAAATCAATTAGATCGCACCAGCACATGTTGAAGGGGTTTGCAGCTGGAGCACACAGGAAACAGGTGAGGGTATTGAAACAGGAGGGGGGTGGGCGCACACTGCCTCACCCTGCAGCACTCAGTTTGCCCCAATGCATCATAATAAATGCAGTGCATGATAACACTTTCTTCGGTGTCAGGCTTTAGTTTTTCACCCTTGTTGGTGCAGCCAGTGCTGTGTATCTCTAGACACGTGTTTCAGGATAATTGTCCTGAACTATTACAGAATGGTTGTGAACTATTTTTTCAAACTACATTTTAATTGGGGGAGTGTTAAGAGTTTCATAACGTGCTTTACGTTGCACAAAGGAATGTTGGCATTCACTTTAATAGTACCACAGGCATTATCATGGGGCAACAAATTTCTCCATGAGACCACCACCTGCATTTTGAGTTTATGGATTTGAACCTTCACTAAGGTGGGTGGAGTGGAAGAACTATGGGGCATATCAACAAGCGTCAGCGATAATTATCGCTGGCCGCCCTTAGCGTGAGGAATTTTATCGCCGGCTATCGCAGATAATTATCGCCATGCTAGCGCTGTATTAACAACGCATAGCGCAATGGCGATAATTATTCCAGTGATAGCGATGTTTTCCATGGAACATCGCTGGTTTTCCAGCGATGTTCCATGGAAAGCGGCGATATCCTTGGTGATAGGGTCTGTGGTCTTAGCCACACAATCCACCCCCATGTTAGGTATGCCTTAGTCAGGAATTTAACAGACGTTAAATTCCTGCGTTAAAGCATACTTAACGTGATTTTAAATATCGCTAACCCTCGTTGTTAATATGAGGAAGCTGGGTTAGCGATATTTAACCAAGGAGTCTGGTCAGGCACGCCTCCTTTGCATCTCATTAGCGATGCGATGGGAGGCGTGCTGACAAGGAGCGCTAATGCAAGGATACACGCGCTAGCGTGTCCTTGTTGATAATGCGATAATATTATCGCCGCTTTTCGCCCGAAAACGGGCTCTAAAGCGGCGATAATATTATCGCCGCACCTTCTTAATATGCCCCTATTTCGTTAATTACGTAGACACTGCTGTTGAATCCAATGAAATGTCAGCTGACCATAAGAAAAGGATTCTTCTTCATTCCTTAGGTCCAGTGGGTTTGAAAACGTATAGTCGAATGCCAAAAGCAATGATTATTGGGAATGTAAATGTTTTTGAAGCTGCTTTACATGATGTAGGCAAATATTTTGCACCAAAAGTCTGTATAGGCATTACAAGATACACATTTTCCCAGCGTAAACAAAGTAAAGGGGAATCTGTAGATGACTATGTAACAGAATTTTAAAAAATTGGCGATTGACTGCCTATTTGACGCTCTGCATGACGACTTAATAAGAGATTGTTAAAAATGGGGGTCTCTAGTTGGCAGAGGTAGGTACCTTTGTCCAAATAGGGACCCTTGCTTCTAGTCAGGGTATGGGGGATACACACTCTAGATAACCCCTGCTCACCCCCTCGGTAGCTTGGCACGAGCAGACAGACATATCCCAAAGGCAATGTGTAAAGTATTTGTACTCAAGGCACACAGTAATACAGTGATAACCGCACAAATGGACACCACACCAGTTTAGAAAAATTAAGTATCTGTATCTAAACTCATCAAGACCAAAACAATAAAAATCCAACATACAAGTATTAAGAATATGACTTTTAAAGGTTTCAAACAACTTAGTCCATAGAAAACTATAGATGCGTGATTTCTCTTAAAGTACCTGTAGTTGCGACAAAATTCACAAGGCCAAACAGCCGCAGAGATGGGGAGCCCGTTCCTTGCAGCAGAGGGGAAGGACCACAAACCCCAGCCCACTTAGTGGCTGTTGCCGCCACTGCACGTCCGCTCCATGCGCCCGGAGGTGTGTACTTATGCTGGCTGGGCCCCCGCTGCGTGGGAGCCTGTTCCTTGCAGCAGAGGAAAAGACCACAAGCCCCAGCCCACCTAGCGGCTGTTGCCAACGCCGCATGTCTGCTCCTTGCGCCCAGAGGCACGTACTTTTGCCGGCTGGACCCCCGCTGCGCGGGAGCCCGTTCCTTGCAGCAAAGGGGAAGGACTACAAGCCCCAGCCCACCTAGCGGCTATTGCCGCCGCCTCACGTCCACTCCTTGCGCCCGGAGGCACGTACATTTGCTGCCTGGGCCCCTGCTGCGTGGGATGTGCCCCGGCGCATGCCCGGGCGAAGACTGGGCCAAGAGCGGGCCCGTCTGCGCCTGTCAGCGGCCGGCAGAGCCTGGGCTGGGCCCACTCTCTTTCCTGTGATACAGGAGTGCTAGCTTTGAGGTCCGAGGTGAGTGTCTACCCGCCAAAATTGAATTAGTAACAGTCTGGCCTAATATCTGTCATGGGGAAACGTACTGGCCCACCACCTGTGCGCCCCTCTGTTACTCTTGACAGCATGCTGGAGAGGGTGGTCAACATCGTGTCCAATGAGATTGCGTTAACAGAGCACAGACTGTCTTTGGGAAGCGAGGTAATACAGACTGGTTCTACATCAGGAGGGGTATTAGTTGGCCCTGCATCTACCATCATACCTCCTGACCTCTTGCATCCAGTGGTCGGCCCTGACAACGTGTCGATTCAGTACTCCTGGAGCCTCAGGGCATGACCTGCCCGAGACTAACCCTGGGCAAAGCACTACGCTACTCTCACGTAGTTTGCGAAGTTTGCGCTACTTCGCACTACGCGAATTGCACGTAGCACAGTGCAAACACACGTAGCGTAGCGTAGTGCAGCGGTCATTTTTTGCTTGCTCGCAGTCCTCAACGTCAAGTTGGCGACCGCGAGCAAGCAAAATGACATCCCCGCGAGACTTTTTCCTCATTCGCGATCAGCAACATCAAGTTGCCGATCACGAGCGTGGAAAATAAACCTCCCGGCGAGATTCTCAAGGCGGGGAGGTCAGGTTTCTCATTGCGAGTGGTCGCGTATGCTCGCGACCGCTCGCGATGAGAAACTACCAGTCCGCGTTGAGAAAGCTGCCGCTCGAGTAAAAATCTACTCGAGCGGCAGTAAAAGACAGCTTGCACTGTGCAAGATGCCGTTTTCAATGATTGCACAGTGCGGACAAGCATCCGGCACTGTGCAATCATCGCGAACAGCGCACTACGCAGTTCGCGTAGTGCTACGCGTAGCTCGCGTAGTGCGAAGTGCACTTCGCGTAGCTTCGCGTAGCGCTACTTCGCGAACTACGCCCAGGGTTACCCGAGACACATTGCCCCAGCAATTGCACCAGCCTTGGCCACCAAACGCAAAAGGAAGGCAGGGAAGCCCGTTTGCACTAAAAGAAAACAGCCTCGCGTACCAATACATCTCACAGTAGTTTGCCCTCCTGGATGCAATCATCATCTAGCGCCAGTTCTTCAGGACCATTGTTGAGTGGAAAGACTAACCATTCTATTTGCACTCAGACGGAGGTCACACCCGTTGTATCAGATCTTGGGGAAGCTTTTATTAATACTGTATGCTCTCGGATAAGTGACCTGATAGACACGAAACTTATACCTTTATGGGAGCGTTTGGACCATTTGGACACTGTAACAAATGGACTCAGTTATCAAGGAGAGACAGTTCATTCTATTGTTGACCCCGCAGGGATGTCTATTCCTTTATCTAATGTATTACTTTAGGACAGCTCATCTTATACTGCCAAGCGCCCACCTGTTGATCCTCTAGTTGTATCCTCCTGTAAAACATGCACCCAATTAAGGGAGTGCTTCCTTCCCAAGGTCAACACAGCGCCAAAGCTTCTCCCTCCTAACAAGGGTCCGCTAACTCCAGCCGGAGTCGATTCACCTGTTCCTCTTGTTCCCTTTGTTCCTACACTTGAACCCATTCATAGATCGAACCGTGATTGACCGAATTTGGGTACATTGAGTAGCATTACATCTGAACTACCGAGCTGGATCCACCTTAGGCCTAATACAGATGTGTTGGGACTTCCACCGGCAGCCTGCCCCTATGTTTTGGTGCTGGCAGGGGTACCTACTCTCAAAACAGGAGCAGAGGGAAACGTGGGATCAACTACGCAACAAATGTGTGGATTGGTTGTCTAAGAATAAGAGGTTTAATGTTTTAAATGCAAAAGAGATAATCATGGTACGAAAGGTGGGATGGGTAGGTGACTCACCGAAGTACATAGAAGGGGACTGCATTGTCATTAATTTTTGTAGACCATCAATGGTAAGGACACTGTTGAGAAGTCAGGAGATCCCCATCTCCAACCCATCCAAAATTTGGTCTCTACCATTGGGCTCCTTTAACAAACCAACCCCTAGATGTTCTACAAACGAGCCTGTCTTCCTAGCAGTTCAAAATAAATTTACTGCACTGTTTGATTTAGATACTCAGGACTGACTACCGCTGCCCCCTCAGATCGATGGGGTTGACCATACATCTATATGTCCATCACATATAATCAAGATACATGACCCAGTTGCTATAACCGTCCCTAAGGCTCGTGATAACCACGATCTGAATATACTTAGCTGGAACGTTGTTGGCCTGCAATCTAAAATAGATTTAGCAGACTGGCTGGAGCTAGTTAGGCAGCAGGACATCCTCATGTTCCAAGAAACCTGGGTCACTAAAGACATATATCTTGAAGGGTTCGAATGTTATAATGTCCTAGCTCCATCTCCCAAATCCGGTCATCCATCTGATGGCCTTTCAATTTTAGTGAATATTGCTGCAGGGGGTAGCGTTAAGGTTTTACACACCTTGAAACATATATATTTCAAGTCCTACAATACAAAGGGGGAGTATCTATCTATCTGTTTAATTTTTATAACAACGATTTTCATAGCTCCCCCAACACAAATTTCATTAATTTGTTCGACTTTGTCACCACCCTAAAGAACTTGAATGGTTTTGATGAAACAGCTGGTATCTGTTTGGGTGGCGACTATAATGCTAAGCTCCCACTTGAAGATTCTGTCGTTTCCAGGACCAGCAGCAGAGGTCAAACTTGCCACAGGGGTGTGGAGCTGATGGAGCACTTGCGAACTCATGATCTGAGTAATGTTATGGATATTGCTGCTGTTACCAATAACAATAATTTATCTGAACCAACATTCAGAGGCAGGGGCAGTGCCACTACTATTGATTATATTTTTATTTCCCTCAGTCTAGAGGACCTCTTATTGAAAGTGGAGGTTGTTCCTACACACCACGACGACCATAACCCGATCAAAGTGGTGCTGAGATTGTTCCCTAGACCCACGTATAAAACAGAATTGGCACTAGGAATTTTGTACCCACAACAGACAAATTAAGATTAGTGTGGCGAGGGGTTAATAGCGCTGATTTGTTTCACAGGGTGGTTCGGGATAATCTGAGACTTATCGACTCCTGTCTGATAGCGCAGGAACCCAATCCTGAGGTAATTAGTTTATTCACTATACTTTGCGAAGCCATTAAATCTGCGTTATTGAAACCTGTTGTCGTTACACCTCACGGGTCTAGATGGTTTAATAGAGAGTGTTCATTGATAAATAGTCAGTTCCGTAAGGCCCTATCCACTAAACCGAGGTGTCATCTTACCATTCAGTCGTTAAGAAAGAAGTATAAGTTAGCTATCTCCCAAAGGAAGGAAGAACTACTAAATGAACGATGGGACGCTCTTGCTAGTGCCGCTAGTTTAAAGAATGGAAAAATCTTTTGGGCTGCCGTTAAAGATATGAGAGCAAAGGGACAAACACTAACACCGATCAACTGTAATATAACCAGTGAGGCCTGGGAAGCTCACTTTTCTATAATATATACAGCTCCCACACATGATGAAGAACTGTTTGAGTTCCTAGCCCCTACAGGGATATCAATATCCCTGTCTGAAGTTGAGGAAGCTATACACCAGAGCCTGGGTAATCAAGCTCCAGGCCCTGATGGGCTACCTATTGACCTCATTAAGCACATACCAGATTTTTGGGCCCCCGCTTTTGTTAAATGTTTTTAATAATTTAACCAATGCCCCGCTACCAAGTACCCGGTCAACTAGTATTATTGTTCCAATTTTTAAAAAGGATGACCGCTCCCAACCTGGTTGTTACAGACCCATTTCCCTGATTGATACCACTTTGAAAATCCTAGGGAGGGTTTTATACAATAAGATTAAAACATGGGCTGAATATAATTCCATCCTACAACCGTGTCTACTTGGTTTTAGGAGTAAGGTAGGAACAATCAAACAATGCTTAAACCTCAATCTATTAATCTATTAATTGGGAAATATACTATTGCTCAGCGGTCGCCAATATATTTGGCCTTTATGGACTTGACTTCAGCCTTTGATTATGTTAACCGGTCACGACTATGGTCAATTTTATTGGAATATGGGTTGGATGAGGTTTTAGTACATTTTTTAGCATATCTGCATAGGGATCTGAATGCTCGGGTCAGGATCAACACAGGTGGGGAGGTCTCTAATGACATCAGAGTCTGCAGAGGGGTCAGGCAGGGATGTGTCTTGGCCCCGCTACTTTTTATTTTATATATTAACAATTTACACACATCCCTGATAGTGCTCACCAGTGATGTCCCTAGAGTTAACAGTAATATACTCCCAGCCCTATTATACGCCGATGATGCGGTGTTAATGGGTCGCACACCTAATGCCCTACGCCTTTTAGTGCGGGGTTTTGTTGATTTTATGACCTCCTTAGACCTATGCACTAATTTAAAAAAATCTTTTAAAAGGGTTTGCGGGCAGAGGAAGCGCCCTTTAAACTTCATCTCCGTGGGTACTCAAAGTTTACAATGCACTAGCACTTTTCCTTACCTGGGGCTGGTTTTTGCTGCTAATGGTTCATGGTCTGATCATATGGTATACTGCAGAAACAAGTTTTCCAAAGCTATTAATTTGGTTATTAGCCTCCCCCAACCTTTGAGGTCGGGGGTTATTTTAGCTATTTACATTTTTTTTTAAATCTCAGTGTATACCTACGGCAACCTATGGCGCAGAGGTATGGGGCTTCTCAAAGAGTTGTAACATCCAGTATGAGGAAAATAGGTTTTGCCGGGAACTCCTGGGAGTCCTTATCTCTACGTCTCAATATGTTTATCATAGCAAATTAAATCTACACTATATCGAAGATTATATAAAAGCTCGCCCTGCTCTATTTTGGCTAGCCATTTGGAAAAATCCAGCGGCGTCCCTTACAAGAGAAATTATAAGAGATTGCCTCAAGTGTTATAAAGGAATGGATATTCCATGGCTAGCTGAGGTGAGACTGAGTCTAAGCAGGGTTGATTATGAACACATATTTGAAAGTCCACACGAGATAGATACCGTAAGTAAAAAAGATCTCCGGTCAGCACTTTATATGCATTATAGTAAGGATAGACTCGATAGGGAGTCCAGGAAACCAACTGTAGCCACTTTCATGTCTATTAAGAATACTAATTATCAGTTGGTCAGCTATCTCACAAAACCTATAGGCCGCTGGGAGCGGAGACTCCTCTTTCGTCTAAGGGCTGGCACAGTGACATTTTTACTATGTTTCCCTCTTGGTTTTCATGCTAATCTGGACTCCTTGCCATGCCTGTGTGATGGCCAAACTGGGCAAGCCACACCACATTTTGTTATTCTTCTGCAAGTTCTATATACAGTATACCAAATGGTTTTTAATACCTTTTTAAAAAAAATATCCATTTGTTTATTTTGAAGCTGCATATAGGACTATTCTTAATTTGGAAGATGATAAATTGGTATTCCGTGTGGGCGCCTTCTTGAAAACTGCTGATCATGCCCGTTACTCTACGTGCACTGTATGAACAATATTTTTATATTGGTTTTTATAATGGTTTTATGATTAATATGAACTTGTGTATTTTTTTGTGCTGTAAGGCAAATTGTTCTTTTATGGATATGTTTTTTATCCGAATAAAGTCATTGAATTGAAAGGTTTCAAACAACTTAGTCCATAGAAAACTATAGATGCGTGATCTCTCTCAAAGTACCCGTAGTTGCGACAAAATTCACAAGGCCAAATAGCCGCAGAGATGGGAAGCCTCGAGAAACAAAGAGATGCGTCAGTTCCTGAGACCCTGAGGAGACGATGGGACAGTTCTGCTGCAGGCAGGAGAAGTAATGCGTTGAATCCGGTCTGTAGGGGGAAGTGATGCGTCGAATCAAAGATGGTTCTGGTCCGCGGGTGATGCGTTGGGAAAACTTGCCGCACAGGTACGATGCGTCGGTTCTTGCAGCGGCGACAGGTGCTGCATCGGTTTCGGCAGCGGCGATGTGTGGAGATTCTTCTCGCACCGCTGTGCTGCGTCAGGAAAACTGCCCCAAGAAAAGCGATGTGTTGATTTTATTGTAGTTGCATTGCTTTTCCAGCTCCCATAGCAGGAACAACCTCCAGAGGCCCAACACAGTCACAGGCACCTCTTGGCAGGTCAGAACTCCCAGCAAGGAAGTTCAGGGGAGCTAGGGGTGAAGTCTTTGTGTCCCTGAGACTTCAAAACAGGAGGGAAGCTGTACTCAAGCCCATGGAGATCTTCTTCAAGCAGGGGGACACAGCCCACAGCAAAGTCCTTGTCCTTTCCTTGGCAGAAACAGCTACTGCAGGCCAACCTCTGACAGCACATAGCAAAGGGGCAGTACTCCTCCAGTTTCTCCAGCTCTTCTCCTTGACAAAGGTTCCTCTTAATTCCAGAAGTAGTCTGAAGTTCTGGGGTTTTAGGTCTAATACTTATATCCCAAAATGGCATTGTTCTCTTTGTGCAAGGGTCTCTGAGCCCAGTTCAAACCAGTTCTGTCCTCACTGGTGCAGTATGACCACAGGGGTTGGAGACAGCATTGTGTAAGGGGGACAGGCAGGGCCGGACTGGCCATAGCGGGCACCGGGCGTTTCCCCAGTGGGCCGCCAGGGTGGGGCCCGGTTTTGGGCTCCTGGGGGGCCGTTTTTGTTACCGGGGGCCGACAATATCGTCCCCCTGTAACAAAATCGGCCGAAACTGGCCCTAGCAAAAAGCTCGGCCGCACCTCCCTACCTCCCCCATGGGGGCCGGCTGAGCAGTTTGCCAGGGCCGGTTTTGTTTCCCAGTCCGGCCCTGGGGACATGCCCTATTCAGGTGCAAGGAAATCTCCTCCCACTACTCTAAATGCAGCCAAACCCCATTCAGCTCAGCTCCGAGTCATCCAGGAAGGGCCAGGCACACCTCAACCCCCCGGTGGCTGTCTACAGTGAATGCACATCCCCAGCCCCTGTCACTCCAATACCAGACAGTCAATACACAAACTTTATTTCTCTATTCTCTATCTTGTCCCAATGGGTATCTATGCTTGAAAGATGTTACAAAGCATTTCCCAGCATTTCCCATTCTATCCTATGGGCAAGATAGCCTTTCAATAGTGAAAAACGAAATTGGCAGTATTTCACTATCAGGACATGTCCTACCTTTCACATACACTGCACCCTGCCCAGGGGGGTATCTTGGGCCTACCATAGGCGTGCCTTACATGTAAGAAAAGGGAAGGTTAGGGCCTGGCAAGCGGATGCACTTGCCAAGTCGACATGGCAGTTAACAACTGCACACAGACACTACAGTGGCAGGTCTGAGTTACCTTTTTAGAGATACTCATGTGGGTGGCACAATCAGTGCTGCCGGCCCACTAGTAGCATGTGATTTACAGGCCCTGGCACACTTCAGTGCACTTTTGTAGGGGCTTACCAGTAAATCAAATATGCCAATCATGGAGAACCAATTGAAACAACAATTTACACAGGGAGCACTTACACTTTGACACTGATCAGCAGTGGCAAAGTGCCCAATGCATCTAAGCCAGCAAAAACAAAATCCAGCGCAGCATCAAAAATACAGGAGGTAGAGGCAAAAAAGTCAGGGGAAACCACGCCAAAGATGCCAAGTCTAACAGAGATCAACTAGTCATGCATGCTAACAATCCTGCTATTCAGGAGCGCTTATGAATTAATTGTGATTCTTCTCGTGAAGAAGTTTTGGCTATTGTACATAAGGCAGAAATCTCAGGAAGATGTGCCACTGTTTAAACAAGCAGATAAGGAGGTGGATTGTATATGTGAAGTGACAACTCACCAAACACAGAAGGAGCAAAAAAGTAGTTCCAAACAAAATACTGTTGGGAAGGAAAGGAAATGTTACTGTTGCTACAGTAAAGATCACCTTGCATATAGTGAAAATTGTCCCACACTCAAAAAAAGTGCAGCAACTGCAGAACTGTGGGTCATTTGCGAGAGTATGCAGGAAAAAAATAGTTGTGTCAGATACATATACGAGGACGATAAAAAGCCCTGGAGACAGTGACACTGATGAGGAACCTGCGGAACCAAACAGTGTTATGAGTTTGCATAACAACTGCATACTAAATATCAGTTATCTTAACGTGAAGAGCAAACCCGAGTGTGACATGACAATTGGTGAGTGCATATTAAGATATATGTAGATTCCAGCTCAGCTTTCACTATAGATAAAGAGAAGGTGTGGAGGGAGAAATTTGTAGACAGGATTGGCATACATTTATTGGTACCGGACATACATCCCAAAAGTTATACTGGGGAAAATATAGATATGTTAGGCTTTAGATGGTTCACATTCTCCTTTAAGAACAGACACACAAGGGGGAAGTTACACATAGCAAAGAAAGGACAGCTGGTATTGGGATGGTTCGATAAGGGGAATCTGCATATCATCTTGGACCCCAATAGTGCTGAAAAGGTGTTCGTGAAAGATGAGTGGAGTTTAATGGGCAAAACCATGATGGGAATGTTTTCTAAAGTATTTGGCAAAACTCTGGGAAAATTGAGAGGATTTGAGCATAACATCGTGCTCAGAAGTGTCGCTATTCCAAAAGTGCATAAAGTTAAGAACTGTACTGATGATAGTAAGGGACGACATTTCAAAATAATTAGAGAAACTGGTGGCAATAGATGTGATTGAACAGATAGAGATTTCGGAATGGATTTCTCCGGTGGTGGTGGCATGTTGCAGTATTGGGAAGATTCGCTCGTGTGTGGATCTACACTATCTGAACAATAACATAGTTATTGACTGCGTCCCTTTACTGAAAATTACTGAGATGGTGTCATGCCTAAAAAGAGCAAAGTGGTTCTCAACCATAGACCTTTCATCTGCGTACCACAAGATCTCGTTGACACCTACTTCCAGGAAATTTTCAGCATTCATTATACCTTTTGAGTATTTCCAATTCAAACAAATGCCATTTGGGTTAGCATCACAACTGCAGTTTTCCAAAGGCTAATGTACATGCTGTTTGGGAAGGAACAACATTTTAATTTTTGGAGATAGTAGGGTCATCCATGATGAGAGATTGTGGAAGGTTTTGAAGATACTGGAGGGCAAGGGGCTAACTGTGGAGTTTGCCAAATGCAAGTTTGCAGACAGGAGGGTTATTTACCTGGGGCATGTGATTACTGAGGGTGGAGCTAAACCGAAACCTTCATTAATCAATGCAATTATGAGGGCCCCAGCACTTGTTAGTCCGGACACAGTGGGCCTGATTCACAGAACTAACTTACGTCAAAGACGTACTACTCCTAAACTGAGAAAAATCCTAACTTTAAGACTTTCGGTATTCACAGAAGGCATTTAGGAGTCCTAAAGTTAGGACTACTAACTTCTGTGAATACCGAAATGAGTAAGTGCCTTCTGTGAATACCAAAATGAGTAAGTGTATTCTGTGAATACCAAAAAGTACTAACTTTACGTTTTTGACGTAAGTTAGTTCTGTGAATCAGGCCCAGTGAGTTCATTTTTAGGCATGACTGAGTATTTTGTGAGATGTATTCCTAACTTTGCAGATAAAATGTACAACATCAGGCAATTGTCGAAAAATAGAGTGAAATTTGTATGGACCCCCACAATGTGAAGCAGAGTTTTGCAGGATCAAACAAGATATGCTGAATGTACCTGCGTTGTACAGTTTTGATCATGGGTTGGACTGTTTCATAACCACGAGCGCCAGTAATAAAGGGCTAGGGGTGGTATTGGCCCAGAGGGACACTAAGGGTCAGAAGACTGTTATTTTGTTTGCTTCAAATCCATTTCGCCTGCAACAGAAAAATCATCGAAAATGAGGCGTTATCATGTGCTTGGGCCTTAAACCATTTCCATTTTGTCTGGCGCAAACCGATTACTATCCAATGAATCCACAAGTCCTTAGTGAAATTGCTAACTACAAAGGGGAGTGTGACTGCTTCTGCGAGGAATGCGAAATTGTCCATGCTTATGAAGGATTACACTTTCCGCATTGTGTATGTACCTGGCAGGGACAATATGGTAGCGGATTGTCTATCTAGGATGCCTTGTCCATTGGCAGAATGAGGAGATGATCCATGGAACGATTTCCATGTTGTGTTGGTACATGATTGTGGTACACCTGCTATAAGAAAGGATGACTTGTATGAAAAGGATGTTGTCCTACAAGGGGTTTTAAAGTACATGTGGAAAAGTTTGGCCGAGGAAAGAACAGCTTGATGAGACTTTTAGACCATTTTGGGAAATCAGGTCTGAAAAAGATTTGATTCTTAGAGGAAGCAAGGTAGTTCCTCTGATTGGGTTGCATGATTTGATCATGGAACTTCATCATGAATGGCTTTTTGGAGTGCTTAGAAGTCGGTGGTGAAGGAATTGTTTTGGTGGCCTGGAGTAGACTTGGCTGGTGAGAGGTTTGATAGAGTGTGTGATAGTTGTTCCTCTGCTGATAAGTCTTTACGCACGCTAAGACTACCTATGAATGAATGCACTATTCCTAAGCAGCCTTGGCAGTGCCTGGCAGTGGATTTATTAGGTCCAGTTGGTGAGTTGCTGGGGTACGTAATTGTACTCATTGATCTTCTCTCTAGATGACTGGTAGTGGACATAGTGGCGAGGGCTGACACTACCACGGTATTGAAATTTTTGTATAGAACATTTCTGTCAGAAGAAATCCCTGCTATGCTTTTGAGCTGTAACGGTGTGCAATTTGTCTCTAATGCAGCTAAAATGTACTGTGAGAGAGTAAATGTCAAACACTAGACCACCTCCCTTTTGTGGGAACTGTATGATGGAGAGGTTTAACCATGTGATCATGAGTATAATTCAGTCTGCTGTCGGGAGACAATATGATTAGCAGAATGAAGTGAGGAAAGCAGTATGGGCTTACAGAGTGACTACAAATGAATTTACCAGACTGTCGACATTTGTGATAATGAAGGGAAGGATTCCTAGGAGCAAATACAATCCTACATGGTTGTGCGATTGTAAGGTGGAACAATGGTCACCAGAATTGGTGGGGAGAATAGGTACTTTCTCAGTGGACTGAACTCAGTCCTGTATCCTTCCCGCGCTCCAACTGAACTTGTGACTTGGACCTGGTCTACAGTGACCAGAAAACTGCGGTTCACTCTTTTTGTTTCTTAGCTCTTGATTTTCACAAAACCTTTAAAATTGCATACCTCCGGTTCTACTAATTGGATTTTTGTTGGTTTGGTATCAAATAATTTATTACATTTTACTCTATGTTTCTAAATTCGTGTGGAATTTTTCTTGTGTTGTGTTTTCACTTTTTACTGTTTGAAGGGCTGCATAACTACTTTATACATTGCCTCTAAGTTAAGCCTGACTGCTTTTGTGCCCACCAGTTACCCAATTTCCTACAGCCAGCAACAGACATGTGCCTCAACTGACCCATTCCCATTAAAGTGAAGGATATGACTGGCCTGTGACATAATTTCCTGATTTGACAGGGCATTATTGTACATTGTGTATGAAAATTAGTTTCCCAGCTATGTTAGGGGTGTTCCATGCTTACTGGATCTCAAAAAAGGGCAGCATGGATGTCTTGCACTATTCTAATGTAATACATGTGTGGTTTCTGCACACTGCAAGGATCTGGGGTAGGCAGTCCTGGTACTTTCTATACGACATTGGCTCCATTTCTCAGGGTATCCCATGGGCTGGGCACCAAATTTAACATCGATGTACGTGCTTATATGGCCATGGATGGGCCTAAAGATAGTTTAGTTTACTCTTATGCTCACAATCACTCATATGCATATTCATGCTCACCTCCTCTGCCTCTCTGTTAGGAAAAACCTTTCACATACACAAAAACGCATGCACACAGGCCCAATTCTACACAAAGACACACGCCATCCTCACTGAATCTTCCCCTCTTTTGACGTGACACGCACACCTCTTCACCCGCTTCATATCTCAGAAAAACACTGATGGAAAGCAAGTGACAAGGAACGCGGTCTGCAGACTAGGTACATTCCTTTTCGTCTGGGGACCATCATTCTGCCGCGCGCCGGTGGCATCTGATGTGGCGGTGTGCTGCCGCAGCCAGTGGCGTGATGAATCTGCCGTCACTTCCCCGGAGACCAGAGCTAAATTGCTGTTGTCATCAAATGAATGGAAATGCAAAGTATTCGTTTCAAGAACAGATTCTCATGAAAGAAAGAAAACTTTGCAGTAATTAATGTCTTTTCGCACCTTGGCTTCTCACTGTTCAATCCATAGGTGGCTGTCTTTAAATCAATGGTCATCAAACGTTTTCACTGCAAGCCGTTGTGCACCCCCCAAAGTATCATAACATGTATTCACTATCTATGTGTCAAGTGTTAAAAGAGCGAGTTAAAACATGGTGATGAGGGTCTCTGACATTTAATCCAGGAAAGGTCGTTAAAAGCTGAGATTCCAGAAGTTTCACGTTGCCCAGAAACATTGCAAATCTTCCCAGCACGTGAGTGAGAATTTCACGTGAAATCATTGGTGCATCTTGATGGGAATGCCCAGAATGTCTCAGTTATGCAGCATTTGTTCTTACATTAAATCCAGTGCACAGACTATAAACCATCATTGAAAACTAGCTCCTGGTCAGACAAGCACTGTTTCTCTGCGACAGCCTTGCTTCCAAGTAGTAGCATAGCGTGAAACCGAGACGTAATGGTAATTCAGAGACTGCGAGTTAAGCAGTGCTTAATTTGAGCCTGTGGTTTCTGGTGGGGACAAACACCTGAACTCATTTTTGGGGACCGGCACTTATTTTTAGGTCAAGCCTAGACAGCGCTTGTGCTGTCTGGAAGATCTGTTGTATGTACTTTGTGGGATCTGGAGATCAGCCCAAGGACTTGCCTGCTTCCCCCTTTGCCTAGGGACTTTTTTCTGTTCAACTGCCTCTATTTAACTGGCTTGATAGAAAACGACCAGAAGAGGTCAGTAAAATACCAGAATTGCTTTCTGCTTGTTCAGCTGTCTCTAACTAACTGTCTTGATTGAAAATGACCAGTAGAGGTCAGTAAAATACCAGATTTGCTTTCTGCTTAGGGACTTTCTTTTTTAATTTTTCTGGCAACTGCCTCTATTTAACTTTCTTGATAGAAAACAACCAGCAGAGGTCAGTAAAATACCAGACTCACTTTAGCAGTCCCTAGATTCCAGGCCATAGAAACTTGTCTTTCACAAGGACCTGTAGACAATAATTCTTTTTCAAATCTTGTATTTTCAGTGATATGACCACCGAAGGGGCTGATTTTATTATTATTTAAGAGTTTTATATAGCGCTGGCCCGACCCGAAGGTATCAGAGCGCTTTACAACATTTTTCATGAAGCAGTCGAACATAGAAAATAACAATAATCAACAAATCGATTCATGACGAATCCAGTTTAGGGAGGGGGAACAAAAGGGCGAGACAAGAGGTAGGTGATGTAGAAGTCTTCTTATCGAAGTGACTATATACTGCAGTGGGCAAGGTTCAATGTTACGCTGCAGCTATCCATTCGGAAAAGTTCGGTTGAGGAAGAGGTCTTTGAGCTGGCTTTTGAATTTTAGAAAGGAGGGGTTCGTCCTGATATGGACTGGGATGGAGTTCCAAATTTTGGGCGCATTTCCAGAGAAGGAGCATGATAAGGTTTTTTGTTTGCGAGTTTTCGGAGGAATGAGAAGTAGAGTGTTAGTACTCCTGAGGTTCCTTGTTTGCCCGGCCTTCTTGAGTTTGGAGTCCAGGTAGGCAGGTTTACCAGTGTGCAGAGCTTTTTGTGTGAGACAGGCCATTCTGAAGTTGGCACGCATTTCGATAGGGAGCCATTTTAGCTCTCTGAGAGCGGGAGAGATGTGTTCGTGTTTCTTTACTCCAGTGACCATCCTGGCTGCTGCATTTAGGGTTGATCTGAGGGAAGCCAAGTGGGATTTGCTGCGCCTGTGAGGGTTGTGTTCCCATAATCCAATCTGGATAACACCAGGGATTGAGAAGCCTGTCTGAGGTCATTGGGAGGGATGAAGGGTTTTATTTTGTTGAGTAGTTTTAGGTTGAGGAAAGCGCTCTTTGCGTTTTCTTGATATGTTTGACCATGTCTAAGTTTGGGTCCAGAGTGATTCCCAGTGATTTTACGGAGTTGGCCAGGGTGAGACTGCAGATGAGAGCATCAATGGTTTTTAGCCATTCTGTTATTTGGGGGGCCTGCTCTTTGTTGGATATGAGAAGGATTTCCATCTTATCTTGGTTGAGTTTCAGGTGGTTGAGAGATAGCCAGTGTTGGATTTCTCTTAGAGTGATGTTTAGTCTCTGAATGTCACCAACGGAGTAAGTTTCTAGGTAGATCTGGGTATCGTCCGCATATAGGTGGAAGGGGATGTTGGCTTTTTTGAGTATGGTGGTGAGGGGCTCCATGTAGATGTTGAATAGTGATGGGGAGAGAACTGATCCTTGAGGGACACCCCTGCTTATGGGGAGTAGGTCAGAAGTGCAGTTTTTAATTTTTATTCTTTGGGTGCGGTTCTACAAAAAGGAGGTAAACCACTGCAGGACCACCTCTTCTGCTCCGAGCCTTTCTCGAAGTACATTGATGAGCAGTTTGTGGTCAACCGTGTCGAAGGCTGCCGTCAGGTCCAGGAGTATGAGTAGACAGCAACGGTCCATGTCTAGTGATTTGTAGATATCCTCTATGACATTCAGGATCGCTGACTCTGTGCTGCAGCCTTTTCTGAAGCCCGATTGGTGAGGGTCTAGAAGGTTGTTACTGTCAATGTGTTGGGTAAGCTGCAGCCGAACACATCTTTCCAGGATTTTGGCTAAGAATGGGAGATTGGAGACAGGCCTGAAGTTATTGAGATCGTTTGGGTCAGAGCCCAGTTTTTTTAGTAATGGCGTGACTTGTCCGATTTTGAGACAATCTGGCATGACCCCGGTTCTCAGGGAGCTATTTATAATCTTGGTCCAGAGCGGGGCTAGGGTGAGTTTGAGCTTCTTAGCCAGTTGGGCAGGGATGGGGTCCGAGAAGTGTGACGAGGGTTTGGAACTGGTAATCAGTTTAAGGATTTCTGCTTCGGAGATGGGATTGAAAGATTTCCAGTTGTTAGGGGGGTGTCTGAATGGGTTGTTATCTTCTTTGCAGGGCGGCGGCTTTCGATGGGTGGCCGGCGGTTGTCGTCCAGGGAGAGCTCAATCTTGGTGATTTTATCATTAAAGTCTTTGGAAGCCTGCACTGAGGTTGAGGGGGGCTTAGATGTTTGTTGTCTAATGAGATTAAAGAGTTCTTTGGGCCGATTTTTGTCGTTGTTTAGTGCATCACAGAAGAAGGACGTTTTTTCATTCTTGATGTGTTTTTTATATTTCCTGCGTTCAGATTTAAGTTGATCAAGGTGGATTGTGGATGGGTTGTTCCTCCAGAGTCTTTCTGCAGCTCTTAGTTGTCTTCTTTCAGAGTTTAGGTCTGTGTTGAACCAAGATCTCGATGGAATGTTCCTGACTTTTTTTTGTTTCAAGGGAGCTATTTTGTCAAGAATAGAAGTCATTGTTGCATTGTAGTGCAAGGTAAGTTCAGTTGTAGAAAGGTCGCATGAGGTGATGGGAAGGAGTGACTTTGCCCTTTCTTCCAGGTTGACAAGGGGAATCTGTCTTAGATTTCTTACCCATTGGGGGGATTCCTGTGTGCGGGGTAGGCAGTGGGTCGTTTGGTTGATGTGGAAAAGGATGATGTGGTGATCTGACCAATCAACAGGAAGGATGTGGTCAATAGTGATTGTATCTTTGTGAGCTATAATGGCATCCAGGATTGAGCCCCTGTTATGGGTTTGTTCTGTGCAGTGTTGGATAAGATTGTTGTTGCGTAGAAGTTCATTTAAGGATTGGATCAGAGAATTATTATCCTCATTCCAATGTAGGTTGAGGTCACCTAGTATTATGTTGTTAGAGTCCAAGAGTGAGCAGTGTGTTATCAAGTCGGACAGGTGTTCTCCGAATGTGGGGGTGTTTCCTGGTGGATGGTAGAAGAGATGGCAGTAAAGCGTTTTGTTGTTGTTCGTCTTAATGGTGGAGGTTAGATATTCAAATGTGTTATAATTGAAGGAGTCTGATTCCATTACGGAGATGTTGCTCTTGTGTATAATTGCAATACCTCCGCCTCGCTGGTTCTTTCTGTCTTTATTGATGATTGAGAACCCCCGGGGGACCAGCATGTCCATGATTGGGGGGGATGACTCATTTAACCAAGTTTCTGTGATGAACGTGATGCCTGTGTCATGGGTGAGGATGGTCTCGGCCAGTTCTGTTGCATGTTTGGTAGCCGATCTGCAATTTAAGAGCATGCAGTTGGTCGTCCCCTTGTTGTGTAGTTTCTTCGTTAGGGGAGCCATGGGTATATTGGTGAGGAAGGTAGGAGGCCTCGATGTTCTAGGTGGGGAGCGGTCTCTTCCAAATCCAGTGATAACCTGGATCTTGGAGCAGGGGTTGTCAGTTGAAGATGCGATGTAAGAGTTGGCAAGACCAATCGCCTCTCTCATGGACATTGCGGCGCTAGTTCTTTTGTGTCTCTGAGGCTGGTTCAGGAGGGGGGTTGTGTTCCAGCTATGGCATTGAGCCTTAGGAGGCCTTGTGTGTTTAGAGTTGGTGACTGTAGGTGTAGGGTGTGGGCGTTGGATAGGCTCCAGAGGTGTGGTGAGGTTCGATAAGATTTTGTTGATGCCCTGTATTACGATCTCTAGCTGGCTTTCCAGTAGAGCAAGTCTCTGAGTCATATTCGAAGAGGAGGGGGTAGTGGAGGTTGGGTTCAGGATGACCTGAGTGGGGTTGTCCAGGGATGGAGAGAGCTTGTCTGTGGGAGTGTGGCTCACAGTGTTAAAGTTGCCTATGTTGCCCCTGAGGATGTCCGTGGGGGTAACTAGTCACAATATCGAAAAAAAAATATCGACTGGACAGAATATCGAGTTTTTGATATCGAATGGACAGAATATCGAATTTCAAAAATATAGTGGTGCAGAATATCGAAATGCAGGTAAGAAATATCGAGTTCCACAATATCGAAGTTAGTAATATCACATTTTTTTTTTGTGTTTTAAGTGTTAGTATATATATAAATCCACCAATTTCCTTGAACTGGCCAGAAGAACTAGGGCACCCACCAGAACATAAGAACTCCATAAAAAACCTGGGAGTAGGTTAGATCACAACCTCACAATGGAAACTCAAGCCCAAACCTGCTGCCACCTGTTTCGGAATCCTGAGGATGCTCCGAAAAATCATGGACCTCGTCCCAGAGAAAGCGCAGAGAACCGTAGTTCAGGCACTGGTGGTGTCACGCCTGGACTATGGGAACATTCTCTTCCTGGGGTCACCTAAATACGTTCTTAATAGACTGCAGGTGGTACAAAACTCGGCTGTCAGACTTCTCCGAAAAATTCCTCGGCATGAATCCACCAAGCCAGCCCTGAAATCATTACACTGGCTGCCCGTGCATGCAAGGATTAAGTTTAAAGCGCTACGCATAGCACATAGGATCCTAAAGGGAAAAGGCCCAACTTTGCTGAAAACCTTGATCACTCCATACACACCAGACAGAACTCTGAGATCCTCCTCGGAACATCTTGCCACAACAACCAGAATAAGGAGATCCAAATGGGGGGGAAGATCCTTCTCACATCTGGCACCAAAATTATGGAACTCAATGCCATCAGAGCTAAGTGTGACCACTGAGGAACGTACATTTAGAAAGAAACTAAAGACCTGGCTATTCCCAGGCTGAGAGTCTTCCGCACTTACTCCTATTCCGCAGCGCTGGGAGGCCCACGGGCAGCTATGCGCTATACAAAACCCACAAACATAAACATATATGTGTTAAAAGTATGTATTATTTTTGTAATGTATGTTTGAATTTTGTAAAAGTAATGAATTTTATGTTAATTAATTTTTTTGTAATTTAATTCTGTAGCGGGTTGTGGGTTTATAGGGGAATAGAATGGGAAGTAATTTAATTATAATATATATTTTTAGCATTATTTAGAATTAATTAATTATATGTAGGCTTTCCTGTTTTCAGTTTCTATTTTTGGTAAATTCTGGTGGTGTTTTTTCAGTGTTTTCCAGTGATTTCAATACCTCAAAAAAACAGTGCTTTTCAGTGGTTACTCATTTTCGCGCCATAAAAAACAACTGAAACGGTGTTTTACCGGTGTTTATGGAACGCTTTGCTTTTATTATTGCTTGCTTTCTTCATTGATGCATGGTATATAGACAGTGTATGTACAGTGTATATGAGGTCCAAATACATTTTTACAAGTCAAATTTATTGTAGTACACCATACAATATTTCTTTAGTGATTCTTTGGTCATTCGCGCTCTCTCTTTCTTTCCCATGTACACTTTTATTTGTGAAAAGGCCCTCTCAACATTGGCACTTGACACTGGCAACGCCAAAACAGCCAGTACACAATTTGCCAACTCTGGCCACTGACGTAGCTTTCCATGCCAATACTGGTGCACCTCAAGGTTGACATTCTCTGGGCCAGGCTCTGCAACATATGCGTTAAACTGGGTGCATATGCCCTCAGAGGTATTAAAGCGGTCAAAAATGAAGCTGTACTTTTCGAAGTCTGGAGAAAATTCCCCTTTACGGAAGGGATCTAACACCTGTGCAGAGTACCAAAGTGAGGCTTCATTGACTTCAAACGCCATGGTTGGTGAAGCGACATTTCTATGCATCATAGCTAGCCATTTCTCATGCATTGTAAAATAAAATTTCCTGAATTGGTCCTCAACACTTCTCTGCTTACCAAGTGGCAAGCATTCTAACAGGGAACATGTTGCAGTGCCAAAGTCACTAAAAGTGCCGCCTAGCCTACTCTCGAGGAGATGTTTGACATCTACACCAATTATGCTGAACACTTGGTAGACAAGGGTGTTTTCTGACTCTAGTTTTTTGATTATGTCCACTACAGCAGTCATGTTCTCCTGTAAAAATCTAAGAATGCAGTACAGTGTACTTTTTTTGACATCACTATCAATATGCACCTTAAGATCCTCACATTTCTTGCCTTTTGCATCATCACTAAGCAAAAATTCAGTAAGCGGTCGCCACATAGATAATATTGCATTCACGGCCTCTAGGACTGAGAACCACCGACTAAATGACACAGTTGGGATGACTCTTTCTTTGCTGCCACACAAAACACAAAATGAGAAATATTTGAGTTTTAGTTCTTGCGCATAACGGAACAGTGCACCTGAATGGACTACAAAATCAATAGCATTCTTCATTGGCTCAGAAGATTGTAAAGATGCTTTCAGCATACCATCTAGCAAGTGGCAAGGATCTCTTACAGGGAAACACTTCAGCTCAGGTATTGCTTTTGACAGGTCATCACATAACTTTTTCATATACGTAGCTGAATCGCTGCAAATACAAACAATATCACTCCAATCTTTGTTGAACTTGGTAAGAACTCTCTGCAGCAGCATTCCAAGTGACACTGCATTGCATGTTTCCAGTACATCTAGATCTGCGATGTTGGCACGTCTGTACCATCCATTTTTTGCATCACAAAATGTGATTAGCACTGCCACTGCTGGGTCGCCACGCATCTCTGGTGTTTCATCAATGGTAACAGAGATCTTTACATCACCTTGGAGTAACTTTGAAATATGTTCAATATCTGCAAGGAACACCTCTGGTAGGTATTTCTCATACATTTGTGTTGCTTTTGGTAATGTTTTGCATGCTGGTGCACGCTTGCGGAACAGATTCCCAATCGGTCCATCAGCTTGGTGTAAACTGGTTGCAGATTGCACTAGGGCACGTACAAATTCATGTGCCACATCCTTTTCTTCCTCACGTTTTCTTTTGAAGCGTGTCATTGTCTCAGCAAGAGACATCTGGCATAGGCTGTCGCTATTAGGTGGCTCTTTCAATTTCAAGTGGGTCTTGGTGACAAGATGTTCAGCAATTCGGCTTGCAGTCTTCCCAGTTACTATTGGGACAGTCACTCTGCAAAACCTGCAAATTAACATCTTTTGCCCACGCACTTCTTCAACCATGAAATCTTTGTTTTCCAGCACATAATCTTCTGCCGTCTTTATTCTGCGGGGCATGTTGTTCTGCGCAAACTAGATTAATACAAAAAAACAACTTAGAAACCGGTTGCGTACTGTTGAGAAAATAATGAGAAAGACAACATTTTCATGGTCAGGTGACTGCTGTGCAAACAGAGAAGAGCGCACTTGTGTTGCAATGAGTAACAGAAACAACAAGTTCTGGTCACAGGAGCTAATTGGCTAAAAGCACCCCAGGGCAGCCCCGCGAGGCCTTGAACTGCGGGGTACAGAGAGAGCTTTTTGGAATCACACGTTTTGTGACTCTCCAGGTATGGGTAATTTATGTGGGAGATTTCTGGGGGTGTTGGGTGTTGTATTCAAGGCAGGCAGTTCTCATAGTTCATTTAGAATCCATGTGGTGTCATTTGAAGAAAGTTAGAGCTGGGTGACATGTTCATTGTTTTGGGCACAAATCACGTAGCATGATGGCATCGCTCTGAGTAAAGCTAGGCTGGTTTTCACTGCTGTTGCTTTTCCCCTCAGAGATTTATATAGTGCTAACTCGACCTGATGTGTTACACAAGGGCACATTCATTTTTGTTAGGGACGGGTAGATTACGTGATTTGCCCAGAATCACAGGATATTCAACGTCATTGCCGAGACTCGAACCCCGTTCGCCAGATTTGAGGTCGACCGCACTAACCATTAGACTACATCCTCTCCTGCTGTTATTTTCAAGGTTTATGGAAGAGTCTATGCTTTAAGTGTTTGAGTTTGTGAAGTTGAAATCTTGCCACTGCAGTATCACAATGATTACTAAAACATGTTTTGTAAAAGAAGGATAACTGTTTTGCCATTTCAGCAATCACATTTTCTAATAAGCAGATTCAGATCCATGCACGAAAATGATGAGAATTAATTAGTAAATTGTTCCAATGCGCTTAAATGTCAACAGAGGCATTACAAAGAAGCAAATTACACTGAGTATAATTTGCGCAATAGGTCTCTCAAAGATGTGGTTTTCGACGAGTGCAAATATATTAAGCAACTTTTTTAGAGTGGGTTGCGGAGAAATGCAGACCAACATTAAAATAAAGTTTTTTTTGCTAAAGATCTCCTGTCTATAGTTTATGTTCAGATGGTGCTTTACAACTATGCTTTCTATCTTTCAAAAGGTTAGACCATCAGGCGTCAAAGCGAATCGCAGTGGAAAATGGCTGTTTCTGAATTAGATGTATCACTGGAATTGCTCTTTCTTCTAAAGGTTGTGAACTGCATATTACAGTATTTACTATGATGTTATTGCTCCAAGTAAAACTTGCAAGAAAACTATGAAACTGTGAGATTCAAAGTGCATTATAACATCTGAAACGAAATGAGAAAGACAGCTGCTGGAACTTAATCTGTTGTAAAATACAAACATTAAACAACATCGTATGGTGGTGCTTGAATGCCCTTTGCAGGGGCTCTACGAAGGGGTGCAAGAACAAAGACTCGTTAAGTAAATGGTCTTTTTAAAGACCTGTGAATTAATCGGGTGCGGCCCTTCCTTGCTCACGGGCCGCATTATGCAGAGTTACAAATATTTAAACACACACACAACAAATTTGCTTGTGCCGCCTCTCTCCCCCGTGCCCACCCTCACGTGAGCCAGGCAGGGGGCCTGGTGTTGCTCTGGCCCGCACAATCCTTTATTAATTTCCTGCCTACTTATCTTGGGTGAGCTGGACGCAACATCGTATGCAGGGGCTCTACGAAGGGGTGCAAGAACAACAAAGCCTTGTTAAGCCTGCAATGACTTGACTCACCGGAACCCGTGAAATTCATCTTCATTGAGAACATTGTCCCAGCAGGGTAAGTGGCAGGCCCTGCGAGTTGGAAAACCACAACAACGGAAACAGCAGCACACAGCACCCTAATCACCACAACATACATTACAGATGGCAAGCGCTTATAGAACTAACCTTGCAGTCTGAAATAGAACTGAATGCACTTCATGAATGATCTATGTGGTCCAAGGACACAGGAACCAGAATTAGCGATGGCGACCGGGCTATTATACTGTAGGGGCTCTACGAAGGGATGCAAGAACAAAGACTCGTTAACTAAATGGTCTTTTTAAAGACCTGTGAATTAATCGGGTGCGGCCGCAAGCAGACAAATGGCAGACCAGAACAGCTCCTCTCCCCCACGTTAACCAGGCAGGGAGCCTGGTGTTGCTCTGGCCCTTCCTTGCTCACGGGCCGCATTATGCAGAGTTAAAAATATTTAAACACACACAACAAACTTGCGCGTGCCGCCTCTCTCCCCAGTGCCCACCCTCACATTAGCCAGGCAGGGTGCCTGGTGTTGCTCTGGCCCTTCCTTGCTCACGGGCCGCATTACGCAGATGTAAAAATATTTAAACACACACACAACAAACTTGCGCGTGCCGCCTCTCTCCCTGGTGCCCACCCTCACGTTAACCAGGCAGGGGGCCTGGTGTTGCTCTGGCCCTTCCTTGCTCACGGGCCGCATTATGCAGAGTAAAAAATATTTAAACACACACAACAAACTTACGCGTGCCGCCTCTCTCCCTAGTGCCCACCCTCACATTAGCCAGGCAGGGTGCCTGCTGTTGCTCTGGCCCTTCCTTGCTCACGGGCCGCATTATGCAGATGTAAAAATATTTAAACACACACACAACAAACTTGCGCGTGCCGCCTCTCTCCCCGGTTCCCACCCTCACGTTAACCAGGCAGGGGGCCTGGTGTTGCTCTGGCCCTTCCTTGCTCACGGGCCGCATTATGCAGAGTTAAAAATATTTAAACACACATAACAAACTTGCGCGTGCCGCCTCTCTCCCCAGTGCCCACCCTCACATTAGCCAGGCAGGGTGCCTGGTGTTGCTCTGGCCCTTCCTTGCTCACGGGCCGCATTATGCAGATGTAAAAATATTTAAACACACACACAACAAACTTGCGCATGCCGCCTCTCTCCCCGGTGCCCACCCTCACGTTAACCAGGCAGGGGGCCTGGTGTTGCTCTGGCCCTTCCTTGCTCACGGGCCGCATTATGCAGAGTTAAAAATATTTAAACACACACAACAAACTTGCGCGTGCCGCCTCTCTCCCCAGTGCCCACCCTCACATTAGCCAGGCAGGGTGCCTGGTGTTGCTCTGGCCCTTCCTTGCTCACGGGCCACATTATGCAGATGTCAAAATATTTAAACACACACACAACAAACTTGCGCGTGCCGCCTCTCTCCCCGGTGCCCACCCTCACGTTAACCTGGCAGGGGGCCTGGTGTTGCTCTGGCCCTTCCTTGCTCACGGGCCGCATTATGCAGATGTAAAAATATTTAAACACACACACAACAAACTTGCGCGTGCCGCCTCTCTCCCCGGTGCCCACCCTCAAGTTAGCCAGGCAGGGGGCCTGGTGTTGCTCTGGCCCTTCCTTGCTCACGGGCCGCATTACGCAGAGCTACAAATATTTAAACACACACACAACAAACTTGCGTATGCCGCCTCTCTCCCCGGTGCCCACCCTCACATTAACCAGGCAGGGGGCCTGGTGTTGCTCTGGCCCGCACAATCCTTTATTAATTTCCTGCCTACTTATCTTGGGTGAGCTGGACGCAACATCGTATGCAGGGGCTCTACGAAGGGGTGCAAGAACAACAAAGCCTCGTTAAGCCTGCAATGACTTGACTCACCGGAACCCGTGAAATTCATCTTCATTGAGAACATTGTCCCAGCAGGGTAAGTGGCAGGCCCTGCGAGTTGGAAAACCACAACAACAGAAACAGCAGCACACAGCACCCTAATCACCACAACATACATTACAGATGGTGTTGCTCTGGCCCTTGCTTGCTCACGGGCCGCATTACGCAGAGTTAAAAATATTTAAACACACACGCAACAAACTTGCGCGTGCCGCCTCTCTCCCCGGTGCCCACCCTCACGTTAGCCAGGCTCCCAACATTTACCTTGGATGGTTCAAACTAGGCCTTGGAACACCGGCGGTCGTCGTCTGGTTGTAGTCTCGTCGTCGTGGTTGCCTGAAGTGTGGCGAGGTGTGTGGGGCCCGATAAACTCCGGCCAGTATTTTAAATGGGACCTGGCCACACCCGCCAACCTTGCCAACCAATGTGTGCCCCCGAATTTAATGGGGGTGATGCACGTTCTGAGTTGCTTTCCTTCTCGGGCTTAAATGGCAGTTCGGTCTGCAATGCTGTGGCTCCATCCAGTGGCCAAGTGGTGCAACAGCAATGTCGGTTTTAACCGAATTCCGGACAGCCTAATTATATGTTAATTTTTGTTTTGCATAATTTAATTCTGTAGCGGGTTTTGGGTTTATAGGGGAATAGGGTGGGAAGTAATTTAATTGAAATTAATTAATGTATTATTTTATTACTTAATAAATTAATATTTAATAATTTATATTGTTAAGTAAGTTAATCTATCTATTATTAATTAATTATTAATTGATTAATAACAATTAATAATTAATTGGTAATTATGTTAATTGTGTATTTCTTTATTAATTAGTAATTAATTAGATATGAATTATTAACAATTATTTTGTAAATATGTTAATTGATTATATTGTTAATTGTAATTAGTTAATTATGTTAATTTATTAATATGTTACAATATTGTAAGTGATGTTTATAGGGGAAAATGGTGGGAGGTAAATTAATTTTTACAAAATAATTAATTGTTAATTAATGTTAATTATATTGCAGGAGTGGGTATATTAAATAATTCCCCTACGCTATCCAACACTTTCCTTACTGTTACACTCACTGGAGTGGGAATAGTAATTTTTACCCTCCCGCTATCCAACACTTTCCCTACTGTTGCACTCACTGGAGTGGGAATAGTAATTTTTACTTTACCGCTATCCAACACTTTCCCTACTGTTGCACTCACTGGAGTGGGAATAGTAATTTTTACCTTCCCGCTATCCAACGCTTTCCCTACTGTTGCACTCACTGGAGTGGGAATAGTAATTTTTACCCTCCCACTAGCCAACGCTTTCCCTACTGTTGCACTCACTGGAGTGGGAATAGTAATTTTTGTATTCTGCACTTGTTACATTTAGAACGTTTTTACTTGCTTTTAATTACTTACCGCCTCTACTTGCACAGTGTCCCCGGTCCACCGCCGATTATTCGGATTGTGTGGAGGGACCGCAACGTGCTACAGGAAGTGATTGGGACTTCCGGTCTAGGCCACCAATCAGCTGCTGGAGCAGCTGATCGCTCACCCTTCTGTAAACAGATGCCTCTCGCTTCGCGCAGCGGACGCGCGCAGCGGGCGCGCCAAAGGCAAGCCCGTCTGCGCCCGTCCGCGGCCGGATGGGGCCTGGGGCCAGACCCTATGCCCAAATCCATAACGGCCGGATTACTTATTCTTGCACAACACTTCGGGCCCTTCGGCCCAAGCCAGCCCCGCACTGTTCACCTTTCATTCCCGACACAGATCCCTCAAACTGCCCCGGCTGTGGATACACCCTCAAACCTCAATCCCATTTGAAATCTACTTGTCGTAAATATATTGTAATGCCTACTTCGACCAAGAAGAAAAATGATATCCACTCTGAATTCACTTTTTTAAGTCTTAATTGTAGGTCACTCCCAAAACATAAGGGAAATATTCTTCACCTCCTCACCAACTCTCAACCTGATGCCATCTTCCTAACAGAGACCTGGCTTAATGAGAGCTCCGGACCCGATATTGCGCATGCACTTCCCCCTAACTACACATATCTTGGAAAGAATCGTGCAATTAGGAGTGGAGGAGGCATAGCAATAATTTTTCAATCATCCTACACGTGTAAATGGGATGACTTGGGTCTCAAGGACTGCGAAGCCGGTCTGTTTAAACTTTTACTGTCCCCTAATTTCACTCTTTCCGGGACCTTAATATACCGCCCCCCAGGGCCGGCTGGACCTTGGGCAGCTGCTCCCCCCAATCTTATTGCCCCCTTACTATTAGAAGCCTCTAATTTCCTGATTTTAGGTGATCTGAATTTACATTTTAATGAAGCTTCCTGCAACACTAGCTCCACGCTCATTGCCGATTTGGCCGCTATGAATGTTTCTCTTCACAACTCAGGCCCCACCCATAAGGCTGGACACCTATTGTATCCCATTTTTTCCAACCTTACCACTGTCTCTTGCAAGCCTGCTATTCCTATTCCTTGGACTGACCACTTTCTGGTGGAATTTAAGGTTAAACATGAACTGTGCCTTAAGAATTCATCCCTTCTCTCTGGGTCAAGAAACTGTAGAAATTGGAAAAATCTAGATGTGAACGGATGGAACCTCCTTCTGAATAACACCATGCCGGTTACTTCGATAGCTAGCTTAGATGAAGATGAGGTCATCCATAAATGGCTAACCTCTTCTATTGACGCATGTCTCCCATTGTCTAACAAAAAATTGGATCATCATCGCCCTCCAGCTCCTTGGTTCTCAGAAAAACTTAAAATGGAAAAAACTAAATGTAAAAATCTAGAAAGACGCTGGCGGAAAAACTACGAGCCGGAAAAAAAACCACGTATAAATTAGCTTTAAAAAACTATCACTCCATGTGCAATACGGCTCGTGCTGAACACGCCAATCACACTATTTTACATTCACAAAATTGTCCCAAAGTTTTGTTTAAAGTAGTGAAGGATTTATCTGGTGCCAGTTGTCAACCTGAGCCTCCGGGTCTCAACTCTAAACAGTGTGATGATCTAGCGGAATTTTTTGTGGACAAAATTGATAAAATCTACTCGGATTTTAACAAACATACAACTATAACAACAAATTTGCAAACTAATTATTTGGCAACACAATGCCTCTCACAAGAAGTCGTTCTAGTGAACAGTGATATCCTGCTAGACAAATGGATTCCCCTTGATATCTCTGCTTTTCGTAGTATTCTCACGAGCATCAAATCTGGCTCCCCCAAGGATCCGGTTCCCCCCTCTGTGCTTCAAAAACTAGACCTCCCTATACTTACTATTATCATGAGCTCCTCAACGCATCACTATACGAAGCTAGGGTTCCAGTGGCCTGGAAGCATGCTATGGTGCTCCCTTTGCTTAAAAAAGCCAACTCTGACCCCAAGATTCTAACTTTCGCCCCATCTCCCTGCTTCCTGTGTTCTCAAAGATTCTGGAAAAACATATCAACTTCCAGTTGACAAAGTTTGTTGAAGCACAAAACATTCTACATCCGTCTCAATCAGGCTTTATAGCAGGTTTTTCCACAGAATCGACACTTCTGGGAGTTACTGAGAACATTCGTCAACAGGTCGACAAAGGAGATACGGTGGCACTTATTTTACTAGATCTAAGTGCCGCATTCGACACTGTTTCCCACACTTCTCTTCTAAAAATCCTTCAATCTAAGGGCATTGGCGGTATGGCACTCAAATGGCTGTCCAGCTTTCTATCCAAAAGGACCTTCCAGGTCTTCTCCTCTATTGCTCATTCCAAGACTCAGGTTTCCCCATATGGAGTCCCTCAGGGCTCCATACTTAGTCCATTGCTTTTCAACATCTACGTCAGTCCTCTGGCTATGATAGCAGAGCAAGCAGGGTTAACTATATACTCCTACGCGTATGACACCCAGCTCATCTTTTCGCTTTCCTCCAAGGAGACTTCGAAAACATCCTCTCTCCAGCCGGGGCTAAAAAAGATCGCTGACTGGATGCACGCAAATAAATTAAAACTTAATGGTGGGAAAACAGAACTCCTCATCTTCGGTGGTAAGAAAACTCTCTGGGGCCCCCAACATTGGCCACCGCAAATGGGCGATCTTCCCCTTCCATCACAATCGGCCCGCAACCTTGGAGTTATTATTGACGACCAATTGTCTATGAGGCAGCAAGTGATCAAAGTTGCCTCCACTTGTTTTGCTATTCTAAAGTGGCTTAGGAAAATTCTCTGGATGCTTCTTCCGCTACGCAAAAAACTGTCATCCAGGCCTTAGTAGTGTCCAGATTGGACTACGGCAACGTGCTCTATCTGGGTGCTAGTAAGGAAGTGCTCCGCAAGCTACAGGTAGTCCAAAATTCCGCGGCAAGACTGCTTTGCCAACTACCCAGAATGGCTTCCACTTCAGGTTCACTTCGTAAACTACACTGGCTGAGAATTGACAATCGCGCCAAATTTAAAGCCCTTTGCTATATGCACAGAATAAACATGGGATCAGCTCCCCACTATCTAAGTGCTTTGGTGCACCATTATCATCCCTCACGCCTACTACGATCCTCTAATCAATTAAAATTCCAGGTACCCAGGATCAAACGTGCCAGAATGAGAGGATGTTCTTTTGCCTATCTGGCTCCTTCCCTTTGGAACTCTCTTCCAATGCATCTTCGTCTTGAAAAGCACTACCTCAAATTTCGCAAAGAATTGAAAACGTGGCTTTTTAATCAGTAGAGCCTTTTTATTAATAGTTCTGGCCCTTATCTCTTGTCTTGTATGTCCGTAGGCGCCGGGAAACCTCTGGGTAGCTGTGCGCCATATACATTTAGTAAATAAATAATAAATAAATACATTTTTACCCTCCCGCTATCCAACGCTTTCCCTACAGTTGCACTCACTGGAGTGGGAATAGTAATTTTTACCCTCCCACTATCCAACGCTTTCCCTACTGTTGCACTCACTGGAGTGGGAATAGTAATTTTTACCCTCCCGCTATCCAATGATTTCCCTACTGTTGCACTCACTGGAGTGGGAATAGTAATTTTTACCCTCCCGCTATCCAATGCTTTCCCTACTGTTGCACTCACTGGAGTGGGAATAGTAAATTTTATCCTCCCGCTATCCAACACTAAATATATTGATTATTTTTTTATATTATCAAGTTAATATATATGTATTAAAAAATAAAAATGCATGTTTATTTTTTTTTAACTTACATTAATTATTTATTAATTTTAAGGTTATTTAAGTATTTTTAAGTATGTTTTACTTAATTATATTTATTATTTTATTAATTTTACATTACTTTTGAGACATTTTAAAAAGTCGATATTTTAACAAACTATATTATTTACAACGATATTTAGGATTCAATATTTTTGTACTTACCTGTTTGTAGATAGGAATTCGATATTCTGGTAGTCGATATTTTGTCACCAATATTTTTGTAGGTCGATATTTAGCTCCTCGATATTCTGTCAGTGATTCGTCCGTGGGCGAGTGGTGTGGAAGATCACGTCGTGATTCAAGCGGTAGCTTCTTGAGTGCCGGTGAAAGGTGAGAGTTAGGAGTCATAGACTGAGGGTCAGTTTCGCTAGTTGCTTGTTGGGAATAGTATTGTGGAGAGGGGGGGGAGAGGTGGAGGTCGGCAAGGGGTTGGAGAGTCTCAGCAGAGACGTACCTCAGATTTGTTCTGGAAGAGAGGTATGTATTTTTTTATTTTTGTTTTTGCAGAGTTTTATATAGCGCGAACTTGACCCGAATCGGGTATCAGAGCGCTTTACATAGCACCAGTTACATTACATTAGGACACACATTCATTTTTGTTAGGCACGGGGAGATTAAGTGATTTGCCCAGAATCACAGGATGTTCAGCGTCATTGCCGAGACTCGAACCCAGTTCCCAGGTCGGACGCCCTAGCCGTTAGGCCAACTCCTCTCCCCATTGTGTATTGTGCGAGTCAGGGGAAATGTAGGAGGGGCAGAGGGTGGCGTCAGGGAGGGATAAGTTGGGGCTGGTGGAATGTGTCATGGGACTGTTTTGAGAATTGTCCAAGGGGGTAAGTCGGTTGGGGGGTAGGGAATTGTTAGAGTGGGAATAGCGTAAATGAGTGATGGCGTTGCATAGCGTGGGGAAAAGGGAGTCAAATGAGTCTAGGTTGTCATTGTTGGCTTGGATCAGGACTGTCCCGTTGTTGTAGATGGTCGCAGAGGTGTTGCCACTGCGCTTAGGGCGGTTAGAGATTGAGATCGTCAGTTTGCAGCTGAGAGGTGTGCTAGTTGTTTTGGAAATGTGAAGGTGGATTCTAAGAATGGTGTTCCAACCCGCAGGGCTCTGGGCGTGGAAAATGAGATCCATTTTCTGCTGGCCTTTGGAGGAGCAGTGGTATATATATCGGCGAATAGTGTTTCCGGGTGTTGTCAAACAGCCTGTGTTTGAAGTTTCTTTTCGCTTTGAGTGAGAGATTGGGGGGGAAGATGATGGAGAAAGAGTTAGGGCCATGTGGATTCGGGCAGTTCGGTGCAGAGGCACGGAGGGAAGTTATAGTGGCAGGTATCATTTTGTCTTAGTTAGCAGGGTAGATTGCCACCCAGATATCTCCCTAGTCTATAGGTCTTAGAGGGGTAAAACTAGGAGGTGTCAGGGCCTAGAGTCAGCGCATCACACTGACTTTAGGACCTTTGCACACATATCGGGATCCAGGAAGCCTGTAATTCAATGTCTTAAACTGATACAGGAGTTGGATCATGAGCTAATCGTAATTGACGTAAGTGACCTGATGAGCCGCCATCTTAGGGTCAGGCGCCCAAGTTATCAAGCGCCGCGCCTCGCCTTTATTGAGGTCAGCGCGTCACACTAGCGGCATGGAGCTTTGCACACATATCGGGATCCGAAAGTCTGTAATTCAATATCTTAAACTGAAACAGGAGTTGGATCATCAGCTAATCATAATTGAGTTCAGCCCGTCGGAGGTATCTGATTTCTAGGAGCCACCATCTTAGGGTTGTCTCATGCCGTGTCCGCCTGTAGTCAGCTGTTTTCTAGGGATTCTCGAGGGTCCGCTGTGTGGTGGCTGTTCCAGAACCTCCAATTGTGGAGTCCGCTGATCGCTCACCTCTGCGGTATCTGTTCCCACCCTGGAGGCAACGAGGCGCAAATCTCCGTTCCCTGCAGTGGGCACACAACGCAATTTCGGATTCACCCCTTGGTCTTGTGCTCCGGTGAGACCCGGTTGTCGTAGGGGTCGTGTCCGCCTATAGTCAGCTGTTTTCTAGGGATTCTCGAGGGTCCACTGTGTGGTGGCTGTTCCAGAACCTCCAGTTGTGGAGTCCGCCGATCGCTCACCTCTGAGGTATCTGTTCCCGCCCTGGAGGCAACGAGGCGCGGATCTCCGTTCCCTGCAGTGGGCACACAACGCGATTTCGGATTTTATATTAAAAACAGAGCTTTGGACAATACAATTTCCCGCTGATAGGCAGTATTTCTCTCCATGTGTTCCCATACCTGGTGTGTCACGCAGTTTGGTGCTTACTTTCCCTCCATGTTAAAGAACAGTAGATGTTTCAGCACCCAGGCTAATGTGCTCCATAGCTAAATACATATAAGGTCCCAAAAGTGAGACCAATTGCATTGCAAATGCTTGTTCTTCATAGACATTGACCAGAGGAAGAGAGGGAAAACAAACACAAGGAAAAGAAGGAGGAAGCCAAAAGCGAGAAAAAAAACATAAGGAAGGGAGAAAGCAGGGAAGAGCAAGAGTAAGATACAGGGCAGGGAGTGGCTGATAGTGGATTAAAGAAGCATGAAGTGGATTCAAGAGTACGCAGCCTTGATACTCAGCGCACCAAGTTTTAACTGTGCCAGCAGCAAGCTTGTGAGCAGGGCTTAGGCTTGTGAGTACATGGGTTATGGATCAGCAGCACCAACATATGGCCAATAAGCCAGTGATGGCTTATTCCTGCCCTACTACCAGTCTCTAACAGACAGCCATCTTGCATCTGTGTCAGATGATCTAACGACTCCACTGAACTGACTATTCAGTGATTCCTTTTCCAGCCAAGCACTTGTGTGTTCTTTAGAGGTGGCAGCGCAAGGTGTATGCAGTGGCATCACCTTTGCAAATATGTAAGTCTTTTCTTTAAAGTATCTCGTATCCATTAGGATGGCATCACACTCGCTACTGCTTTTAGGTTTCGGCTGCAGACACCTTTAGCTGTCTGTAAGCCGGCATATTGTTTCCAATCCATAACTATATACATTGAGGAGGCTTTGAGTCAGTCCCTTGCTCATGATTGAATGGTTTTTTGCCTATCTGATTCAATGGCTTCACCCCCTTCTCTTGTGTTTCCCCACCCAGGAACATTTTGGTCTCACAGTGTTCTGATTGGATGAGTTGTGTCCTTCCACTGTGTATGTGAGGTGAAGTTTTTTTTTTACTTTGTATTCAGCACTCAGTGGGAGAGTATTTTTTTCCTTGCTCTCTCCCCCAGCATTTTCCTCTGCCTCCATACAGTAGGCTCTATTCACTTCCTCTTCTCCCTGCCCCACTCCCCATCAGGGCCGGCTCTAGGGCGGTGTGATCAGTGCCACCGCACCAGGCGCTGGCTTGGGGTGGGGGCTCATTTTTGCAAAAAGCACCTGCTGCTGCATTCCTGGCCTCCAGCAATTTTCAGGCATCAATTAAAATGTCAAGATAACTCCAGTGATTTATCGTCTTCCTGGAAAGAGACCGGTGGTTTGTCTAGTGGAAGTTTTGACTCATCCTAAGGTAGTGCAGAGGGTTAAAATGCCTGCTGCTAAGAACATGTACCATGCAGATCACAAAGTGCATATAATGTAAATAGGTCAGTGGGATACTGCTTCTGTAAAATAGCTCTTTTTGTTACTTGTCGTTTATAAGTCAAAATCCTAATATAGAACATTGAGCTATTAAATGTCATCAATGAGGTGCATGCAAACTGCAAGGTATATGTTCGAGCTATATGTTTTTTGCACAGTCTTTCATTATCCTAATCTTCCCAAAAGGGTTCATTTGGGTAGAAAACAATTCTTATTATTAAAGAGAACCCCTAACAATGGTGTTACGTTTTAAATTCTAAATTTGTTCTTTTCCAGAATAAGGACTCAAACTATATTGCCTACCAGTATTAATGACATGTCACTCCTACACTACACCTTGTATTCCTGTCTGATGTAACTTTTCCTACACACTGATTTACACACATATGATTGTCTCTGTGGAATGTGTGTGTGATGTAAAGTGCTCTGACACCTTACACTGGTCTCAGTGGTGCTATAAAACTAAATGAATCTGAGAGACAGTGGTTAAGGAGACTTGAGGGGCACTGTTAAAGGGTGCTAGTGAGGGAATCCGTGGCAGAGGTGGCCATTGGGCGAGGGGCGCCAATAAACATTGTCGCACAGGGCACCACCAGTGTTAAAGCCGGCCCTGCTCCCCATATTATGTTTTCCATATGTTCATTTACAGTAGCAACATTGCTACCCATCATGTTAGAAGGTGAATTAAAAATGGCTGCCATCCGTCGTGACACATGCGCAGACATACATAATGAGACATGCATCACTAAGCATGTGTGCATGTCAGGTCACATCCATCTTCAAATAGGTTAACCTTGTTTGAAAACCCATTACAGTACTGCTAGCCATGTTTACGCATGCACCTTGATGTATGCATTTGCATGTCATTGGCAATAAGCGTTGGCGAAGCCATTCCTCAGCCTTTAAGAGCCAAAAGCTATTGGTTTAGCTAATGTTGGTTTTTATTACTATTAAGCCTTTATTCATGCTTACAATCATTCTCATTATGAATAGTTCCCAATGATACATTTATAAAAAAGAGGCACATTTCGGAAAACATTTGCAATATTTTGAAGTGCACAAATATCCCTGAGTTTTCCATAAGCATGGTCTTAAATATCCAAATTGTAAATTGCAACTGTTGATCCATTAAAAATTTAAAACAACTTACAAAATACCAGCAGCATAAGTCTCTCCCTAATTGGATCTTAAGCTGTCTGACAAAAGTGTTTAATTTAGCCTCAGATCTGGTACTGCTAGGGTTGGATGCAGTTGGCTTCCAGCTCCATATCAACTGAGGGGACCGTGTACAATTGATAAATAAAGAAACATTGAATACCCATAAATCTGCCCCCCTAAGTACCATTGTGATCAACAAAAAATGGTGGCATTCTCATTACATCTTTGCAACATCTGCAGTCGCATATTCCTGCCACACAATCAAAAACTGATCATAATTGGGTAAATATAAAATAATCAACAGTTCTTGCATTTTGACTATGAACTGCCTTTTCCCAAATCCTTGCTAGATCCCTTGCTTTCCCCAGTCTTGAGTGGTCTCCTTCCACAGACTGTGAAGCTTTTAATAGTTCAATAAGGTGCCACACTGAGCTAGGGGAAAGTTCAAGTGAAGATCAAGAAAGGACTTAAAAGAGTCCCTCTCACCGCTGTTCCAAGCAGCATGGGGCATTTCTGACGAGACTAGATCAGGGAGACCTGGGGCCTATTTTTGTGCCCTAATTTATAAGTAAAATACATTTGTAATTTAGTTCATACAACTCCCTTGAATGCCTAATACTGTAACCCCAAAAGGTCACGTTGTAGTCCCTCAACTGAGTTTGGGAAAAGAATAAAGTTTTCTGCCGTAATTAAAATCCCCTCTGTTTTATTCAGATTAATCACATAAAATGAGATTACACAATACTCCAAGTTTACGATTATGATATTTTACAGATTTATGTGCGTCAGTGCAGGATATAGTTAACAATTGCAGCAACACTTTGCTGCATTCCAATCGCACAGCCAGTCGAAAAATTCTCACAAACTCCTCTTATTCAAAAATTCATATTTATTCCGTGTTGTCCATTTTTATACAAACTTTGCTTTACTGTTCATGATAAGGCTGACCGTAAGCCCAATTCTTTTTAAATGAAAGAGTTATGCCTATCCGGGCCTTTTACTGCGTCACGTGGGCAACTCAATTCATATTAAGCAGCTGTAATTGTGTCCCAATGCATTTCGGGCGTTTATTTGCTCTTCGTCAGGGGTAGCTGTTAAATTGAAATGAAAAACCTCTTTTAGTCTCACATGTTAGAGAACTATAATATGTTTAAAATAAATACATACACTACTCCAGTCATGTTTAAATACAATCATTGAAATTAAAATAACTGATCCTCTTTAAACAAATTCTTCTTACTAAACATAATCAACACCACTACAAAAACAACACTACATTCATGTGTCAAAAATGCTACTGCTTAGTCGAGTGTTCACTGAACGCAGAAACCTCCCCCACATCCATCCTCGATCTCATGCCTGCCTTTCAAACAGCGTTACTAAGTGAATTCTCAACCACCTGATGTTCTCTATTATAAACTGTTTCCTCTACATGTGTCTTTCCCTCCACCCGGCTAACATCTATTTTCCAACAAACAATTGCCCACCTTGTACCCCAGCCACGTTAACTCGCTGTATTAAAACCTCCCATGGACCCGTTCTCAACCACATACCTGCTCATACTGCTTATTGTTCCTAACCGGTCCAACAACTCGTTTCTTCATAACCACATCACCAAACAAATGTTTGTTCCCCATACCCAATTTAAACACTACTCCAAACGTCACTTCCTCCACTCACCTAATCACTTTGGCCTATATTCCGTTCAAACTACATGACCGACAACCCCTTGCGTGTGAATTCTGACTTCACCCTCTTGCTCCTAATTTCAGCTATTCCCCCAACACTGTGAACTCTAATCACTTAGTTCTAATTACTTTCCCTTAATTCCACGAAAAATACGTAACCCACTAACCTTTACACAAAAAACCTTCACACCCCATTCACGCTCGATATTAACATGTGCCGTGAAACAAAATAAATAAATAAATCATTGAAATATTGTTTCCTATGCCAACTTATTCATTTATGCAAAATTAATTCTTGGATGCGTAATAAACCCTCTTCTTTGAGGAAAACAAAACAAATGTCCGTGAAATGTATGCATTTTGCTCCAATGTTATTTCAAGCGCAGACATAAGAGGACAATCCATAGATGACTTCATGCTTCTTTGTCACGAATTGTAACAGCCTTAATCGTGTGATGTTACTTTGTGCCTTCTGTACTTGTCCGATTTCATCGATCTTTTCTGGGTGCAAACTGACTGAGAGGTAAAAATTCAATGAATGCAGTTACTGTGGGGTAGCAGAATGCACACCTACTTTATCATTTTTCTCCATATTTTTCCATTTTAATCCACGTGTGCGTGCCGACTGGAAGTGTGCCTCACCTCAAAGCACGTATGTAATACTTAGCAACAATTGCAGCAACACTTTGCTGCATTCCAATTGCACAGGCAGTCGAAAAATTCTCACAAACTCCTCTTATTCAAAAATTCATATTTATTCCGTGTTGTCCATGTTTATACAAACTTTGCTTTACTGTTCACGATAAGGCTGACCGTAAGCACAATTTTTTTTTAAATGAAACAGTTATGCCTATCCGGGCTTTTTACTGCGTCACGTGGGCAACTCAATTCATATTAAGCAGCTGTAATTGTGTCCCAATGCATTTCGGGCGTTTATTTGCCCTTCGTCAGGGGTAGCTGTTAAATTGAAATGAAAAACCTCTTTTAGTCTCACGTGTTAGAGAACTATAATATGTTTAAAATAAATACATACACTACTCCAGTCATGTTTAAATACAATCATTGAAATTAAAATAACTGATCCTCTTTAAACAAATTCTTCTTACTAAACATAATCAACACCACTACAAAAACAACACTACAATCATGTGTCAAAAATGTTACTGCTTAGTCGAGTGTTCACTGAACGCAGAAACCTCCCCCACATCCATCCTCGATCTCATACCTGCCTTTCAAACAGCGTTACTAAGTGAATTCTCAACCACCCGATGTTCTCTATTATAAACTGTTTCCTCTACATGTGTCTTTCCCTCCACCCGGCTAACATCTATTTTCCAACAAACAATTGCCCACCTTGTACCACAGCCACGTTAACTCGCTGTATTAAAACCTCCCACAGACCCATTCTCAACCACATACCTGCTCATACTGCTTATTGTTCCTAACCGGTCCAACAACTCGTTTCTTCATAACCACATTACCAAACAAATGTTTGTTCCCCATACCCAATTTAAACTCTACTCCAAACGTCACTTCCTCCACTCACCTAATCCTAATTACTTTGGCCTATATTCCGTTCAAACTACATGACCCACAACCCCTTGCGTGTGAATCCTGACTTCACCCTCGTGCTCCTAATTTCAGCTATTCCCCCAACACTGTGAACTCTAATCACTTAGTTCTAATTACTTTCCCTTAATTCCACGAAAAATAAGTAACCCACTAACCTTTACACAAAAAACCTTCACCCCCCCATTCACGCACGATATTAACATGTGCCGTGAAACAAAATAAATAAATAAATCATTGAAATATTGTTTCCTATTCCAACTTATTCATTTATGCAAAATTAATTCTTGGATGCGTAATAAACCCTCTTCTTTGAGGAAAACAAAACAAATGTCCGTGAAATGTATGCATTTTGCTCCAATGTTATTTCAAGCGCACACATAAGAGGACAATCCATAGATGACTTCATGCTTCTTTGTCACGAATTGTAACAGCCTTAATCGTGTGATGTTACTTTGTGCCTTCTGTACTTGTCCGATTTCATCGATCTTTTTCTGGGTGCAAACTGACTGCAGTTACTGTGGGGTAGCAGAATGCACACCTACTTTATCATTTTTCTCCATGACGCAGTAAAAGGCCCGGATAGGCATAACTATTTCATTTAAAAAAAAATTGTGCTTTCGGTCAGCCTTATCGTGAACAGTAAAGCAAAGTTTGTATAAACATGGACAACACGGAATAAATATGAATTTTTGAATAAGAGGAGTTTGTGAGAATTTTTCGACTGGCTGTGCAATTGGAATGCAGCAAAGTGCTGCTGCAATTGTTGCTAAGTATCACATACGTGCTTTGAGGTGAGGCACGCTTCCAGTCGGCACGCACACGTGGATTAAAATGGAAAAATATGGAGAAAAATGATAAAGTAGGTGTGCATTCTGCTACCCCACAGTAACTGCATTCATTGAATTTTTACCTCTCAGTCAGTTTGCACCCAGAAAAAGATCGATGAAATCGGACAAGTACAGAAGGCACAAAGTAACATCACACGATTAAGGCTGTTACAATTCGTGACAAAGAAGCATGAAGTCATCTATGGATTGTCCTCTTATGTCTGCGCTTGAAATAACATTGGAGCAAAATGCATACATTTCACGGACATTTGTTTTGTTTTCCTCAAAGAAGAGGGTTTATTACGCATCCAAGAATTAATTTTGCATAAATGAATAAGTTGGCATAGGAAACAATATTTCAATGATTTATTTATTTATTTTGTTTCACGGCACATGTTAATATCGAGCGTGAATGGGGGGGTGAAGGTTTTTTGTGTAAAGGTTAGTGGGTTACGTATTTTTCGTGGAATTAAGGGAAAGTAATTAGAACTAAGTGATTAGAGTTCACAGTGTTGGGGGAATAGCTGAAATTAGGAGCAAGAGGGTGAAGTCAGGATTCACACGCAAGGGGTTGTCGGTCATGTAGTTTGAACGGAATATAGGCCAAAGTAATTTGGATTAGGTGAGTGGAGGAAGTGACGTTTGGAGTAGAGTTTAAATTGGGTATGGGGAACAAACATTTGTTTGGTAATGTGGTTATGAAGAAACGAGTTGTTGGACCGGTTAGGAACAATAAGCAGTATGAGCAGGTATGTGGTTGAGAACGGGTCTGTGGGAGGTTTTAATACAGCGAGTTAACGTGGCTGTGGTACAAGGTGGGCAATTGTTTGTTGGAAAATAGATGTTAGCCAGGTGGAGGGAAAGACACATGTAGAGGAAACAGTTTATAATAGAGAACATCGGGTGGTTGAGAATTCACTTAGTAACGCTGTTTGAAAGGCAGGTATGAGATCGAGGATGGATGTGGGGAGGTTTCTGCGTTCAGTGAACACTCGACTAAGCAGTAGCATTTTTGACACATGAATGTAGTGTTGTTTTTGTAGTGGTGTTGATTATGTTTAGTAAGAAGAATTTGTTTAAAGAGGATCAGTTATTTTAATTTCAATGATTGTATTTAAACATGACTGGAGTAATGTATGTATTTATTTTAAACATATTATAGTTCTCTAACAAGTGAGACTAAAAGAGGTTTTTCATTTCAATTTAACAGCTACCCCTGACGAAGGGCAAATGAACGCCCGAAATGCATTGGGACACAATTACAGCTGCTTAATATGAATTGAGTTGCCCACGTGACGCAGTAAAAGGCCCGGATAGGCATAACTGTTTCATTTAAAAAAAAATTGTGCTTACGGTCAGCCTTATCGTGAACAGTAAAGCAAAGTTTGTATGAACATGGACAACACAGAATAAATATGAATTTTTGAATAAGAGGAGTTTGTGAGAATTTTTCGACAGGCTGTGCGATTGGAATGCAGCAAAGTGCTGCTGCAATTGTTGCTAAGTATTACATACGTGCTTTAAGGTGAGGCACGCTTCCAGTCGACACGCACACGTGGATTAAAATGGAAAAATATGGAGAAAAATGATAAAGTAGGTGTGCATTCTGCTACCCCACAGTAAGTGCAGGATATAGTACCACGTTATCTGCATCGAGGCATAGCCTTGCAGTCATTCCTGACATACCTGCTGTCTGCTGTATCACAGATACCAGTGGCTGAATGAACTGAGCTCAGAGGAGTGGGGAAAGTTTGCACGTCTGCCTGTTCCAACCTAAGAGTCTATCTCCACTGAGCGAACAGTATTTGCCTCCATCACCTTTGCACACTCTGGCTATTGTCCTGATAAATTGGAAGGGAAATCTGAAATGATTCAAAGCCCAATACAAGCTGTCCAGTTCACTGCATCAAATGCTTTATCAGCTCTTAGGGATACCACCACCAGAGGAACTGCCTTAGTTACTGTCACGTCCAGTACCTCGATCAGATAGTGAATGTTTGCAGTCACCAATGTGCCAGTAATAAATCCCACTCGCTACTCCACAGTGGTACTGCAAATCATCTCCTTCAAGCTTTTTGCATCAACAGTTTACAATCTCCATTAATGAAAGGGATGGGGCAGTAGGAGCTGCACCACCAATGGTCAGATGTTTAATACATGGAGAGCCAGAGCAGGACCAATTGATGTTGTCAAAACATACAGATATTTAGGGGTGGTGTTTGATTACAGAGTTCCTTTCAAATTTAATTATAAAGATCTAAGGGCAAAAACGGTGGTTTTAATTCATGCTTTTAAAAGTTTAAAAAAATTGTTAAATTGTCAATCTTATGATCATATTCTTAAAATCATGAAAGCTAAGCTAGAGCCAACTCTTTTATACGGCTCACCCATTACCAGGGGGAAAGATGCAAAGCTTTTAGATTTATTGGTGGTCAACGTTTTTAAATCAACTTTTGGGATCCCCAGATCAGTAGGGCAAGCAGGAATAAGACTAGAATTTGGTCTCCAAAGGCAGAGCTTGGTGTCAGCGGGAGCTTTTTTTAAATGCATGTTCTCTATGTTTTCTGCTGCCCCTGCCTCCCTAGGGCACTATTGCTGGATTGATATAAATAAGTCTGCCCATACTGTTAAATGGAGATCCCCTATTTCAACATGCTTAAGGGATATTGGTCTGCAGGTAGCACTACAGGAATTGACAATGCCCAATTATAAATTGATTCTAAAAAAACAAATTAAAGTTGAATCCCTTAAGTTGGATAAAATCGCGTTAGCAGGGAAAAAGCATGCATGTTATGTGATTCATTCATATCAGTCGTTACGTATACAGCCTTATTTGATGACATACTACTCTGCTAAAATAAAAAATAGCTTTTTAAAACTACGTATGGGAATAAATCCTACAAAAGAGTGTATGCAGCCCTGGATTGAGCAGTAGACAGATACCAACTGCAGATTATGCGGATGGCTACCAGAATCATTAGTTCATATAATATGTGTGTGTCCTAAACTGATTACAATTCAGTGTATTTATTTAAAACCTCTATTTCTGAAGATGGGGGTTAGATCAGCACGCCAGGCACTTGTTGGGTCCTTATCTGGTGAGTCGATTCCGCTGCTATGCCAGCGAATTACATTTTTATATGTAGCTGAAAAATGCTTGGTATCGCCAATTTGAGATGTATTAAATTTGTATCGCCTGAACTTAAGAGACAACCTGCACAGTCAGATATCTAGTAGTACAAACTGAACTTATTGTATCAATTTTGGGACAGATTTATTTGTTGCACTTCATTATCGTCCTGGACCTATGAAACTACATTTTATGGCACACTGGCATTTTAACACAAAGTAGGTGGAATATCTTGCTATAGTAATTGTTGATGTTTTCTTGACCTATGAAATTGCAATTTATGGCACATTGGCACTTTAACACGAAATAGGTGTAATATCTTGCTATAGTAACTGTTGATGTTTTCTTTAAAAAATAAATAAATAAATAATATATATATATATATATGTATATATATATATATATAACTTTGTTTCATCAATGGAATTACTATTTATAGCATAATTTGTTTCACCTGAACCCAAGCGATCCTTTGTATAGTTTAATAACTAGTAGAACAAGTTTATATGCTATCCGGGTAATAATTAAGCAATGTAATTACTGAGATTATCTTGGGACAGATTTAATTGATGCATTTTATTATTGTCCTTGAGCTATGGAATTACTAATTATGCACGTTGACACTTTAATTCTCAATATGTGCAATATCTTGCTTTAGTAATCATTGAAGTTTTTAAAAAACATTAATTTGTTTCATCTTTGAATTAGTTTTTATTGCATGATCCGGTATATGTTTGATTTTAAGACACATTTATGAATGTATTGGTACAACTGTTAATAACATTTGCAGTACAGAGTTCTATGTTTTTATATATTATGTGATTGTGAAGATGTTTTGATTGCAATGATTTTTATTAATCACGCAATAAAGAATTTACTTACACCAATGGTCTTTTGTTGGTTTCAAAAAGATCGCCAAGATTCCCTTTTTAGGTCTTGCCTAAGATAGCATATGAGCTGTCACTTGCAAGAGCTATTGTCCCTTAAAGAATCTGAAAATGGCTTAGGCTACCTATTACTTACCATTGGTTGGCTTCCTCGTCACTCTCATTTCTTTTGTTCTCATTGGTCAGCGGCATCTGGTTTCATTTTGCCAGTCTCATGCTAGACGGATTTGGGAGTGTTTTTGTTTCACTTTCTTTTTTTTCGAAACAGCACTCACACACACACAGACACAGCAGCGTCACTTACTCTGGAACAGCACATTGCCAGTTCTCCCAGTGCTCAACAGCATGAAACCGCTGTAAGGTCGCTTTTGCATCCTGGAAGTGACACTGTAGCGAACATACTCCTTCCTGGTTTTGTGTAATCTAGAATTTAGAAATGATTCATATTTTTCAGGGGAGCGGAAGGGGTCGGTGCTGCTCATCTTGCCACCATTTAGCGAGGATATGTGAAAGGGAGGAATTATCCAAGCACACGCTTTGACCTACTCGTAAAGTGACCAGGTGGCTTCTCTTGGTCGACTCGCAGAAGAAAGTGGGATTAAATGCCGGTGGATCAATTTCCCTGGAGAAGTGAGAACATTGCGAGTACATGGTTACCATGGCTGGTTTCTGGTCATGCCTGGGTGGGGTGGTGTCCATCAAATGAAAGCAGTGATCAACAGGATCTAAACACTACCTCAGCGCCTGGAGAAAAGACTGGCAGGGCAGAGTAGCTCGCTGTGGATGTGGCTTTAACAGAGGAAAGGACTGTTTCACTGATTTGACATCTCCTTTGATTCCAATGATTCATGAAAATGTGGCCTGATTTGTTAAGATAATTGAACATTTACAACCAGATAGTAAGTTTCCCAGATTAGAAAATCAAAAAGCACTATGACACAGCTAGTGCTGATTGCATCATCTCGCTTTTTAAATTTACTTTAAACTATGCTGTAAAGCAGCTGTGCAGCTGTACAACATGTCAAACATTTTTGACAAAGCCAAAAGATCTCGAACAAGTGAGACATGGTGGCTTTAACAATGCTTGTTAAAAGATGATGGGGGCCATCTCATAAAATAGTTAAACTGATAGAAGGAATGTATTCCACTTTGCTCCAATTGTATCTTCCTTTAATGATTTCCCACATAATAAACCCTGAATCACTAACATCACTTTTAATGCAATAATATGCCCCATCAGAACGTCTTTCTGAGCACTGGAGAGTTTCGGAAGATTGATTCTGACGAGTAACCTTCCTTTCAGATACCATTAGGCCTTACACCTTCTTTATAAATACCCATTCAGTCTTATTTCTCCATTCTACAATCTGTTGGGCTGCAGGGTCTGGAAATGTATGTCTACTATAAGTCTATCTTCTACTCTTATACTGCATGGCTAACAATTTTCCTATTTTTTTAAAAAACTTTTTATTTTGTGGGGGGGGTTTTTTCAGAACAGATAAAGCGTTATCGTGGTCAGAATGTTGAAAAAAAGAGCTTGATTCAAAGAATGCACTTTGTAGTTTGTTCTGTAGTACTACTGTAGTACTACAAAACTTACTACGAAGTGGTATTCACAAACTGCACTTTTGTGATAATTTACACTTTTGTAGTAAGTCCCTACCTGTATTATTTTCTATGGGAGGTGAGTGGCCAAGTATAATGCTGGACTTACTGCACATGTAGATTACTACAAAAGTGCAGTTTGTGAATGCTAAAAAGCAGTATAGTTACTCAAAAGTGTAAACTTACTCAAAAGTGCAAATTAATTATTTATTACTAGGCACAGGCTGAGGTTTTAATTCCGCCGGCAGAATTGGAGGAATTTTGGTAATTCTGCGTTACTCTTGTAATGTAGAATTACTGATTAATTAAAATTCTGCCTCTCCACCAGCAGACTTAAATTATGCACTGATGGTCTCTATTGGAGATATGGGTAGTAAGGGAGTTTGCAGCCCCGTTAGCCTTTCATTGCTCGAGAAAAGGGATGAGACAGTGTCCTTCAAAAAGCTGAACTTTGTGTTGATTTTTGGTTGTTTTATACAGATAGCAAGAGTTGGGAATGGCACCAGTAGCAGGATTGTTGGAGGAGGTCGAGCAGTTCCCTGGTATCTCCGACTTATTCTTCACCTTCTCCTCTTAGCCACTGTAAAGTTTATTGGGGTTCTGTTAGACCTGGTATCATTGGCGTGAGTCTCCCTTCCATTTTTTCTGATTGCCTCCTCTGTTTTTGATCTGTTTGCTGGTTTTAGATGCTTTGGGCATTGTGCCACTGCTATTCAGTGCCACAGTGCAAGTGCTCCCTATGGTAAATTGATGCATTGATTAGTCACTCCATGATTGGATCATTTGATTTACTTGTCAGACCCTAATATAGTGCACCAGGTGTGCCCAGGGCTTGTAAATCAAATGCTGCTGGTGGGCTTGCAGCACTGGTTGTGCCACCCACAGAAGCAGCTTGTAAAGTGTGTCTCAGGCCTGCCATTTCAGAGCCTGTGTGCAGTCTGACTGCTATGTCGACTTGGAAGTGCACCCACTTGATCCACACAACATGGACCAGGGACTAATAGGATCATGAATCGTGAAGGGTAAAAGGTAGGGGGGTAAGAAGGTATAAAGAAGGGCACAAGCAATGTGTGTAAAATTGCCCTCACACACAGCAAGCTGTGTCATGCTTCATCATAGGGCCTGCTAAACACACCTCCGCGCTAGCCAACGCTGGAGGTGGAGCAATAGGGAGGGGAAACAAACAAACACACAACATAAACGTGAACAAATTGTGTGGGATTTAGAAGGTGAAAAAATGTGGCAGAGAAAAATTTAAAAGCTGGTAACAGTGTATCCCTACACAAACTTTAATGGTGGGTACACTGTCCAGACACAAAAACTGGCCCTATCGGACCAATGGGTGGTGGTAATGGCTACTGGTAAGAGAGCCCTACCCCCACACTGCTAAAATGTCGACATGTTTCAGCCGAATAAAGATACTACCTCTGCTTTCTTCAGGACTTTCACCTGAACAATCCCAACAAGGATAAAATCCCTACCTCCTTTAAAAATCCAGGGGTAAGGGAAAGAAAACGGCACCTTATTTTTGTGCGCACTCTGGTACAGGGAATAGAGCCCCTTGCTCTTGATAAGGAACCTGTAAAAGATCAAATCAAATAAACACGTACAAAGAGAAATAAAGTACAGTGTGCAAAAGTGCTGTGCCCCACCTCATAGTCCAAACCATCAGTGTGAGTGGTGGCCCCCTAGGAGACACATCTATACGAGATCCCTCGATGGTCTAAAAAGCCCCAACACCACGTGAATGTATCATGATCCTTAATACGTCTGGCCAAATCGGCCCAGAACGAGTAGCACTGCCCCTATAGAATACTCGGTGGTTGTGCCCTGGTAGATTAATATTACAAACATGTTAAAAAAGTGAACAAGGTGGAGATGTAATAAAGCGTCTAAATCCAACGCGATAAACTCCCCATAACTATATCTAAACTAGAGACAGAGATATAGATTTCCTACGATAGAGAATGCCAAACAACCAGATCCATAGCACGGGTCTTACCGAGTTTATTATACAGTTGAACTCGAACTGGCGGGGGGGGTTGCAAGTAGCTCCCTGTAGTCACACTCTATATTACGACAAGGGAACACACAAAAAAAGGGAAGGGGTTCTGATAATGCAGGTAAACTAAAAACACGAAAAACATATAGGGAAAAGTAGGGAAACAACTTGTGCGTGATAACGGAAATCACCAGTCAAAATACACAAGCCCTCCGGGACAAAAGTTTCGAGTCCCATTAGTTTCAGAAGTCGCAATGGATCAGAAGCCCCAGAACATTAAAATGCTCGATCCCACTTACTTCGTCAAGGTAAGCTAGTATCCGCCATCTGTACCCGCTCCCAACACCGTGTAGAGTGTTACAAGGGCGTTCTAAGCGTCATTACATAGGCGGTGAGGGGAAGACGTCCATCACGCACTCGCGGCAACGCGGAGTGTGTACAACTGCTAAATCGTCACCCTTTCGGCCATGTTGGAGTTGGCAAGTGACGGATAAACATAGCCAAAAGACGCTGTTGGGACAAGGAGAAAGGATGTGAGGCCAACACTAAGAGGAAAACAGTACAGCCATGCGGGAGGTTGATGTACTCTCGTGAGCTGCCTCGAAAAGTCAATAGACTTTATCAAGTTCAAAAGGAGGGGGCATTCTAAAACATAATACATGTAATAAAACCCTCCAAACATAACCGACTCATCCCCACTCTCTACATCTCAGTGAGCTGATAAACGTCTCTTCAGCATGTCATTTCAACACATTCCCAACAGCGTGTAAAATGTTACATGGGCCTTCCAATCGTCATTGTATGGGCAAAGAGGGAAAACGTCCACTGCTTATACGTGTTAGCGCAGGGTGCGTACAACGACTAAAAAGTCACCCTCACGGTCCAGTTGGAAGTAGCAAGCAGCACATAGATACAGCCGTGGAACGTTGTTAGAAGTCAGAGGAAAGGGTAAAAGCTCAACATTACAGACAGGGCGGTATAGCAAGGAAAGATATTCAATGGATACTATAAGTTTAGGCTGTTCCAGGGAATATCATCGTTCAAGCCGCTCACATGACTACGTAGCCTGTAAACCCATTGTTGTTCCCTCATGAGAAGCACTCTCTTTGGTTTATTCAGCGTCCTGTCAATAAAGGGCTTGTCTATAACAGTCCAGAAAAAATCATCGGCCGAGTGATTTTTTTCTTTGAAGTGTGTAGTAAGTCGACTCACAGACCTCTGGCATCTAAAGGTAGACCTATGTTCCATTATTCTAACCTTTACCTTCCTTGTGGTCATCCCTATGTAAATAAGCTCACATGCACATTTAATCAAGTAGATAACATACATGGAGTTACAATTTGTGTGTTTTCTTTGTTCCCACGGATGGGGAGCCCAATGTCTATGGTTTTGGTATTTGCAGTCAAATGACAAACATCACAAGACCCACATCTCGTGTGACCAATAACGGGTGGTAAAAGAAGTCCAGATCGACTAGCCCCGGCCGCGATGTTAATGCTCTGAAATTTGGGCCTGGGTCTGGTATGAACTAGGAGATCCCTGATGTTATTGCTCCTTTTGTAGGAAAACAGTGGTTTATCCAGGTTAACCTCATTGGAATTCAGGATTCGCCAGTGTCGTGTGATGATTAATTTTTGAATGTGATTGGAGGCCGTATTAAAAGTCGTAACACAGATGGGTCTAACAGTCGATGGTTTTATGACTGTTTCTAACAGGGCCTCACGGTTACAATTGGCAGCTCTCTTGTTGGCTCTCTTAACAATCCTGCTGGGATAGTTCCTCCGAATCAGTTTATTGTGTAAGGCCCGGGATTCAGATCTAAACTCATCTATGTCAGAACAGTTCCGGCGAAGACGTAGGAACTGTCCCACGGGGAGATTTTCCCGTAGGGATCTGGGATGGAAACTGTTAAATGATAGTAGACTGTTTCTATCGGTGATTTTGTGAAACATTTTAGTCTCTAGGCCGCCCCGATGAGGAAAAATGGTCAGGTCGAGGAAAGGTAGGCTCTCTTTAGTGATGGTGGAAGTGAAAAGCAACAAGGCATTCCGGCTATTAAGCCATAACATAAAGTCATCAATAGATTGTCTGTCCCCCTTCCAGATGAGGAGGACGTCGTCAATATAACGACGCCACATTTTTACATTGTTAGCCCAGATGTTGTTGGGAGCATAAATATACTGGTCCTCAAAGGCTGACATATAGAGCCCTGCCAAACTGGGGGCGAAAACGCTCCCCATGGATGTCCCATGCGACTGTAGATAGTATGTGCCCTGAAACTCAAAATAGTTTTTGGTGAGGGCAATTTCTGCCAAATTCAGAATGAAAGGTCTGGGTGTGGTATATATCCACTCTTCCGAGTAGATGATCTCTTCCACCACCCTCAAGGTTTCCAACTGGGGAATGTTAGTATATAAAGACTCTACGTCCAAACCCACCAAAAATTCACTCTCCGGATCAAAGGATAAATCTTTAAGCAGGTTAAGGACTTCTGTAGTATCCTTGAGATAGGCCCGCCTAGATTGTACAATGGGTTTCAAGAAAAAATCGCAAAACTGCGATAAAGGTTCCAACAGAGAACCTATACCCGACACTATAGGTCTTCCCGGAGGTGGACGTGTGGGTTTGTGCACTTTAGGGAGAGTATAGAAGTAAGGGGTCACAGGTTCGTGTTGGCAAAGAAAAGCCCCTTCTTTGTCAGTGATCCAATCATTATGTACGGCTTCTTCCACCACTGAGGTAATCTCTCTTCTTAGTGTTTCAGTGGGATCTTCTCTCAGAATAGTATAATTTCTTCTGTCAGCCAGGAGTCTCAGACATTCTGTCTCATAGGCGGTTTTATTAAGAACCACAATTGCGCCACCCTTATCAGCTGGCTTAATAACCAACTCCTCATTGTTTCTCAGTTCTTCAAGGGCTTTGGTTTCAATACTCGAGAGATTCTTATAAGGGGAGCGGTGTGAGGCAACCCAAGTTTCCACCTCGTTCACAACTGCTTGTTCAAAAGCTTCAACCTCTACTGGGAGACCACCCAGTGCAGGGGTGAATTTGGATTTGGGTCTGAAGTCAGTATCCCCTTCAGAGATAGGACGCTCCTCTTGATGACCAAAGAAAATCCGAAGTCTGATGTTCCGGAAAAAGGATGCTAATTCCTGGCGAATTTTGAAAATATCAGGTAGATGAGTCGGAACGAAACCCAGGCCTTTATTCAGGAGTGCTAACTGGGTGTCCGTGAGAGTAATGTCAGAGAGATTCATTACTAAGGAAGTCAGTCCCTGCTCGTACTCGGGGATTGATCCTCCCCATACTCCTGGTTACCCTCTGTTCCAAGTCTTCCCACTGGACACCCCCTGGGGCTCCCTTCTGTTTTCCTCGGCCTCGGCCTCTCCCTAAAAAAGGTTGTGGTACTTGGGGAAAGAGCTGTGTGGGACCACCCTGCATCCCTTGAAAATGTTGTTGGTATAAAGGGGGCCAGCCAAAGTTATTATTAGGAAAGTTAGGATACAGCGGGTTAAATTGAGGGCGGTTAAAGGGTCCCCCATAGACACCCCTGCCTCGTCCTCACAAAAATTTGTGCTGAGGAATTATGGCAACAGAACAGGGACTAGCTTACGGGGATGATGCGGCGGCAGATATCCTCGCAGGCCCCTCACTTTTAGGAGATACCTCTATCAACCAGGTCCTTACGCAAGGGGAAGGTTGGGACACTCTTTTAGAACTTAAAAAGTCTCATGTTAAAACTATACTGCATGGGGCAATCTTAACGGAATACCTTAGGGGCAATGCAGCTCCTAGAGGCCTCCTTGTTTCAAATGAACCTCTAATCTTCTTGGATGACCCCATTTTTCAAAAAGATTGGTCTCTCATCGCCTGGAAATGCACCAGGGATTGGCTAATCCTAATTATAAACACTGCTAAAAGGACTGCCGATGCCCTGTACATCAAAATCCAGGCTAATGAGCAGGGAATTAAAACGAGTATCATTCTGGCCACTTTCAAAAAGAAATTAGAGGAAACCAACACAGAAATTGGGGAATACAAAGATTACCTTTTAAGATCTAAAGTAGATAAACTACAGAAAGATCTGAAAAAGTTCTCTAGAGAAAAAGTGTATCCCTACATCACAGATGATTATGTGACCAAGAAAATGGAAGATATGAAAAGAGGCCAGGTTAGGGACAATAGGACCTCAGATAGATCAGGGTCTAGTTCCGGGAGTGAGGACAGCGATTATGTCAGGAAACCCAGAAGGAGAGGACGAGGCAGGGGTGTCTATGGGGGACCCTTTAACCGCCCTCAATTTAACCCGCTGTATCCTAACTTTCCTAATAATAACTTCGGCTGGCCCCCTTTATACCAACAACATTTTCAAGGGATGCAGGGTGGTCCCACACAGCTCTTTCCCCAAGTACCACAACCTTTTTTAGGGAGAGGCCGAGGCCGAGGCCGAGGAAAACAGAAGGGAGCCCCAGGGGGTGTCCAGTGGGAAGACTTGGAACAGAGGGTAACCAGGAGTATGGGGAGGGATCAATCCCCGAGTACGAGCAGGGACTGACTTCCTTAGTAATGAATCTCTCTGACATTACTCTCACGGACACCCAGTTAGCACTCCTGAATAAAGGCCTGGGTTTCGTTCCGACTCATCTACCTGATATTTTCAAAATTCGCCAGGAATTAGCATCCTTTTTCCGGAACATCAGACTTCGGATTTTCTTTGGTCATCAAGAGGAGCGTCCTATCTCTGAAGGGGATACTGACTTCAGACCCAAATCCAAATTCACCCCTGCACTGGGTGGTCTCCCAGTAGAGGTTGAAGCTTTTGAACAAGCAGTTGTGAACGAGGTGGAAACTTGGGTTGCCTCACACCGCTCCCCTTATAAGAATCTCTCGAGTATTGAAACCAAAGCCCTTGAAGAACTGAGAAACAATGAGGAGTTGGTTATTAAGCCAGCTGATAAGGGTGGCGCAATTGTGGTTCTTAATAAAACCGCCTATGAGACAGAATGTCTGAGACTCCTGGCTGACAGAAGAAATTATACTATTCTGAGAGAAGATCCCACTGAAACACTAAGAAGAGAGATTACCTCAGTGGTGGAATCAATCAATCAATCATGTCACTTATAAAGCGCACTACATACCCGCGAGGGTCTCAAGGCGCTGGGGGAAGATGGGGGTGGTGCTGCTACTGATCGAAGAGCCAGGTCTTGAGGAGTCTTCTGAAGGCCAGTAGGTCTTGGGTCTGCCGAAGGTTGGTGGGGAGGGTGTTCCAGGTCTTGGCGGCGAGGTGGGAGAAGGATCTGCCGCCGGCGGTCGTTCTCCGGATGCGGGGGACTGTGGCGAGGGCGAGGCTGGTGGAGCGGAGCTGGCGGGTGGGGGTGTAGAAGCTGAGTCGTCTGTTGAGGTAGGCTGGTCCGGAGTTGTGGAGTGCTTTGTGTGCGTGGGTGAGGAGCTTGAAGGTTATCCTCTTGTTGACAGGGAGCCAGTGCAGGTCTCTCAGGTGGGGTGTGATGTGGCTGCGTCGGGGGATGTCGAGGATAAGACGTGCAGAGGCGTTCTGGATGCGTTGCAGCCGTCTCAGGAGCTTAGCCGTCGTTCCTGCGTAGAGGGCGTTTCCGTAGTCCAGCCTGCTGGTGACGAGGGCCTGGGTGACTGTTTTTCTTGTTTCGGTGGGGATCCACTTGAAGATCCTGCGGAGCATTCGGAGGGTGTTGAAGCAGGATGAGGAAACGGCGTTGACCTGCTTAGTCATGGAGAGGGTGGGGTCGAGGATGACCCCTAGGTTGCGTGCGTGGTCGGTGGGTGTCGGGGCTGTTCCCAGTGATGTTGGCCACCAGGAGTCGTCCCATGCTGAAGGGTTGGAACCAAGGATGAGGACCTCCGTCTTGTCCGAGTTCAGCTTCAGGCGGCTGGTACTCATCCATTCGGCGACGGCCTTCATTCCTTCATGGAGGTGGGCTTTGGCGGTGTGAGGGTCTTTGGTGAGGGAGAGGATCAGCTGGGTGTCGTCGGCGTAGGAGATGATGTTGAGGTTGTGCTGTCGGGCGACGTGGGCGAGGGGTGCCATGTAGATGTTGAACAGCGTTGGGCTGAGGGAGGAGCCTTGGGGTACGCCGCAGATGATCTTGGTGGCTTTGGATCGGAAGGGGGCGAGGCGGACGCTTTGTGTTCTGCCGGAGAGGAAGGATGTGGTCCAGTCCAGGGCCTTCTCTTGGATCCCGGCGTCGTGAAGGCGTGTTCGTAGTGTGTGGTGGCAGACCGTGTCGAAGGCGGCTGATAGGTCCAGGAGGATGAGGGCTGCTGTTTCTCCGTTGTCTAGCAGGGTCCTGATGTCATCGGTGGCGGCGATGAGGGCGGTTTCGGTGCTGTGGTTGCTGCGGAAGCCGGACTGGGAAGGGTCCAGGATGTTGTTCTCCTCGAGGTAGCGGGTCAGTTGTTTGTTGACGATTTTCTCGGTGACCTTCGCGGGGAACGGGAGCAGAGAGATGGGTCGGAAGTTCTTGAGGTCCTTGGGGTCTGCCTTGGGTTTCTTGAGTAAGGCGGTGATCTCGGCGTGCTTCCAGCTTTCCGGGAAGGTTGCTGTCTCGAAGGAGATGTTGATTATTTTCCGGAGATGGGGTGCGATGGCTGTACTGGCTTTGTTGAAGACGTGGTGAGGGCACGGGTCTAGCGGTGAGCCGGAGTGGATGGTGTTCATGATCTCGCTGGTGTCCTCGTCGTTGATGTTGGTCCAGGAGAGCAGGCGGTTGGTGGTTGTGGGGCAGTGGTCTCGGTGGTTGCCGGGGCGGTCGTGGTGTTGAAGCTGTCGTGGATGTCGGCGATTTTGCGGTGGAAGAAGGTGGCCAGTGAGTCGCACAGGTCTCGCGACGGCGGGATGTCGTTGGTGTTGGAGCTGGGGTTGGAGAGTTCCTTCACGATGTTGAAGAGCTCTTTGCTGTTGTGTGCGTTGTTGTCTAGGCGGTCTTTGAGTGAGGCCCTTTTGGCGGATCTGATGAGGTGATGGTGACTGCGGGTGGCGCTCTTGTGGGCGGCGTAGCTGTCCGCTGTCCGTTCATGGAGCCAGATCTTCTCCAGTTTGGAGGCCTGGAGGTCTTCGGTGAACCAGGTGGCTTTCTTGCTGGTGTGGCTGTTGGGCGGATTCTTGAGCGGGGCGAGGGTGTTGGCGCAGTCGTCGATCCACTGTCTGAGGTTGCGGGCGGTGGTGTCGGGGTCGGAGGGTTCGGCGGGTGGGCTCAGGGCGAGGGTTGTGGTTAGCTGGTCTTCGGTGACTCTGCTCCAGCAGCGGCGAGGCATTTGTTCGGTGCGGTGGTGCGTGGTGGGCTTCCTGTAGGTGAAGTGGATGCAGTGGTGGTCAGTCCAGTGGGGTTCGGAGGTGTGGTTGAAGGAGACGTGTGGGCTTGCGGAAAAGATGGAGTCTAGCGTGTGGCCGGCGGCGTGGGTGGGTGTAGTCAAGAGCTGTCTGAGTCCGAGGGTGGCGAGGTTGTCGATCAGGGTGGTGGAGTTGGTGTCCTTGTTGTTCTCGAGGTGGAAGTTCAGGTCCCCGAGGAGGATGTAGTCCGTGGAGGCGATGGCGTGTGTGGAAGAAGCCGTACATAATGATTGGATCACTGACAAAGAAGGGGCTTTTCTTTGCCAACACGAACCTGTGACCCCTTACTTCTATACTCTCCCTAAAGTGCACAAACCCACACGTCCACCTCCGGGAAGACCTATAGTGTCGGGTATAGGTTCTCTGTTGGAACCTTTATCGCAGTTTTGCGATTTTTTCTTGAAACCCATTGTACAATCTAGGCGGGCCTATCTCAAGGATACTACAGAAGTCCTTAACCTGCTTAAAGATTTATCCTTTGATCCGGAGAGTGAATTTTTGGTGGGTTTGGACGTAGAGTCTTTATATACTAACATTCCCCAGTTGGAAACCTTGAGGGTGGTGGAAGAGATCATCTACTCGGAAGAGTGGATATATACCACACCCAGACCTTTCATTCTGAATTTGGCAGAAATTGCCCTCACCAAAAACTATTTTGAGTTTCAGGGCACATACTATCTACAGTCGCATGGGACATCCATGGGGAGCGTTTTCGCCCCCAGTTTGGCAGGGCTCTATATGTCAGCCTTTGAGGACCAGTATATTTATGCTCCCAACAACATCTGGGCTAACAATGTAAAAATGTGGCGTCGTTATATTGACGACGTCCTCCTCATCTGGAAGGGGGACAGACAATCTATTGATGACTTTATGTTATGGCTTAATAGCCGGAATGCCTTGTTGCTTTTCACTTCCACCATCACTAAAGAGAGCCTACCTTTCCTCGACCTGACCATTTTTCCTCATCGGGGCGGCCTAGAGACTAAAATGTTTCACAAAATCACCGATAGAAACAGTCTACTATCATTTAACAGTTTCCATCCCAGATCCCTACGGGAAAATCTCCCCGTGGGACAGTTCCTACGTCTTCGCCGGAACTGTTCTGACATAGATGAGTTTAGATCTGAATCCCGGGCCTTACACAATAAACTGATTCGGAGGAACTATCCCAGCAGGATTGTTAAGAGAGCCAACAAGAGAGCTGCCAATTGTAACCGTGAGGCCCTGTTAGAAACAGTCATAAAACCATCGACTGTTAGACCCATCTGTGTTACGACTTTTAATACGGCCTCCAATCACATTCAAAAAATCATCACACGACACTGGCGAATCCTGAATTCCAATGAGGTTAACCTGGATAAACCACTGTTTTCCTACAAAAGGAGCAATAACATCAGGGATCTCCTAGTTCATACCAGACCCAGGCCCAAATTTCAGAGCATTAACATCGCGGCCGGGGCTAGTCGATCTGGACTTCTTTTACCACCCGTTATTGGTCACACGAGATGTGGGTCTTGTGATGTTTGTCATTTGACTGCAAATACCAAAACCATAGACATTGGGCTCCCCATCCGTGGGAACAAAGAAAACACACAAATTGTAACTCCATGTATGTTATCTACTTGATTAAATGTGCATGTGAGCTTATTTACATAGGGATGACCACAAGGAAGGTAAAGGTTAGAATAATGGAACATAGGTCTACCTTTAGATGCCAGAGGTCTGTGAGTCGACTTACTACACACTTCAAAGAAAAAAATCACTCGGCCGATGATTTTTTCTGGACTGTTATAGACAAGCCCTTTATTGACAGGACGCAGAATAAACCAGAGAGAGTGCTTCTCATGAGGGAACAACGATGGGTTTACAGGCTACGTAGTCATGTGGGCGGCTTGAACGATGATATTCCCTGGAACAGCCTAAACTTATAGTATCCATTGAATATCTTTCCTTGCTATACCGCCCTGTCTGTAATGTTGAGCTTTTACCCTTTCCTCTGACTTCTAACATCGTTCCACGGCTGTATCTATGTGCTGCTTGCTACTTCCAACTGGACCGTGAGGGTGACTTTTTAGTCGTTGTACGCACCCTGCGCTAACACGTATAAGCAGTGGACGTTTTCCCTCTTTGCCCATACAATGACGATTGGAAGGCCCATGTAACATTTTACACGCTGTTGGGAATGTGTTGAAATGACATGCTGAAGAGACGTTTATCAGCTCACTGAGATGTAGAGAGTGGGGATGAGTCGGTTATGTTTGGAGGGTTTTATTACATGTATTATGTTTTAGAATGCCCCTCCTTTTGAACTTGATAAAGTCTATTGACTTTTCGAGGCAGCTCACGAGAGTACATCAACCTCCCGCATGGCTGTACTGTTTTCCTCTTAGTGTTGGCCTCACATCCTTTCTCCTTGTCCCAACAGCGTCTTTTGGCTATGTTTATCCGTCACTTGCCAACTCCAACATGGCCGAAAGGGTGACGTTTTAGCAGTTGTACGCACTCCGCGTTGCCGCGAGTGCGTGATGGACGTCTTCCCCTCACCGCCTATGTAATGACGCTTAGAACGCCCTTGTAACACTCTACAGGGTGTTGGGAGCGGGTACAGATGGCGGATACTAGCTTACCTTGACGAAGTAAGTGGGATCGAGCATTTTAGTGTTCTGGGGCTTCTGATCCATTGCGACTTCTGAAACTAATGGGACTCGAAACTTTTGTCCCGGAGGGCTTGTGTATTTTGACTGGTGATTTCCGTTATCACGCACAAGTTGTTTCCCTACTTTTCCCTATATGTTTTTCGTGTTTTTAGTTTACCTGCATTATCAGAACCCCTTCCCTTTTTTTGTGTGTTCCCTTGTCGTACAGGGAGCTACTTGCAACCCCCCCCCGCCAGTTCGAGTTCAACTGTATAATAAACTCGGTAAGACCCGTGCTATGGATCTGGTTGTTTGGCATTCTCTATCGTAGGAAATCTATATCTCTGTCTCTAGTTTAGATATAGTTATGGGGAGTTTATCGCGTTGGATTTAGACGCTTTATTACATCTCCACCTTGTTCACTTTTTTAACATGTTTGTAATATTAATCTACCAGGGCACAACCACCGAGTATTCTATAGGGGCAGTGCTACTCGTTCTGGGCCGATTTGGCCAGACGTATTAAGGATCATGATACATTCACGTGGTGTTGGGGCTTTTTAGACCATCGAGGGATCTTGTATAGATGTGTCTCCTAGGGGGGCCACCACTCACACTGATGGTTTGGACTATGAGGTGGGGCACAGCACTTTTGCACACTGTACTTTATTTCTCTTTGTACGTGTTTATTTGATTTTATCTTTTACAGGTTCCTTATCAAGAGCAAGGGGCTCTATTCCCTGTACCAGAGTGCGCACAAAAATAAGGTGCCGTTTTCTTTCCCTTACCCCTGGATTTTTAAAGGAGGTAGGGATTTTATCCTTGTTGGGATTGTTCAGGTGAAAATCCTGAAGAAAGCCGAGGTAGTATCTTTATTCGGCTGAAACATGTCGACATTTTAGCAGTGTGGGGGGGTAGGGCTCTCTTTACCAGTAGCCATTACCACCACCCATTGGTCCGATAGGGCCAGTTTTTGTGTCTGGACAGTGTACCCACCATTAAAGTTTGTGTAGGGATACACTGTTACCAGCTTTTTAAATTTTTCTCTGCCACATTTTTTCACCTTCTAAATCCCACACAATTTGTTCACGTTTATGTTGTGTGTTTGTTTGTTTCCCCCTCCCTATTGCTCCACCTCCAGCGTTGGCTAGCGCGGAGGTGTGTTTAGCAGGCCCTATGATGAAGCATGACACAGCTTGCTGTGTGTGAGGGCAATTTTACACACATTGCTTGTGCCCTTCTTTATACCTTCTTACTCCCCTACCTTTTACCCTTCACGATTCATGATCCTATTAGTCCCTGGTCCATGTTGTGTGGATCTATTGCTTGCAGGAGGGCGACCAGGGATTTATCCTCTTACCTCTCTTTTGTGTTATTTAAGTGCACCCACTTACCAGTCCCTAAACCTTCCCTTTTCTGCATATTAGTCACCCCTAAGGTAGGCCCTAGGGCAGGGTGCATTGTAAGTAAAAGGTAGGACCTGCCCTGATGTGTGTGGCATGTCCTAATAGTGAATTACAGCCATTTTCGTTTTTCACTATTGCAAGGCTACCTGTTCCCCATAGGCCAGAATGGGCAGTTAGATTATTACATCTTATAATCCTAACTGACTCAGGGAACCAGGTAGAAATTCGAGTTTAGTATGCCTGAACTCAGAATGATAAAATACATCTTTTAGTGAAGTTGGTTTTAACATTCTGTGTTTGAAAATACCACTTTTAGAAAGTGGGTATTTTCTTGCCTAACTATCCAAGCCTGCCTCTGCTAGGTTGTGTATTCCTTGTCTGAAGTTTGAGTGACAGGGGCTGGGGGCTGCCAGGAGACAGGGTGAGTCAGCACAGGGCTGAATAGAGAGATCTGCATGCAGATAGGAGGGAGGAGTTGCACCTGGGACCTGAATAGGGCTGTGCCTTCCCTCCACAATGCTGGCTCCACCTCCTGTGGTGTGTCTGATGTCCCTGGCCTACACTGTGAAAGGAAAGAAGGAGTCTTGTCAACAAAGTGCTCCAAGACTGACCAGAACTGGTTTTGACTAGGCAAAGGCCTCTCTGCCTTCAGAGAACAAAGAGAAAAGTAGTATAATTATTGGGACCCAGACCCAAGAACTTTAGATCACTTCTGGAACAACAAGACGACCCTTTTGCCAAGGAGAAGAACCAAGGAAGCTGCAGGAGTTGGACTGCCCCTCTGCCAAGTGTGCTGTTTGCTGGGTTGGCCTGCAGTGGTTTCTTCATTGCCAAGGAAAGGAGAAGGAACTTTTAAAGAACTTTCATCATCTTGCAGAATATTACTCCAAGGGCTTGATTTGAGCTTGCCTCCTGCCGAAGTCTCAGGGATACCAGACTTCACCCCCTTCTGTTTGCCTGCATCTGGAACTTGCTGTTCTGGTGCTACAGAAGGAATTTGCAACACCGACGCCGGCGAGCGACGCCGTCTCCTGCATCGAAGCCGTGAGCGCTGCTCCGACTTGCAACGAAGACTCGACGCCGACCGCCGTGCCACCTATCCGCCAGCGAGCGACATCGTAAGCCTGCTATAGCCGTGAGTGCTGCTCTGACTTACGACGCCGGCCCGACGCCTGCTGCTGTGCCGCATCGACTCCGAAGCTGACATCATCGCGGAGCCGATCGTCGACGTGGGTGGTCAAGAATCTATCGACATCATGACATCGTACGGAACCGTGGCCTCGGCGCCATCGTGACATCACCTCCTCTCCTGTCCGGAACTGACGCCTCCCCTGCCTGCGCAAGCATCCAGGTCCCGACGCATCCTCTCCTCCAAAGCAAGGAACCGACGCCGAAACGCGCCAACGACGCCGCACCTCCCCGACGCCGTGAGCTGTCTTTGTTTTCGCTTTTCCAAGGTACTGTTCTTTGTGGGTCTGTTTTGACTCCGGGCCCGACGCCGCGCACCTCGCGGTCGGCGCCGTACTTTGGGATTTCTTTGATCTCGACGTCGTGATAACTCCAGTTGGGGTTATTTGTTGCTAAAGACTGCTTTTAAGTGAAGAACCTATTTTTAAACCATTTCTACCATCTTGAAGTATTATTGATTACAGTATTGTGGATTTTTGTCATTTGTGGTCTTGTGATAAATCTATATAAAGAATACTTATTTTTATAAAACCTGTGTGGTGTCCATCTGTAGTGTTTTCACTGTATTACTGTATGTGTTCACAAATGCTTAACACACTGCCTCTTAGATAAGCCTGCCTGCTCGTGCCAAGCTACCAAGTGGGTGAGCAGGGGTTATCCAGGTGTGTAATCCCCTTTCCCTGACTTAGAAGCAAGAGTCCCTATTTGGACAAAGGTGCATACCATTGCCAACTAGAGACCCCCAGTTCTAACATTGGTGGTCAGCGTTGAGGATTTGGACCTGCATTTGTGAATCATATACAGTGATTGGTGTACACTACTAGTGAGTGCAGACCAAACGCGACCACATACTTTTTGGTAGAATTTTCTTCCTTGGACTGTTATTTTTCTGAGAACTGCCAATTCTTATTGCCATGAGTCCACCAGCATCTGTTGCCTCTGTGGATCCAGAGTTTGAGGAAGAGAGGTTGGATACCTATAATGGCAAACAACTGAAAGCCTTCTGTAGAAAATTTTAAGTTGCTATTACAGGCCTCACAAAGAAGGATGAGTTCCACAAGGCGCTGAGGGCATGCATCTGAAAATGTGGAGCACCCTGTGGAAGAGGTGGAAGGGCAGTTAGAGGGGCCCCTGGGCCAAAGGGGGGAGAAAGTACCTACCCCGCCAGGCAGCAGTGTTTCTTCCAAAGACCTGTCCCCAGGAGAGCTGGAGGATAGGGAGAGAAATAGGGCACACAAGCTGGAGATGGCTAGGCTCAAAATGGAGGGTCAAAAGGACCTAGAGAATAAGAAGCTGGAGTTTGAAATGAACAAGTTATCCTTGGAGAGAGAGAGAATGAGATTAGAGCATGAGAGAATGTTGAGGGAGTTAGAGATCAAAGCACAGGGCTTAGAACTCAATCCCTCTGGTGGCAGCGCACCATCTGTGCCTTCAGAAGGCAGGGTATATATTCCCAAGGATGTCATCAAAGATTTCCATAAGCATGAAGATACTGGGCAGTGGTTTGCAGCCTATGAAATAGCAATGTTGGCCCACCGGGTCCCTGAGAAGGATTGGGGAGCTGGGTTGTGGGGCCGCTTTGTGAGTGAGGGGAGGGATACTTTGTTAGACCTACCCAGTGAGAATAGGTTGTCTTATGCACATATGAAGGAGGCCCTGATGACAAGGTATGGTTTGACCCCAGAACAATATAGACAGAGGTTTAGGAGTTGCAAGAAGCTGGAGGGAACCACTTGGGTAGAATATGTATCTTTCTTTTGCAGAGCCATGGATGGTTGGGTGAAGGGTAGCAAAGTGGATACTTTTGAAGCGCTCTATGATTTGTTTGCATGGGAGCACTTGTCTGCTAATTGTTTTCCAGAGCTACGCCAGCACCTTATATGGCTGGGTCCAAACTGGGGTGGTGTGGTGAGCAAAAGAATGATGGATTTAACCCAGATCCTTGTGACTGGGGGTGAATGTTTGCATTGTCCAGCATTCCGTCCATCAATTGTTTCTTTTGCATTTAGCACCTTATTGATAGCAAGCTAACTAACCCTAGGAAGCTTGCTGAGGAGGCGGACCGCTGGGTCAGTGCCAGGGTCCACAAGGGTCATGTGGGAGATTCCGCCAAAGGTGGGCAGGGTCCCCAGCAGAAGAGTGGGGGGGACAAGGGTAAACAGAGGGAGTTCCAGAAAGGGCCCCAAAGTAATCCCCAAGGGAACCAAGGGAAGGGTTCCCAGCCTCCCCCTGAGAAGAAGCAAGAGGCCCCGACAGGTAAACCTGTTCAGAGGGGCCCCTGTAAATGTTTTACGTGTGGTCAATTGGGCCACCGTTGGTATGATCCTCAATGTCCCATGAGAGATCCCAAAGCACCAACCCGTGCACCACCCCATCAGATTGCCAGTGTAGCCCTGGGGGAGGAGGAGATGGGTGCCCAAGGTGGGTGGGATCCCGCAGAGATGTCCCTTGTCTCATTAGGAGACTTTGAGATGGTCCCTAAAACTCAGCTGCCTGATAACACTAAAAAGTACAGGCAGTGGGTGACCATCAATGGCCATAGGGTGGAAGCTCTAAGAGACACCGGTGCAAGTGTTACAGCTGTCAGTTGTCGGTTGGTGTCCAAAGATCAGGTTGTCCCCCATGCATTCTTCCCTGTTGTTGCTGCAGACAACTCACAGAGCCAGTGTGAGGTGGCTCAAGTTCCCTTTGAGTGGGGGGGTCTCAGGTACTCTCCAAGTTGTGGTGAGGCCAGCCATGCCGGTTGATTGTCTGTTGGGCAATGATTTAGAGGACTCCCCTTGGGCTAAGGTGGAGAGAAGGTCTCATTTAGAGATGTTGGGTCTGCCTGAGTGGGCGTGTGTAACCACTCGGTCCATGGCGGCCAGTAATGGTGATCAAGAGGTTCTGGAGCCTGAAAATATGGCCCAGACCCCTGCCTTAAAGAGAAGAGGTAGGGGGCACGGGAAACCAGCCCCCATAGTTCCCACGGTCCAGGAGGAGGCAGACCTTGAGGGGGATGCCCTGGAACCTACAGGGGAACAAGTTGCTGAACTGGGAGACCTGCCTGAGCTGACCCATTGGCAGCAAGAAGGAGGTCCCTCCAGGGAGGAATTTTGTGAGGAGCAAAGGAAGTGCCCTTCTCTTGAGGGTTTGAGGCAACAGGCCACAAACCAGGCAGCAGGTGATCAGTCTGGATCACATTGGATCTACTGGGAGAACGACCTCCTGTATAGCGAGCCTAAGGTTGCTGAGCCTGGGTCAGCCCGTGTGCTGGTGGTACCCCAGCGCTTCAGAGCCTTCCTACTGGGTTTGGCTCATGACGTTCCTTTAGCTGGACATCTGGGGCAGAACAAGACCTTTGAAAGGCTTGTTTCCCATTTTCATTGGCCCCAGATGCGCAAGAGTTCAGATACTCATTGTAGGACCTGCCAAACTTGCCAGGCAAGTGGGAAAAGTGAAAGGAAGCACAAGGCTCCTCTCCAACCTTTCCCTGTAGTCAGTACCCCCTTTGAACGGGTGGGCATTGACATTGTGGGGCCACTGGACCCCAAGACAGCCATGGGCAACAGGTTTATCCTGGTCTTGGTGGACCATGCTACCCGGTACCCGGAAGCCATCCCTCCCAGGACAGTGACGGCCCCCGTGGTGGGACGTGGACTGATGGGGATTTTCTCCCGTGTGGGGTTCCCCAGAGAGGTGGTGTCAGACCAATGGAATAAACTTCATATCTAACTATATGAAGTCCCTGTGGCAGGGGTGCGGTGTTACCTATAAGTTCACCACTCCTTACCACCCCCAAGGTAATGGGCTGGTTGAGAGATTCAATCGGACCCTTAAGGGCATGATTATGGGTCTTGAGGAACCTATGAGGTGTAAGTGGGACGTCCTCTTGCCATGCCTGTTGTTTGCTTACCGTGAGGTGCCTCAGAAGTCCTTAGGGTTCAGCCCCTTTGAGCTGCTGTATGGTCACCCGGTAAGAGGACCTTTGAGTCTGGTCAAGGAAGGCTGGGAGCAATCTCCCAGGAAACCTCCCCAGGATGTATATAGCTACATGCTGGCCTTCAGGAACCAGACTCGGCGTTTCAGAGAACTCGCTCAGGCGAACCTGGAAGCCAGCCAGGAAGAGATGAAGCGGTGGTACGATCAGAATGCCACTCTGATTGAGCTTCAGCCTGGACAGAAAGTTTGGGTCGTGGCCCCTGTGGAGCCCTGTGCGCTCCAGGATAGGTGGACCGGTCCATTTGAGGTGGTGGAGCGCAAGAGTGATGTCACCTATCTGGTGAACTTGCGGTCTCCCAGGAACCGTTTGCGGGTCCTGCATGTTAACCGCCTGAAGCCCCACTTAGAAAGGTCCGAAGTGGGCATGCTCCTAGCGACAGATGATGGAATGGAGGAGGAGACTGAGCCTCTTCCTGACCTCCTGTCTGCAGCAGAGCAAGATGGGTCAGTGGATGGTGTTGGCCTCTCTGCCACACTGACCCCTGAACAGCAGCAAGATTGTCGCCAACTGCTGGGGCAATTCCCTGATTTGTTCTCCCTGGTTCCTAGTGTCACAGAGTGGTGCGTCCATGATGTGGACACTGGGGACAGTCCTCCTGTGAAGCACAAGGCTTACAGAGTGACTGACAGGGTCAGAGCTTACATTAAGGAGGAGGTCTCCAAGATGTTTGCCTTAGGGGTGATTGAGTCCTCTAACAGTCCTTGGGCCAGCCCAGTGGTTTTGGTCCCAAAGGCTGCCGCGCCTGGTGCCACACCCGAACTCCGGTTCTGTGTGGACTACCGAGGACTCAATTCAGTCACCAGGACTGATGCGCACCCCATCCCCAGAGCTGATGAGCTCATTGATCGGTTGGGAGCTGCCCGGTACCTCAGCACGTTTGATTTGACGTCTGGGTACTGGCAGATTGCCTTAACTGATGGGGCCAAGGAGAGGTCAGCATTCTCCACACCAGGTGGGCACTACCAATTCCGGGTTATGCCCTTTGGGATGAAGAATGCCCCTGCCACCTTTCAGAGGTTGGTCAACCAGGTGTTGGACGGACTGGAAGATTTCAGTGCCGCCTACCTGGATGACATTGCGGTTTTTAGTTCCACTTGGGAAGAACATCTGCGCCACCTCTGGGAAGTGTTGATGGCGCTGCGGAAGGCAGGCCTCACAATCAAGGCGAGTAAGTGCCAGATTGGGCAGGGTTCTGTGGTGTACTTAGGGCACCAGGTAGGAAGCGGCCAGGTGACGCCCCTACAGCCCAAGATTGATACCATCCTGGCATGGGAACCCCCAAAGACTCAGACACAGGTGAGAGCCTTTTTAGGACTCACGGGGTACTACAGGAGGTTTGTCAAGGGGTATGGCAACATTGTTGCACCCTTGACTGAGCTGACTTCTAGGAAGCAGCCCAAGAAAGTGAACTGGACTGACACCTGTCAGAAGGCGTTTGACGCCCTGAAGACTGCCATGTGCACAGCACCCGTGCTCCAGGCGCCCAACTTCTCAAAAGAATTCATTGTTCAAACAGACGCTTCAGAGCATGGTGTGGGGGCTGTTCTATCACAGATTAATGAGGAAGGCCTAGACCAACCTGTAGCCTTCATCAGTAGGAGGTTACTTCCACGGGAACAGAGGTGGAGTGCAATTGAGCGTGAGGCATTTGCTGTGGTCTGGGCACTGAAGAAGTTGAGACCATACTTGTTTGGGACTCACTTCCTGGTTCAGACCGACCACAGGCCCCTCAGATGGCTGATGCAGATGAGGGGTGAGAACCCAAAGTTGTTGAGGTGGTCCATTTCCCTACAGGGTATGGACTTCACGGTGGAACACCGCCCTGGTACAGAACACGCCAATGCTGATGGTCTGTCCAGATTTTTCCGCCTTAGTGAAGAGGACTCCCTAGGGGAAGGGTAGTTCTCCCCACATTTCAGCTGGAGGGGACACATGTTAGACCTGGCATCATTGGCGTGAGTCTCCCTTCCATTTTTTCTGATTGCCTCCTCTGTTTTTGATCTGTTTGCTGGTTTTAGATGCTTTGGGCACTGTGCCACTGCTATTCAGTGCCACAGTGCAAGTGCTCCCTATGGTAAATTGATGCATTGATTAGTCACTCCATGATTGGATCATTTGATTTACTTGTCAGACCCTAGTATAGTGCACCAGGTGTGCCCAGGGCTTGTAAATCAAATGCTGCTGGTGGGCTTGCAGCACTGGTTGTGCCACCCACAGAAGCAGCTTGTAAAGTGTGTCTCAGGCCTGCCATTGCAGAGCCTGTGTGCAGTCTGACTGCCATGTCGACTTGGCAAGTGCACCCACTTACCAGTCCCTAAACCTTCCCTTTTCTGCATATTAGTCACCCCTAAGGTAGGCCCTAGGGCAGGGTGCATTGTAAGTAAAAGGTAGGACCTGCCCTGATGTGTGTGGCATGTCCTAATAGTGAATTACAGCCATTTTCGTTTTTCACTATTGCAAGGCTACCTGTTCCCCATAGGCCAGAATGGGCAGTTAGATTATTACATCTTATAATCCTAACTGACTCAGGGAACCAGGTAGAAATTCGAGTTTAGTATGCCTGAACTCAGAATGATAAAATACATCTTTTAGTGAAGTTGGTTTTAACATTCTGTGTTTGAAAATACCACTTTAAGAAAGTGGGTATTTTCTTGCCTAACTATCCAAGCCTGCCTCTGCTAGGTTGTGTATTCCTTGTCTGAAGTTTGAGTGACAGGGGCTGGGGGCTGCCAGGAGACAGGGTGAGTCAGCACAGGGCTGAATAGAGAGATCTGCATGCAGATAGGAGGGAGGAGTTGCACCTGGGACCTGAATAGGGCTGTGCCTTCCCTCCACAATGCTGGCTCCACCTCCTGTGGTGTGTCTGATGTCCCTGGCCTACACTGTGAAAGGAAAGAAGGAGTCTTGTCAACAAAGTGCTCCAAGACTGACCAGAACTGGTTTTGACTAGGCAAAGGCCTCTCTGCCTTCAGAGAACAAAAAGAAAAGTAGTATAAATATTGGGACCCAGACCCAAGAACTTTAGATCACTTCTGGAACAACAAGACGACCCTTTTGCCAAGGAGAAGAACCAAGGAAGCTGCAGGAGTTGGACTGCCCCTCTGCCAAGTGTGCTGTTTGCTGGGTTGGCCTGCAGTGGTTTCTTCATTGACAAGGAACTTTTAAAGACCTTTCATCATCTTGCAGAATATTACTCCAAGGGCTTGATTTGAGCTTGCCTCCTGACCGAAGTCTCAGGGATACCAGACTTCACCCCCTTCTGTTTGCCTGCATCTGGAACTTGCTGTTCTGGTGCTACAGAAGGAATTTTCAACACCGACGCCGGCGAGCGACGCCGGCGAGCGACGCCGTCTCCTGCATCGAAGCCGTGAGCGCTGCTCCGACTTGCAACGAAGACTTGACGCCGACCGCCGTGCCACCTCGACGCCAGCGAGCGACATCGTAAGCCTGCTATAGCCGTGAGCGCTGCTCCGACTTACGACGCCGGCCCGACGCCTGCTGCTGTGCCGCATCGACTCCGAAGCTGACATCATGGCGGAGCCGATCGTCGACGTGGGTGGTCAAGAATCTATCGACATCGTGACATCGTACGGAACCGTGGCCTCGGCGCCATTGTGACGTCACCTCCTCTCCGGTCCGGAACTGACACCTCCCCTGCCTGCGCAAGCATCCAGGTCCCGACGCATCCTCTCCTCCGAAGCAAGGAACCGATGCCGCAACGCGCCAATGACACCGCACCTCCCCGACGCCGTGAGCTGTCTTTGTTTTCGCTTTTCCAAGGTACTGTTCTTTGTGGGTCTGTTTTGACTCCGGGCCCGACGCCGCGCACCTCACGGTCAGCGCCGTACTTTGGGATTTCTTTGACCTCGACGTCGTGATAACTCCAGTTGGGGTTATTTGTTGCTAAAGACTGCTTTTAAGTGAAGAACCTATTTTTAAACCATTTCTACCATCTTGAAGTATTATTGATTACAGTATTGTGGATTTTTGTCGTTTGTGGTCTTGTGATAAATCTATATAAAGAATACTTATTTTTATAAAACCTGTGTGGTGTCCATCTGTAGTGTTTTCACTGTATTACTGTATGTGTTCACAAATGCTTAACACACTGCCTCTTAGATAAGCCTGCCTGCTCGTGCCAAGCTACCAATGGGGTGAGCAGGGGTTATCCAGGTGTGTAATCCCCTTTCCCTGACTTAGAAGCAAGGGTCCCTATTTGGACAAAGGTGCATACTGATGGAGCAGGGAAAATAATTTTTTTTAACCCTAACAAATTTTATAAATAATTAATAAAATGTTCGTTTAAATGTATTAATCAACACTGTATGTGTGGGAAAGGTAACATGCCAATGTGTGTGCTAAATAATCTATTAATGGATGTCCGTGTGTCTAATTATAACGTAAGAATAAATGCGTACTAATTAAAAATAAATGCATGTTTTTGTGCTTCATAGAAATAAAACGTGTCGTTGCAAAAACAATAGTGATGGTAAGTAAGGAACAGTTTAAATGTTGCTTTCTGCTAGGTAATAACTAATTGGGGTACGTAGATGACGGGAGGGAAACGAAAAGGCTATTTTTCTCTATTTTAATTATGTTTTGTTTGCCTCAAATTAGTGCTTCTAAAGTATAACCGAGTGGCGATATAAAATGGCCGCCAGTGGGAAGATGTGCGCAGGCGCAAGGGGACATGTGACACGGGATGAAGTCGGAGAAAAACTAAACCTCGTGATGTTGCTGAGAGGCTAGGATGCGAGAAATGGTCAAGGCTGATGTGACCTAATTGAACTGATAGTGTGCCGTGGTGATCAGCAGAAGACCCGTGGGAAACCAGTTTAAGAGAAAGGACAATGATTGCGGAGTTCTCGAATGTATCGAAAGAAGTTACAAATGTACTGATCGAAGCGGATGGAAACATGTCTTGAGCGTATGGGAAAGGAAATGATCCAAGGACCATTGGATCCAAGAGAACTTGATTAAAAGAATGAATAAGATGACATGCATGGACCAATGAAAGAAAAGCGTGTTATTAATGTTGCAACAATTAGTTAGCAAAGTTAGAATTAGGGTATAAGAGGGCCTACTCTTAGTGGGAGGGGGTCAGTCGCAGTCACAGTCAGGAGCGGAGTTGGAGAGTCGTGTTGATGTTGGTGGCTTCCAGTGCTGGGTGGTCCTGATCGATCCCTTACTGAGCGGGAGATGCTGAAAGACTGTTAGATGAGACGGGTTGCAGGTAGCTGATGCTGACGAGCTGAAGTTGCTGTTGCTGTCTTAATTTTCCAGTTGAGTATGAGAATCAGGTTATTTCTAATTCTTAAACTTAGGTTAGAAATCATTAGGCTAAATTAGAAAGGTAGGCAGGTAATTAGGGTTTTGGCTTCATGACAAAAATGTCCTTTCTGCAATAAATTAATTATGCTTAATAAATATTTGAATTTATAAATGAATAATTGAATAAAGTTTAAATTCTTTCTCATGCTTTTAAAAATTATATAAAATTTAAGATTCTTTAAACCAAAATGACTCAGTGGTTATTTTCCTAAATGATTGTGACATCAGTAATTGGTTATTGTGATTCAGCTGGTCTTAATCACTATGAACTAATTTCTTACATGAATGACTCATCGACAAAACAATGAGCAGGAATATCTTAAGAAATAACTAAAAGAAAGCGACAAGTTAAGGTAATAAGATATCCCGGCTCCTTCCAGCGGTACATAAATGGTGTTCTCCATTTAGTTCTCATGCTTCTCCTAGGAGTACAGAATTTCATAAAGGTATAAAGGAAATCCAGGTGTGTGCGTGTGTGTTAGGCGATGTTTATGGGCCCCATCGTCATGTGGATGTGAGAAAATATAGTTTGCCCCTGGATGACCTATAAGTGACCTGGGAGGAGAATAGTTTTTATTGTACGCGCTGCATCAGCATACCATTGCCAAATAGAGACCCTCAGTTCTAACAGGTTCCCTCTGCAAGTTGTAATTTAGGCTTGGTCTTGGGACTCGCTCACTTCAACACCTGGCATGGGGAGCTGTTGTCTCTGACGTGTGTCCTCCTTGAAGGTGCTGAGGGGACCATCCCCCTGACCTTCCCAGACCTTATGAAGTATTCTGGTATATAGTTAGTGTATAGGTCGTGACGGTGCCGCCTCATCCCTGTCCTTCAAAATGTCCTGCTGTGACAGAGAGGGGTGCATGAGTGCACCTGAGTTTGCGGGACGCTGGAGGTGCTGCTGCCACCCCTCACTTTCCACAGACAGGGCAGTGCGTAGAGGTCTCCGGATATTTTGGTGGGAGGTCCCTTTGCCGAGGGAAACGTTGCTAGTTGCAATGCTCCGCCCTATCAACGCCGCATCACCCCTTCTGCAAGTTTCCCTGTGCCAGTGGCAGAAGGGGGGAATAAGCATGCCTATGGGTTTAGTATTGGTTGACTGACCCGCTGGACATGCGTACTGTCCCAGTTCTTCACCAGTTCCACTCTGTGTTCTGCAACACATGCCATGGGGGGGGGGTTTAGAGGCAGAGTTGCGCCCAGCTGCAAGCCGCACCCGGCCAAGCCGGGCCGCTTATGCAGCTCGAGGCTCGCCCCCTCCACCTGCAGTGAGATGTGACCTTGCTGGCCCCTTCCCTTCCCCTCCTTGTTGAAGCTTTAGGTGAGGCTTAGGGTGGGGCAGCTGAGTTTCTGAGGCAAAATGGGCATTTGGATTCCAAAGCCAGGTGCAGAAAAACTTGCCTGTGGATGGCTTGTGTCCTTGCAGGCGCGAGCGATGGGTCAAGGGGAGGCCCAGGCGAAGCTGGGAGCCTAGGCGTAGAAGAACCCATGCTATGGGCTGATATAACGGGCACCACGGCCAGGCAGAGTGTGGAGGGACTGGAGCGGTGAGTGGGAGAGGATAGGAGTGTGGCTCTGCACTATGCAGCCAACCCACAATCTTCTACCTCAGGCTCCGCTCTGGCCAACCGCCTCGCAGATGCGCCTCTCCGAGCCTCTGTCTGCACCCCGCTGCTTCATTCCGCCGGGTCCCAATCATCTTTTCCCGGCTTCCCCTGGTCACTGTACAGACCACCTCAGGCCGCAATGCAGGCCGCCAGGATGCCAGGCCTCCACCTTGGTACCTCACCTCATAGTCTCACATCTGTCGCCCCGAGCTTCTTTCCGATTGCCGTGTACTTGCTTCCTTACTACCCTTATCTCCAGTGGAGACCACCATTGTCACGGAAGTGACTCCGGGACTACCTCCCTTGCCTTCAACTCCTGTCTCACAGCCTAAACCTCCTACCAAGTCACCAAAAAACTGTCTAGAAGGGAGCCTGAGACCGATATGGCATCTGCCTCTTTTAGCGATAAAAAAGGCCTTTCATCCGACAACTTCTGCGACCTCAGCGGGCGAGAAGGATGGGAGCACTTCCCGCACGCAATCCCACTGCTAAGTGCATGGATTACTCTGCCCCACTGAGCTACAAAGTCTGTCTGGGAGGCCCCCATGGCTGGCTCAGTTCATCTCATCAACGCAGAGAATACAGGAAATACTCAAAACTCCTCTAGCCCTCTCAGGAGCTTAGGGGCCCAGCCCTCAGTGGCCTCAGTGGCCCATGAAGACGCTGAGGAAAAGGATCACGGGGCGCTCTGGTACTTAAAAATGCCAGAATGGGAAGAAATGCTGGCAACTTACTCACAGGACCTCGAACCATCATCCTGGGCTCCCTGGCTGCCCAGCCCTCAAGGCAGAGAGGCAGAGTCAAGTGGGGAAAGACAACCACCCTCTGACAGTGTCTGGGTGTCCCTTTTGAATATGGTACAGCTGAGGCACTGCAGTACCAATCAGATAAGATTGACATCACTCCTCAACACCCTGGCCGTCCTTGTAGCCGGGATAAATGACAAACTAGGGGAACTAAACTCTTTGATTAAACGTGTTCAGTCGGATAACACATTAATACAAACTGTCCCTGTACCAAGATCATAGGTAAGCTATCAACTCTCTCCACTATGCTCAATGACCTTATAACTGACCTAAAAAAAACGATCTCACATGGGGCCCTGCCTACTGGGCTGAAATCATCCTGCTCCTGCGAAGGTGCACTGGTCCTGCGAAGCACTGCTGGGTGAAAGGAGACAGCTACTAAAAGCCCTCTTCAACCAAAGAGGCATACGCTCGCGGTGGCAGGCAGTGCTGACCTGCTTTGAACCGGGGAACCTTCAGCTGAACTGTCGCTTTGTCAAATGTCTCCTGAAGGTGGAAGAAATTATGCCCCACAGCACATCTGGTCACCTTGCTGTGCCAGCAGCAACTTAACTTAGAGCTAGATGACATCTCTCTAGTAGATGGCTTGGCCGTGGCCAGCAGTAAACTAACTATGTGCACTGTTCAGCTGCGACCAAGAGAGGAGGCCCGCTTAGCTCAGCTCACTGTGTGAGGGTGACCCCAAGAGGCTCACCTGTCCGTCATGCCCTATTGGCTCCCTGGGTGCACTCACTCTGTCTTGTGCACTTGCACTTTAACTAGGACGTCTTGCTCTCTTGCCTCCTCATTACTCTAATCAAGCAATGCTCAACATTGGCCGCTCTCGTGGACAAAGATTTGATCGGCTCGGCCCAAGCAAGACAGGCTAATTGCGGCTGGCAGCCCACCTTTTAACAGCTGCTCATAGAGAATATTTGTATAGAGAATGTTACTGGATTTTATTACATGTGATATTTTACTTACCCTTATAAGGGGCCTGATTACGATGACGGTTGGACAAACGTCGGACCGCCTTCGCTGTGGGAATGGAACCGCCCGACATGTAGTCTGCAGTTCCACCCGCCAAATTATGCATAGGCGGTCAGAAAAATGCCTTTTTCCATTGCGGCTTGTGCCTGACACATGGTGCATGGATGTTTGAGGGGGCCACCGTATGTGCTCCCCTGGCCACGTAGCAGAGGGCCCCCTTTCCCTCTGCCTTTACATGGCGGTCCGGAGGCAGAGAGAAAAGGACATCGTAATCTCTATGGCAGTGCCTCCACAGGCATCGCCCCCATTGTAGGGATTACCATCCGATCGATGCCCCGACGGGCTTCTTGACCCTGTCGGAGGTGTTGGTCGGTCCCTCCGACTGCTGCGCTCCGACTGACCGCATCATAATGCGGCAGTCGGACAGCTATCCTTGCTGTCAAGCGGACCGCCACCGACGGATTATCTGTGGCAGTCCGCCCAACAGCCTAATCGAGCCCAATGTCTGTTTTACGTTTATGATCTGATGTCTCAAGTGTGCGGCTTTTTAACTAAGCCTATTTTATTAATGGAAACTAATGGTATTTTGTGTTTTAAACTGTTAATTTATTGCAATGGTTTTAAGTAACCATGCAATAAATGAATAAAATCTCTCTGTAAAATAAAATACAACCATGCTGTGGTTTCTAAAGTTTAGAAACTACTGCATACCACTCGCTGGTGACCTTGCATAGTCTGCAGTGATTAACTTTAAATCATTGCAGAGTATTTAAGGGGCAAGCGCCGAGTGATATGCAGTGGTTTCTAAACTTTAGAAGTCACTGCATACCAGCCACTCGGCGCCGTTACAAGGGCACAGAGTAGTACTTGGGCGTTCTATCTTCATCTTGCATCCATTTTTGGACGTGAGGGTGCATTTTGTGGAATGAAAATAGCCACAAATGCCCACTCCGCCCTGTCGCAGAATTTTGCGGAATCCTGCGGAATTTTAATGTGATTCCGCGGAATTGTAGTCCGCCAAATCCGCCCACCCTTACTTGTTACATGATCTCTCAACAGAAATGATGTGCTCTCTACTGCTGAAGAGAAGACTCTGCAGTCGAAAAGTATGAGAAAGTATTTCTATTGGTTATAAGAAGTGCAACAAAAGTTAGTAAAACACATTTCGCTTCTGAAGCAGGCTTATTCATGACCACATCGCCTTCTTTCTTTTCTTTTTTTCATTTTGTAAGTTAGTAGCAAGCGCGTTTTAAAACTTTTTAGTCTATTAATAGGTGTTGTTTTGGGTGTCAAAGTATAGAAACTCTGTCTAAACGTAAACAGAGTAGTTAATTGGGGCGCGTAGCAGCAGTGCGAGAGGCTGACTGGGGCAAATACAGTAATTTAGGATGTCAGAGAAAAGCTGAAAGGCCTCCTTGGCCGGTTCATTGGAGCAGAGCGCCCTTGACTGTCAGAGCCTTCACGGCCCTTGTTAATGCTATTTTTCAACAATTTAATCGGACACTAGAGGGCCTCGAGTGCATAAAATAAACCAAACCCAGCAGGACAAGACAAGTACATGGAAGATTAATCTCTGGAGTAACAGAAGCAGAGAGGTGGAATCTAGGCCATCAAGGAAAAATATACAGAACCCTGAAGAAAGACCCAAAGAAGTTACAGCATTGGTTCCTTGACATACAGAAAATATCATTAAAGAAATGTGCACATTGGAATTTAAAATCAAATTAAATGAATCTTGTTACCGGAGTAAAAGTTATTTTTTGTCTTGGGGCATGAAAGCCTCCTGCATGAGTTTGCGAGCGTGCAGCCCTGCTCTGACCTACCCATGAGCCGAGAGTCTGGTATCGATTCTGCATGTGCCCTGAGGTCAGTGCTTAATTTGAGCCAGTTATTTCCGGTGCTCAGCACCAGCACATAATTGTCCCCACCGGCACTCAGACAAACAGTGCCACTATGTGGCAGACTTCCCAAATGTAGAGATCAGTACAACAACTTTTGTTTATTAATTCGAAATACATTAACCATGACTAATACCTGTGGCACAACCCATTCTTATAGCTTTGGGGCCTAGAATAGTCAGAATTGTCACACTGCCAGGTGTTTGGTGGCTAGTAATTGTTCTGATACTGTTACTGGTAGCGCTAGAAGGAGAAATGGGTGTTTCAAGCTGTGGCAGCCTCCTGACAAGAGCCCTGGCACCCATTATTTTACAAACTGCACTGCCTGTGGTCTGTTGTATTAATGTTTAGTGCCCCAGGACAGGGCTCTGTGGGTCAGATGGGCGCGCCATGAGTATCTTCACTACTGAGCGTGGCTGCTGTCAGCAAGCCGGATAGGCCAAACAGCCTACTGGCCTCCTGTATAAAGTGTCTGTTCAGTCCTCCGCAGCTGGTTGCGTCAAAGCATCCTATGTGTGGGGGTATCACATTTGTGTGTGTCACAGTATGTGCATCGAAGGATGTCTGAGGCGCATGTGTGCCATGGATGACTATGGGCACAGAAGAATCCATCTTGGGATCTTCACTGTAGCCATGATGCACAGAATGGAGGCTGGAGGCAATCTGGCAGACAAGTGATATGTATTGCTACATTCCTGAAGTGGTGCTGAGCCAGACTCTAGTGTGTGAGACGACTGGAGACAGCGGTCTCTTTAGGAGTGCAGGCATAGCATTTTGCCATGTCTTGCACTTTTATTTATTTTGGTTCCTACCCTCATAAGTTTGATAGGTGCTACTGAAGGACACTGGCCTCTTTATAAGTGTAGACTTAGCCTTCTTCTTGGGGAGACATCCATTACCACGCGGGCATTGCATCGCAATGCCTTTACATCGCGGGTATTACAACGCAAGTCGTTACAACGACTTGCGCTGGATGGAGCACTAACCTAAGGAATAGTATGATTTACTATTCCAACACCTTCCTTACTGTACGTAGACTGGTGTTGGAATAGTAAATCATACTATTCCTAAGTCCAGCGCCCTCCAGCGCAAGTCGTTGTAATGACTTGCGTTGTAAAAACTGCAATGTAACGTACCGCGATCATTTTGATCGCGTTGTAACGTCACATATTCTTCTTCTGGTGTTCCTTAGAGGTGCTACTCTCAAAACACTGATGAGTGTAAAGAGAGAAGGCGTCCCTCCCTTCTGTGCATATCTTTGGTCTCTCCGAGCAGGGTATTGCCAGCCCAAGCCTTCATGGTGGCAAAGATTGTGCAGGTAGAATCTACAACCTCTTTCTGGAGACAGGGCATAGGAAGGTGATTGAGACCTCAAGGAAGTGCTCCAGGACTTCTCACTGAACAATGCTAGGTGCAGCCATCTTCCCTGCCAGTTGAGGTGCCATCGCCTGGAAGTCTGCAACTTTCAGCTGGAGGAGCTAAGGATCTGTCTTGGATGAGTAGGATGCTGACAGAGGGGTACTGGAGGTGACCATGCAGAAGAGAGCCCAGTGGTAGCTGCCTGGCGGAGGAGCTGGCTAGAGACGAGGATCTGCCTTGGTGAGGAGGATGCTGACAGAGGGGTACTGGAGGTGACCATGCAGAAGAGAGCCCAGAGGTAGCTGCCTGGCGGAGGAGCTGGCTAGAGACGAGGATCTGCCTTGGATGAGGAGGATGCTGACAGAGGAGGTGACCATGCAGAAGGAAACTGCCCAGAAGAGAGCCCAGTGGTAGCTGCCTGGCGGAGGAGCTGGCTAGAGACGAGCATCTGCCTTGGATGAGGAGGTTGCTGACAGAGAGGCACTGGAGGTGACCATGCAGGAGAGAGCCCAGTGGTAGCTGGCTGGCGGAGGAGCTGGCTAGAGATGAGGATCTGCCTTGGATGAGGAGGATGCTGACAGAGGAGGTGACCATGCAGAAGAGAGCCCAGTGGTAGCTGCCTGGCGGAGGAGCTGGCTAGAGACGAGCATCTGCCTTGGATGAGGAGGTTGCTGACAGAGAGGCACTGGAGGTGACCATGCAGGAGAGAGCCCAGTGGTAGCTGGCTGGCGGAGGAGCTGGCTAGAGACGAGGATCTGCCTTGGATGAGGAGGATGCTGACAGAGGAGGTGACCATGCAGAAGGAGACTGCCCATAAGAGAGCCTAGTGGTAGCTGCCTGGTGGAGGAGCTGGCTAGAGACGAGGATCTGCCTTGGATGAGGAGGATGCTGACAGAGGGGTCCTGGAGGTGACCATGCAGAAGAGAGCCCAGTGGTAGCTTCCTGGCGGAGGAGCTGGCTAGAGACGAGGATCTGCCTTGGATGAGGAGGATGCTGACAGAGGAGGTGACCATGCAGAAGAGAGCCCAGTGGTTGCTGCCTGGCGGAGGAGCTGGCTAGAGACGAGGATCTGCCTTGGATGAGGAGGATGCTGACAGAGGGGTACTGGAGGCGGCCATGCAGAAGAGAGCCCAGTGGTAGCTGCCTGGCGGAGGAGCTGGCTAGAGACAAGTATCTGCCTTGGATGAGGAGGATGCTGACGGATGGGTACTGGAGGTGACCATACAGAAGAGAGCCCAGTGGTAGCTGCCTGGTGGAGGGGCTGCCTAAAGACGAGGACCTGCCTTTGATGAGGAGGATGCTGACAGAGGAGGTGACCATGCAGAAGAGAGCCCAGTGGTAGCTGCCTGGTGGAGGAGCTGGCTAGAGATGAGGATCTGCCTTGGATGAGGAGGATGCTGACAGAGGAGGTGACCATGCAGAAGAGAGCCCAGTGGTTGCTGCCTGGCCGAGGGGCTGCCTAAAGACGAGGATCTGCCTTTGATGAGGAGGATGCTGACAGAGGAGGTGACCATGCAGAAGAGAGCCCAGTGGTAGCTGCCTGGTGGAGGAGCTGGCTAGAGACGAGGATCTGCCTTGGATGAGGAGGATGCTGACAGAGGGGTCCTGGAGGTGACCATGCAGAAGAGAGCCCAGTGGTAGCTGCCGGGCGGAGGAGCTGGCTAGAGACGAGGATCTGCCTTGGATGAGGAGGATGCTGACAGAGGAGGTGACCATGCAGAAGAGAGCCCAGTGGTTGCTGCCTGGCGGAGGGGCTGGCTAGAGACGAGCACTTACACAGGACCCTTGAGAGGCATTGATACTGTGGTGCCCATGGGGAGGCCAACGCTACAAGAGACAGCATCACACAAGCCCATCATCCCTTAACTTGAGTGCCTGACCTATGCTGCATCCAAGTGGGGCTCCGTTCTTCGTTCTTGCTGGGCAGAGTCTGGGAGTTTGCCAGTGCATTTTCCTAACATCTGCAGCAGGGAGCCCTGCTGCTGAGGAGGCACCTCGGGTTACCCAGGGCCTCGCATTTCTCCATGCAGCTCTGGATGCTACTTTGATCTGCACAGCATCCAGTTCTTCCCTCTATCTATGCTACACCTGTGCCAGTGCTTGTAAATGGGCCTAGTGACTTCGGTCCCCATGGTGACTGTGAACCCAGAGGATCCTTAAACATCGGTAGTACCCCATTGGCCTCCTGTATCACCATCATTGAAGACCCCTGGGGTGCCATCTCCATTCCTTCTGGTTGCAGGTTTGTTGGTGCCTTTCACCCCTTGGAGGAGAGTCCCAACCACTCTGCAGTCTGTCTCGTGGCCATAGCACGGGGACGGGCAGCCCCGCTCTATTGAGTAAGGACCCCAGCCCAGTGATCTCAAGGTAACATTCCTGCTGGGCCTCACAGAGGAGGTGAGCACACCTGGGTACTGCTGACATCAGAGCATTAGACTCACTAATGGGAGAGGATGTGGCCTAACGGCTAGAGGGTCAACCTCGAAGCTGAGGAACCGGGTTCGAGTCTCGGCAGGGACGCTCAATATCCTGTGATTCTGGGCAAATCACTTAATCTCCTCGAGCCTAACAAAATGAATGTGTCTGTCTGTAACGGAACTGGTGCTCATGTAAAGCGCTCTGATACCTTTGGGTCGTCTTCCTGCTATATAAAACACACAAAAAATATATATATATATATATATTGGGCACCAGGCGCTTATGGACTAACCGCAGGGCCAGCGTTCTGTGAACATGGCCTGCTCGATTATCCTACAGCTGATGAAGGTACTCCCTATCACCACCCCTACCCTTGTTTAGTGTGGTGATGTGTTTAGATTTAAATACTTTTCCTTATCTACGATGAAGCTCTGCCTGGACAATTGATTTATTAAGGGTTACTGAGTTTCCTATCCCTGATGGCTGAAACCACTTCATAGATAGTCGAGCTGAAAGATGTACACGGAGCTCGAGCTTCCATGTCTCATCCTAGGTAACCAATGTGAGTGAGGCTCATCAACCCCGCTATGCCCCAAGGCCCCCAAGGCCCCTGAACAAGTTCAGACAATTACCATGAATGAAAGAAATGTCACCTGCAGAAACCTGCTGATAAATACTTGACATTGTCTATTTCTTGCCGCTTTTAGTCCTTCTTTTGTTTTCAACTGTTACTGTGTAATATTTGTCTGATCCCCTTTATTTACCAATATTGCTCATTCTTGTGAAAAAATATATTTCCATTGTACACACTGTCAATGTCTCACTCAATACTCAGTCCATCATCAATGTATGTATGCTGATATATTTGGCATCAATTGCAATTTGGAAGATGAGTTTCCAATAAATATTTGCTGAGTTACTATTCGTTGAAAAACCTGAATGTTTCAAAGATCTTAAATGTGCCGAGTATCAGGAATGTGTAAACGTCTGCAGAAAGTGAAGCAATCTGAATTATGATTTAATCTCAGTAGTGGCAAACAAATCTGTAATTACACTTTAGTACCTAATCTGCTTTCAAGAATGGAGAAAAGAACAAAGAATGTTATACATTTAATCAATAAAATCCTTAATTTTTATATATCACTTCATCCCATTTGTAGATTCACGAAATAAGATATGTTATTATTACCCTTTTTTATTATAAGCACTTTATCAGCCTCAGAAAGATGAAGTCAGCCTCTTATTGTTCATAACCAATGACCCATGGTCTCTGATGTCATTTCACTAGTATCATTAGTCGCCCATAAATGGCATCGCATTCTTTAATCACCGAAGCAGCTCGCCCATATGGGCATCAAGGCTGCACTCTCCTTGTGTCCTGGGCGTTTTTTATTATACGAATAGTGAATGATACTTATTATTGTTCACTATTGTATTCACTCTTGGTATAATTTAAAAAAATAATGCTGATCCCCAGCAGGGCCATCTGTGTGATGGTTGGCACAGGAGCACAAAGGTGTCTGCACCATCTATGAGGCCAACTGTCCTGGTGCAGTCCCAGACCTGGCCTCAGGGGTCGCCACACCTCAGATCTCCCCATTTGTGAAGCACTGCAGTTCACCCATACCGGTAGCAACGTTTGTACCATGTCAAATGTGAACAATAGGCTATTATTCACTATTTGTGTAATAAAAATGACTAGCACACAGGAGGGTGCAGCCCCGACACTCACAAGGCCAACCCGTGACTGCTGTTACCTCACTCTCTCCCATCTCTTCACAGGGTGGGGTCAGTAGCATCACTGACCCAACCCCACACTGTGACGAGATGGGAGAGGATGAGGTGACAAAGCAAGGGACTGGGAGCTGGAGCCTGCACATCAGTGTGCAGGCTCTAGCATTCAGTTTCTTGGTTCAGTGTCTTAGGCAGGAGGAAGATGTCCGCCTGCCCGGTGGATCCATCCAGCACTAGTCCAGAGGAGCTGAGGCTGACCAGTACAGGCAGCTAAAGGTACATGAAAAAAAGTTATTCCAGGTACAAGTCCTTGAAGGAAGGTGCAGTACCTGAACACATTTTCAGATGTTCCTTTTTGAGTCAGGCTGCAGTACCATATGCCATTACAAGAAGCCTCAGAGGTGTCCTCTATTGCCACCTCAATCTCAGGACACCAGATATGTATAAACAGAGCAGACCACTTCAGAGATCTCCTTTTGTTAAAAGGAGAACATCCCAATCGCAATATATTGTATATACAATATACAACCCAATCGCCTCTGATATGTACTGGCTCCATGTTCATCTTGATCTTGAATGGTCCATGGTACAAAGATGCCTGACATTGCAATGCAGCCTGTCCCACTGGGAATTCTCTATCATTCCACTTTGCATAAAAAGAGGTGCTGAGCAGAGGTATTGGGTGAACTTCTCTTTTGCAGTATAACCCAAAACAGTATGAGCAGTGGAAAAGGCTTGGAGGACTGGCCTTAAGGTGGACGTATTCCTCACAAGTAGGCTTGTAGTTTGTGGCTTGGTTTGCTTCTACTCTTCATGCCTCGATATTGGGTTGTAGTAAAACTGCTGCAAAGATTCTTTATGGTGGACACAAAAACTCCTTCTGTTCAAAGAGGCCCATCTCTCTCGACTGGCTGTGTATGCCTTGCCTCGATCATTGGCCAGTGATTACCTATGTAGGGCTTGATAAATGATGGTAGTCAAACACCATTAGTATACTCTTGCTGGAATGGTCACACTTAATTTATTCTTTCTTTACAGTTTTGCAGTACTCAGTACTCAGTGCTCATGTGAACTGTATTGCTTGTAAATGTTACATTATCTAAGGACTATTTCATCAAAATTATTCTCCGACTCTATATTTGTTTTTACTCTATTTTGTATCTCAAGAAATATGCATGCATGTATGTTTGTATATATGCACTGTATGGCGCAAACCTAGCCAAAAGGCGGCAGAGAACTGATCACTGTCAAAGGTAAAGAAATATGTAATGAGGAGTGAAGAGACAGCTGGATACAGGGAGAAGAAGTAGATCCTGATGTAAATTTATTTAAATGGCGCATCTTCAGTTCTTTTCTAAATTGGAGCAAGGATAATTCTACTGACTGCATAGGGATATTACTCCAGATCCTGTGTGCATAGATGGAGAAGGCTTATTGCTTCTTTCCTTCTTTTTTGTGTTTGTTTGACTCAAGACTGACAGTGTTCTGGTTGTGCCAAGAACCACCAGAGTAGATGCATGCTTCAGCCCCATAATCAGGAGTGTTGGTCGTGATGGCTTAGTAAATGATGCTGCTGATTTTTAAGATGTTGTGGGCTGGCAAGGGGAGCCAGTGGAGTTCCATCAGGGTGGGGATTACGTGGTCATATTTGTTCTGAACCTGGATGAGATATGTGTAGAATTCCCTGAAGGGAGGCCATAGAGTAGAGTGTTACAACCCTCCAGATGTGAGAGTACAATGGCTTCAAAAGAAGTCCTGAAGTCGCCTCCTGGCAGAAACAGTTTCATGTTCTTTAGCAGTGAGAGCCAGAATCAGGCGGTCTTTTAGTACATGCTGTTATAGGGCGAGGTTGGTTTCCTGGGTGAATCCAAGTGACTTACCGTTGTGTGGGAGTTGATGTTTGAATCTGTCCAGGTTCATTTAATTGAATCAGGTCTGGACTGGTTGTTGTTTGTTGCTTTTTGCAAATAACGTGTGTTGGTGGGAGTATGATTCAAATTGGTGCTGGACATCCAGGTCTGGATGAGGTGCACGACCCGTTTGATGCACAGTGTATCGTGAGCAGAGGATACCAATAGAGGAGGATCATGATTTCACTTGTTATACTAGTTGGAATGTTTGCTATCAAACGGTGCTTTTATAGCTTGAAGCAATAAAGATGTTTATATTAAATATGTTTATTGAAGGAGGCACTGCTCACAGAGGCAGTGAAGCCATCACTAAAAATGAAACAAAAGATACAGCCATCTATACACATGCTCATGTACACAAATTATCAGAAATCCAAATACACAGTAGCTGGTTGTAGCAGTATGCACCTGCTGCCAGTCCCCTGTTCCTTGCTGCAGAAGGTAAGGAGGGATTGTCAGTCGAGAGAATCATTTGTCTATGACAGAATCAGACAATATAACACAGCTCTGACATGATCATCTGGGGCCATTTCATACTTAGGTCACACTGTCCCAGTTTGCGCAGTGGCACACATTTAACAAAGTATGTCGAGCGCAAACACAGACAGCGAATCTTTTTACTTTTGATGTGCTGCCCTCGGAGCAGCCGTGAAAAGCAGAGGGACTGTTTGAAGCAGGTGCTCTGTCTTTCACAGGGCAGGAGGCACCGGACTGTCACTTTAAAGGGGAACCGAGATCCCCTGCAGATGGGTGTAGTGAATGACTGCAGAGGGATGTTTGGGAGGTCCATGGTACCTCTTTTTCTCCTTTCAGAGGGCACCCTCAAAGAAGTGACGGAGCGCATCGTAATTCTTTCCACCACGATCGGTAGTATGTCTATGGCGAATTTTTCACTGGCAATTTTGATCGTGCAATTTTGCACTTTGGATCTTACCCCTGGTAACCTTGTGGCTGGTATACTGACTAGCCTCTCACTCTTTGTTCACGGCGTGCCAATATTTGATGATGCACTTTTGACACCTGATTGATTCTGGAATTCGGAGCACCTAGTCCTTCGCAGCAGCCCCGAGCTCCACTGTATGTGCATGTGCTTGACACACAACATACTGGTTGATTGCTTTAAGCACCTTATTGGCAGCCATTCTAATTTCTTTTTTTCTCTTTCTTTTCCCTTTATCCTCCCTCCTCTTACTCCCGCCCCCCCATTCTTTCTGCCTTTTCCCTTCCTCCTAGCTCCCTCTTAGACCCCTTCCCTCCCTTCTCCTTTTTCCCCTCCCGTCCCTCTGCCCCCGCCACCTTCTCAGGCATATATCGATGCGTCCTGATGATGATCCCCCTATCTTAGTTGGGATAGAAACATCGTCGACTTACACATCTTGACTCCAAACAGTTTCATTCGGATTTATATGAAGCACAAGATGTTTCTCTGTATTGTGACTGTTTTTAATATGCAGCACACATAGAAACAGCAAAAATGAGGAGAAATAAAGCGTTTCTCCCCGTTTCGCCATGTTAAGACCAGGCTTTCCCTGGTCTTAATTTTGGTGCTGCCTCCTATTTACGCCACCCTTGTAAATAGGGGGCAGAGTCAAAATCAATGGGTCGTGAGGTGGAACGCCCACCGCACCACCCATTGCCCTCCCCTTTCACACTAAGTATAGAGTGAAAGCGGGCCTTATTTACAAGGCAGCGTTAAGCCACGTTAAGTGGCATAACACTGCCTTGTAAATAAGGTGAAGCCCATAAAACCACTGAAACGTCTATAAAAGTGTGCACCACGTCTACGTGGCCACAATCAGAGCACCTCTTCATGGCCTCCTCCTCTCTGTGCCAGTGTCTATAATGTGATCCCTTAAGATAGCACTGGCGCTACATGTGCACCTGTGCTATTTATATTACAGAAGGGGCTGCATAAGTATCAGTGCCCTCATGGAGCACTGGATGCAACACACCCACTGATGCTCACATTTCTGGCAGTATGTTGCCACGGGGACAACTCTAGTCTATTTTGGCAAGCGGAAATGGACTAGCTCTTGACAGCCTCTGCTGGGGGTACTCCTATACAGAAGTGAAGAATAAAATTCCAATGGCCCATTCTATCAGCACTGGCAGTTGGGTATTACAGTATTTTATGTGATCGTGAACTACTGTGTACTAATGTCCAGTAGAGAGAAATACAACCCGAAAATTTCTAAATTGCCACTACAGCCACCTCTGTAGCCCTTCCCTATCCTCTTCTTCAGCACGTCCCCCTGTGCAACTTTCTTTCATTACAATTTATTAAAGGTTGTTCATGCCTCTTAGCTTGACCTAGGTGTGTTGAAGGGCCTTGGACAAAAACTCCTCAGAAACAATTATTGCCTAATTGTAATAAAGGATTCTAATAAGTTTGTTTATCTTTCTGGCTCTGACTAATTTCTTGTTCTTCCCACAATACATTACTCTCACTCAGTATGGGCTTCAGGTTCAAAATGATTTGTCATTTTTGAATCCATGATGGGGAGATTTATAGTACCACTGACTTTGTTGATGGTTTCTTGATGTAATTCTGCACTTCCAGCAGAGCTATTATTGAAATCAGTACCAGGAAGATTAATCACCTATCTTCTTTCCAGTTCACTGAGACTTCAGAGGTCGTCAATGGATTTTCTGCTCTCGAAAACATAAAGCATGATTTATAAATACAATATTTTCTTTTTCTTCAGTAGTGTCGTGATTTCTTAAGGCGAAACATCTGGAACAACAAAGCTAGAGCCACGAGCTCCAGACCCCCGCAAGCGTAACCACATTTGCCCAAACAATGACTTTGCTTTAACCACGCACATGCGTGGTTAAGGCAAATGAGTTCTAGTGTTCAGAATGGGCGGGGAAAGAGGAGAGTCAGGAAGCTGACACTGACAGGTAAGTAGGGCTGGGTCTGGGGCCAGGTCTGGGGTGGGTTTGTGGTAGTTTTCAGGGGTGGTGGGTATTCAGGGTAGTTTTAAGGGGTGGTGGGGGCTCGGGGTAATTTTTAGGGGTGAGGGTTCGGGGTAGTTTTTAGGGGTGGGGATTCGGGGTAGTTTTCAGGGGTGGATGTAGTTTTTAGGGATGGGGGTTCGGGGTATTTTTCAGGTGTGGTGGGGGTTTTGGGCAGTTTTCAGGGGTGGTGGGGGCTTGGGGTAGTGTTCAGGGGTGAGGGGTGAGGGGTAGTTTTTAGGGGTGGGGTTCGGGGTAGTTTTCAGGGGTGATGGGGTTCGGGTAGTTTTTAGGGGTGGAGGTTTGGGGTAGTTTTTAGGGGTGAGTCGGGGTTCGGGGTAGTTTATAGGGGTGGGGGTTTGGGGTAGTTTTCAGGGGTTCAGGGTAGTTTTCAGGGGGGGTTCAGGGTAATTTTCAGGGGTAGGGGGTTTGGGTAGTTTTCAGGGGTGGAGGGGGGTTCGGGATAGTTTTCAGGGGGGGTTTCAGGTATTATTTTTAGGGGTTGTTTTTAGGGCTCAATGAGAGGGATGGGGTAGTTTTTAGGGATTAGGGGAGGGAGGGGTCATTTTTAGGGCTCAGGAGGAGGGGGACGGACGTGGTAACCTTAGCCATGCATACCCCTTTACCATGCATGCCTTTACCACGAAAAATCATGGTAAAGGCATGTGTGGTAAAGCAATGCATGGCTAAGACACGGTTGTTGTACAGACCGCGTTGTTTAGGTTTGGGGTTGAGGAACTCGTTGTTCCGACATACAACCTTTCTTAAGTACTGTGATTAGCAGTACTTCTATGAGGGCTCATTAAAACGTGTTGCTAAAATGCAGTTCTTTCGGTAAAGCTGACTGCATTACGGTATTTTAACCACTATTTGAAATAGCACAATACAATCCCATTTATAGAGCGCACAGTAACCTCCAAGGAGGCGTCCCGGCGCTGGCGGAAAGGAACACCCAGAGAGGGGAGCAGAGAAAGGGATGACAGCTGCCTTAGCAGGGATCAAAAAGATGAATTTTTAAAGACTTTCTAAAGACAGCCTCAGACGAGCTGCTTGGATACTTGGATCTCAGCACTGGTTTTGTTTATGCAACATAGGCCATTGTATGTCCTTTTCGGGTAATTAACCAACACGTCGCTTTGTGGAAATATCTGAGAACAATGCATTGCAAAAAGAATATTCGTTAGCATATATTTTATGTGGCACTGCCTCCAGGCATTTGTTTGAAGAAATGGATCAGAACTTGACTTCCAGTGCTTCTTGCAGTCACTTATGGCTCAGAAGGAGAGAGCTCAAGGAAGGTGCCAGGCTAGCACACCTTGTTTTATAGTATACTGAAACCCTCATGGCTGGGACCAGATCTAAAGTGAAGCTGCCCTCCTGTTTTGTCATGTCCTGGTAGTGAAGATTTACTGGATTGGATGGTGAGGAGAGAAGATGATTGGACAAGGACCATTCAAGGAAGTGAATCACTTAGACATCATTACGGCCTGTGGTGTCTTAATATGGAAAAGTACGGGGAAAAGTACAAATGTTTAACTAAAAAAAATTGTAAAATTAAGTTAAAGTATTATTTAAAATGTAGCACAAAAATATACTTTTTACTATAAAGTAATATTTATTCAAATGGATAAAATGTTATTGGTTTAATAAAAATTGGTACATTATTTATAAATATATTAATTAGCAAAAAAAAGTTACCACTATATAAATAAATAGCAGATTTGCTTTGTTTGTAGATTTTTGTGACATTAAATGATATTTATTTATATTTTTAACTGTATTAAGGGCCATATGTAGGTAGCTAAATACCGGTCGGTAACGGCCGAAATTCGGTAAATCTCCCGTTACCGACCGGTATTCAGGCAATTGTGATGTAGGAGGCCAAAAAGAAGGATTCGGTAATTATGAATCGGTAAATACCGATTCATCATTACCGAATTCAAAATTACCGAATCGGAATTACTGATTCCTTATTTACCGAATCGGTAAATAAGAAACGGCAAAAACGAGAAAAGAGATGTAGGTAAATTCGGTAATCCCGAATTCCATGAAATTCGGTATTTAAGAGTCGGTAATTAACACTGACTGAAAGCAGGTGGTAATCAGCTACAGTGTATAGAAGCAATCCCAAAATGCAACAGTGTGATCACTATGGCGGCTTTCTATGTGATTGCAAGGCGGCTACGTCTACAGGCAGCAGGAGTGAGGATCTGGAGACGGGAGGAGCGCATTTACAGACAGCGCATCACACTCTTCCAACAGACTGAGGCTGAGATCCATGAAAGGTACAGGCTACACCCCCACACCATCCTGGACTTGATAAGGGACCTGCACCCACTCCTGGAGCACCCAACACCAAGAGCGCACGCCATACCACCACATGTGCAGGTGCTCTGTAGCCTACATCTACTCGCATCTGGCAGTTACCAGGGGGTGATAGCTGCGGTAGGCGGGGTGTCTCAGAGTTGCCTGTCCCGTTTCTTCAGAAAGTTCCTGGATGCCATGATGCAGAGAATGCATCACTACATTAGCTTCCCAAACACACAGGCGGAACTGCTGAAAACCAAGACAGACTTTTACCAGATGGCACAGTTCCCGCATGTCATAGGCTGCATTGATGGCACACACATTCCAATCTGCCCACCAGCAGCCACTGAGTATATCTACAGGAACAGAAAGTCCACCCACTCCATAAATGTGCAGGTAATCTGCGATGCTGCCAACATAATCACTGACATCGTGGCCAAATTTCCTGGGAGCACCCACGATTCATACATCTTCCAGAACAGTGGGATCTACACACGCCTGGCTGCGGGAGAATTTGGAGAAGGATACCTGCTAGGTAAATCACTGTGACACTCACTCATACTTACTGCAGATGAATGTGTATTGGTGTTTGTGACTAATGGCACTCTCTTTCTCACCTAGGCGATAGTGCATATGCCGTGGGGTCATTTATCCTCATTCCCTACCTAAACCCATCAACCCTGAGTGAGAGACGATACAATGTGGCACACAAATCAACATGCAACGTTGTGGAGCGCACATTTGGACTATTAAAAAGCAGGTTCCGCTGCCTCCACAAAAGCGGAGGCGCACGTCAGTACACACCCATCATCTGCTGCAAAATCATTGCAACTTGTGCAATGCTGCACAACCTTGCCACAAAGAAAGGTACAGAAGTGGAATTAACTGATTTTGAGGACAATGATGATGAATTTGCACTGCCAGAGCCCAACGCAGCAGGAGTGCCACCAGCAACAGATGGGAGACAGAGACGGGCAGAGATCACATGCAACTATTTTTAAGTAAATAAGGAGACACAGCCAGTTTTTGAATGTAATGACGTAGTATTTATTTCTGGGCACTACGCCACAACACAAACGGCCAAACTTGGCATTCCAATTTGTGACATCCATAGTAGGAAGTCATGGGTTACTTCACCCAAGTCTGTCCTGAAAGTGTGGGCTGCATCAGCGTCTGCGGCCACGCACAACAGTACTGGATGCCATTAACTGACTGTCCTCACTGGCTGTGGAACCAGTGGCAGCCCCATGCCGTCTGCTGCTCCTCCGGGTGTCTGTTACAGGGGGGTAATGCTGCTCCGACTGGTCGTGTCCTCGCTGTCCCCAACTTCCACAGCACCAGTAGTGGCAGACTGACTTATAAGCAGCACTTCAAGAGCAGTGGTCACCTTTACCAGCCCCCTAGAGACATCAGTGCTGCAGTGCGCCAGCCCCTCCTGCATGGCCACGGAGTGCCTGCAGAGCAGAGAAGTGGCAGTTGCTAGGCGGTTCACTGCCCTCGTATGGTGCTCCATTTTCTGCCTCTCCCTGCGCTGTGTTACTCTGTCCTCATCCATTTTGCTGCACAGCAGCATCACAGACTGGGACATGTCCTGCATGCCCGCAGCCATCTCCTTCATGCCCTCAGCCATTGAGCTAATGCCCTTGTCAATGTTGGTCGTGTTATCATTGAGGCGCCTCATTTGTCGCTGGACTGACTGAATTGCCTTGCCTTGTAGGCGCTGCACCTTCACCATGGTTGCCTCCAGCCCTCCAAAGACACCATGGCTCTCACCCTGTGGAGGTGGACTGCTCACACGAGCCCTGCGGTGGCGTCTGGCACATGTGTGTGCTCCCTCAGAAGTGGAAGGCAAACCAGCATTGCTACCATCCAGTGGCACAGTAGATGTTTCCCCCCCCCTCGAGTCTTCTGAGGAGGACTCAAACTCCTGCAGTCTGGCAACAGCACGCCTCCTAGGTCTTTGCACTGCAGGTGGTGTTGATGCTGGTGAGGCTAGCAGTAGTGGTGAGGCTGGCTGTGGTGGTGAGGCTGGCTGTGGTGGTGAGGCTGGCTGTGGTGGTGTTGTGTGCCCTGCACTCGTACTGGCCTTCTCTGTGATGTCCTTCCGGGGTGCCCTCTCTCCCTTGTCCTGAGCAGTCCTGCGCGATGTCTCGCCTGTGGACAGAAATTGTACATTAGCTCAGTGTACCTGCAGCCCTGCATTGCAAAAATAAATATACATTTCTGCCACACTTTCTCATTGTCCTCTGCCTGCTTATCGCTGATGTGTGTCACATGCCTTGTTGTTCAGTGCGATTCCTGTCATGATAGGGGTTTCACTGACTACATCTCCCATAATGCATTGTTGGTTTGAACAACAACCTGTACTGGAGTGGGATTCACATAGCCCAATTGGGGATTTGGGATAGGGGAAGGGGGGGCACAATGCTGTGCATGCTTCTTACCTTGTTTGGAAGCAGCCCTGGCAGAGCTGTCTGCATCCCCGATCCCACAGACACTTTCTGGCTCTATCGTGGACTCCACGAGCCGCTCAAGTTCAGTCAGGGCAGGTGCCCTGTTCCTTCCTCCTCCTGTCAGGCTGGCTTGTTTTTTAAGATCAGCCATCTTCCTCTTGGTGATGATCCTGATGTCATACCACCGCTTCTTGAGCACATCAATGTCCCGGGGGGTCACTCCAATGGCATTCACCTGAGACTGGATTCCAAGCCAGATGTTTCTTTTTACTGACTCTGCAACATGCAGGAACTGCTTTCCAAACAGCTTTGCGTGCTGCTTCACTACCTCCTCCACAAGGACCTGCAGTTCCTTCTCACTGAATTTCAGTTTCCTCTTCCTTTCCCCTCCTTCTCTTTCTGTGTCCTGGCTGGACATTGTGCAGGATTTGCAGAACAAGTTCAGGCAGTGGCTCTGTTGCTCTCCTCTGCACTCCCAGCCTCTCCAGAAGCTTCTGATTGTGTGCACCTGCCTGGGTGTGGCCACTTCCTGGTTGGGAGGGGTGGTGGTTGCACAGGATTGGCTGATTCCTGAATTGCTGTTTTTTTGAATTTCCGATTCGGTATTTACCGATTCGGTATTTACCGAATCGGAAAAACCGATCGGTATTGTGGATTCGGTAAATATTTACCGATTCTTACCGATTCGGTAATATTTACCAATTTATTACGTACATCGGAAAAAACAATTTCTAAATACCGATTCGGTAAAATTCGGTAATTAGGAATCGGTATTTCCAGATTACCTACATATGGCCCTTAATGATTCAATTTAATGTAACATAATTTCCTATAACTACCTCCATTATTTTCTATGAGAGGGTGTTGCAGAACCAGTGGTAGGCCATGTCTTGTGCTTGATTGACTTCAGCTCCGAATTGGAGTAATTTACCACTGTTGTGGGTCCCTTTGTGGCTGCAGTAACTTTAAAAGTGCTCATTATGAATAGCAATGGGATTACTCTCTGTGGGTGTGTATCTGGCCCTCCCTAAAACCCTCTATAACCCTTCCTAAACACTTCCCTATTCCTCCCTAAACCCTCCTCCATTTAGTAGCAGTTATGCCCCGATTTTCAGCCACTCCCCCAGTCCCTCTCACATGTATTACTAAATACTAAACTTACACGTGTGAGGATCTCTCCATAAAAAGATAGTGGAGGTAGAGGTGGAGATTTACACCCTTAGGCTTGCGACTAGCATTTTGTAGTACTACTGTAGTACTACTAAATGTAATACAAAATGCAGTTTGTGAATGGGCCCCAGTGTGTTTTTCATAAAGGTGTCTGGCATGCTTGGTGTGCTAATGAGAGGTCAGGGGATCCAGACAGTATCTCAGTGATTGGGTTTAGAGACTGCATCAGGGGTGCCAGATGGCAAAAATAAAGGAAAAGGTACAGGACTAATTATTAAAAAAAAGTAACTTGGGATGAAGCAAGGATTTAGGGGGAGGTCATTGTAAAATAATATACTCATGTCTACTTCTTTAACCCATCGCTTGGGGTGACAGTCATCGTCGAGCTGGAGAAGCAGCATGGACCTGTGCAAGTTCTTGATGACCACTATGGGTAGCTGTATTGAGTGATGCCTAGAAATTGTACTTCTGTACTGTCAAGCTTGGTCTAGTTTCTCAATCTCTACTCTGGAATTCTAAGCATTGGACAAATAGAATATTTCAGTACTTCCTCAGGTAGCCTGCTAAGAACTAGGCTGTTATCTATCACCTGGTTCTGATCGGACAGGTAGGTGTCTTTTCCTTCCTGAAGCAGCCCCTATACTTGTTATAATAAATGACAGTGTGAGGGATAAAGTCACTTTTGTTTCTCTGATAGCTCCCTTCAAATAGCTCAAACTCTAGTCAATATCTTGTTCAGGAATTTTTTTACTTTAAAAAAATTCTGTAAAAAGACCTATACAAAATACAATTATTAAGATATTAAATGAGATAGTTGGTATCCAGAGCACCAAGCCTTAACACATACTATAAAGAATCAATTATTATTTAATGTGCATACAGTAGAAATGGATGGCATAAGAAAAAGGTTTGAGTCCAAATTAATTAATGAAATAGGGCGATATGAACCGCACTGAAGAGGATCTTTGTCTTTTTTCAGACAAAAACACAATGTAGATTTCCTTCTGAGAGGGTGGCATGGCATAATTATGACTGTCAAAGGAGCTAAAGAGTGATAGTAGGAGAGAGCAAGAAAATGGAAATAAAATTCTTGTAAAGCTCTATGAGAATGGAATCGGAACTAGAAGCTTTTCCAGAGGTGTTGATACGACTGCTTTACTTAACTCATGCTCTGTAATGGGTGTTTTTATTATTTGACACTGTGTGGTTTTTATACCAAAAGTATTGGATTCTTTGATGTAGTTGTCTATTTGGGGGAGAGTATGTCACTCGTCTTCTTGATATAAGTGCCTTAAATACTCAAGAAATGTGGATGTTAGTGACACTTTAACATGTGTAATGTTGCCCTGAGTATCACAAATAGCTACTGTATGATAAGTTGCCCTTTGTAATTTGAGTTTTAAGGTAAGGATGTTGTTTTCAAAATTATTTAAGTGATTTTGACAAATTTAGCATGTTGCCTTATCTCATAATTCCTATTTTTCAACATTTTAATAGTAGTTAGGTTATTAAGTAATGTTTCTGGTGTAAATAGGTAACCTTGTCATTATTAAATAAGTTCTCAAATAGTCTGTGTTTAAGATATCATTTCTTATCTTACAAATTGTAAACTTGAGGATGGAGACTCTTATAACCACTTTTAGTCAATCACATGCTACACTGGGGGAAGCAGAGTGTCCACTGTTATGTAACGTAATGAGGATTTGTAGAGCACACTATCACCTGAGAAGGCAACCTGATGCTGAGCCGGTGTGAGTCTAGCCAAACGTAGGGCATAGTGGGACTTCTCGTAAAGCCAAATTGTCAGCTTCTTGCAGAAATCAAGAAGTGAGGAGGAGGCTCTTATGTGTGTCAGCAGGTCGTTCTATGCTTTAGGAGCGATGCAGAAGAAGACTCAACCACTTGACTTGGTTTTCCATATGCTTTGCATTTTTGAAAGAGGGAGTCCGGACGAGCAGAGGTGTCTGGAAGGTTTGTGGAAGCAGATGCGATTGCTAAGGTATTTTGGGCTAGTTGTAGGAAGCTGGCTCTGTATATACTATCCCAAAGTAAGGTATAGTGTGCACAGAGTCCAGGGAGTCCTCAAAGGTATAGCAGAGGCTAAATTAGGTAAGTACTAACAGCACTCTTTGTGGAAGTGTGGGCGAGCAGTTAGGCTTATCCAGAGGGTGTGTTAAGCATTTATTGTATTCACTCAATCAAGACTGTTGCACACACTCAGAGGCTGAATCCAGACCAATTGGGTAAGTAGAAAAAAGATATACTTGTATTTTATTTCTAGTACCAAGCAGGACTTGGTACAGGTAGGTAAAATGTACTTGGAATGCAGGATTTCACAATGAAATACAGTTATGATTGAATTTTTCAATAGTTACAGTTTGGTAATTATTCAGAAAGCAGTTTGCATTATCAATAATTAATTTTAGAATACTTTTTAGTTATGTTTAGATTACTTTGAGTACTGGGGGTGGTATGCTTAGATACCACACCTAAGGTTCTTACAATACACAGTAAGTAAGTCTTTTTATACTTTGCAGTTTAGTACTCTTTTCTCCATACAAACATCAGTTCAGCACTTAGAACATTTTAGGCCCCAAATCTCATAACATGGGTTCCCATGGGAGAAATGTGTTCGCGGTTTCTGAGGTAAGTATACAACTTACGAGTGGGAGCTTTGGGGGTTAGGACCAAGGTTCCCCATGGTCTAGATGTGCACTCAAGTTGCACCACCAGCGGCACTGGGGCGGCCGGGTGCAGAGTGCAGGAGCCCAATGTTAGACAATGAGGCTAAGGGGGCCTTTGGTTAGGGACTGCTGACGAGCAGGCCACTCGGTAGTGGGAGCAAAGCCCCTGGGGTTAAGGTCAGCACTACAGGGGCCAACAACCAGCACAGGAGCTGCACCACCAGCAGCACTGGGGCGGCCCGGTGCAGGGTGCCAAAAAGACATCAGGGACCTTGTGCTATTCAATAGAGACCTTTGGTTCTGTGAAGTTGCTGCAGGCTTGGGCAGGGAGACTTCCTGAAGGCGACCACCACCTGGAAAGGTAAGTTGGGTTCTTGGGGGATGCCTGGACACCGTTGGTTGGGCCACCCAAGGCCGTGGGACGTCGGGTGCAGCGGGTGTCTTCTGGCATCGGATTTCTCTACCAGCTCCGGTTGAGGTCGGGGGGCCCTTCAGGTTGAGGCTGCAGGCGTCATCTTGAAGCTTGAGGGGAGGTCGGGGATCACCAGATCCTAGGTCAGGATCACTGGGGAGACCTCTTCGTGGTGTTGGGCCACTCAAACTCGGGCCATGGACGTCAGGTGCAGAGTGGTGCAGAATCGCGAAGTCCCTGAATCCAGATTCTGGTCTTGGAGTATTTGTTGAGAAAATCCGGTGCTCATGGGGGACAGAGTCTGTAAGGTGAGTGCAGGGCAGGTCCTCTGGGCTCTGGGGGGCTGCTGGCTGCTGGACATGCAGGTTGGAGTCATGACAGGCCTGTAGGGCTGGGCAGGAGTCGCCTGTGCAGTAAGAGCGGTGTGGCAGTGGGGCCGAGTGGGGTGGGGGATTCGACAGACGACCACGAGGGAAAATTAAATAAATAATTAATTTTCCTTCGTCGTCATCTGTCGATCTCCCCCCCACCCAGCCCCACTGTCCCACCGCTCTTACCTGCATGGGCCGTAGCTGGGGACAAAGCAGTAGGTGTCCTCGTCTTCCTGGGTCAGCACGGCTCTTCGGTCCTTCTTCTTTCTTCCTCGAATCTGAGGAGGCAAGTTTCAGGGTTGCCCATAAATACTAGATTTATGGGCTTTTAAAGGGGTGTGCAGGTCGGAACCAATGGGTCCCTTCCTTGGGTGGGAATCACCCCCTATTATGCCACCTTCCAGTGGGAAGGGGGCATGAGCCTCTTCCTGATTTGTTCCTGATTTGTTGGGTCCCCTCATCTTCAAGATGGAGGGGACTGAGATGTGTGCTTCACCTCGCTTCCTCCACCTGAGGGGTTGGGTTGGCAACGATGGGCACACCTCTCCTCCTAGCTTGGTTTTTCCACCGATTCTCCTGCCCAAAAGTGGGGGCAGAACCGGTGGGAGCCAGTTGCTGGGAGCAGCAAAAGGTAGGGACAGCTCACAAAGGTGGCAGGCCTTTGAAGCTTCCTCTTCGTGGACCTAGCCCATCCTGGGGGAGGAGGCATGACACCTCTGCCCAGGATGGACTTTGTTTCTGGACCCAGAGAGCGGAGGCTCTCTACCCAGGGGTCCAGAAACCTGTCTGGTGGTGGCAAATGTTGGGCAGCCATTCAGGAACCACACAAGCGCTGGTCGTTTTTCAGGGGGCATCTCTAAGATGCCCTCTGAGTGCATTTTACATTAAATCCCACACTGGCACCAGTGTGGGTTTAAAGTGCTGAGAAGTTTGCTACCAAACTTCCCAGGTTTTAGTAAAGCCATTATGGAGCTATGGAGTTTGTAATGACCAACTCCCAGACCATATACTCTTTATGGCTTTACTACACTTACAATGTCTAAGAATGGACTTAGACACTGTAGCGGTACAGGGATTATGCCACAGTACCCTCACCTGAGGGCTAGTGCACCCTGCTAGTCGGGTGGCTTACCTAGGCCTCAGGCAGTGGGGTGTATACATTGCACACAGCACCCTGCTAGTGGGGTGGCTTACCTAGGCCTCAGGAAGTGGGGTGTAGACATTGCACACAGGGATGTGTGCCATGTTAACTCTTCACTTTTCTATGCACCAAAACACACAGTCTGCAATGGCAGTGTGTGGGTGCTAAGGTACAGGGCCTCTAAGGGTGGCACAATAGGTGCCACAGCACTTAGAGGCCTTCTCTGGTCACAGAGCCCTTGGTACCCATGGTACCTTTTACAAGGGGCTTACCTGTGGCCAGAGATGTGCCAATTGTGGGAACAAAGGTACAGTTTTGGAAAAGAACACAGTCCCTGGGAACCTAATTGGCAGGGTCACAGGGAACATCAAGTCAGGTTGCATCAGATGCAACCTGACTTGCAAAAAGGAGGCGTGGCCTAGCACCAATCAAGATGGCCGTAGAGTAGAGGAGCTCCTGTGAGCCCGTCGTCCGAGACCCACCATCCGTATTGAATCCATAACCCCGTCAACCACAGCCTCAGTGCTGAATAAGGGGACTGAGGTGCGACATGAAACGGGCCAAATTGGCACTTTGCTGCCAGAATTACAACCCCTACAGAGGCGACGGAGCAAGAGCAGGCCCACCAGCACTACCCAGCCGGGCTCTGCACTTGGCGTGCACCGAGGCTGGCGCCTGAGAACCGGCGGACAGGAGCTGGGTGCAAGGCAGGCAAAAACCCCCGAGAAGGTGCCCACGGTTTCGCTGGTGAGACCCGGGAGCACCCCAGGCTGGAGGCCCACAGAAAGAGAGATTCCAGGATGCCGGGAGCGGCCCCTCCTCCTGACTACAGGTAAACAGCGACAGAGCGAGAGCAGGCCTACCAACACTATGGGGACAGACTCTGCGTGCCATGTGCGCTGCGGTCGGCACTCATGAACCGACGGACAGCAGCCAGTGTGAGCGGGAGGCTAAAACCCCCCGGAAGGTGCCCGCAGCTTTGCCGATGAGATCTGGGAACACCCCAGGCTGGAGACCCCGGCCCACAACAAGAGTGATATGGGGAGGCCCGGAGCGGGAGGGCGACCCCTCCTCCTGGCTGCTGTTGAACGGCAAAACAGGCTGAAAGTGCCAAAATTGGGAAGACTGAGGGCTGAGAGACCAGTTGACCTCCCCCCACCCCCCAAGCAAAGGAGGGAAATTGTTGGGGCCTAGTCACAGAGGCCATAGGACTGTCCAACACGCATGTGGTTGCGCTGCTGGGGCCCTGCGTTGAGAGTCCACGCCAGAAGACTCCAGTAAAGCGGTCTGGGAGAAAGCCAGCGAGGAATGGGTCGAACAGATATGCGAATTGCCCAGAAAGAAGCGGAAGGCTAGTGGGACGGCAGCGGGGGAAGGAGATCTGAACCCTGGGGGAGGCATCCGGACCAGGCTGGGCGTCGCGTCGAGAGTCCCTGTCTGTGACCCCTGACTCGTGGTGGGTGAGACTCGGTGGAAAGCGGCAACAGGAGGGGTGTGACACTTCACCCCCCCTGGCTGCAGGACACGTGGCCCGAGGGGAATATAGTCGATGTATTCTGGCCTCCCGGTCAGTGCTAACCAAGGGGTCCGCCCGGGGCCAGGGCCGGGGCTCTGCACGGGGAGGCTGCATCTGCGGGCCCAAGTGGATGGGAATAAGCAGAAGACAGAGGAAGTGTCCCAGAGCAGCCATAAGAGGTGCCAAGCCACCGGGAGCAGGGTTTGGCGAGCCAGATTCAGTGAGAGGCCATCGCAGGCGGCAGGGGCCAGACGAGAGGGGACCCTGGAACACAGGTGGGCCTGGGATGCCAGGAAGGTTAAAGAAATCTCACTGGGAGCTGATCGACACTTGCGGGCTGGAAAATCTAGGGAGGAGACAGGAGAACTGATTGCGCACGATTAGGCCCTAACGAGATGGTAAAACCTAAGGGGTAGGGACACCAGCAAACCAACAAAATGGACAAATATGCAGTTCCCAGGCAACTCCCGGAGGCAATGGGCCCGCTGGCGGACCCGGTGAACCCCTCGGAGCCTTCCCTTGGGGCAATCATGGCGGCCATACAAGATCTCAAGGCCTCTCTGGAACCCAAATAGATACAGTTACAATCGACGTGAGGCTGTTACGAACATACTTACAGAAGATGTCAGACAAGGTTAAAACGGCAGAGACCAATATCCAAGAACTTCAAAGAATCTCCGAGCCAGTAGAAGAGCAGGCGCTTAGGCTGTCTAAGCCATTATAATAAAGGGGTAATCCAAAAGGTAGTCCTTGGACCTGGGTATCGATTGGTACAAAAAACAATGGTCCTAGACCCTTCTTTTCACACAATTATCTACTTTTGAACAATTGTCATTCAATATCAGGTTGGAATGATAACGAATATCAATCGATATTTGCGGTGTGATACCAGAATGGCTCCTCAGGTGTCCATATTCTGTATGAAAGGATAGATCCTCATCCGTACTTGAAGGGCAGTGTAGACCAAGTGGATTGGCAAAATTAGGCGATTGAATCAGCAACTTAAGCCAGCGTGCAACGTCCTCACTTCGACTCGTCACCGTGAGGATCAGGATCTATCCTTTCATACAGAATATGGACTCCTGAGGAGCCATTCTGGTATCACACCGCAAATATCGAGCGGGTGACCATACCGGGAACCATACACACTGACACCGTGAACAGGTTGCTTACCCCTGTCCTGAAGAAGACCCGTAGGCCGAGGCCCCAGTTTCCCTCTGTGCCCCAAGTCGGGTCGAAACGTCGACGCCTGCCCTCAGCAGGCCTGGACCATAAGCCCCTTCCTCTATTGTGCAAAAGATGATACATCTCTTACTGTTGAATGAAACATTCGGAACATAATTATTGTATAACCAATTATCACTGGCCAGGCCATTTTAGATTGATATTCGTTATCAGTCCAACCTGATTTATAACATTTATTGCTTTATGACCGCATTTGGGAATTCTTTCCCTTCCTCATTTTTCTCTCTCTATTAGAGCACTCCTTTTTTCGCACGTTCCTTTGGAGCAACCCTTCTTTCTTCTTCTATTAGTTATGATTAAGTAAGATATCTACTGTTTGTTGATCTATGTCTGTGATTAATAAATACATGCTGTTTTGAAATCTCTTGGTTGTTGCACATCTGAATATTTTAGCTGTTTCTGGATCTATGTAACCGCGAGCTGATTTTGCGCATGCTCATAAGCTCAATTGAATGACAATTGTTCAAAAGTAGATAATTGTGTGAAAAGAAAGGTCTAGCACCATTGTTTTTTAGGCTGTCTAAGCGGCAAGACCTATTAGAAGCGCGCGCAGAAGACCAGGGAGGGAGGTCGAGGCATAATATTATACGAATCGTGGGGGTGCCGGAGGGCGCAGAGGCCCAGAACTTGGACCTATTTGTGGAAGACCTGATAACGACGTATTTCCGCCCCAAACGCCTATCAAAATTATTTTCGGTAGAGAGGGCCCACCAAACCCCGATCCCACGGTCACGACCGGGGGCCCAGCCACGCAACATAATAGCCAGGATCTTCAACCATAGAGACCGTGATGCGATCCGGCGGCGGCCCGAGTGCAGGGAGACCTAAAATATGAAAATACGGCAATACGTTTCTTTCCAAACTTCACCCTGGAAGTCCAGATTCAAAGGAAAAGCTTTGAGGAGGTCAAGAGAGCACTTCGAGATAAAGACCTAAAATATACAATGCTATTCCCAGCCAATTTGCGAGTCCTGGCAGATGGAAAGTCCTGGTTTTTGCATTCGCCTGTGGAGGTGTGGGTCTGGCTGGACGGATGACGCACACAGGGACGCAGAAATCGAATGGGCCCCAACAAAGCACATCTTCATAGCGATCAAGATAGTAACTCCCCGGGGGGTGAGGAGGCTACAAGAAATGATGACCTGGCAGGCGCCCCCTCCTACCTGCTCTGAGAGTGTACTCATGGTTCCAGACGTGCCGTTAAGGAAGGGGTATGGTAAGCAGTAGTAAAGACGAGACATTTAAGGGGGGACACTGCTCCTCCTGTACAGACTTGGCCCGTGGGGTAAAATGCACAACATAAGGAGGATGAGCCTCAAGGGTCATGTGTTGAGGGGACAGAGAACAACCCGACCATTAGTGGGTCGTGTGGCGGAAGGGCTATCGGGGCAGGCACGGCGATTCAGCCACCCCCCCATGATGGTTATGTTTCAATTGAGGGCGACAGGCACTCTGCAAGTTGGGGTGGTGGGCAGTTCTAGTCCCACGATGCAGGTTAGCAGGGAGGGGGGAGTTGAGGGAAAAGTTGACTTTCACAGAGTTACAGCAGTAGACACAGGCAACACAGTAAGTTGGAGGCAACCGTGGGCCACGGGTAGAGGGCATGAGTCTGTTTGGTGGGGAATCCCAGACCCTCACAGCAACATGACCTAATGTTGAGGGAAAGGTTCAACTCCCCACAGTAATAGCAGATGACGCAAGACATACAATGAGTCAGAAACAGACGCACTCGTGGGATGGGGGACACCAGTCTACAACCATTGGGAAGATCTAGACCTTCCCAAAGACAAGACACTAATCACTCCAAGATGGTGTCACATAGGCAGTCTACACTGAAGATTATGTCCTGGCACGTTAACGGGTTGGGATCCAGCATCAAGCACACATTGGTGCTGCAATACATAAAAAGGCAAAAACCTGACTTAGTCTTCCTTCAGGAAACCCACTTGAAAGGGCAAACCTGTAAGGCTTTGGATAGGTGGGGGTACACACTGGTGGTGCACGAGAGCTATACCTCTGGATCTCGGGGGTGGGTATCCTATCCAGGTCCACAACAGCGTACATCCCAGGCAGGACCTGGAGGGACTCTCTGGGCAGATTTGTGCTCCAGACGGGCAAATGGGAGGGACAGCCTTTGAACTTGGGCTCAGTTTATGCCCCACCGTAGTTGCAGGGAGATACTCTCTCCTCCCTAGGAGCAACACTCCTTGAACTACCCATAGGCTTCCTGATACAGAGCGGGGACATGAACGATGTCATGTCCGCAGCAATAGACAGATGGCCAGAAAAAAGAGAACTAGAAATGAAACCCCCCCTTAGGTCCTTTGTAGAGGCGGTGGGGTGGGCAGACCTCTGACGATCCCATAACATGACGCAACGTCATTACACACACCTGTCGGCGCGACACGGCAGCCTCTCAAGACTGGACTATGTTTCACCCTCAGGGATGGAACAGGGCGCTTTTGCGATACTCAACATCTGGCGCAAGGCATATCAGACCACTCTCCAGTGGTCACCCACTTCTTGGGTCAGGAGGTCGACAACGTCCTACCGCCTCAACTGGCAGCATGGCACCTGAAAGACAGGAAACTGAAGGAGCAGCTAATGGAGGGCACAGCTAGCTATTTTCAGCAAAACGAGGGGTCGGTGACATCAAGTTGTACCCTCTGGGAGACATACAAAGTGGTGCTAAGGGGTGAATTTCAGGCTCTAACTGGGGTGAAGACAAAAGAAAACAGGCTCTGCTATCAAACCCTACAGGGGAATATCAGGGACCTGTAGGCAAAAATACCAGAGAGAGGAGACCAGGCTAGAGATCTAACACACCAGTTGTGCCTTCGACAGCGGGAGCTGAGAGACATAGCAGAAAATGCAGCCAGAGCTCATGCCCTGGCGATCCAGAGAAAGCTTTACGAGGTGGGCAATAAAGCCACCAAGCTAATAGCTTGGCTGGATATGAGAGAGAGAGGTAGAAGCTGGGTGTCGGAAATTCACGACGTGGATTGGGGAGTACACACAGGAAGCAGGGATATAGCAGAAACCTAAATCCAATAGAAATCAGAGCTCCTAGAAACAATGACACTCAGCATACTAACAAAGGAAGACAGAGAGACCCTGGACGGGGAACTGACGGTGGAAGAAATAGAGGGAGCAATACAAGCTCTGCAGTCCGGGAAAGCCCCGGGGCCAAATGGCCTTCCACTTGACCTTTTCAAAAACGTAGCACACAAGATAGCACCCCACCTTCTCAACATGTTCCTGACAGCCAAAGTGTCGGGGGTCCTCCCTGAGGACCAGAGAACAGCTATAATAGTGGTAATTCCCAAAAAAGGTAAACCAATGACGGATTGCGGCTTGTATCACCCTAGTTCACTTCTCAACATGGAACCCAAGGTATTAGCTAAGATTCTGGCGAGCCGACTAGCGGGAGTTATATCATCAGTGATCCACCCTGATCAATCCGGCTTCATGCCGAGGCGGAGCACATGGCATTTGTATGGGGTCCTACACCTCGCCGCGCAACAGGGCATGGAGGATGCAGCCGTCCTTTCCCTGGACGCAAAGATGGCATTCAACAGTATCGAATGGAATTATATATTTGCGGTCCTGACCCGACTGGGTTTCGGGCCTAACTTTTGTACTTGGGTCCACCTGCTGTACAACGAACCATTGGCCAGAGTGCGAGTGAATGGTTCCACCTCCCGAGCCTTCATGTTGGGGAGGGGCACGAGGCAGGGGTGTTCCCTATCGCCTATAATTTTTGCTCTGGCGCTGGAGCCGCTGGCAGCCTGGGTTCGCGGAGACCCTCTAATCCGGGGAATTAGGGTGGGGGAGGAATGGGAGGAAACAATATCAATGCTCGCAGATGATATCCTGCTTTATGCGACAAAGCCACGCTTCTCGATACCCAGAATCCTTCATATTTTCGGCCTCTTTGGGAGCTACGTCGGATATCAAATTAACTGGGAAAAGTCCCTGATCTTCCCGCTCTCGATGGGGGAATTGCCCCTGCCTCGCAGCTGCCCAGCCCCGGTGGTGAGGGAGGGTTTCAAATATCTAGGGGTTCAAGTAAGTAGAAGAGAGGAAGACTTTCTGGAATGCAAATTGCTCCCACAGATAGATTGCTTCCAAACGGACGAGGCACACTGGCGCAAATTACCCATATCGCTAATGGGAAGGGCCATGCTCTTCAAAATGATGACCTTCCTGTGCATGCTATACATACTCCAAAACACCCCATATAAAGTTCCCGACATCTACTTCTGCACAATTAACAGTGCATTGCGGTCACTCCTAAGGGATGGAGGTGCAGCTCGAATCTCTCTGGTGAGTCTGCAGCGTGGTATCTTTGAGGTGTAGTGTAGCTCCTATTTCCCTAATAGGCTCTGCGCATTGGAATAATATCCCCTATAGGTTTGACATAGGACTAAGGTCAGTATGTCCCTATCGAGTATATTAAACTTAATTGTGCCAGCTAGCTCAGAGGCCACTAGAAACTCCTTGACGACAAGAAGGGAGTAGTTTCTGGCAGCCGCAAAACATGACCACTTTGTTTCCCTTTAGAATCAGAACGTGTCCCAGAGTCGTGGAAACAATAGATAACTATTTCACTCAGCTCAATCGTGCATGCTTAGTTTTCCTCAAAGTTACACAGCAAGAAATAGACGGGCGTTTCAATAAAAGGTTTAGTGAACAGTCTTGTTTCTCGTGTAAGTTAAATGTGCTGTTACGATCACAAGACAGTATGCAAGATAAATAATGTACAGCGTAAGCAGTAGAAATAAATAATACTGCGATAGCATTATCTTTTAGCAGATATTCATTCACATAAATAACACAGACTAAAAAATGCGAGTACTCATACGATGCGTTGCTAAGCTAGTTCTACCCCAATGTACCTAACCTAACCTAGGTGTAGGGAGAGGTATGAAGTAGGTGAAGTATTCCTTACTATGGTATACTAAGAGTATGTTAAGCCTAGTATGCCTAGTATGCCAAGAGTCCCTCTAGGTTCTAGTCAGCTCCATACCTTAAGAATGAGAGAGGTAGGAATCTCTTGCCAGACTTGAACTCCAACACCCCGCAAGGGAAGTCAGATCACTGGAAGCTGGACTCTCTGCGTGCAGGGATGACAGCGTCTTCTCAGTGCGTCAGGCCGGGAAACGGGCTCCTCTGAAGTCGAGGTCTCCTCTAGTTTACAAGGGCTAGGGAAGGTATATTTATACCTGAAAGGTACATCACAATGTTAGCATTGACGTGAATCGGACAGCGGAAGACATCATGAATGAATCCCTAAGGTATAATGGTTCATGCATAATAGATGAGTCCTTGAAGAAATCAATAGTCCTGTGCTAGGGAAATTCCCGAAGCCTAAGGGTCTGTTCTTCAAGAACTCGTTGTGACGTTTAGGGTGGACGGATGTCGGAGACCATGCCTGTATTTGGAGTGCACGGTTTAATGCCTAAATAAGGACTGGGATTTTATGCCTATATAAGGGCAGGGCGAATTGTGCCTATATAAGGACATGATACAGGAAAGCCCGTGTATGGACACCCTAAGAGGAATACAACAGAGGGAGGCATAGCGGTCCCGGATCTGAGAGCCTACTTTTGGGCCTCACAGTTGGTAGTGGTGAATGACTGGGTATTCGGGGGGAGGGACAATCCAGCGTACCGAGTTGGCCACTGGGCCATGGGGAGAGGGGGTTATCCAGCGCTTCTCTTTGGGGGGATAAAGAAAGGATCACTTCCGGTCCATACCCAAATATTAGTGCAGGCCTGGGAGGCGACTATCCGACACTTGGGATGGAAAGATAAACTAACGGCAGAAACACCACTGTGGGACAGTGACAGTCTGGGGGAGGTAAAGAAACTGTGTAACCACACAAGATGGCACACAATAGGTATAGATAGGTTGGGGAATGTCTGGAGGGGGGAACACTGCTGTCGTTCAAAGAACTACAGAATGAATATGACCTGGGCCCCGACGAGGTCTTTCGATACATGCAATTGAAACACGCGCTAAAATGCCACATGCCCGAGGGGGAACAAATTCCGGACTACTCCCCTATGGAGGGCCGGCTACTCTTAGACCCCATGCCCACCAAGGCGGTGTCGTTAATATATAGGAAAATCAATAATAACTGTCCCGATCCCCTTACCAGGCTGAGGGAGCCATGGACAGTGGACCTGGGCCCGCTGGAGGATGATGAATGGTCTGAGGCACTGCAGTGCCCCAGAGAGATAGTCATATGGGCGTGATTTCGCCAGATACAACTCCAGGTGCTATATCGGTTCTACCTCTGCAGGTCCAGGCTACATAAAAAGGGACGCAGCGAGTCGGCTGAGTGCACTAGGGGTTGTGGCAGTGTGGGCACCTTCTACCATACACTCTGGGCCTGTCCAATAATTCAGGGCTTCTGGAATGGAGTGAAGGAGGTAATGAAGCAAGTTACGGGGCTGACAGTCCAACAAGAGGCCAAGTGGCTGTTGCTGGGCATAACAGGGAAGGAAAAATGGCACAAAAGTATACATACATGGTTAAGTACAGCAGTGGGAGTGGCAAAGCGCAACACGGCAAGTCTCTGGGGGGTGGGTCCCACAGTGAGGGACTGGGAAGAAGATCTAGACTAGTGCCAGCTAGCAGAACACAAAACCTATTGTGCCAGGGGCTGTCCCCATAAGTTCCAAAAGATCTGGGGACCGTGGATGCAGTACAGGGGTACCAGTGTAGAGGGCTGAGAGGGTGGTTCGGGGTATGAGTCAGGCTCCTTCGACACATAGCAAGTCAAAGACAAGTAGCCAGGTGGTCCAGCTGGTAGGGAACGGGAACAGGGTCCATTTAGATGAAGATACTTAATAACGAACATGCCTCCTGCGAATGGCCTACAATGCACTAGTTGTTTTCCTGCTCGCTGCTTCCAACTGTTCTTTAATAACTGTTCAATAAAAAGATTTTTTTTTTTAAACTTGCAAAAAGGGGCACTTTCCTACACTAGTGTTACACAGTGCCTTGAAAGTGTAAGTGTGAGTAAGGAGTTTGAAGTATGCTCGTTTGTGTACGAGGAGCCAGTGGAACTCCTTCAGGTGTGGTGTGATGTGAGAGTGGTATTTGAGGTTGAGAGTGATTCTGTCCACCGAATTGTCAGTGGTCTACAGTTTTCTGGTGAGCTTTTGTTGATCCTTGCATGCAGGGTGTTAATGTAGTCCACCTTGCTAGTGACAAGGTTGGGCGTGCAAGTTTATGGATGCTGTTTAAGAGCCATTTGAAAATCTTCCTCAGCATCTGAAGGGTGTGGAAGCATGAAATGGTGACGGCGTTGACTTTGGTGATCATGTCGAGTTGGCTGTTGATCTGGAGATTCTTGATATGATTTGTAGAGGTGGATGTCGGTCCTAGCTTTGTTGGCCACCAGGTGGAGTCCCACAGTGAAATGCTCTTCCTAAAGATCACACGTTCAGACAGTTGATCTTTATCCAATGGGCGTCTTCAGCCATGCAGGCATTGAACTTAAGCCAAATACTGGCATCTTGTCCGTGAATGAGAGTATAACTGCGTGTAGCCTGCATGAGAGAGGATGATGCTGGCTAGGGGTACCATGCATGCGTTGAAGAGGGTTGGGCTCATGGAGGACACCTGCAGAAATCCGCAGATGAGATCCCAGGTGTCTGAGGTATACGGTGTCAGGCTGAATAACTGGGTCTTTCCAATCAAGAAGGGGCAGTTCCAACTGAGTGCATGTCCTTGGATTCCAATGTCGTGTAGGTAGTGGATGAGGATGGGATGGGAGACTGTGCCAAATGCTACAGAGGAGCCCACGAGGATGAGGCCACCTTGTCTCCTCGATCTAGAGTCAAGCGGATGCCATCCATGGCAGTGGTGAGAGCAGTTTCCATGCCGTGGTTGGGTCTGAAACCAGACTAAGTGGTGTTGAGAAGTAGGTGATCATTGAACTATTTGAAAAGGTATCTGTCGATGATTTTCCCTAAGTACTTGACCGGTAATGGTAGTAGGGAGATCGGTCTGAGGATTGCAAGTGGTGTAAGGTCCACCAAGGGTTTCTTTATTAATGGGAGTACACATGTTTACAAGCATCTACGAAGGTCAGGGAAGAGGTGGAGGCATTCAGAATGGGTGTGATCATGGTAATGATGGGTTGCAGTCCTCTGGAGTGGGCGTTGTGTGGGCAGGAGTCCAATGCCACCCCTGTGTGGATCGGCTTCATGGTGGCAGAGCTTTCTTCTGGGGTAATGATGGCCCATGTGGTTAGCATTAGTTCTCTGGATCAGGAGGCCTTTGGCGAGTTCTCCAGAGTCCAGTTGCAGGTTGAATTTGCTGTAATGGCTGTGATTTTGTTGCTGAAGAATTGATAGAGATTGTTACAGAGGTCCTGTGAGGGGGTGATTAATTTGTGGCGGTTTCTGGTGAGTGAAATCCTTCACGATGATGCACATTTCTTTGCTTCTGTTGGTGCTGGCATTGATGTGGTCTGCCAGAGCGGCACGTTTGGTGATCCGGATCATTTGGTGGTAGTAGCGTTTCAGGGCGGATGTGGACATTCTCCTGGTATTTGCAGTGGTGTTTCACAAGTCTGAGTTCCTCCTTGTACAAACTGGTCTGGGGTCCAGATCATGTAGTAACGCTGTGTTTAAGGGTGGCCAGGGAGTCGGCACAGGAAGTGATCCAGTTGTTGAAATTCTTGATGGCTTTCGGGAGGCTTTTGCTGTGTTCGGGTCAGTGGGTGATAAGAGCAGTGTTCTAGTCAGTGATGCAGTTCGAATTTTTGTGAGCTTGTCTAGCAGTGGTGCCTGTGCATTGAACTGGGAAAGGGATGCTGAACTTGACAAGGACATGGTCTGTCCAGGAGACTGGTGCGGGCTTGTCAACCTGAATGTTGTCAAAGATGGTGAAAATAGGGTCCAGGTTGTGTCTGGCAATGTCGGTTGGGTCCCTTTACTTTTTGGGTGAGGCCCAGGCTTTCAAGGTCTTTGATGAGGGTCAGAGTGGTCTTCCAGGTGTAAGTTCAGGCCTCTAAGCAGGATGTAATTACTAGCAGTGAGTGATGCAACAAAGTCTGTGATAGTGTCAGTGAAGTTGGTGCATGATCCCATGGTCTGTAGGTGAGAGTGCAAGTTGGGTAGCGGCGGGAGGGGGGAGGACCAAGTTTCCTGCCACTGGGTGGGGTCCAGACATGGACAGGCACCGACAGACTTGCCTTTTTGGCACAGCAGATGCCATTAAGTAGGGGAGGAAAGACGTCACTTCCTGTGCAGATAGATGATGGGAAAGCCAGTGATGCCATCTACTGTGCAGATGGATGACAAAAATGAGTCCTCTTGCTTGGCTTCTTTCAAAAACCTTTTTGGCAGAAAACCAGTGATGACACTTCCTGTGCAGGTGGATGATGTGAAATCTAGTGATATCACTTAGTTATATACTCCTCTAGTTTCTTACTTTTTGGCATTTATAAGTCTGAAATCTATTTGACACACTTTCTCATTGTCACGTCCTAATAGGTGTGCCTCCTGGAGACACAGAACCACAGACACTAAATATTGAAGTTCCTCCTTACTGTGCGAGGTTTTTGATTAGAGTGAAGTCCATTAACTTTCCATGTAAATATCCTGTTGAACCACACATTTAAAATGTGCCATTAACTACAGTTTAGAATGGATGATCCGTTCTGGTGCTGAAATTATACCTTTTGTTTGATTTTTTAAATGCAACCCTGCTTTGCCCACCCCTTCCTCATTCTTTCCTAGTGCTGCCCCCCCCACACACAAGGACAGAATAATGTCCTTTTACCCTACCCAGTTTTAATCCCTGAGAAATTAGAGATAACCTCCCAAACTAACACCCTTAAACACATCAGTCAGGCATGTTAACCAAAGAGACTGAAGGAAAGAGTACAGTGTAAGAGAAAATAAGAAATAATAAAATAGTAAAGAGGCACCATGCCCTGGTCCAAAGCTTCAGCGGACAGCAAGATAAGACATAACCTAGCTGCTTTAATTTAGCCATTAATTAATGCATTAACAGGGACCCGACATTGTTTGACAAGCCCCCTTTCGTCCATCACTAAAGCAGGTCCTTTGCACGTTCTTCCAAGGTGCACATATGCAGGCACAAACCCCAAATGATTTGAAACTGGGCAGGTTCTTGAAGATAGTCTTGTGCATCCAAGGATTGGAATCTTGGAATCATTTGGCATAGCTTCCATCTACATTCTGCTGTGTGATCAGAACAACATCAAAAGCATTGCTTGGGTGAGCAGCCTGATAGAGTAACTGATGAAAACAAAAATGACCTATGGTCTATTTAGATTGGCCTGGCTTATGAGCACCTTTCGTTACCCTTAGATTTGTAAAAGGGGAAGTGGTGAGATTGTTGCATTTAGTAATCAATATGCCACTCCTGTTAATTAGGAAAAGCTATCCGGAACAATCGAACAATTAAGCCATTTGCATCAACACCTTTGGCCCTTCCTCAATGCCCAGCACTCACAAGTCATTGCATCACATCCTGTTCTCCACTAAAGCACACCTGTAATTGCTGCAAAATTCTATGTGTTCCTGATGAGGAGTAACAAGGAGAAATATCTTTATCTGAAAGACAAAGTCCGGGCAGTGCAGTCCGGCGTCCTCTTCACCAGTAGGTAGCCATAGAGGAAGGCCGGTATTACCTACTGTGTGCATCGAGGCTCAGTACTTGCTCAGTATTGGCTTTTCACTCATGTGATAGATCATTAGCACTGGTGTGCGCTTGGGTCACTGATTTGCGGGAAGAAATCACAGAGTCAGTTGGGTATAGCAGTATGCCTTTACTCACAGCGGCATCTCAACTAGTGTGCTGCTATCTTTTCATCACCAACTTTATTTAATTGATTTCAACTTTGTAAAAATTAAAAAAAATATTGTAACTAAATTGGCATATTTGACTGTTTATTACAATAGCTGTACCTCGAACACTAGTGGTGCTATATACACAAAGGTTAAGTCTAAGACGTACAGCTGCATAGTGCTAGCTACAAAAATGGTTATTTCCCTACTTATGTCTGAGAAATGCAACATGAGCTTTAGAAGAACACAAAAGGAAAACTGTTTTGCAAGATTTCTAGTCAGCTGCAGATGTACGCCCAAATCTTTTGATGGATGTTTACAATTCTAATCTGAAATGTAAAGTATTTCCTCTTACCTACATTTAACATGGTACAGTGGATTAGAGGCCAGTGGAGGGATGATCAGAGATAAGGCGTAGGAGGCTTTTCTTGCTTACATATTGTGGCTTTTATTGAATATGCCAAAGTCATATTTACCCAGGGTGGAAGGGTAATGGACAACCAGAAGCCTCTTCTCCTGTTGTCTCCTCCCTTTAGAGTTACGGCAGATTCTCTGTTTTGGCTTTATTCTGGTTAGTGTTACGTTTACTCTCTTTTCTTTTTCTCCTCTTCAGGTCCGAAGTTGGGTCACCACCGAGGTTCCTCAAAAAGAAAAGGAAAATATTCCAGTAAGTGAAAAGAAAAGAAATAACAGAAAGAGAAATGGGAGCTAAGCTCTCTGCTTTAAGTATGTGCTCCCCGGCTCATACCATTAAGTGGCTGTGGCTCCCGGCTTGAGACGACCCTCATGAGTCTGGGAGGGCTCTCTGCACCTTTGCAATGTGCTCCCTGGAGTGTGCCAGGGTTCTACGTTTTCTCTTGTTCAACGGGGTCCTGATAGAAACTACTTTGTTTCTTCCCCTTTTCCCAAGTCACATCCCTCTAACTTAAAGAGGGACAGGAGGAAATCAATAGTAAAACGGCTTGTGCATATCCTATTTTATCAATCCTGGCTTCCCCACTTGACCACATTGTGTGATTGTTGGACTTGGCCCTTTTTGCAGGGTCATCCCTGAACTTTTTGCCTTCCTCCTGGTATTTTTTCTGACCTGGTGTTGGTGGTTTTAGGACTCTGGGCACTTTAGCACTGCTGTCCAGTGTAAAGTGCGTGTGCTCTCTGTGGTAAACATGGTAAGATTGGTCTACACCTGTTTGGCATATTTAATTTACCTGTCAGTCCCTTGTAAAGTGGTATCTCAGATACCCAAGGCCAGTAAATTAAATGGTACTGGTGGGCTTGCAGCGCTGATTGCGCCACCCACCAAAGTAGCCTTTCAAACCTGTCTCAGGCCTCTGCCATTGCAGTGCCTGGGCACGCAGTTTACTGCCGCTGTGACGTGGCACATAAAGTGTGCGCCATGTCTGTGACCCCCCCTTTTACTGCATGTCAATCACCCCTAAGGTAGGCCCTAGCTAGCCCTATGGGGAGGCTGCATTGTAGGTAAAAGGTAGGACATGTACCTTAGTTGTGTGACATGTCCTGGTAGTGACAAACAGCCATTTTGGTTTCTCACTTCTGTGAGGCTGCCCTCTCATAGGAATGCATTGGGGATTCCCTGATAAGTGTTTCAGTGGTAATTCCTGATATGAGAGGAGCAGCGTGGTCAAGTTTGGTATGATTGGAATAGTAATTCTAAATGCTGCGTAATGGTGTTCGCAAATTTATTATTACTATTTTAGAAATGCCACTTTTAGTAGTTGCCATATCTGTGTGCTATGTGTCTTTGTGCCTGCCTGATGTGTATTGCATGTCTGGCTCTGGAGTGACAGGGGCTGGTGAGGTGTGTGGCTCCAGAGGGGCTGGGTGAGTCAGCGCTAGGCTGAAGGGCAGATCTGCATTTGGAGTAGTGGGAGGAGTAGCCCCTGACCCTGAATAGGTCTGTGCCTGCCTTGTTCCATGCTGGCTCTGCCCCCCTGTAGTGTGTCTGGGGTCAGAGCGGAACCTGACAAAGGAGGGTGTGAGCACTGTATAGAAAATGCTCCCACAACCCCCAGATCCAGTTGGGACTGGATCCCCAAGCCCTGTGCCAGGGCAAAACAAAGACACAGCCTGGTATAAATATTGGGGCTGTGACCCCTTGTGAAAGTGCTTACTTGTGCTTACTTGGAGCAGTGTGCCTGCTTGGACTGCTGGGCCCCAGGAGGAACCACCACGAGGGATTGACCCTCTGCTGGAGGGCCCTGTGAGCTGGCCTGCCTGGGCCCACCTCTGCCCTGAGGACTTTGGGGCTTAGCATGTGGGGAGCACCCTGGACTTTGTTCTTCTGAGTCTGTTCCCCAAGAAGAGCGCACTCGGCGCGAGGAGGGTACTGCCCAGATCGGAGGGAGCGCGGGCTGAGCGCTTTTTCCTCTATACCTTTGAGCCCTAGAAGTTGGCTCAACCTTGCTAAAGTGCAGCGGGCGCCGTGGCCCGCAAACGGCGAACTCGGCGGAGACTGCGATCCGCATTCCCAAGCCGCAAAAGTAGGAAGTCAGGCATTGCCTGGTTGTGGGCGGAGCTTGCGGCGACAAGAGGAAACTGCCCAGAAGTCGACGGAGACCTTGCTCCGTGACATCCCCAAGAAGAAGGCAGAGTTACGGCCTGTTGGTAGGCGGGGCCTCCCGTGTGGAGGAGGAGAAGCTCCGCGTGCCTGCACCGAGGGAAACGGAGCCTTGTGATGGCTCACTGCATCCGTGTGCACCGCCGAAGAGTGGCAGCGAGAGGAGGGGCTCAACCGGAGCCTCGCGGGCTCCTTGCGCGGAATCGGCGGAGCTCTCCCTGCCGGCAAAAGGAGGACAACTCCGGTGAGTGGGGCTGAGATTGAGCATTTTCTCTGGTGCCAGGTAGTGGCACCGGAAGAGTGCCGGTCAAAGGGGCTCACAAGGCACTGTGGGTGCCGGTGCTAATTCTTCCAGCTGCACCGCCAGAGGGCGGGCAGCTGCAACGGTGGGGGCATTCCTTATTGGCCCCAAAGATCAGCCCCACTAAGGGGGCTGAGGAGGCACGGTTGGTGCTGATTTTGCACACAGCTGCACCGCCTGATTACGGGCAGCTGCAATGTGGGGGCATTCTCTTTATTAGGAGACCGGGTGGGTTGCACCCCAGCCCTTTCCCATTGCGCGCATTTGTCGTGGTTGCATCAGCAGCCAGGAGGGCCAGTGTAAAGGCCTCGTGAGGGCAAGTTTGCTCTAAGGGGGCATTGCTGGGTGAGCCCAGGACAGGGCCCCCGGGTGGGAACACTGACTGGTAGGGCGCAAGGTCCTAGGGTAATGTATGCACCTGGGCAGTGTTACTATGGTGCACTGTTGAGCTAATGTGATGCATAATTTGTTTATGCCTAATGTAATGCATAATATGGTTTATGCCTAATATGTTCTGCATATGCTAAGTGTTGTGATATGATGGTTATGCCTAAGTGCTAATGCCAGTAGTTACTGGTTGTTTTATATTCACTACTTGCATTCTGGTGGTTCTGACAGTTGCCTGATTGGCCCTGTCAGGTATATAATCCCCTGTGAAATATTGCCTAGTGCCAGTTGGCACAGTGTACATTTGTGATTATGATCTAATGTGTTTATGAGTAATACAAAGGCTATTTTTTTATATATAACATTGTGTGGAGTTTCCTTTGTGGTGTGCCTAGTGTGTTGCTGCTGTTTGTGTGTGTTGCGCAAATGCTTTACACATTGCCTCTTGGATAAGCCTGACTGCTCGTGCCAAGCTACCAAGGGGGTGAGCAGGGGTTATCTTCAGCATGTAACTCCCTTGCCCTGACTAGAGTGGTGGTTTCTGCCTGGCTTTGCCGCTTGCCCTAGTCAACCAGAAATCCCATTTCTAACATTGGTTGGCAGCGGTGAGGATAGGACTTGCGTTTGTGCAGTGCCACAGCGACAACTGGTTGCAGTACAAACTCTGCATTTAGATAATCACATGTTTGGGGATTTGTTCTCCTGATTATTTTTTCTCCTCAAAGTGTCATATTTGAATTGTGTTTTCTGCTCTTCTAAATTTTGGTGACACTCCTAAAGTGTCAGTGATGTCTCACCTCGGTGATCCAGCAGTTATTGTGACAGAAGGTGCATTTAATGTAAAGAAGTTGCGTAAATATACTGTGAAAGACTTAAAGAGGTTCTGTCAGGATCTTGGGTGTCAGGTGCATAGGTCCGCCAGGAAGGAGGAACTGCAGGATGCCTTGTTGGCCTGTTGGACATCCCAAAACCGGGTGAGGTAGGAGTCTGGGAGGGAGGACCCCGAGATCAGTGAGGTCTCTGAGAGGGAGGGTCCCCGACAAGCACCCCTAAAGGGAAGTGGCCCTGGAGAGTTTTAGCAGGAGGGAGAAAATGACGAGGCAGGGATGCCAGATGGTAGTGAGGACCCCATAGATAGGGAGTCCCTTGCTGGGTCCAGTGCCGGGGGCAGTGCCCCATCCCTTTCCCTGTCCCCAGACGAGTGGGTGGATAGGAGGGAAGAAAGGGAGCATCAGCTGGCGATGGAAAGGCTCAGGTTGGAGCTAGCGCAGCTGGGTGTGGAGGAGAAAAAGCAAGAGACTGAGAGGGTCTTAGGGCAGGAGAGGATGGCAGAGGCAGAGAGGGCCTTTGCCAGGGAGAAACTAGCTCTTGAGGAAAGGTTGTCCTCTGAGTGTAGTTTCAGTGGTCTGGATTCACCAGTGAGGGTGGGGTCCAGTGGTGGCAGCAATATGGAGTCCAGTGTGGAAGCGTCCACTCCCAAACCCAGAGAATGGTACCTAGTTCCCAGGAAGAGGGTGTCACACCTGAAGGGTACAGGTTGAGGTTCAGGGGCAGTAGGAAACTGTCTCACCAGTCTTGGGGGGAGTTTGTGGATGTGTGTTGTGATGCACTGGAAGGTTGGGTGATGGGTAGCACGGCGAACAATTTTGAAGGGCTGTTCAATCTGATTGTCAGAGAGCACATGTTCAGTTGTTGTTTTCCAGGGTTACGCCAACACCTGGTGGAGTGTGAGTTCTCTGATCCCAGGGAGCTTGCACAGGAGGCAGACCTCTGGGTGAGTGCCAGAGGGTCTGAGGAGGCATTGGGGAGTGACCCTAAGAGGAGTGGCTCAGGTATTTCCCAGCCCAGAGTGGTGGGAGAGGTTCGTAGTAGCCCAGCTAGGTCCCCGTGTAGTGGGAGGGGTGTAGGGACTCACGTCCTGTCTCCGCGGAGAAGGAGTGAGAATGGGATGCATCCCAAGGTGCCCGAAACCCAGTCTCAGGGCCTGGAGGGTTCCTTCGGGGAACACCAGGTGGAGAGCCTAGGCTGTACTAGTAGGCCATCCGTTGAGGGGGATCTCCTAGTGTCAGGAGAACTTGGAGTGTCTATAAGCAGACCACCATCAGTTCTGGTGTCTGGCGGTGCCACTCCTAAGTGGAGGGTGCAGAAGTCCAGATGTAGGGGTGAGAGGGGGAGAGAGTCCCCAGTGGAAGAACCAGTGGGTCAGGGTCCAGTCATAAGGGCTGAGCCTCCTAGAAGTGACCATGGTGACACCACTTCTGTTTTGGGGGATCTCCGCGCACTGTCAGGTGGACAGGGGTCGGGAGATCAGCGCCAAGCAGACTGTCATGCAACACATGAGAAATATGTTACCCTTGGGGGGGTATGCGTGCTCCCCAGGAAGTCCTGGTGTGCCAGGCGGGTGCTCAGCCGCAGGGTTTAGTCCCTGGGTTGGGAAGCCAGGTTCAGGTTCTGCCTGACCTGGAGGGAAGGACATCTGTAATCAGTGTCCCTACCGTTTTGTCTTCTGGGGGTACCACTCCAGGTGGGAGGGTGCAGAACTCTGGAAGGGGGTGCAGAGGGAGGGAGTCCTCGCCTCTGACCCCGGTGCAACCTGAGGGTTTAGATCCTAGGTTGGGAGACCAGCTGCAGGACAGAGGTCCTGAACTGGTGGGAGAGTTGTGTTCTGAAGGTGCTTCTCCTGGGAGGAGAGTGCGGAACCCCAGAAGGAGAGGTAAGGGGAGGAGAGCCTTGCCCGAGACCTCTGGTCAGCCTGAGGGTGCGGACCCTAGGTTGGAGGACCAGTGGCAGTTTAGAAATGCACTGATGAGAGGTAGAGTGGAGAATGGGTACTATGCATAGAAATGCACTGATGAGAGGTAGAGTGGAGAATGGGTAGAGTGGAGAATGGGTTACTGCCCCACACTCTGTGAGATGGCAAGGACCAGAGACATATGGATGGCCTAGGGCCTGGTCCTGGCCGCGGACAGCTAGGGAGTACCAGTGGGGTAGCTTAGCTGGTCCTGGGAGCTTTGACAGAGGGAACCACATGGGTTCAGATTGGCGAAGAACTGGAGTGTGCCCCTGCAGTTGCAGGCCCGCGTCCGTGTTCTATCGCCCCAAGCAGGGAAGCCCATCAAGATAATGATTGGTCGACCCTGGCTTTAGGCTGGAAGGGGGTTGTGTTGGACTTGGCCCTTTTTGCAGGGTCATCCATAAACTTTTTGCCTTCCTCCTGGTATTTCTTCTGACCTGGTGTTGGTGGTTTTAGGGCTCTGCGCACTTTAGCACTGCTGTCCAGTGTAAAGTGCGTGTGCTCTCTGTGGTAAACATGGTAAGATTGGTCTACACCTGTTTGGCGTATTTAATTTACCTGTCAGTCCCTTGTAAAGTGGTATCTCAGATACCCAGGGCCAGTAAATTAAATGTTACTGGTGGGCTTGTAGCGCTGATTGCGCCACCCACCAAAGTAGCCTTTCCAACTTTGTCTCAGGCCTCTGCCTTTGCAGGGCCTGCGCGCGCAGTTTACTGCCGCTGTGACGTGGCACATAAAGTGTGCGCCACGTCTGTGACCCCCCTTTTACTGCATGTCAGTCACCCCTAAGGTAGGCCCTAGCTAGCCCTATGGGCAGGGTGCATTGTAGGTAAAAGGTAAGACATGTACCTTAATTGTGTGACATGTCCTGGTAGTGACAAACAGCCATTTTGGTTTCTCACTTCTGTGAGGCTGCCCTCTCATAGGAATGCATTGGGGATTCCCTGATAAGTGTTTCAGTGGAAATTCCTGATATGAGAGGAGCAGCGTGGTCAAGTTTGGTATGTTTGGAATAGTAATGCTAAATGCTACGTAATGGTGTTCGCAGATTTATTATTACTATTTTAGAAATGCCACTTTCAGAAGTTGGCATTTCTGTGTGCTATATGTCTTTGTGCCTGCCTGATGTGTATTGCATGTCTGGCTCTGGAGTGACAGGGGCTGGTGAGGTGTGTGGATCCAGAGGGGCTGGGTGAGTCAGCGCTAGGCTGAATGGGCAGATATGCATTTGGAGTAGTGGGAGGAGTAGCCCCTGACCCTGAATAGGTCTGTGCCTGCCTTGTTCAATGCTGGCTCAGCCCCCCTGTGGTCTGTCTGGGGTCAGAGCTCAACCTGACAAAGGAGGGTGTGAGCACTGTATAGAAAATGCTCCCACACCCCCCCAGATCCAGTTGGGACTGGGCAAAACAAAGACACAGCCTGGTATAAATATTGGGGCTGTGACCCCTTGTGAAAGTGCTTACTTGTGCTTACTTGGAGCAGTGTGCCTACTTGGACTGCTGGGCCCCAGGAGGAACCGCCACAAGGGATTGCCCCTCTGCTGGGGGGCCCTGTGAGCTGGCCTGCCTGGGCCCAGCTCTGCCCTGAGGACTTTGGGGCTTAGCATGTGGGGAGCGCCCTTTACTTTCTGCTTCTGAGTCTGTTCCCCAAGGAGAGCACACTCGCCGCGAGGAGGGCACTGCCCAGATCGGAGGGAGCGTGGGCTGAGTGCTTTTTCCTCTTTACCTTTGAGCCCTAGAAGTGGGCTCAACCTTGCTAAAGTGTGGCGGGCGCGTGGCCCACAAACGGCGAACTCGGCGGAGACTGCGATCCGCATTCCCAAGTCGCGAAAGCAGGAAGTCAGGCATTGCCTGGTTGTGGGCGGAGCTTGCGGCGACGAGAGGAAACTGCCCAGAAGTCGACGGAGACCTTGCTCCGTGACTTCTCCAAGAAGAAGGCAGAGTTACGGCCTGTTGGTAGGAGGGGCCTCCCATGTGGAGGAGGAGAAGCTCCGCGTGCCTGCACCGAGGTAAACGGAGCCTTGTGACGGCTCACCGTATCCGTGTGCACTGCCGAAGAGTGGCGGCGAAAGAAGGGGCTCGACCGGAGCCTCGCGGGCTCCTTTCGCGGATCGGCGGAGCTCTCCCTGCCGGCAAAAGGAGGACAACCCTGGTGAGTGGGGCTGAGATTGAGCATTTTCTTTGGTGCTGGGTAGTGGCACCGGAAGATCCCCGGTGAAGGGGGCTCACCAGGCACTGTTGGTGCCGGTGCTAATTCTTTCAGCTGCACCGCCAGAGGGCGGGCAGCTGCAACGGTGGGGGCATTCCTTATTGGCCCCTAAGATAAGCCCCAGTAAGGGGGCTGAGGAGGCACGGTTGGTGCTGATTTTGCACACAGCTGCACCGCCTGATTACGGGAAGCTGCAACGTGGGGACATTCTCTTTATTAGGAGACCGGGTGGGTTGCACCCCAGCCCTTTCCAATTGCGCGCATTTGTCGTGGCTGCATCGGCAGCCAGGAGGGCCAGTGTAAAGGCCTCGACAGGGCAAGTTTGCTTTAAGGGGGCATTGCGGGGCGATCCCAGGACAGGGCTCCCACGTGGGAACACTGACTGGTAGGGCAAAAGGCCCTAGGGTGATGTATGCACCTGGGCAGTGTTACTATGGGTCACTGTTGAGCTAATGTGATGCATAATGTGTTTATGCCTAATGTAATGCATAATCTGGTTTATGCCTAATATGTTCTGCATATGCTAAGTGTTGTGATATGATGGTCATGCCTAAGTGCTAATGCCAGTAGTTACTGGTTGTTTTATATTCACTACTTGCATTCTGATGGTTCTGACGGTGGCCCGATTGGCCCTGTCAGGTATATAATCCCCTGTGAAATATTGTCTAGTGCCAGGTGGCACAGTGTACATTTGTGATTATGATCTAATGTGTTTATGAGTAAGACAAAGGCAATTTTTTTATATATAACCTTTTCCTTTGTGGTGTGCCTAGTGTGTTGCTGCGGTGTGTGTGTGTTGCGCAAACGCTTTACACATTGCCTCTGGGATAAGCCTGACTGCTCATGCCAAGCTACCAAGGGGGTGAGCAGGGGTTATCTTTAGCGTGTAACTCCCTTGCCCTGACTAGAGTGGTAGTTTCTGCCTGGCTTTGTTGCTTGCCCTAGCCAACCAGAAATCCCATTTCTAACAGTGATCCTAGGCAATTGTTTTTCTTTTCACTTTGCCTCTTTTTACTTCTCTTGTGTTTGATTTAATAAACTATGATGTTGTCCAGTTTTTAATAGCAACCCACCCCCCCCAAAGTGTGCAACTAACAGCTGACTTGCTTCTCAGTTCACTATTGGCATTGTCAGAGTCAGTGGAAGTATGAATGTTTCTAAATTCATGTTTGAAAACTGTAATTTAAAAAAAACTCTCAATTCAGTGATATCATCGGCTGTACTCAGGTGAAAAAGTTCTGCATGTTAATGAAATACACGATTTTTAATTTTGAAGAGACTTTATCATATTTTTACATGCTTATTGTAAGACGTCTTTAAAAAAATTAAGGTCTTTCTAAACTTAGATACTTCCAGTCTGAATGTTAGTGCTGAGTCAAGTAAACAGCAGACCAGGAGTGTTGCTGTTTACCAAGGGGCTGCATGGAAAGGTCAGGAGGGCCGCAAGTAGCCCCGAACGGTAAATTGAGTATCACTGCCATAGGACATAGTCCTCTGTCATTGTTTGGTTTTGTTTCCATAGGATCCCCTCTCCTTTTACTAACGGTGATCTTTTTTCCGTTCTAGGTGTCCTCACCGTCCAGCAGCTGCCATCCTGCAACCTCCATCCAGAACAACAGGTAAGGGGGGGTTTCCTGTCCCTGTCCTCCTCACAAGGCCATGTATTGTGAAAATAACTGCAGCAAGTTTCATTTCAAAGTGCAACATTTTGTGTAATCCTATTCTTGTTCACTATTGTTAGACAATAGTTGCAAACTTCAAGTTCTCATCAAATAGGTAAAAAAAAAAGTATAAGAATATCAGTGAAACCTTGGATAGGAAATTTCTAAAGTTGTCTTATTGGCTGACTGAAGTTTAGCTAGCATGAGCAACCAACCTAATCATTTCATCTGAAAGAACTTCCTGTAGCTTTAAGATAAGTATTTTATTTTATACCTCATCAACTTTGAAGTACTGTGGCCATAGTTGCCAGATCCCAAATCTTGGAAGCACAATATGCCCAGGAAAGGACTGGTCTCCACTGAGGCTTGCGTTCCCTGTGAATTGCAGTGGTGATACATGTCACCAGTTTCATCGGTGCCTGGTCCAGCAACAGGCAGGATGCAAATATGTTCTAGTAAGGAGGAATTTTTCTTTGATCCTCTGGAGGCAGGAGTGGGCTGACTTTGGGTATTTGGTTAGGCATAGCTGGAGAGAAGCACAGGTAAAGCTAAGGGGTGGCAACTTTGTTGGTTGTAACTCAAAGCACAGTAAGACCGCCATTGGGAGACAGGCACCATAGTGAGACAGTTACTTTGTCATATCTAGTAAAACTAAGACAGGAACATGTGAGAAATTTTGCTTGATATAATCAATCTTGCTGAGCTGCAATCCCACTCTGAAAGTGATAACTGACAAGAACATGAGTGAAAATAAATGTGTGTTGCTTCCTGGAATACTTCTCCAATTCTTGGCCAGGGACAGCAGAAACACTTTTCCAGATTCTCCTTGAATCTATGAGCCATGAAGGCTGGTTAAAGGGCCTAGAAAGATCACCTTTTATTGATCCACAAGGACACAGGGGTTCAGGTCTTGTCCATAGGAGTATGTTGGCCTGTGATAGCTTCTTTCCAGGAGGAAACTGTGGAAGGTCCTAGAGAGAAAGGAAGTTGCATCTTCCTGAGAAGAATTAGTTGATCAGTAGTAATTGATCATTTTCTTCAACCAGTCAATAGGTAACTATTGCCATGTGTCAGGGGAGTGGTGAAGGTTCTGTGTAATGAAGGAGTTGAAGATGCTCGAAAGGGAATCCTTAAATCAGTTTCAGCCAGATATGATCTTGTGGTCCTGAAGTTCTGGGGAGCCTCCAGCAACTGGAAACCATGGACTTGTACCTAAGGAACTGGTCCTGTAGCTCTGGATATGTTCTTTCATCAGCTCCTTTTAAACAAGAACATTAGCTGTACTCCTGAGTAGCCCTTTGTTAAAGGCCACAGCACTTCTAAAAAGTATTCCCTGATGGGGTGGCATTGTTTTCTTTCACTGCCAAACCCAAATGCACTACTGGCCATTTTGGGGACTCACTACCAATGCTCTGTTGATGCCCCTGAAAATCTATTTTAGTTTTAATAAGCATTGCAATTCGTTTCCACAACATTGATTCACTTCATCAGAGTTCTTCCTTTTTGTGTTGACTTAGTTATTACATTTTATTCTGTATTTTACTAAATTGTTTTGGGATTTTTGACATATTCTCTAATTGTAATGCTGTTTTGCTGCTGTTGTACATGTTCTCTTGGAGGGCCTTGTTGCTTGTGCCAAACTACCAAGGAAGAGCCTGGGATTTGTTTTTACAGAAACGTGTTTACCTACTGCAGATTAAATTGTTTAATCTTCATGGGAGCACAGTCACAGTTCACATCAAGATGGCAATCTTTTTCCTCTGTAGCTTAATAAACCAGTTTCCTAAAGTCTCTTTATTGAATGAATAATGTTTCAGCAGCATACTCATTCTTGTAACTGAGTATTAGGAATTAAACACAAACTCGTTTCATGGAATTGTTTCAGAATTTAGATCAGTGCAGTCAATAGATTTGTGTGCTCTACATTGCAAAGAGAAGGCAATGCCTTACACAGCATCCCATTGAAAAAAAGCACTACCCCACTTAACATAGGGGGTCAGTACGATGGCGGGCGGACTTGAGTCCGCCCGCCATCGTTGTGGTGCCAGGGACCGCCCGCCTGTATGGCGGCGGTCCCGCACGTAGAATTACAATGCGACTGCCATTGTGGCGGTCGCATCTTGCATCTTTACTATTGCGGCGGGTGCTGCTGGCTGCAGCACCCGCCACAGTGTTAAAAATGCATGTAGTGCGTTTCCCTGCCCTAAGTGGCAGGCACCAGAAGGTGCCTGCCACTTAGGGCAGGGAAATGTAGGGGGGTACCATGGGTACCCCCCCCCCGGTGCACCGCCACTTCCCCCAAACACAAGGGGGGCCCACAACGGGCCTCCGAAACCAATTCCCGCTTGCCTTTCTATGGCAGTTTCACCGCCATGGAAAGGCTGGGCCAGCATTGTAATTTGGCGGATGGTGCCTGCTAGGCACCGCCACCATTTTCAAAATGCTGACCGTTCTGCCAGGCAATCGGTACGATTGCCTGTGGCGGAAGCGTGGCGGGCTGTCTTTACGACCGCCGCGGACCTGAAATGATTCCCCCCGCTATCGTAGTTTGGCGGGGGAAAATTGCTGTCCAAAGGCGGAGGGCCCGCCACCGCACGGCTGGCGGTGGCGGACCCTCCGCCATCGTAATCACCCCCATAGTGTCTATCTCCTTTGAAATTGTCCAATAAAACTAGACAAGACAACCCCTCATTGGACATTACGGGCTGTTTACATAGATAAAGTCAGGTTAAGATGTGTCTCATAATCAAAGTTATAAAGTTGAAGAAAGGTTTGAAAAGCCTGCCAGAGTGGCTGAGCCACTGATTTGGAAGGTGGGCCTAGCATATCTCTTCTTACACTGGGAAACCTCTGATCACCTACCTGCAAGTAGCTGGCAGGTGAGAGCCATGGGGCTAAAAAAGGGATAAAGAACTCATTGCACTTTTAAGTCAAATACATTTTGGAGTTTTGCATAAATATTTAGATTTTTAATGAATCTGTAAGAATTTAAAATTTTACATTAGTGTGATTTAATTTGTTGCACATACACTATGAATTCAATTGTTTCAATGCATGCGGCCTACATTCTATAGCATGCTAGTTACATCAGACTTAATAGTAAAACTTAAGACAAATATTTCATCAACATCAACAAGGGTTTGGGAGTATTTATTTGGGAAGGCAATTAGTAAGGAAGTGAGTGATGAATGTAAGCATTGCAGACGTTCATGTGGCCGAGCTCATTGTTTTAATGGAGCCTAGCTCTTCTTTACATCTGATCTCTTCAGGTAGAGGGCATTTTTGAGGCATAGTAGGAATTACATGTCTTACTTTCAAGTGGAAGAGATGCTTTGCTGCTCTGCATTCATAGGAGTACTTACTGTTACCCTGATTTCAAGGCTTTGAGGTTTAAAGATATAATTTTAAATCATCACGCTTGTACGCTAACTCATTTCTGTTTGCTTCCTCATTTCGCACTCATGCTTCCCTGTTAAATCATCTCTGAGGAAGTAACCTCAATTAATCTACCTATATCAGACACTCTACCTGTGTGGGGCTCGTTTGATGGCCTCTCATTCTCTGGACACCTTCAGCTCTCTGCTAACATATGCTTGCTGCATGAAGATGGTTTGTCACGCCATGGTTGACTCTCACGGTGTGCATGCCTGTGTCCAACCTGTCGGTTGTATCCTTACGTGCTTGTAGTTCAAGAGCATTTCTTACTTTCAAGCGTGAGCAAAGAGCTGTGGTCCTGATGAGAGTCCAGTCTTTGTCCCCCTCTCCCTCTGTCTTGATGGGTAAGAATATGCACATCAGACACTGAGTGTGAGGAGGAAGCGAGAGAAACACATGCCTGTTTGTTTGGATTCAGCAAGGAGAAGGCAGGCTCAGGAGTGGGACTGAGTTTCTAGAGTAAGAGAGACCGATATGTACATAAATATCAGAGCCAAGTAAAAAGAATGAGTAAATAATCACTGTAGAACATATAGAGCATTCTTTACCGAACTCTGTGGCGGAAGCTCTGCAATGAGCCCCACGCCGACTGGGATACAAGTGTGGAACCCCAGGATGCAGCAGAGCCAGGAACTCTAGGAGGCTAAGGGGTAGGAACAAGAACAAACCAATGGCAATAGCTCTGCTCAATCCTGCTAAAAAGGAGGGAACCGGAAAGAGGAGAAAAACAATAAATGTGACCAACTACTCAAACTGGGAACCCATACAACTCAATTCCCTGGCTACAGAATTAACTCACCTTAGAAGGGGATCTCTCTCTAACCTTAACCCCCGGGCACACACAAACTCTTCTGTCACTTCTCCCGCTAGTTCTCCCAACTTCTCTCAATATTCCCAGTGCCTGACCATCCCCCTTTGCAGAGAGGCGCATAGGCCTTACTCCGCTGTTTGCACTTTCTCTACTGGTGACCTTAATACCCTTAACAATTCCTATCTCCCTAAGTCTCAGGCTACTGATTCTCTCCCCTACTCCAGCATTCCAGTTATAGTGGGTGTCAACCGAGTAACTTCTACTATCAACTCGCCTAGACCTCCTGCACAACTCACCACCATCCTCTCCCTTAAATCAGCCAATGACAATCCTTATCCTCTTTCTTGTATGCTCATTAACTGCAGATCTGCAGCACTTCATGCTACGGAGATCTCTGAAACCATCCTCAGCGAGGCTATTGATATCGCTTTCCTCGCGGAAACCTGGCTCAATGACCACTCTATGGCCATCCTGGACCTACTCACTCCCCCGGGCTATTCTATCATTAGACAGGATAGACCTGATAGAACAGGTGGTGGCCTAGCCATAATCTACAAAGCTGAGCTTCAACTCTCCCCTCTGAAGAAAGCTGAATACCTGACCTTTGAATACCTTGGCGTTGAACTCAATGCCAAAGGCTCGCCTCCTCTAAGACTGCACAATATCTACCACCCTCCGGGTGAGCTTCTACTCTTTGCTGAGGAGTTATCTGACCTTCTTACTCATCACTCCCTCTCTGACTCAAAGAATCTGTTTCTAGGAGATTACAACATTCACTGGAATAATGTTTATGACCCCACTGTGAGGCGCCTCGCTAACCTTCTCATGATGAACGACCTATAGCAACTCAGCAATAAACCTACCCATATTAAAGGTGGCACTCTTGACGCAATCATCACTAACACTGACCTGGTCTCCCTTACTGACATAATCCCCATTGATTGGTCAGACCACCACCTCATTCTTTTCAATATCTTGACCATCATCTCTCCTCAACCAGCATTAAATAACAAACCCAGGATTTGGACTAGAAACCTCAATCAAGTCCCCCCTATGGAACTCGAATCAAAAATTCAAGTCCACCTGCAACTTCTCCCGCACTCCCAAAACGCTAATGAACTTACTGAACATTTCAACAAGGCTATATCTGATGCCCTTGACCAAGTTGCTCCGCTTAAACTTAAACAACAAAGAGCAATCCAATCTAAGTCTTGGTTCAATCCTGAACTTAATAAGGAAAGAAGACAACTTAGACTAGCAGAAAGATCCTTTCAGCGGACTATGTTTCAATGCACAAAACACTCCCGTTCCTGCATTGGTTCCATAGCCTGCCGTGGACTATTACTCTTTGATACATCACCTGAAATGTAACATTGTGCATGCCTGTGCCGTGCCTGTTAGATGCATGCTGCATCGCACTTGCTTATTGGTTATGGCAGATTTTTTTATAATTTTTTTTTATACGTGATGTTCAATCATGTCTCTTTGACATCTTATGCGGGCTTTAGATGCCATGCCCTCTGCCCACACAGAGTCTGCTGGTTGTTGTTACTCATAGGGTACCTCACGGTCTCTGTATACGTTGAGCTCTTTTGCTACATATACTTGTGGGTTACATCATGTATGAGCGTCTCAGGCTTGGTGGTGGCAGAGAGCTGGCCTCAGGGTTAGTGCATAAGAAGCTTTTGAGGCCCATTCCGAAGGAGACCATGTTTATCTGGAAATCTGACTCCATGAGTGTAAGTGTGGGAAATGCAGGGGACAAGGGGCAAGGATGGGGCCAAAATAATTTTCCCTTCTTTGAAAACGCTACCTAAAACAGCCCTGCTCTTGACCTACTAACCTGTCTCCAGTATTTGTGACAAATCTCACAGAATAAAGCTGAAGTCACAGTGGCCGACCACGCCCTGTGTCCTCTGTCCAATTATATGGTGTCTGTCAGCCTCTCCTTTTGGACTACTGTGCGGCCCTTCCCGTACCCAGAAGGATTCCTTCATGCTGCCCAGCCTACCCGTGACGCAATTTGTGTTAATGTTAGGCTCGCCGTCTGGCAAGCGTGGCTTCATCCCGCCTGTTCCCTTGCCCGCCCTCACAGAGAGTCAGCTGTGCAGCGCCAGCCCCTACCCACCATCATCTGACTACCTTTGGCTCAAAGTGCCAAGGTAAAACAAGCATTTGCAATGCAATAGGTCTCATGTTTGTGAGAGTTTAAGCTATTGGCATTGTAAATGACAATGCCTTTTATTTATCTGTTTAGATAATTAACATAATAAATAAAAGGCATTGTCATTTACAATGGAAATAGCTCAAACTCTTGTAAATGCAAGACCTCGGCCGCCATTGTCCCAGGCTGCTTTGAAAGTGAAAGCGTGCATGGCGCGCTGAAAGTTGCAGGAGAGTATGTCATGCCTGCAGGAGGAGAAATGCATTAAAAAGAATAGTTCTTGCAGACTAAATAAGACATACTGTGTAACAACTGAAGTAAAAGGGCCAGTCCTCATGGGAGGTTACAAATTAAAACAAGGCGATACTGCAGAGGGACTAACAAGCCAATTAACGAATCAGAAGCTAGCATTTACAAAGGATGATGACACAAGCCAATGAAAAATATGGGCGGAGAGTGGGCGGAGTTTCAAGTCCATACTAGAATATAGCATGCCTCGCAGAGCAGGGCATGCGCTGCCCACGTTCGACCGAAAAAATAATTAAATCAAAGGAGGAGAGGGTTTTTTTTGCCTATCGAGCACTGGACATGTTCTCAGTAGGCTCGGGACGTGAAGGCCAGTTGTGTTGCTGGGGCCCACATTTCCTGCCTGACATGTTGTAGTGCTAGGGCTACAGTACTGCCATTTGCTGGATGAAAAGCAGCTGTCTCAAGCTCAACTCGGAGAAGACCGAGGTCCTCATCCTCGGACCCTCTACCTCCGCCTGGGACAACACCTGGTGGCCCTCCGCCCTCGGGAGCCCGCCCACCCCGACAGACCACGCACGGAACCTCGGCATCATCCTCGACTCCGCCCTCACCATGACCCGCCAGATCAACTCCATTGCCTCCGCCAGTTTCAACTGCCTTCGGATCCTCCGCAAGACCTTCAAATGGATACCCCCAGAATGCAGAAAAACTATCACCCACGCCCTCATAACCAGCAGACTTGTCTACAGCAACGCCCTCTACGCCGGAATCAACAGAACTCTTCTCCGCAAGCTCCAAACCATCCAGAACGCTGCAGCCAGACTCATCCTTGGAACCCCCCGGCACGAACACATGACCCAACACCTACAAGACCTCCACTGGCTCCCCGTCGAGAAGAGAGTAACCTTCAAACTGCTCACCCACGCCTACAAATCCCTCCACAACATCGGACCCAAATACCTCAACGAGAGAGTCTCCTTCCACGTACCCAAAAGGAACCTTCGCTCCGCGGACCTCGCCCTCGCAGAGACCCCCCGCATTCGCAGAAGCAGAGCAGGTGGAAGAGCTTTCTCCTACGTCGCAACCAAAGCCTGGAACGAGCTCCCTGTCAACATCAGACGCTCCCCCACCCTCCATGCCTTCAGGAGAGACCTCAAGACCTGGCTCTTTGACTGAACCGGAGCTGCACCCTCCCCCAGCGCCTTGAGACCCTCACGGGTGAGTAGCGCGCTTCACAATTCCCTGATTGATTGATTGATTGATTGATTTGCTCCGTTTTAGGTTTCTGCAAAGGCACAGACACCATATCTAAATGGAACTTTTTTTAAATGTGTCTGTTTTAATTTTTCACATGGCCTCTCTTTCTTTGTCTACTTTAATGAACAGTCAGGGATTATTAAGGCAGCTCTTTAACACATTTTAGAACATTGGAATGTGGAGCACTCTATTAAAGACAATGGAGTGCTCCAGGCTTCTACGGGCTGGTAAAGGCCCGCAAAGCAACATTCCAATGTTGTTTTCACAAAGGCCTCTCAGAGCCCGAGGGATTTAAAACTCCTCGAACTCCGAGAGGCCTTTGTTTAATTTGTTAGAACATTCTGCCCTCTAGTGGCAGAATGTTCTAATAGCCTTATAGCCTTTCGTAGCTGGGCTATACTGGCTATTAAAGTCCTGCTCTCTTGTTAAAGTCCCTCGCCTTCGGCTCGGGCCTTTAACGCTGGAGCGGGCCTTTAATAGCCGGTATAGCCCGCTACGGCAGGCTATAAGGCTATATTAAAGTACTTTCTTCTCATAAGTACTATTATAAGTATGCACTGATAAGGAAAAAAATATCGGCTATACCCGATTTTCCAATTATTTGTACCAGCAGAAACATTAAAATGCCTGTCATGCAGGTAAAAAACATCCATTTGGCAAACCTAGTTACCACCTTTCCCAGAGAAAAGTGCCTGTCATTTGTTCACGTTTTAGGCCCAGACATGATACTTGACTAGAATTTTGTAATCATTTTTACATGGCCTTTCTGTCTTTGTTTACTTTAATAATAAGTCAGGGATCATTAATTTGTCTTTAGAACATATTTTAAAGTGCTTTCTGTTTAGATTTACTGTTTAATGGATGTAGTGGTAAAGGGACAAATGCAGGCTTTAGGTGATTTTTCTAAATTTTTTCTGTCTGTGACACTAAAATACTGTTCTTGCCGGTTAAAAAAAATGGCCAGGTCGCAACCCTATTTTTGTGTTCTGGGAATGACCCACGCAGAGACAGGCAGGTGCTTATGCCACTCTTTATTGGTTTCTCTGCTGATCCCACATGTACGCCTGTTCCTCTTACACTCGTGTCCAGTACTGATCACTCCCCGCTCCCTGACCGGAAGTCGTGTCCGGTCTCTGTCCCCTCCCCATGGTCGGGTGCAGGGTCCTAGTGCCCCATTGACCCAGGTCACTACACCTATGTGGCGCTATAAAAAAAAAAAGCAAAACAAATAGGCCAGCACTCGCTCTCACACAAATTAAGGGATTTTAAAATGCGTAGCTGGAAATAATTTATGTAAGCTTGCATGCTCTTGTGCTATGGAGGCCTGTTTTCCAGCTGGCTACAGCGGCTTCCCCTTTCTTCTGCTTGTCATGCCTGCATAGAGATACAATAATTTTGTCTAAAAAAATCTCCAGCAGTTCTAGGGCACTAAATCATTCAGTGTTTTTACTGTCCAAACATGAAACTTTGCTTTGCTGCTGGAGTTATGTTTTTTTAATCTAACGCTTAAAAATGCCCACTGTGAAATGTATTGGATCGTCTTATTCTCAGGACATGAACACAAACTTCAACCCTCTTACTAGTATATTTTTTTCTTTTTCTGCTTTGGGTGTACCCCCACTTTTTTAAATCCCTCAGATCCCTTTAACTCTATCCGCCTTTGAGCCCTAAAAATCCTTGTCACACTTTACTTATAGTCACCTCTGAACCCTGAACACATTCGGACTAATTATTTTGCAGAATGTAAATAACAATAAAGCATACTTGTAAACTGTAATTACATGCCTTCCTTTCAATTTCACTTTGAAACTATGCGATTGTATACGTTTATCGGAGTCTGTGGCTCACAGACCATGGGGAATTTGTATAAGGTCACTAAAAAGCCCCCAAAACTGTCCTTAAATTTAAGTCCGTTGTTATATAGCGCAGCTACTCACCCTTACAGGTCTCAAGGCGCTGGGGGCCGTAGTGGAAATTAAGTGAGCTATTGCCCAGAGTCACATGGTGCTGAGCTGCCGCCGGGGATCGAACCGTGAACCCTGTGCTCCGAAGTCAGCTGCCCTGGCCGACCCTGTGCTCCGAAGTCAGCTGCCCTGGCCGCTGCACCACACTTCTCCACTCTCCTTGTCTCCTCCCCAGCAATTCATAGTCTCCTACGCCCCCATCTGGCATGGAGTAGAAGGTTGATTTTTAGGAAGAGCATAAGTGTATTTTAGATGGTAATCCTGCTGTAAATGGAGAAGGTGGAGCGTACCTGAAACCTGAAAAACAGAGCCTATATGTTTCTTAACCTATATGGGTGTAGCTAATTGTCATTCTGTATATTGCAAGAGAAAACTGTTTGATAAGTTAAAAACTCACACATGGGCAGCAGAAGCTTGGTACAACAATACAATCCCCTGGGTGCAGGGAGGACCCACTGGCACTCGTTTTAGGAGACTGCCACCTGTTTTCCTCACCAGACTTTCACCCTAAGCAAGAGAGAGAAAAACACTAAAGGGGAAAAGAAAGAGGTAGTGAAATAGACAACAAAGTGACAAAGGCTAAAAACAAGAAATAAAAGAATCTGCAAGAGTGCCATAAAAGGGCAGGGGGTGTCTGTGGTGGATGACAGGGGCATGAGGTGGAAAAAAACCTAAGCAGCTTTGGCATGTGGCACTCCCAATATTCTTTTGCACCACCTGTGGGCTTCTGAGAAAAACTTTGGGCCCCAGCACTTATTCTTTTACGAATTAAGCACTGGATATGACGCTTCCACCCTTGGGCACAAAGCGCCTCCTGCTGGACATGGTTTGCACAGTGGAGCGATGCCCTAATCTGACATGCATTGCTAAGGGCGTCTGACGATGTCCCAGACAGACCAACTTTATTTAAAAGAAGCCACTGCTGATGACCTAATGGTGGCCAGAGTTAACTTTAAGGCATTGGGATAGCTCATTTGGTCAATGCATTTGCTGTTCAAATCGTATTGAAACCTGAACATAACAATTTTGAAATCTACATCGGCCTATTCAGTCATTTATTCATCCATTTCCGAAAATCCCAAACTGTGAACTGTATTTCGCGCCGAATATAAAGGGGAGTGTCTAACTGGAAGACTTCATCAGCAAGGGGTTATGAATAAATATATGTCAGCAGTACTGCTTATTCTGTTCATCAATCGTTCTTGGTCGGTGACCCATATAGCTTTTAAAAGACCCTAAAACAGTGCTGTACAAAAATGAAAAGAGTCCTAATAGATCATTGAAGAACACAGTAGCAGCTACAGACCAGCAGTACAACAGTCGTACTGAGTATTGATGGTTAGCCATCCAGCCCCTTACAGATTATACCTAATTATTGAGATAAACAAGCCCTTGAGACAATCGATGACCCAGACAAACTAAGGCAGAAAAACTCACAGCAGGTGACACCACTAAAGGTCTCTGCACAATCGCTTTAGCCGCATAATTGAACCTTGGCCGGAGTCACCATTTTTGGGTGGTGGACTGCACAGCACACACGAGTAATGATAAAAATGATAAAATAAAGATATTAATAATAAATCTAGCTATAATAATAAAAATAATAATAATAATAGGAACAACAATAATGATTACAATAATGTGAATAATCATAAAAGTAAACAAATACCAGTTATAGAAAATACGTTGTTCGTACAGGAGACTGTTGGAAGGGCGCCTGGTATTAATACCATTTTTCCTTTACTTCCGGTGGTTGCAGGGGCGGCTCCTGCATGAGTCAAGGGGCTGAACAGATTTCCTTTCATCACTAAATGAAATGAATGAGTGGCCAGGAGCGCACCAAGGAGCAGGTGGTGTTGTCGCGAAGGACTCTTTGTCGCACCCGGGGTCTATGCCGCTTTTCACCTATGGGCACCTAACAGCGTTTCAGAATCATCCTGTGACTGGGGAAGGAATCGTCTTTCCACAGGCAAAGAGCCATGGCAGATGTTTTCTGAGCTGGTTCCTGCTCTAGCTGAAGGCACGTGATGCTTCCAAGACAGCTCACATGTCAGTTTCACAAGAGAGGGCATCACTATGTGTGGCTTCCTTTTCATTAGTATGTTGGATATGTGTACACAGGTGGCAGCTTGACGCTGCAGTTAAATAACACTGATTATGGGTGCAGCAGGCTCACACTGATAGAACAGGGCTTTTGTTCGTAATGCAACAGAAGCCGAAACTAACTTCTCTTCCAAGAAAACAGGTAACATGAAGCAGCACACTGAGTTGCCTCGGTAGTAGCTATCACTAGGCGTAGAGCACCAGCATTATCAGGGTGCTGCACTTGATGTCTAACCCTGGGCGTAGTTCGCGGAGTTGCACTACGCGGCACTACGCGAAGTGCAAAAATAACTACGCAGAGCTACGCGAGCGGCAGAGTACGATAGAAAAATGCTGTTCGCTGTGATTGCACAGTGCCGGATGCTTGTCCGCACTGTGCAATCATTGCGAACGGCACCATGCACAGTGCAAGCGGTCCCTGCTTTCCTTTTCTGCCGCTCGAGTAGATTTTTACTCGAGCGGCAGCTTTCTCAACGCGAACGGGCAGTTTCTCATTGCGAGCTGTCGCGAGCATATGCGACCACTCGCAATGAGAAACCTGACCCCCCCCGCGTTGAGAAATCTCGCCGGGATGTTGATTTTCCACGCTCGCGCTCGTCAACTTGATGTTGACGATCGTGAACGAGGAAAAATCTCGCCGGGAGGTTGATTTTCCTCGCTTGCGGTCGCCAACTTGACGTTGACGAATGCGAGCGAGGAAAAAACTACGCTACGCAACGCGAAGCGGAGTTTTCAGAACTCCACGATCTCCGCGTACCGCGGAGTGCAGGAAACTCCGCAAACTCCGCGAGCGGAGCGGAGTTTACCGCCCAGGGTTAATGTCTATACAACCCTGGGGTTTCAACTAACCCTGGGCGTAGTTCGCGGAGTTGCACTACGTGAAGTGCAAAAAAAACTCTGCCGCACTACGCAGAGCTACGCGAGCGGCGGAGTACGATAGAAAAATGCCGTTTGCGGTGATTGCACAGTGCCGGATGCTTGTCCGCACTGTGCAATCATTGCGAACGGCACCATGCACAGTGCAAGCGGTCCCTGCTTTCCTTTTCTGCCGCTCGAGTAGATGTTTACTCGAGCTGCAGCTTTCTGAACGGGCAGTTTCTCATTTCGAGCTGTCGCGAGCATACGCGATCACTCGCAATGAGAAACCTGACCCCCCGCGTTGAGAAATCTCGCCAGGATGTTGATTTTCCACGCTCGCGCTCGCCAACTTGATGTTGACGATCGCGAACGAGGAAAAATCTCGCCGGGAGGTGATTTTCATCGCTCGCGGTCGCCAACTTGACGTTGACGAACGCGAGCGAGGAAAAAAACTAAGCTGCGCAACGCGAAGCGGAGTTTTCCTGCACTCTGCGATCTCCGCGTAACGCAGAGTGGAGGAAACTCCGCAAACTCCGCGAGCGGAGTTCACCGCCCAGGGTTAGTTTCAACTCTTAAAATCCTGGCCGCCCTTCTTCAGGACATTTACTGGTGTCCTTGTCTTCTACCTGCTGCACTCACTTCTAATCAATAAAACCGAAGTTGAAAAGCCAGAGGGATGTAACTATAATATGACCAATAGTCAGAGAAAAAAGGGATTTATGACATCAACACTCCTGAAACATCTTAAAAGGCGTCAGACAAGCTGCTGATTCGTCCACCCTGCCTCCAAAAACACAGACCACAAGCTGTGTTTCTCCCTCATAGAGAATGTCAAGAAACAGTGCAGCGCGTAGGTGTTCGTCTGGGGCATAGCACTTGCCACGCCTACGATGCACCCTCGAGCAAGAACCACATACCACAAGGCAATTTTGGAAGATTATGGTTCAGGACGGGGCCTTGAAACCCCGTGAAATCTTAATAATGGTGCAAAGATTCACAGCCCCCAATAAATACACTGCGTTTGCCATCTCCCATATTCAAGAACTTTATGATGCTCAAAACTCTTCAGAAAACCACTCCAAAATCCGGAAGGCCATAGCCCCTACCAGCCACGTGGTGCCATTCCCTACCAGCTTTCAACTGCTTCTGCTTCACTAAAGCCAGACACCGCACCTTCCTGCTGAAAAGCATCAGACCGTTCACAGACTGGAACCTCCGGATGAGCCTTCACAGGGGTGTATGCAGTTTCTAGTTCTTCCAGTAAAACCCTAATTAGTTAATAGTGCCCTCCAAACAGGGGAGATACACATAGCACCAAGGCGCTCTCCTTCCTCCCCTTCACTTAAGATTGTAACTTTTGACCCAGCTGACTCGGAAAATCACTGCCCCATCACAGGACCAAGACAAAACCCTAACATTCTGGAGGAGGTATTTACTGGTTAACTACAGTCCCACATTCAACCCCACAAAATCTTGAAAAATAATCGTTCTGGCTTCCGACACCAGAAAAGAAATGGAAACTACACGTTTCAGTCCCTTTTGTGGCCTGCTTCAGGCAGTGGACCTTGGTTCTTTTGGCATGCCCGGTCCTCTTTGATCTTTCTGTTGCCTTCCATATTGTAGACTACAGTAAATACCATTTGGGCCATTCCCAGGTACACACGCAAATACAGTGTGAATGCATTTACCCCATTTATTTAAATATATATTTATTGATAAATCGGAGATTCTGTTGAAACAAATTAACTCAGTATGTCACCATCACCATTTTCCGAGAAATTGAAGAAGAGGAACCTACGCATAATGAGGGTACAAACACTCCTCCCAGCATCCAGATAGGAGTAAAACTATTTTACTTCTGTGCTCCTTCCAAAGATGCTTCCCATTTATACCTATGTTTGTAGGCACCTTTTTCAAGTAATGTCAGAACTAAGGTAACACCAGCTATGCCTGTCTGCCAGTAACAAGACTCCAAATGCTGAGACTGCAGGAGTATTACTGATATTCCAGCTAAAGATGCATGAACTCTCTAAATCAGCATCCTTTACTGTTTCCTGTGCTTGCCAAGATAGTCTTTAAGAATGTTTCTCACTCACATTCCAGTGCCTCGAAGACTCTACACCCAGATATCTGCAGGACAAGATGTAATGCTACTTGCACTTGCACTCCCACTCACTCTGCTTAAATCAAGCAAAGCTCTGAGGGGCTCCAAGAAGTGAGTAATGGAGCAGAGGAGAGAGACACTCCTCAGGTTTTAAAACAGCCTCCCTTTGACAATCCACAATACTCTGGGTCTCGTGCGCGTCAGAAGAAAACTGAAACCCATCAGTTCGGACATGTTGTACGCGCCTTACCCCCTTCTACCTTTGCACATGTTCCACTTTCAGTAGAAAGAGATGCTCAAGAAAGGTTCAAATCTACCGCCTAGTAAAAATGAGCGCCTAGAACTTGTAAATTCCTTGTAAATCATCTGTTACTGAAAGATTTGCCTTAGAGCACCTGGCCGGGAAATGCCAGCACTCACTCAAATCACAGTCTGACCAATACCTCACTCTAGGGTGCCTCTTCCAGGGAGGAGTTTAGTCCCCATGCCTCACTCCAGAGCTGCCCTTCCACTGAGGAGTTAGGAGTTCAGTCCCCATGCTTCCTTCTAGGGCTGCCTTCCACTGAGGAGTTAGTAGTTCAGTCCCCATGCTTCCTTCTAGGGCTGCCTCTTCCAGTGAGGAGTTAGGAGTTCAGTCCCCATGCTTCCTTCTAGGGCTGCCCTTCCAGTGAGGAGTTAGGAGTTCAGTCCCCATGCTTCCTTCTAGGGCTGCCTCTTCCAGTGAGGAGTTCAGCCTCCATGCCTCACTCTAAGACTGCCTCTTACAGCGAGGAGTTAGGAGTTCAGTCCCCATGCCTCACTCAAGGGCTGCCTCTTCCAGTGAGGAGTTAGGAGTTCAGTCCCCATGCTTCCTTCTAGGGCTGCCCTTCCAGTGAGGAGTTAGGAGTTCAGTCCCCATGCTTCCTTCTAGGGCTGCCTCTTCCAGTGAGGAGTTAGGAGTTCAGTCCCCATGCTTCCTTCTAGGGCTGCCTCTTCCAGTGAGGAGTTCAGCCTCCATGCCTCACTCTAAGACTGCCTCTTACAGCGAGGAGTTAGGAGTTCAGTCCCCATGCCTCACTCAAGGGCTGCCTCTTCCAGTGAGGAGTTAGGAGTTCAGTACCCACACCTCACTCTAGGGCTGCCTCTTCCAGTGAGGAGTTAGGAGTTCAGTCCCATGCTTCCTTCTAGGGCTGCCTCTTCCAGTGAGGAGTTCAGTCTCCATGCCTCACTCTAGGACTGCCTCTCCAGTGAGATGTGGCGTCCTTTGCCCATGCATAGCTTTACGGCTGCCTTTTCCAGTGCTGTGTGGGGAGTTAAGTCCCCATGCCTCACTCTAGGGCTGCCTCTTCCAGTGAGGTGTGAGGAGTCCCGTGCCCATGCATAGCTCTATGGCTGTCTCTTCCAGTGAGGTGTGGGGAGTCCAGTCCCCGTGCCTCACTCTAAGGCTGACTTTTCAAGTGAGTTTAGAAGGAGCTCAGTCTAGCCAATGCCTCACTCAAAGTTGCCTCTTCCAGTGAGGTGAGAGAGAGTTCAGGCTCATTCTCTCTCTTGAACCACCCCTGCGGGGGAGCAAAGTGAACCTGCCATGATCATTTTCGTGTTTAGATACATGGACATCTGTGCTACGTCATCAGGTCGTAGACACCATCTGAGTTCCTCGAGGCCGCAAAAGGGCATTCGTCCTGGGCTCGCCCGCTCTACTGCTCAGTTCTCCCTGCCCGAAGGACGGGAATGGGTCCGTCCGTGATGGGAAGAGTCCACCTGGACACCTCCGGGTTGGCCTTGCGGTCTGCAGTGCACGGAGTTCACTTAAAGAGAGGGAGGCCTTGGGGTGAGTAGGAGGGAGGGAATAGGCATTGCAGCGACTGACCCGGGCAGGATTTGTGAGTCTGAACTGCACGAGGGAGGGGCGGAGGCATTTTTGGTTCTGAGTAAGCAAAATAATTTATGAAAGTATTCCATTGCGTTCAAGGTCATTGCTGCAGTGCGAGCTGAAGGCTTCGGTGAGAAGGAAGGCAGGGACTCGGCTCCGCCGCTCGGCCGAGCAGCAGCGAACCCGGTGAGTTTGGACTTGTTTATTTACACACGCGCAGCTGTGTCTGGCTCCACACTGTACCTCTTCTTCACTCCTAATCACATCTACACGACCGGTGCGACATTAAAAGAGAAACACAGACTCCAAAACAACTCCCACATAGGATACACCTGAGACCCCCACGCTTCCCCCAGCACACATCACGCACGACGCTAAAACATTTCCCACGAAGCAAGGCCCCACTAGAAACCCTCGGCTTTCTAATCAAGCACAGCCTCGGATGAGCGTGCTACCTGCGGTCCGCCGAAAACACTTCAGAGCCCTCTCTGGGGTTTGAAGCGCTATACATGCAAATACAAGACAGCGCAGGGCTTGAAGTGGGTTGAAAAAACTGGGGGGGGGGGTCTCTCAAATGGGCGTGGCCAATGTAATTAAGGGCGTGGCTTAAAACACCTAATCTAAAAATCTGTGCTTAGCATAGTATGCCGCCCGACTTGTATTGTGCTGTTTCTATCATTGCATCCGGGTATATGATACAAGTAACATCATACCTATCAATCAATCAATCAATCACAGAATTTGTAAAGCGCACTACTTACCCGCGAGGGTCTCAAGGCGCTGGGGGAGATAAAAAGGGGGGGGGGTGCTGCTATATATATATATATACCTATAACAAGTCAGGACTATTGGCTTTGTCAATGGTTGTTAGTTGCATACGATAAATAAGCAGCAACTATGGCTTGTATATAATATTGAAAAAGCTTCCACTTAAAGCCCTGGTGACACCACGACAATGTTGCTGCTCCTGAGTTTTAAAAAGAGAAGGGAAATCCAGAGAGAAAATGACTCTTTAAAGGGTTTCCCTTCCCTTACTATGCTCACCTGGCATGATGTCATGCCGTAACTTCTCCACTAGTGAGAAGTGAGCAGTGTGAGCACGCGCACATCATTGTGCCTGCTGTCACTGCAGTCCGGAAAAAATGGACGCCTGTGCCAGGGCACAAAACAGAGTCCGATAGAGACCCGTTTCAAGCCCCCCTTTAAAAAACTGCCGGTGCTCAGCATCGGTGAGACCCGGCCCACTTAAAGCCCTGGGACAGTGCTTATATGTGGGGCCTTTGTTCGAGGCGGTTACATATTGCCGAGTTTTGGGAAGCACTATACATCCCTTCGGAAAACTGAAGAGGCACAGATAGAGTTTATGGAAGGCAGCGGCGTAGCTACCAATAGTGCAGCAGGTATAGTGGCACCAAAGCACAGGAAGCCCACTTTACCCCAATTATTGTCTGTCTTTTACTACCAAACTCCTGGCTTGCATTAGGGGCTGCAGGGGGGTAGAGATGTGTGGATAAATGGTGCCTGGCAGGCGGCAGCTGAATACTTGGAAGCGGAGGGTAGGGAAGATTTGGTACTGCAGGTAAAAGTGTGAGCCATGTGCTGTTGTAGAGATCAGTTACAGTGGCGGCTCCTCCGCTAAGGCGGAGGAGCGTCACCCCACTGCCCTCGGAGCATATGAAGTCATTTATTTTTTTTAATGCAGATTTTATATAGCGCGAACTCGACCCGAAGGTATTGGAGCGCTTTACATGAGCACCGGTTACGTTACACAAGGACACATTCGGGCACGGGGAGATTAAGTGATTTGCCCAGAATCACAGGATGTGGACGCGACCCCGAGGCTCGAACCTTGGTTTCCAGCACCAAAGTCGGCAATCTAGCCGTCAGACCACAGTCATTATCATTTTATTTTTAGTATCTTGCAGCCTGGTTAGGGTGGGGCGGGGATGGGCTGTCAGTTATTCTAAGCAGCAGTGCATGTATGTCTTCGGTCTAGTATATATTTAATTTATTAAGTGAAGTTTATAATGAACTAAATGTACGGGCACACATGAATGTTACACTTTATTCTTGTAATGACTCTACTCTTTTACAAAAGTAAATGTCTGTATAGTAATGTAGTCTTTTATAAGAAGTCAACAATGCATTAATTTCTCTATTTATCACTGGTTTTAGCACGGTTTTTAGGATTTTTTCGCTTTTTAATTACGTCTGTTTGATTTGTAATGTACTTTTTATGCTACAGAAATAAAGTGCTTGACTTGAACTCAGTACTGTCAATGAGGCACTAAACAGCATCATAGTATGTGGTAAAATGCAATCTACTGTTTAATGAACATTTTATCATGCTTCCGAAGTGTCCTATTCTATGCAGGTATTCACTCTGTGCAAGGTGGCAACAGCCTTTTCATTTTGATGCATTGACACTAAAAGAAGGGAATTTAAAATGAAAATGAGTGCTTCAAAAACAGAACTGCTGAAATGCCTTAAATAACATGATTGAATGGCTGGTACCAGATAAAGCCTAAAATGTAGTTTATCAAAGGCAATAAAGATGCCTTTTCAGTTTGAGCTATTTATTTTAAAAGACAGCCTTTAAAAAAAAAAATCATCAAATGATTGTAGAGTCATTTTTGACATTTAAAATAACTGGAAGGTTCTAACTCAAAACATTTGTTTGCAAGTGGGACTAAGGCGCTCATAGGCAGTGATGGAGAAACTAATGTTCTATGTTGTCAATGTTTTTCACCAAAGCTGAAAAGTAATCCACTGTCCTTGGTATGTGACTGACTCCCATTGAGTGCTTATGAGAGGATCTCATGATCATGTTGGGTTGCAAGCATCTTTGGAATAGGTCCACGAAAAGCAGGCCATTTACAGCTTACACAGGCGATATCTGCTAAGGAGCAGGCTTCTTTGCAGCAGAAAGCAATAATGGATCCTGGAGAGCTATACATTTTAAAAAAAGTAGACAAAATTCTGAATTCAGCAAGGTGTCATTTGTGTAGATCCTTCAAGGTTTCTTCATAGAAACTAACAGTTAAATATAGGAAAAATTGAAAATTAGTTGAAAAAAACAGCCATTTGTGTCAACGTTTTCACCTGTAACTTCTTCTAATTATGATACCTGCATGAAAGCAATATACCGTTACATTTGCTGGACCTTTCTGGTTGTGGGGATATATAGGACTTGTAGGTTCACCAAGAACCCGACGAACCCAGAGCCAATAACTGAGCAGCGTCTTGCAATGGTTTTTTATTATGTACCGGGTATATATATATAGCAATTATTTTGGGAAAATGTATACATGGAAAAATTCGTATGAAAGACACCTATGTATTTCTGAAATGGGAACAAAATATAGAGTTTAGAAACAGTAGATATTTGCACATTTCCGAAATTGAGAGTACCCATACTTGCATGAGAATTATAGGTCATTTTTCAAAATGACTTCTTTTTTACACATTGTCTTTCATTTGGAAGGCAGAAATGCATCGAAAGTCAATAGGTAATAACAGTTGCTCTACAATTCTGTGTTACCCTGAGTCTCCCGAGAAAAATGGTACCAAACTTGTGTGGGTAGGCCTAGTGCCCGTGACAGGAAACGGCCCAAAACGCAACGTGGACACACCACATTTTCACAGTGAAAAATTACCCTTTTTTTGCAAAGTGCCTAGCTGTAGTTTTCGAACCCTAGCTCTGCCGACACCTAGGGAAACCTAGCAAACCTATACATTTTTGAAAAATAGAAACCCAGGGGAATCCAGGATGGGGTGACTTGACTGGCTCTCACCAGGTTCTGTTACCCAGAATCCCTTGCAAACCTAAACAATTGTCAAAAAAACACATTTTCCACACATTTCTGTGGTGGAAAGTTCTGGAATCTGCGTGAATCCACAAAATTCCACCCACCCCGCGTTCCCCAAAGTCTTCCGAGAAAAATGGTACCCCACTTGTGTGGGTAGGCCTAGTGCCCGCGACAGGAAACGGCCCAAAACGCAAGGTGGGCACACCACATTTTCACAGCGAAAAATGACCCTTTTTTTGCAAAGTGCCTAGCTGTAGTTTTTGAACCCTAGCTCTGCCGGCACCGAGGGAAACCTAGCAAACCTATACATTTTTTAAAACTAGACACCCAGGGGAATCCAGGATGGGGTGACTTGACTGGCTCTCACCAGGTTCTGTTACCCAAATCCCTTGCAAAGCTGAAAAAGTGTCAAAAAAACCACATTCTCCTCACATTTCTGCGGTGGAAAGTTCTGGAATCTGCGTGGATCCACAAAATTCCACCCACCCAGCGTTCCCCGAAGTCTTCCGAGAAAAATGGTACCTCACTTGTGTGGGTAGGCCTGGTGCCCGCGACAGGAAACGGCCCATAACGCAAGGTGGACCCAGCACATTTTCACAGCGAAAAATGACCCTTTTTTTGCAAAGTGCCTAGCTATAGTTTTTGAACCCTAGCTCTGCCGGCACCTAGGGAAACCTAGCAAACCTATACATTTTTGAAAACTAGACACCCAGGGGAATCCAGGATGGGGTGACTTGACTGGCTCTCACCAGGTTCTGTTACCCTGAATTCCTTGCAAACCTGACAAATTGTCAAAAAATACACATTTTCCTCACATTTCTGTGGTGGAAAGTTCTGGAATCTGCGTTGATCCACAAAATCCCACCCACCCCACGTTCCCCAAAGTCTTCCGAGAAAAATGGTACCTCACTTCTGTGGGTAGGCCTAGTGCCCGCGACAGGAAACGGCCCAAAACGCAAGGTGGACGCACCACATTTTCACAGTAAAAAATGACCCTTTTTTTGCAAAGTGCCTAGCTGTAGTTTTTGAACCCTAGCTCTGCCGGCACCTAGGGAAACCTAGCAAACCTATACATTTTTGAAAACTATGAAAAAATGGTGCATCACTCATGTGGGAGGCCCAAGTACCCGCGACAGGCAAGGGCCCAAAACGTATTGAGGCGACATCAAAATTGCCTATCACAAAACAACTTGGTTTTGCAAGGGGGATCACCTGGATTTTTGGCTCCGTGCTCAGCGGCCATCTAGGGAAACCTACCAAACCCATACTTTTCTGAAAACTAGACACCCGGGGGATTCCAGGGAGGTATGGCTTGTGTGGATCACCCAACGTTTTCTTACCCAGAATCCCCTGCAAACCTCAAATTTAGCTGAAAAAATCACTTTTTCCACACATTTTTGTGTGGGAAAGTTGTGGCATCACCGGGCTGACACAAATTTCCTACCACCCAGCGTTCCCCCAGGTCTCCCGATAAAAATGGTGCCTCACTCGTGTGGGAGGCCCAAGTACCCGCGACAGGCAAGGGCCCAAAACATATTGAGGCGACATCAAAATTGCCGATCACAAAATGACCTGGTTTTGCAAGGGGGGTCACCTGGGTTTTTGGCTCCGTGCTCGGCGGCCACCTAGGGAAACCTACCAAACCCACACATTTCTGAAAACTAGACACCCTGGGGATTCCCAAAATCTCTTGCAAACCTCAAATTTAGCTGAAAAAATCACTTTTTCAACACATTTTTGTGTGGGAAAGTTGTGGCATCACCGGGCTGACACAAATTTCCTACCACCCAGCGTTCCACCAGGTCTCCTGATAAAAATGGTGCCTCACTCGTGTGGGAGGCCTAAGTACCCGCGACAGGCAGGGCCCAAAATGTATTGAGGTGACATCAAAATTGCCTATCACAGAGGGGGCGTGGCCAACTGCCGACAGGAATGGCCGCACGGTAGCCGAGCTCCGGCACGCCACTCCCAAAATATCCATTTAAGCCGATCGGCCCAGGCCGAAACATCGCCCAAGGGGTTTCTTACATACTTGCAGAGACGCGGACAGACTTTGGTGCCGATCGTGGTGGCTGTGCGGGGACGGCTCCAGACACCGGCTCCTACTGCAACGGCCTCGCCGGGCGGAAGTATCGCCCCGCGGGACAAGTGCGCAAAGCAACACTGCGGCTGAGGCCTGGTCCGCGAGTGGATCGGTGGAGCCGGCCGGGCGGTTCCCCCGTCTAGACTGCATCCTATCGCCCCGGAACCTGCCAGCACGACAGAGAAGCAGGTTGGTGAACGACTGCGTGAGGGATCATTATTCATAAATGCATTTACCGATATATCATATCATTACACATAATGTGACACTTCATTATAAGAATGCTTGAAGGATAAAATTTGATTATCTTGCGTTTATTGTGTAATGATATGATATATCGGTAAATGCATTTATGAATAATGATTATATAGAAACTATATGAAAAGTATACAAGGTGTCTACTTTGAAATAATGTGACACGTTATTATGAGTTGTCTGAAGGATAAAATCTGATTACCCTGTCTTACTGTGTAAAGATATGATACATTGGTAAATGCATTCGTAAATAACTATTGATGGGTACAATGCTCACATAGAAATTATGTGGTCTTTTTCTTCTTTCTTCACACGTGGTGTTTTAATAGATATTAGATTTTTAATTTAGCCACATAAGTAGGATCCTTTTTAAATACAACGGCACAATGTCTAGCACTATTTCGCAAGAAAATAGAAATTTCATAAGTACTTCTGTTTGAAGCACTAGGAGATCTAGGCGAATATTTCAAAAACTTCAATGAACAGTACTCCGGGCATTTAGATTAATATCACTTTAAGATGGCCGCCACTTTCGTTCCCAAACAACCTGGTGGTTATACGTTTCCGGGCTAGTCACGATTCAATTAGAACTTCCGGGTTACCGATGTGAAGTTGCAATATAAACCGTGGGATTGTACTGACTTTGAAACTTCGCGTTGATTTTAAGGACACTCTACGGAGCCAAGCAGCGTTTTACTCGGTAAGCATGAAATAAGGAGACTCTAACTATAGACTTCTTGAGATGTAGTTATAAAGCGGACTTAAGAAATACTCCCTCCTTTTTTTCAGACTTGTAAAGCGAGTAACAACCATTCCACATTTTTTCAAGTGGAAACATTCACCTCGTAGTTTCAGGTAAGCGCGTGGTGTCTTGTTAAAATAATGTTAAAATAATGTTGTCACCTGCATTTGTATGTAAGCGCTTAATACATTGATAGATATTTTTTTGAATAACGGTATCCCTTGCAGGTCTAGGTAAGCGTAAGATTGCTTTTAAATAATGGTGTGCCTAATACAGTTTAAGGTCCTTAAATAATGGTGTCCTTAATTTTAACCAAGGTCCCTGTGGTTAACAGTAACCGTTAATGTATAGCGATATTGTGTCACACAGTGTGCGATTAATAAATAGCACTTTTTCGCGAATCACCGACATCCTATAGTGATAGATTATAAACTCGGTATAAATAAAACAAATAATATAGAACAATAACTTTTTGAGATTGGAGAACAAGCACAATAGTTCGTTGAGGTAATCCATCTCTGTTGTAAACGCGCTTCTTATTTTGATAGCATGTTCCTACACTAATGATTGATATTTTTGACTTAAGGTGACACTCAAGGTCATATGTCATCACATCTAATTAATTTATATTGTTCACAGTGAACTGATCTGAACGAATCAAACATTTGACTGTCCATATAAACAATGGGTCCTAAATGAAAAGCGGACTATTGCTAAGTAAGCAAAGGATTCCTTACATTTATTATCATCAAGCACTTTTTGGTGATGGGTATATCATGTCTCACTTTTTAATTGAAATTTACAAAAATATTTGATTAATCTTTTACCTTACCCATAGACTTGGGGTAAAGTATGAACAAATATATCATTTGGTTAATTTTGGCCACTTTTTACTTTCATCTTTTTGCACGGGATGTCTCTTTCTTCTTCAATTCAATCTGGTTTGTTTAACCATTTCAATAAGAAATAAAATCTTTTGTATTATTTCTGTATAGGGGGCTTTTTATATAAAACAATCGACTGTACATCCTGAAGAAGGTCTGACAGACAATTGCTACACCAGACCGAAACGTCGACTTTTTTCATCTATTTCTGTAACATTTACTGTATGACAGTGATTGTTTTCTGTTTTTCCAGATTCCTCACTGATTGAAATATATGTGGAATAGATGATTGTACTCATGAGTTGTAGGTAGTTTTATACATCCTCGATCATGTTGTGTTGTTGTACTACAATGTACCCCTTTTGTTTTTATTAATATTACATTTTTTTTGTACTTTTGGAAAAAGATTCTCCCGTGCTTTTGAAATTATCATTTACTCATCTATTGTATATTTTTATATAAGAACAGATTGGATCATAGGTTTGAAACCATTTGGGTTTGAACATAGAAGTGATTATATGCAACTCATATTAGAGTAAGAACTTTCAACGAAATCCCTTGTAGGCATTTTTCACTCATTATCATATAGATTGCCCAAGCCTCCAAGGGTATATTGGGTCCCCACTTCCTTATACTGTATTATGCGCAGATAATAGTCTGCTGTGGGTCACTTTGTACTAAGTGGTTTTATAAAAAGAGCAAAGGCTCTAGTTTGATTTTTGCTTCAGACCTCTTATTTTACATCTATGTCTGAAGCTGAGACGTTATCCTATACGGATGAATATATCTTGAAGATTGCAGCAGGGCCATCCTTATTAGGGAATAAGGGTCCAGCCATTCAACTTCCATATGAATCTTACCTAAACCAACTTGAGAGACTGAAAAAGAAATTGGTGAGAACTGAATTACATGCCAAGTTCCTAACCGATTGTTTGAATGCAAATATTATTCCAACAGGTCTACAAATTAGAAATATACCCATTATCTTCACTGAGGATGAGGATTTTAAAGTAGGCTTCAGTTACTCAGCAAATAAGTGCTCACGCACCTGGATGGTGCTGAGCATAGAAACGGCTCTCAAACATATCAAAACTCTCTCTAAAGAGATTGAAAATCTTGAAAAGAAGATCAGTTCAGATTCAAATATTACTAATTCGAAACTATTACTAGACAAAGTTTCACTAACAATCAAAGAATTTGAGGAATTTAATTCCCATAAGAAAACAGATAAGTTACACAAGGACATCAAGAGGTACAGCAAAGAAAAAATGTACCCCTATCTCCATAAAGATTTTTATTTACCTCAAGGCCCGAATCAATTTCAATGTAAAAGGGCAACTTTCTCGGATACGAATTCCGATACCGATAGTGACCAAGCCTCTGATAATTCATATCAGCAACATCACGAACAACAACCTTCTACATCTAGACAGGTTTTTTTAGGCCAGGACAGGAGGGGATCAGGCCAACTTCGGAGACAACGAACAGGGAAGAGAGGATGGTTCCAAAACCAATATACACCAGGGTTCAGGCAGACCAGGAACTAATATTACAAATGGTGAACTTACAACAAACCATTCCAATTTTTAATCTCTCTCAACATATACTATCAGGATCAGAGATAGCAATTCTCTCAGCAGGCCTATCTTTTGTACCGACCAACAAGAGTGATCTTTTTCAAACAAAGTTGGAGTTATATAAATTCTTTCATTCTATAAGACTTAAAAACTTTTTTGCTCACAACACGACCATCAGTGAGATAGATACCACAGGTCTACGCAACTGTTCAACATTTTTTCCAACTAATGCAATGGTTGCCAAAGAGATCATTACCATTGAAAATGCCACGATCACAGAAATTGAAAATTTGTTTAAAAAAACACCTTTCACTAAATATAATCTCACAAAAGAAGAACAAAAATCACTTCAACATCTTCAATCTTTGCCTGGTGTCATTATAAAGCCAGCGGACAAAGGGGGAGGAATTGTTTTATGGGAAGAAGAAGCTTACAAAACAGAAGTACTTAAACAACTGTCTGTAGAAACACACTATAAAAAGCTTGCAGGCAACCCCACAAGTCGCCTGGTTAAGACCATTTCCATCTTGAGTCGCCAGGGACTTGATGGTGGTTGGCTTAGTGAAAAAGAGGCGTTATTTTTAATTAACAAATCGCCAACAGTGCCAGCAATATATATCTTACCAAAGATACATAAAAATGCTACAGCACCGCCCGGAAGACCAATTGTGTCGGGGTGCAACTCTATTCTCAAACCATTGGCCCAGTATGCAGACTTTTTTATTCGACCTTTTGCTACTGAGGCATTAACATATATTAGAGACACCACAGCAGTTATCAATGTGGTAGAAAATCATTGTTTTGATCCCAGTTGCGAATTGTTGGTATCTATGGACATTGAAAATCTATATACTAACATTCCGCAACTGGAGGTCTTAGATATCATTGAACAACTATTGGAAAGTCGGCCTAGACCTCACAATGTACCAACTGAATTTATTACTGAATGTATCAAGATCTCTTTGTGTGAAAATTTCTTTTTGTTTGAGAAAACATTCTATCAACAACTTAAAGGAGTTGCAATGGGGGCTGTTTATGCCCCTGACATAGCAAATATCTATGTCTCAGACTTTGAACATAACTTTGTCTATAATGCCTTAAATCCATATACGTCCAACATCACATGTTGGCTAAGGTACATAGATGACGTGTTTTTTATCTGGAGAGGAAGTCAAGATCTATTGTCCCAATTCCATGATTGGATTAATTAAAAAAATCCAAATTTGAAATTCTCACTAGAATTTGATAATAACAGCATGAATTTCTTGGATATTTCAATTAAAGTAGGTGACAACAATACCTTTTATTCCACTCTCTACACTAAACCTACAGTGAGGAATACCCTGTTAAAATATAACAGTCATCATCCACAAGCACTCAAGGATGGACTTCCATTTGGGCAATTCCTGCGTTTACGCAGGAATTGCACGAGAAGGGAAGACTATTTCCTTGAGGCAAAAAAACTGAAGGAGAAATTGCGAGCCCGTGGTTATCCAGGCAAACTTCTGAAAAATTCCGTGAAACGCGCACGGTATAACAATCGCGATGCGTTGTTAGAAGTCAGAAATAAATTATCTGAACCCCGATTGGTTTGTGTAACCACGTTTGGAACAGCAACTAACAGTATCAAGAAAATAGTGAACAAACATTGGACACTTCTTTCGGGTTTACCAGAATTAGTAGATAAACCACTGTTTTCATTTAAAAGGGGTCCTAATTTAAAAGACCGTTTAGTCCATGCGTATTAAGCACCGGACTTGCATGTTGTTGATAATATGAGACAACTAAGTCCTGTAGTGGGACACTATAAATGTAACAGTTGTGCAGCCTGTAACACCACTAAAAATATAAAATCTTTTGAACTGAATGGACAGAAAACCACCATTAAATATTTTTCGAATTGCAACACCAGCAATGTAGTCTACTGTATACAGTGCCCGTGTGGCCTATATTACATAGGTAAGACTACACAAATAATTAAAAACGTATCCTCCAACACCAATCGAGGGTTCGTTGTAAAGTCGAGAATGCACCTTTAGTCGAACATTACTGCCAAGCCAAACACACTGAAAAAGACATGGTGTGGTGGGTAATTGAAGTAGTAAAGCCGTCCATCAGACAGACTAATGTTGATCGCATTTTGACACTGAATGAAAATCTATGGATTTGCCGTACTGAAAGTATTAAATTTGGTTTAAATTCAGCAACTGAATGGCATGCCCTTACATGTATCAGCTGATCAATATTATGTTTAGAACTGAGAGTATCAGTAAAGATAATTAATATCATAATATTTATCTACTGTTCTTTCTGAGAGAAATTCATATGTATAATGTTTGAAGCTGTAGCTCGAAATTGTCCTCCAAAGTGTAGATTGTAATTGGGCTTATATATATTCGTTTTTTTCTTGAATTAGGATATATGTAACACTGTAAGAGGAATTGTAAGAGTTTACACGTTATGTCAAACATCTGTTATAAGAATGTGCACTTTCAATGTTTAACGACACTGATAAGTGCACAAGGAATTAAATTGCGTGGTGTTCACTTTGAAATAATGTGACACTTCATTATAAGAATGCTTGAAGGATAAAATGTGATTATCTTGCGTTTATTGTGTAATGATATGATATATCGGTAAATGCATTTATGAATAATGATTATATAGAAACTATATGAAAAGTATACAAGGTGTCTACTTTGAAATAATGTGACACGTTATTATGAGTTATCTGAAGGATAAAATCTGATTACCCTGTCTTACTGTGTAAAGATATGATACATTGGTAAATGCATTCGTAAATAACTATTGATGGTTACAATGCTCATACAGAAATTATGTGGTCTTTTTCTTCTTTCTTCACACGTGGTGTTTTAATAGATATTAGATTTTTTAATTTAGCCACATAAGTAGGATCCTTTTTAAATACATCGGCACAATGTCTAGCACTATTTCGCAAGAAAATAGAAATTTCATAAGTACTTCTGTTTGAAGCACTAGGAGATATAGGCGAATATTTCAAAAACTTCAATGAACAGCACTCCGGGCATTTAGATTAATATCACTTTAAGATGGCCGCCACTTTCGTTCCCAAACAACCTGGTGGTTATACGTTTCCAGGCTAGTCACGATTCAATTAGAACTTCCGGGTTACCGATGTGAAGTTGCAATATAAACCGTGGGATTGTACTGACTTTGAAACTTTCCGTTGATTTTAAGGACACTCTACGGAGCCAAGCAGCGTTTTACTCGGTAAGCATGAAATAAGGAGACTCTAACTATAGACTTCTTGAGATGTAGTTATAAAGCGGACTTAAGAAATACTCCCCCCTTTTTTTCAGACTTGTAAAGCGAGTAACAACCATTCCACATTTTTTCAAGTGGAAACATTCACCTCGTAGTTTCAGGTAAGCGCGTGGTGTCTTGTTAAAATAATGTTGTCACCTGCATTTGTATGTAAGCGCTTAATACATTGATAGATATTTTTTTGAATAACGGTATCCCCTGCAGGTCTAGGTAAGCGTAAGATTGCTTTTAAATAATGGTGTGCCTAATACAGTTTAAGGTCCTTAAATAATGGTGTCCTTAATTTTAATCAAGGTTCCTGTGGTTAACAGTAACCGTTAATGTATAGCGATATTGTGTCACACAGTGTGCGATTAATAAATAGCACTTTTCGCGACTCACCGACATCCTATAGTGATAGATTATAAACTTGGTATAAATAAAACAAATAATATAGAACAATAACTTTTTGAGATTGGAGAACAAGCACAATAGTTCGTTGAGGTAATCCATCTCTGTTGTAAACGCGCTTCTTATTTTGATAGCATGTTCCTATACTAATGATTGATATTTTTGACTTAAGGTGACACTCAAGGTCATATGTCATCACATCTAATTAATTTATATTGTTCACAGTGAACTGATCTGAACGAATCAAACAGTTGACTGTTCATATAAACAATGGGTCCTAAATGAAAAGCGGACTATTGCTAAGTAAGCAAAGGATTCCTTAAATTTATTATCATCAAGCACTTTTTGGTGATGGGTATATCATGTCTCACTTTTTAATTGAAATTTACAAAAATATTTGATTAATCATTTACCTTACCCATAGACTTGGGGTAAAGTATGAACAAATATATCATTTGGTTATTTTTTTGGCCACTTTTACTTTCATCTTTTTGCACGGGATGTCTCTTTCTTCTTCAATTCAATCTGGTTTGTTTAACCATTTCAATAAGAAATAAAATCTTTTGTAATATTTCTGTATAGGGGCTTTTATATAAAACAATCGACTGTACGTCCTGAAGATGGTCTGACAGACAATTGCTACAACAGAACGAAACGTCGACTTTTTTCATCTATTTCTGTAACATTTACTGTATGACAGTGATTGTTTTCTGTTTTCCAGATTCCTCACTGATTGAAATATATGTGGAATAGATGATTGTACTCATGAGTTGTAGGTAGTTTTATACATCCTCGATCATGTTGTGTTGTTGTACTACAATGTACCCCTTTTGTTTTTATTAATATTAAAAAAAATTGTACTTTTGGAAAAAGATTCTCCCGTGCTTTTGAAATTATCATTTACTCATCTATTGTATATTTTTATATAAGAACAGATTGGATCATAGGTTTGAAACCATTTGGGTTTGAACATAGAAGTGATTATATGCAACTCATATTAGAGTAAGAACTTTCAACGAAATCCCTTGTAGGCATTTTTCACTCATTATCATTGTTGAGAGGTGGCGTGCCCTGACACTGCAAAGGCCCTTGCCTGCCACAGGGCCTCTCCAGGCTTACGCAATACCCCGGATAGAACACTGGGCACCCAGCAGGGACAATGAAGGACTGTTTGTCGCCAGTCAGGTGTGAGGAACCAGAGGTGCTTGCCTGAGGGGCCTGGGAGCGACGGTGGCCCTGTTGGAGAGTGAAGGAATGGCACAGGTAGAGATTGCGCACCAAGCAAGGGGCTGCCGCTACTTTTGAGAGGAGGCCAGCTCTGGAACAGCAGAGACCCTTGACTGCTACAGGGCAGTTGCAGGTCAAAGTGATACCCAACATAGTACACCGGGCCCCCCGTGGGGTCATTGCAGAACTGCCTGTTGCCCGTCAAGTATTAGGAACCAGCAGTGCTTCCCTGGAGGGGGCTTGGGGCATCGGTGGCCCTGGGGGAGATTGCAGGAGTGGCAAGGGCAGCGGTTGCATAACACGCAAGGGTAAGTTGTGAAGCATTACTTCGACTGGGACTAGATTTGGGCCTAGTACATTTGTGCTTGGCAAACTCGGAGATACTGGACCGGAGCGCCACGACGCGCACCTCAGTGGAGCTCTTCGCGCCTGGGGCCGGAGGCGAGTGATTGAGGTCCCCGAGAGAGCTCGAGGGATGCTTCATCAACGCGGGGTTGGAGGGCCCAGTACCACAGCCGACAGGCTGAGTGGGTTCCCACGGCAGGCGGCGGTGAGTGGTGAGTGCCCCCCTAGCCCTGCAGTTTAACCTCTCACATGGTGCTGAGATGGCGACGGGCCGTAGAGGGAGAATGGCGACACAAGCCAAGCTGGACAAATTTGCATGGCAGAAGTCTCAGGAGGAAAGGCCAAGCGGGGCAGGGGCTCAGGGGGAGGGCCCGGAGCCTTCAAACAAAGATCTTCTAGCGGCAATTACCATGGTGCGGACCTCTCTCGAAAACCGAATCGACACGGTAGCCACGGAATTGGCCTTAATGAGGGAGGACATGAGGAAAATGGCGGACCGGGTGAGCACAATCGAGAGTACGACTTCAGAACTAGTAACAGACACCACCCTCCTCAAGACACAGGTCGCTGAACTGCGCAACTCCCAAGAAGCGATGGCGATACAACTTGATAATTATGAAGGAAGAATGCGGCGCAATAATGTCCGAATTCTTGGTGTTCCGGAGCGGGCGGAGGGGCCAGCCGCAGATTTGTTTGTCGAGGAACTGATCTTAAAACATCTCCAGCCAAGAGGACTATCCAAGTGCTTCTCCATTGAACAAGCCCATCGAGTGCCTGGGGATAAGCCGAAACCAGGGCCCCCCCCGGCCCGCTTCTGGCCCGAGTGTTTAACTTTCGCAACCGCGACGTGATCCTGCAGACTGCGAGAGTTGCCCCTCCACTGACGCTGGAAAACAGTAGAGTTTCATTCTTCCCGGACTTCACCCTGAGGGTCCAGAAGCAGCGCCGAAGTTTTCTAGAAGTGAAACGTGCACTCAGAGACCAAGAGATTAAATATGCCATGTTATTCCCAGCCAAACTCCGAATTGAAGCAGATGGAAAACTGTGGTTCTTTACCAGGCCTGAGGATGCTTGGGACTGGCTCGACGGCTGGCGCACAGTGGGCAAGCGATCACATAAATCTACTCCTGTGGCTAGACGTACCAAGGAGTGGTGCCAGCAAAGACGTTCCCCACATCCCTCGGATTCAGAGTCTCGAAGCCATCCGGGATGATAAAGAACAGTGGGCTAATTCCGGGAGTGGTTGGAGTTCTATCTGGCTCTCTTAGATTGCAGGGCTAAATGTTGTATTCCTGTTATGGTTCCCGCTTGTGTCGTTTGCTGAATGTACTTGCGTGCCACTGATCCTCTGAACTCCGAAGAAGTTTGACATGTAGGATCTTCACCTTTCTGCTGTTCTATAACTTGTGTATGATACAATGCTTTTCACCCTCGGGGGTTTTGGCAGGGGTTGGGCATTTGGTTTACCGTTTCTTGCCTCAGGAAGTGGGGTTGGGCACGTTCCTGAAGTTGATAAGGGTGGGCGACAGGCGCTCTGCAAGTTAGGGGTGGCGGGCGGTTTTTGACCCGTTATGCAGGGAGGCAGGGAGGGGGGGTTTAACCTGGGAGAAGGGGGGGGTTGTCTCTGTTGTATTTTCTATGTTTTGTATCGGTACTGCACAACGATTGGCTCTACAATGTCACCAATGGGCCCGCATCACTTAGACAATATAAAAGTCAGTTACGCTGCCTCTGACGACCAATGATACTCTGCTGTGTGATGGAGGGAGGCTCTGGGGACCCCCCAATGGGCGAATATATTTGGATACTCATATCTCTTAAAGTATGGAGTGATGACGTGTGGCTCAACACTTAATTTGTCCACGTGGAATGTCAACGGCCTCGGGGATAAGATCAAGAGGGGTATTGTATTTTGCACCATATCAAACGGCAGGAGCTTGACATGGTGATGCTGCAGGAGACGCACTTGGTCGGAAACTCCTGTGGGGCTCTGAATAGAAAAGGTTACAAAATGGTTGTTCATTCCGGATTTACCTCGGGCTCCAGGGGAGGGGGGATTCTCCTTCGTAAGAGTTGCCCGTACATCATCCATAATACCTGGACTGACGCTCAGGGCAGGTACGCAGCAGTTGCGGGCTCCTGGGAGGGGCGCACCCTTAATGTTGTCTCTGTCTATGCTCCCCCAGGGTTACAACGACTGACACTACGTGACATAGGCACCTTGCTGTTGGAGTTGCCTCTAGGGGTGCTGGTGCTTGGGGGGGGACTTCAACCTCACAATGGATGGTTCTCGAGACCGTCTGACGCCCAGGGAGGACCCACCGAGAGGCTCGCAGCTCTCAGAATTTGCTAACGCGCTGGGAGTGGTGGACATATGGCGTTGGCTTAACCCACTGCACACACACCACACATTCCAATCTGGGGCGCATGGTAGCCAATCTCGAATAGATTACATATTCACTCACGCCCAGGACATCCACAACTTCATCAGCTCTGGCTGCCTGGGTCGAGGGATCTCCGACCATTCGCCAGTCCTTACGACTTTTGGGATACAACAGAACAGAAGTCCCGGTACCATTAAAATACAGCCGTGGGTTTTAAAGATACCTCAAATCAGAGAGGCCCTCCGAAAAGATACTGAATACTATTTCTCCGAGAATGTGGGATCTGTGGACTCGGCGGTGACGATATGGGGAGCATTCGGAGCTGTCATAAGGGGCAGGGTGTTGTCTTTGACTGCGGGGTATAGGGCTGAACGAGCCAAGAGGGTGGGTGAGCTGGAAGCAGACATGTTGAAACTTGAGGATGTAGTGGCACGGACCCCCAACCAGGCTGACCAACATAGCCTTACGATCAAGCGTCAGGATTATAAACAACTTCTTTTAGAAGAGGCCACATTGCGGTCTCTGTCTTCCCGACATAGGATCTATGAACAAGGTGAAAGGACAGGCAAACTCTTGGCATGGCTGGAACGCAAAGAGCAGGCGTCACGTTGGGTACGTGCGTTAACCGGCCCAGACTGTACTCTTCTCACTGACCCTCAATTAATTGCTAATACCTTTGCATCTTATTTTGAGGAAGTTTATAACATTCCACTGGAGTCTCAGGCCCCGATGTCGGCCGACCTCCTTGCGACTCTTAGCGTGGTCAATATCTCCCCACAGGATAGAGAGGCCCTAGAGGTAGACATCACGGAGACGGAGATTCAGAAGGCCATACATGGAATCCGATCCAGAAAGGCGATGGGTCCTAATGGGCTTCCTGTCGAGCTTTTTAAACCTATGACAACAATCCTAGCGCCCCACCTATTGCATCTCTATAACGAATGTTTTGCGTCGGGTCTCCTCCCGGCAGATATCCACACGGCCGCCATAGTAGTCATACACAAACCGAACAAGCCGGAGGAGGACTGTAAATCGTATCGCCCCATCTCACTCTTGACCGTCGAGGCTAAGATCCTTGCCAAACTCCTGGCCAATCGACTCCTTCCCTATATTACCGATCTGGTACACCCGGATCAGTCCGGATTCATGCCGGGGAGAAACACGGCTCGAAATCTGCGACGGGTACACGGGGCCCTCGGCAGGATTCATACAATTGAGGAAGACGCGATCCTGTTATCCTTAGATGCCGCCATGGCGTTTGATACCATAGAATGGGACTTTCTCTTTGCGGTGTTGGCCCGTATGGGATTCGGACCCAAGTTAATACGCTGGATTAGGCTCCTATATACACAACCCACTGCGCATGTTGTCGTCAACAATCACTGTTCGACTACTTTCGCGCTTCACCGGGGCACGAGGCAGGGATGCCCTTTGTCTCCCTTACTATTTGCCCTGGTGCTGGAGCCACTTGCTGTCTGGGTTAGGGGAGATCCGGTGATACGAGGGATCAAATGGACAGCTGATCACGAGGACCGTATTTCGCTCTACGAGGATGATATCCTCTTGTATCTGGCATCTCCAGCGCGGTCTCTTCGGCGGGTGTTGCACATTTTCCATATCTTTGGTACTCACTCGGGATACAGGATAAACTGGTCCAAGTCCCAGATGTATGTGTTATGGGGCACCCCCCCCAGCCAACCCCCGGGGCTATGAGATCCCGGTGGCACTCGGAGGCTTTCGCTATTTGGGCATTTTTGTAACCCCAGACGTTGACCTCTTTGCTGAACGCAACCTGCTTGGGCCTCTCCAGCGTCTAAAATCTGATGCAGCGCACTGGCGAACCCTCCCCCTCACTCTCCTGGGGCGTGCATCCCTGTTCAAGATGCTTGCACTTCCGCGTTTTCTTTACGTGTTACAAAACACTCCCAATCCAATTCCTGACTCCTATTTCGCCCAAATTGATAGCACATTGCGGAGCCTCTTATGGGAAGACCGTACACCACAAATCGCGATGAATAAGCTGACCATGGGCTGGTATGACGGAGGTGTAGGGCTACCAGACTTACGACTATATTATCAGGCCTCTCAGTTAACTCCAATCAATAGGTGGGTGTTCGGCCCACATGACGAGCCTAGTTTCCGCACAGATCATTGGCTTATGGGACGGGGCGGCTATAATAGGGCACTATACACTAATCCCCGTAAACTTCATTTAACTGGGCCGACGGCCCGAGCGGTGGAGACTTGGCACGTAGTCACTGGCAAATTGGGATGGAAGGGACGACTGACTAAAGTGACGCCACTATGGGAGCCTGACATCCTGAGACGCCTTAGTAGATGCCCGGGATTCGATAAATGGGACACAATTGGTATATCCACGGTTGGGGACATGTGGGTTAAAGGGAAGCTCGCCTCATTCGCTGACCTCCAGTCAAAGTACCACTTGGCTCCATCCGAGGCCTTTAGATACTTGCAGATTAGTCACGCAATCTCGTCCGCTCTGCCAAAGGACACTCCTCTCCCTGACTCTTCCCCCTTGGAAGACCAGTTATTGTTGGACCCCATGAATAACAAAGCTATATCGCTCACTTATAAGAAACTGGTAAATAACCGGGCAGATCCGATGCTAAAAGTGAGGGCTAGCTGGGAGACGGACCTGGGAAGCATAGAAGACGACGACTGGCGAGACGCACTGGCCTCCCCCAGGGAAGTGGCCATTTCCATGCGCCTACGGCTCATTCAGCTGAAAGTGCTCCACCGGGTATATTTTGACGCTAAGCTCCTGTTTAAAATTGGTAGACGCCCTGACCCGCTCTGTCTCCGGCACTGTAATCAAATGGGGACCTTCGTACACGTAATATGGGATTGTCCACAAATCCAGCAGTATTGGGTGAAGATCGCCCGCCAACTTGAGAGAACGTGTGACAAGCCCCTCCGATTGTCTCCCCAGCTCTGTCTCCTTAATATCTGGGGAGCGACAGACCTTTCCCAGGCAGAACAGAGCTGGGCCTCGATGGGCTTTATCATTGCTAAGCGCAACATAGCGCAGAAATGGGGGGTGGACACGGTCCCATCTGTGGGTCAGTGGGCAAAAGACATGGACACAGCTATGATTGCCGAAAAGACGGTGTTTAAGGGACGGGGCTGTCCTGGGAAGTGGGACCATAAATGGGGGAAGTAGAACAAGTACAGAGGCGACATTTGCATTTCCCCTACGGTAGAGATGCGAAGAGAACGACAAACTTTGATGGCCCAACTGACAGCAGAGGTGGTGTCTCCTCCTCCTGCCACTTAGCTGATGTTCTGACGCCTGTTAATGTCATTCCATATGTCATGTGGTATAACCTTTTCTTTGACAATTTCTCTTGCACTGGGCGGGCCTATTGACAGGGACTGTGCACTGTAATGCCACTTGCTTACTTCAGAGGTGAATGTAAAACTCTTTGAAACTGGGGGGCACAAAGTGAATATGGTTCAGATGTGTAATATGTACCGATGCAATGTTGTTGTAAAACGAATAAAAAGTTTTATCAAAATTATTGAGGCAACATCAAAATTGCCTATCACAAAATGACCTGGTTTTGCAAGGGGGGGTCACCTGGGTTTTTGGCCCCGTGCTCGGCGTCCACCTAGGGAAACCTACCAAACCCACACATTTCTGAAAACTAGACACCCGGGGGATTCCAGGGAGGTATGGCTTGCGTGGATCCCCCAACGTTTTCTTACCCAGAATCCCCACCAAACCTCAAATTTAGCTTAAAAAAAAATCACTTTTTTCACACATTTTTGTGTGGGAAAGTTGTGGCATCACCGGGTTGACACAAATTTCCTACCACCCAGCGTTCCCCCAGGTCTACCGATAAAAATGGTGCCTCACTCGTGTGGGAGGCCCAAGTACCCGCGACCGGGAAGGGCCCAAAACATTTTTTGATAGGCAATTTTGATGTCGCCTCAATATGTTTTGGGCCTTTGCCTGTTGCGGGTACTTGGGCCTCGCACACGAGTGAGGCACCATTTTTATCGGGAGACCTGGGGGAACGTTGGGTGGTAGGAAATTTGTGTCAGCCCGGTGATGCCACAACTTTCCCACACAAAAATGTGTGGAAAAAGTAATTTCTTCAGCTACATTTGAGCTTTGCAGGGGATTGTGGGTAAAAAAAAGTTGGGGGATCCACGCAAGCCATACCTCCCTGGAATCCCCTGGGTGTCTAGTTTTCAGAAATGTGTGGGTTTGGTAGGTTTCCCTAGGTGGCCGCTGAGCACGGGGCCAAAAACCCAGGTGACCCCCCTTGCAAAACCAGGTCGTTTTGTGATAGGCA